>CP125975.1:369271872-370471872 GCA_030063025.1 Avena longiglumis
TCACGCGAGATCGTGAAGTGGTCGTACACATTGCCGTCACGGCTCTTCTTGTACTCGAACAACAAGGATGAATGGTTGAAGGCTGTGAGCTTGGTGAAACCGTGGTCGAAGTCCCTGAAGTGACTCCACTGGATCTTTGAACTGGTGAAGCCTGAAAGGCTGGCACCGGCGCCACCGACAACCACATGCGTCGTTGCCTGGAACGGGCCGCTGTAGTGATTCGATGCATTAACAACACACTGACTCTGCAACAAATCACAGATTGTAATCAGCCTTGTAAGATTATAACAGGAATGTAAGCCTTAGACTGCAAACTACAATTTCATACTGTAACATTACGGGCAACGGTGAATAGAGGAACTTTAATTTTATATCTACAATATTGCACGTTCTGTTCTGATGCAAATGCTGATTAGAGAAATACCTGGTATACTGGACATGTTCTTTCATAATTGTGGACATGACCATAGAAGGCAAGATCGACCTTGTACTTCTGCCATAGCTCTTGCAGTGCTTCTCGTCCCATTGGTTCCTCAAACGTGCCTTCGAATCCATAGTAAGAGTTGGATGAGTACCCCAGAACACGGTGCGCAAGGAAGATGAGCCATGGCTGCTTCTGCCTGTCAACAGACGACAGACAGTGCTCTATGAACTTGTACTGTTCAGTCCCTGGCCTCCAATCTTCTTCTGTGTGAGCAATGCAAAACCTGAACATGCCATAGTCGGTTGAGTACCTAAGAAAGGATATATGTTGTGTCAGTAACTGTTTTTCCAAAGACAAGTAAATTTCAGATCGATATATGAAGAACTTGCTATTGCCCTTATCTAGCAATTGCATTTACCAAAACTTTGCACGGTTCTCAGCAGGAGTGTAGAACACAGTTTGCGCCGGAACACCGCATTCTCCACCGGAGTCAAGATTTCCATAGAAAGAACCAGTTCCAGGCCAGTCCCTCTCATGATTACCACTGCAAAAATGCCCAATTTTTGAGATATTAAACTGTGCATGGGAACAACATATCGAAGTTCATAATCTTCATAATGAACAGACCTGCCAATCATGTACGGAACAGTTGAAGCAATCGGTTCGATCTGTGCAGTGAACTGATCCCACTGTGACAAATAGCCATTTGCGTAGCAAATGTCCCCAATGTGGACCACCATGTCGATGTTGTCCAGGTCTCTGATGATCTGGTTTGTAGTGTTTAGTGAGCCCGGCTGGAAGTCATTGTACTCATTGGAACCATCTGCCTCGGCCTGAAGAAAGTTGTCCGAAAGAAGAATGACTTGCAAAATGCCCAAATTTTCCTGTATGAATTAAACTAGGATAGAGATGGAAGAACATATCTACCTTCCCCATGTCCCCAAATATAACAACCCGTTGCAAAGAATCTTGTCCAGGATAAGGTGATGCTTTAAAGCTATATGATTTGCTCCAGATGCGGGTACCATTCGGTAACCTATGGCCGAGCCTGTAGGCGTACCTGCAATGTTGCAGAGACCATGTTTGCTTAGTAACTGGATGGATCCTAATTTCAGAAGGGGTCAAAAAGGAAAGGAAGATCACATACATTGAGTCCGGCCACAGATCCTTGAGGTAACTAGTATGAATGTAACCAGGATGGCGCCAACCGACAGTTCGGGCTGGTGCACCTGCATTTTCATAATTGAACGGTATCTCAGTTGAGGAGATAAAGAGGGAACCAAATACGGCACGTGGTACAGCATAAGCAGATCCTCATCTCTATTGACATCATAAACTTCTCAAGTTTAACTGGATTATGTTCATCTTAAAGAAAAAGAAAAAGGAAATAGGGGCGTACCACACATGCTGTTTCTGTCGAATGTCAGTGTCCCGGCTGGAGAAAAAATCTGGCGCCCCCCCTTTTCACCCCATTCAACAAAAGGAACTGCTTCTTTGATATCGTATCCGCTTGTCCAAGTGACTGTCATCTATAATGACACTGATTCAGTCACATTCTTAAATTTCTGAAGACATTAATCTATCACGAGTGTAACACATTTTTTTACGGTGTAGATTCTTTGTCAAAAAGATGTTTCACATTTGGTTTGAGAAATAGCACATGCTAATTCAGCCTCAATTGCAGGTCGGTAGGCAGGCTTACTTCGTTCCAAGACTTCCCTTGCGCCAAACGTGGGTAGACAGGTGCCTTTGGATTCGCGAATGCCACCTTGTCTGAGACAGCAATCAGCTTCGGCTGTGACCAAATTGTTTAAAAAGATCCAAACTTCAGAAATGTTTCTTCAGAACAATGCGGAGAGGTTCAGAAAGTACAATAAATATTTACCTTCAAGAGACCCCCAGAAAAAAGTGCAAACGAGAAATCCTCCCTCTGGTTGATCAGTTGGAGCTTCAGGTAGCCCTTTCCAGACTTGCTATATCCATCATTCTTGAATTTTGCAAATTGGTACTGCGAAAAAAAGAACATGGAAAGTTCAAGGTTCAGAACGAACAGTCTTCCGATAAGCTGAATCCCAACTGAATGGAACAGGAATAGATTCTGCCGACCTTGATAGGTGCTGTGCATAACACTGGAGGGTATTCCCTCTTATTCTCAGGCTCACAGATTGCTGCACTGAAAAAACACAGACAAGAAACACAGAACCCTAAGCTTGGCCATTTCAAGTAATACAGTGAAGTAAAAAATGTCTGCTTTTTTTTCTATCGCGAAAACACAAAAGTTATTTGTCTGAATTTATGGAGTTCATGCTGCAATCGGTCTACCTATAAACGTCGTGGGTGATATTACATGGCGGGTGATACCTGAAATTGGCAGGGGAGAAGACTCCGACCCAGTCGTCGGCGGAGGGGTTCGGGTGGAAGAACTCCACCTCGACCCATTCACTGTCCTGGCCCTCCAGTCCAAGAACCGTAGGGGACGCCTCGACACGCGCCGCGCCGTCGACGGCGAGGGTCGTCCTCTCGACGGCGATCCTCGACAGCGGCTGCTCGCTGCCGCCGCCGCCGCCAGGGTGCGCCGCGGCGGCGGTGCAAGCAGCCATCCATGTGGCCGCCGCCGCCACCGCCCACACCCACAGCCTCATGCTCTCTCTTCCTACTTCCAAAAAGAAAACCAAAGAAAAGATCCGGGAAAAGGCGGCAGCTTCGGAGTACTAGAGTGTGCGATCGAGTGACCCGAGAAAGGGACTCGGATTTATATATCCAATCATTGAGACCGTGGGGTGGGTACATGCAGGAGAATATTCGCAAGAGGAAACCAAATTCGTGAGTGAAATGTGGCACCAGGAGCGCAGACTGGAAGTTAGAACACACGCGTTAGAGCATCTCCATTCTTTCCAGCACGCCGAACTCAGGGTGTCCGGACGCCCGAAAATTGCTCATTCGCGTTTTCATGATCTTGGTTTTGTTTGGATTAGACCAACGTTGGTCTGTACTTTTTAGGCCATTTTTAGAATCCAGGTACGTTCTAGGAATACCAGATAAAGCGAATTCGGCAGAAAAAGAAAAAAGCCGACAAGTGGACCCGCTCAGTTAACCTATATTCGTTTATATTCATCCAAAGTTTGCCCAAAAGTTCGGTCATGTTCGTCCATATTCGCATATATTTGACCATATTCGTTCAAGTTCGTCCATATTCATCCATATTGGCTCATATTCTTCCAAAGTTCACCCATATTCGTCTATATTCGCCTATATTCGACCATATTCGCCTATGTTCGCCCAAAGTTCGTCCATATTCGTCCGTCCAAAACCTCTTATATTCGTCCATATGTTGAAATTTGGTGTATATTGGGCTATTGGCCCATTAGACAAATTCTGAAATTCTCTTTGGCCCACTTGTATATGGCAGCATATGGCTGTGCTAGTGGTGCTAAAAGTTTAGTTCCACATTGCTAGTTGAAAGGGAGTTGGACCACCTTATATAGTAGAGTGTTGCACCACTCACTAAGGTGTGACAAGAAGAGTAGCCCTCGCGCACTCCTCCTCCGACGCCGCCTGCCTCGCCTCGTCACGACACGACACGACAAGCGCGCCGCGGGTTGCGGGAATCTCGCCGAGCCGAGCTTTATTTTGCTTGTTGAGAAAACTGATTATGAGTCATTAACGGACGCGTTAATTTATGGACATCGACTGTTACCGAATCGGACGTGGGCTGAGCCCACGATCCTCCTAACCTGCACTATATAAGCGTCCGGGCTAAACCTAATCGGCATCGTATCAATCCACACACGCGCCTACCTCCAGAACCTTGCGTCGCCGCTTTCGTCTTCTCCATCCCGGCTTGCGCCGCAGATTGGACAATGAGGTCTCGGAACCCGCCTCGTGAACACGGGTGAGGCGTCGAGTTTTGGGCGCCAATGATTATCGGTAACCACGCACGTCGTCGTCCGACGACGAGTTCCCGAACGACGACTTCTTTCCGGACGTCAGCGACCTCTTCGACAACCACAACATGGGCGACGCTGCTGCGACCGCTGCGGGTGCTATTCAGCATACTCTGTACGTGATACTCAACTGTCTTTTTCTGATTATGCTAGAGTATTTTATTCTAGCGTTTGGTGTAGATGTGATAGATTTATCTTGTATAGATGTAATCTGTTCATCTACTTTGTTGATCTGCATGATTGGTTTTACTAATATCTGTATGATCATGATTTATAAGTTTATTATTCGAATTAAATCATATGGATTATTGCTTATATTTCAAACAATCCAAAAACCTGATTATAGGCAACTGAATTCCACTGGTGTAGCCGCGGCTACTAGGCCGTCTTCTTTTGATGGCATGCACTATAAGAGATGGCGCAAGAGAGCAGTTCTCTGGTTTGAAAACCTAAACTGCTATAGCGCCACTCTTGGCAAGCCTGAAGGAGATCTTTCTGGCGAGGCGAACTTTAAGAAAGCCGATACCATGTTTATGGCGGCTTTGTTCGATGTTCTTAGGGACAACATTGTTGATCCTTATATGTCATTTGATAATGGCAAGGACGCGTGGGAAGCGCCGAGGCCAAGTTTGGGGTCTCGACGGCAGCGACTGTATGTCATGGAGCAATTCTATGACTACACGATGGTTGATGAGCGCTCCGTCGTTGAGAAAGCTCATGAGATACAATCACTTGCCAAAGAACTTGAGCAGTTCAGGTGTTCCTTACTGGACAAATTTGTGGTGGCATTATTGCCAAGCTTCCTCCCTCGTGGAGGAACTTTTCTACTTCTCTAAAACATAAGAGATAAGGGTTTTCTGTTATGGATCTCATTGGGTCTCTTCATGTGGAAGAGAAGGCGAGCAAAGGACAAAACTGCTCGAGGACTTGAGGGGGGTTCTACTGCCAATTTAGTGCAGAGGAAAAACTTCCAATCCCACAAGTTGAAGAATAAGAACAAAACTGAAGGAAAGGGAAAGTTCGATGGCAAGAAAAAGGCCACGCACTCAACCAACTTCAAGAAGAAAAATGATAAGAGGAAATGCTCTTGCCACGTCTGTGGTGATCCTGGTCATTGGGCTCCTAGCTGCCCTAATCGCTTTGACAAGCGTCAACATGGGAACAACGGCAATGCCGCTAATGTTGTTATTAGCGATACTGAGATGAAGGATGCTGGATACGGTATTTTACCTACTATCCTTTCAGTATGTCATTCTCCTGATTAGTGGATAGACACGGGTGTAATACACATGTATGTTCTGATATTTCCATGTTCTCCTCTTATCAGGTCTCAAGGACTTCTTCCGTACTGATGGGAAACGGCTCACGTGCTTCTGTTCATGGTGTTGGTACGGTAGATCTGAAGTTTACTTCGGGGAAGACCGTACAGCTGAAGAACGTGCAACATGTTCCCTCCATCAATAAGAATCTCGTCAGCGGATCGCTTTTATGTCGAGATGGCTTTAAGTTGGTTTTTGAGTCCAATAAAGTTGTAATTTCTAAGTATGTACAATTTGTTGGAAAAGGTTATGAGTGCGGAGGTATGTTCCGCTTGTCTTTGTCAGACTCATGTACTAAAGTTATTAACCATATTTGCAATGATAATGAGTCCAATGTTTGGCATTCACGACTCTGTCACATTAACTTTGGTTGCATGACGCGGCTAGCCAATATGAGTTTAATCCCGAAATTTACCACTGTCAAAGGTTCTAAGTGCAAAGTTTGTGTGCAAGCAAAGCAACCCCGCAAGTCTCATACGACCGCGGAACCGAGAAACTTAGCACCGCTAGAACTTATACATTCAGATCTCTGTGAGATGAATGGTGTGTTGACAAAAGGTGAAAAAAGATACTTTATGACGTTGATTGATGACTCCACTAGATACTGCTATGTTTATCTCCTGAAATCTAAAGATGAAGCTTTGAACTACTTCAAAATCTATAAAGCTGAGGCAGAAAACCAACTTGATCTTAAAATCAAGCGGCTAAGGTCGGATCGTGGTGGAGAGTACTTTTCAAACGAATTTGATTTATTCTGTATGGAACACGGTATTATACATGAGAGGACGCCTCCCTACTCACCTCAGTCAAATGGGGTGGCAGAAAGAAAGAACCGCACTCTAACTGATTTGGTTAACGCCATGTTAGATACATCGGGTCTTTCCAAGGAATGGTGGGGGGAGGCGCTAATGACTGCATGTCATGTCCTAAACCGTATTCCTGTAAAGGATAAAACCATAACTCCATTTGAGGAATGGGAAAATAAAAGGCTTAAACTCTCTTACTTACGAACTTGGGGTTGTTTGGCGAAAGTCAATATTCCAATACCCAAGAAGCGAAAGCTTGGACCAAAAACCGTTGATTGTGTTTTTCTGGGATATGCTTTTCATAGCATTGGCTATAGATTTTTTATAGTAAAATCTGAGGTATCCGACATGCATGTTGGTACAATTATGGAGTCGAATGATGCGACTTTCTTTGAGGATATCTTTCCTATGAAAGGCATGTCTAGCTCATCAAATCAGGAGATGACTAGTTCATCTAGTCAGGAATTTTCTATAATTCCTGAACCCACTATGCCGATAGAACACTCTGATGATCCTGTGGAGGATGACAATGAAGCTCCCAAAAGGAGCAAGATACAAAGGACTGCAAAGTCATTTGGTGATGATTTCATTGTGTACCTTGTGGATGATACTCCACTTCTATTTCGAAGCCTATGCATCTCAAGATGCGACTCTTGGAAGGAAGTCTCAAGCGAGATGGACTCCATCTTAGCTAATGGTACTTGGGAAACCACTGATCGTCCTTATGGGTGTAAACCTGTAGGATGTAAATGGGTGTTCAAGAAAAAGCTTAGACCTGATGGTACTATTGAAAAGTACAAGGCACGTCTTGTGGCTAAGGGTTATACCCAAAAGGAAGGTGAAGACTTCTTTGATACCTACTCACCTATAGCCAGATTGACCACTATTCGAGTACTACTTTCCTTGGCTGCCTCACATGGTCTTCTCGTTCATCAAATGGACGTTAAGACAGCTTTTCTAAATGGAGAGCTAGATGAGGAAATTTATATGGAGCAGACTGATGGATTCGTAGTAGATGGTCATGAAGGAAAGGTGTGTAAGTTAGTGAAGTCTTTATATGGTCTTAATCAAGCTCCTAAACAGTGGCACGAGAAGTTTGAAAGAACTTTAACTGCTGAAGGATTTGTTGTAAACGAAGCTGACAAATGTGTGTACTATCGCCATGGTGGGGGCGAGGGAGTTATTATGTGTCTCTACGTTGATGACATATTGATATTCGGGACCAACCTCGTTGTTATCGAGGAGGTCAAAGAGTTCCTATCTCGTTGCTTTGAGATGAAGGACTTGGGAGTGGCTGATGTAATCTTAAACATCAAGCTACTAAAGGATGACAATGGTGGGATTACATTGCTTCAGTCTCATTATGTGGAAAAGATATTGAGTCGCTTCGGGTATAGCGACTGCAATTCTTCTCCAACGCCTTATGATCCGAGTGTGCTACTTCGAAAGAATCGAAGGAATGCTAAAGATCAATTGAGATATTCTCAAATTATTGGCTCGCTCATGTATCTAGCCAGCGCTACTAGACCTGACATCTCCTTTGCTATAAGCAAACTGAGTCGATTTGTGTCAAATCCTGGAGATGATCATTGGCATGCTCTTGAAAGAGTTTTGCACTATTTGAAAGGCACTGCGAGTTATGGTATTCACTATAATGGGTATCCACGGGTAGTTGAGGGTTATAGTGATTCAAATTGGATATCTGATGCTGATGAGATTAAGGCCACAAGTGGTTATTTGTTTACACTTGGTGGTGGCGCTGTTTCCTGGAAGTCTTGCAAGCAGACCATCTTAACGAGGTCAACAATGGAAGCAGAACTCACAGCATTAGACACGGCCACTGTTGAAGCGGAGTGGCTTCGTGATCTCTTAATGGACTTACCTGTGGTTGAAAAACCAATACCCGCCATCCCGATGAACTGTGATAATCAAACTGTGATCATCAAAGTAAACAGTTCTAAGGATAATATGAAGTCATCAAGGCATGTGAAGAGGAGGTTGAAATCTGTCAGGAAACTGAGAAACTCCGGAGTTATTGCATTGGATTATATCCAAACATCTAAGAATCTGGCATATCCCTTCACAAAGGGTTTATCACGCAATGTGATAGATAATGCATCGAGGGAGATGGGTTTGAGACCCACGCTATGAGTTGATCCCAGTGGCAACCCACTCTATGTGATAGAAGATCCCGTGAATTAGAGCTGGGAGACAAGCTGTTGGTCAGCTGAGAGGAGAGTATCCCCATATTATATTTACATCTTCATAAAGATGCAATACTCTCTTAATCTGCATGGCAGGTTGATATTTATCTTAATGTGTTACAAGTGGCTTTTTATAAGCGGAGATACTGCAGAACATCTATTGAGGAACACACCTATATGAGTCTGACTGTTAAACGTCGCAGTCCGTGAGAGTTGGGTGCTCTCTAATAAACTCATGAAAGGCCCTGGAGTATGACACATAAGCTTCAAACCGCGGGGAAGCCGACGGTAGCCATGTACCGGTCTAGATTTTGTGTGAAACTAGCGCGCAGAAAACTTATAGTTCAAGGAATAGTCCACTATTCAAGTTGCTAGCTAGCGTAACTTGAAGTTTAACGTGGAAGTTCAACTTAACAGTCTCCACTACACACTGGTATATAAAACAATGTTCTGGAAGAAAAGTGTTGTGATGTGCCAATGAGACTTTGTGGGGGATTGTTGGAATTTGGTGTATATTGGTCTATTGGCCCATTAGCAAATTCTGAAATTCTCTTTGGCCCACTTGTATATGGAAGCATATGGTTGTGCTAGTGGTGCTAAAAGTTTAGTCCCACATTTCTAGTTGAAGGGAAGTTGGACCACCTTATATAGTAGAGTGTTGCACCACTCACTAAGGTGTGACAAGAAGAGTAGCCCTCGCGCACTCCTCCTCCGACGTCGCCTGCCTCGCCTCGCCTCGTCACGACACGCGCGCCGCGGGTTGCGGGAATCTCGTCGAGTCGAGCTTTATTTTGCTTGTTGGGAAAACTGATTATGAGTCATTAACGGACGCGTTAATTAAAGTCGTTTCCAACTTTTATGGACATGGACTGTTACCGACTCGGACGTGGGCTGAGCCCACGATCCTCCTAACCTGCACTATATAAGCGTCCGGGCTAAACCTAATCGGCATCGTATCAATCCACACACGCGCCTACCTCCAGAACCTTGCGCCGCCGCTTTCGTCTTCTCCATCCCGGCTTGCGGCGTGCACCGCAGATCGACGATGAGCCCTAACCCGTCTCTCGTGAACCTGTACGGGTGAGGGGCGATCAGATTTTTGGGGAGCGCTCAGCGCGACTACTGGCAACCATGTCGTCGTCCGACGACGAGTTCCCGAACGACGACTTCTTCCCGGACGTCAGCGACCTCTTCGACAACCACAACATGGACGACGCTGCTGTGACCGCTGCGGCTGCTATTCAGCCTACTCTGTACGTGATACTCAACTGTCTTTTTCTGATTATGCTAGAGTACTTTATTCTAGCGTTTGGTGTAGATGTGATAGGTTTATCTTGTATAGATGTAATCTGTTCATCTACTTTGTTGATCTGCATGATTGGTTTTACTACTATCTGTATGATCATGATTTATAAGTTTATTATTTGGATTAAATCATATGGATTATTGCTTATATTTCCAACACCATATTCGCCTAAAACTGCTTATATTCGTCCATATTCGCCAAAGTTCGCCTATATTCGCCCAAAAATGTCTATATTCACCCAAAGTTTGTTAAATTTTAGCCAAACGTGAGAACTCGGCCTAGGAACGCGAGTGGAAAACTCGGCGTTCCCAAACAAAAAACTAGTTTCGTCAGAATCAAAGTACGTCCAGATTTTAGCCTAGGAACGGCCAACAAGTGGGGACATTCTTAGTAGCGTTTGGCCTTCAGAAATCGCATGTCTAGGCACGTGATATGAAAATAGTTTGTCAAAATATTCTACAAAAGGAGTAATTGCAAATGCATGACAAATTTAGCGCCAAGATAATCTGAGGTGCCATGGTGGATAAACATGAATTTCAAAGCATCTAAAAATTCTATTCCAAAGTTTTAGAAAAATTGAACAAAACCATGCATGTACATAATGCCTTGATACTTACTCATGCAAAACTAAAAGAAAAATGCGATCATATGTGGGATACATTAAATTGAAAAAATGGAACTTTGTATTTTTCACACATTAAAAATCCAGGCTTGTGTAATGTTCCTTAAACACTTTATCTTTTCTGTGCATACATGATTTATGTTGTATTTTTTCTTCCATCTAAAACAGAAATATATGGTTTTGGGTGGGTGGGGAAGGGGGTGTTTATTATTCATCCAGGTCGACCAAATTTCCATCAGCAAGATACTTTCTTTTGTAAGACCTTGCCCGTCCCTCGTTAGAGACCAAATCCCGTGTATCGGCCAGGACGGGGATTATTTCCTACCATCTCGTTTATGTGCATTCAGTTACTCATAGCCGATATTACGCCCCTGCCTATTCCACTCCAAAACCCACCATTTTCATCGGGTTAGAAAACATCGTCTCTTGACCCGCAGAAAACTTCCCCAATCGTTTTGGCGAAAAAAAAGCAAAGCTCTCACTCGTGCGACCTAGGGGCTATGGCGGCGGCGCAGCCACCGGAGGCAATAGGAGTGTCGTACCTTTCCCTTTTAACCCTGTACAAATTTAGGTTTTTTGCGAAACCCAATACAGATCCAGTAAAAAACAAATCCTAATTACATATTGTCTAGCTAGGCGCACCGAAGAAACAACGACAGTACAACCGTCAAACGTTTTAGTAAACTTGACTTTCCAGCCGAGATCGTACAACTAATTCAATCCTAGCCATTTGGCTCTCCCAGCCGCCACCTCTTGTAACATCTCGGCCTCTTCGGACCAGCGGCTGTCACTCCTGACAGCTTAATAGAATCTCTAGACTAACCCCATAGACCAACCCTAGTCTTTTATGCCCATTTTGTTCTCATTTGTGTGCACTTGGTACCCATTTCCCGGTCGGTCACTTTAACCTCAGAGTTCTTTTTAGATGAGCTTATGAAAAATAAGTTGCAACTTGTTGGTATGGGCATACTATCAGTCATATTAAACCATGCGCCAGTGTCTCACACCTCTCTCTTAGACCTAACCACCACCAACACCTCTGCCTTCTTCATAGGTCGGTTTCTCCTCTTTCGGTCGGTCTCGCCAACGTCGGGAGGAGTAGGGAGTGATGACCCACAAGCATAGGTGTGTATCGTAGTACTTTCGATAAATAGGAGTGTCAATCCCAACGAGGAGCAAAAGGTGTTGACTAGTGGTTTGGATCAGGAATTCTCTGTAAATACTTAGCAAACAGATTTTTAAGGGGTTTTGATAAAGCAAAGAAATAAAGTGCAAGTAAATAAAGACAACAAATAATTGCAGCAAGTGGCCCAATCCTTTCTTAGCAAAGTACAAGCCGGTTGTAATACTTATGAGGACCAACCGTTTTCGAGGACACGTGGGAATATTGTCAAGTGCTTTCGCTTCATATAGTTGATTAATCTTCTTTGGTTGGATAAGTGTTGTGTGGGTGAACCTATATTAATATACCAACCTTACTTGGACTAATACATACTTGTGATTAAATCCCTTGCAAGCATTCGCAACTATAAGAAAGTAATTAAGATAAAAACCTAACCATGACATTAAACTCTGAGATCCTACATTGTGCAAAGGTTTCCTAACAGGGGTTCGGGTTTCTGTCACTCTGGCAACCCCACAATTAGTAGCCAAATACATAATGCATTCTCCTAGGCCCATAAATGGTGAAGTATCATGTAGTAGACATTCATATGACACCACTAGAAGAATAGCACCACAACTTAAATATCAAACCATTGAATAATACCTCAACATAATTCCACTACTAACAACATGACTTCTCCCATGTCCTCAAGAACTAAACGAACTACTCACGAGACATCGTATGGATCAAGATCAAAGATGATATAATGATGAATAAAAATCTGAACATAGACAATAATTCAATGGTTCCACTCACAAGCATCAACTACAAAAGTAATCAACACCGGGAAAGTTTCCCCTAAGAACTATGCAAGATTCAACACAATTGTTATAGCAGGATGGAGTGGTGATGATGGTGCTGGTGGAGATGATGGTGAGGATGATGATGATGATCCCGATGAAGTCTAGCTTGATGACGGTGTTGATGGCGACGATCTCCCCTCTCCGGGAAGGAATTTCTCCAGCAGAAATTTGTCTGTCGGAGAGCTCTTTCTCTCTGTGTAGTTTCTGCCCCGCGGAGACAGCGTAATCTTTCTGTGGTCGCTCCATGTGTATTAGGGTTTCGAGGAGAAGATATAGGCGAAAGGGCGGAGCAAGAGGTGGGCTAGGGTGGCCACACCCCCTGGTGGCGCGGCCCAGGGTGGCCCGTGCATGGAGGGCGTGGGCCCCCTATGGCCCATCTCAGCCTCCCCTTCTGGCATCCTCTATCTTCTGAAAAAATAGAATTTTCCGTGTATTTTCTAGAATTTTTTGATCTTCGCGAAAATTGCATCTAAACACCGCTTGTTCCATCAGAATCTTGACTCCGGCAGTTCATCCTCCAAAAGTCATCCAACATGCAAAAACAGATGAAACAACATAAGTAACACCTCTTAATATGAAATATATTAATGACTAGTAGTAAATTATGATATAGAATAGTGATGCAAAATGGACGTATCAACTCCCCCCAAGCTTATACCTCGCTTGTCCCCAAGCGCAAACTGAGCTTAGTAAACATGCCCACAGGTTTATGGAGTGAAGTGTAGATAAAAAGAATACGGACAAGAAGCATCACACTTACCAATACACAACTCATAATAGAAAGCAACTCACCATTATATAACTTAACTTGCAACGAGTATGGGAGTCACAATAAAGATGCATAAAGACAAATCATAATTGGTAATGGCAAACTTTGTTCCTGGTTAGATAACAGTTGACAAATCATACTTAGTTTTCAAGCAAAGCTTTTATAAATAAGTTTAAAACAGAAATCCTTTTACTCAAACATAAAAGGTTTTTCACAATGATGGCTTTTAAAGTAATATTCATTCAGATAAGATTTTTGTGTAAAACAAAGAAGATAAGAAACATGATTGAATAAATCATCATATGAATGATTGAAACACAACAATTCAAATGCTTGCTGGAGATAGAAAGGAATAGGTTTACTAACTCAACTAAGAAGTAAAAGAAAGGCTCTTCGTGGAGGTAAGCAGGGATTTCAAGTTTCATAAAGATCTTTCAAAATATTATGATACTTACTAGCTTTGAGCTCTCATTGCCCCTATCATAAGCATCTTGAGGTGATTAAGGTGAAAGTGAACAAAGATGGAATATATGATTGACAAAATAAAGTTGGCAATCTCATGTCCCTTGAGTACGAGGGTCGTTCCTCATGCTACTCAACTTTAGTTACCGGTAAGTTCTTGTCATTGTAAGTATATGTGTATCATAGAGAACCGCCAACAGGGTACCCCTTGCCCCATGACACAGGAGCTATCCCGTATCAAAATGACATGGCAACAGACAGTGAGCATCTCAACGATCCTTTTATTTACCATGAGAATGGTGCAAATATTTTTCTCTTCTATCTTTTTCTGTATTTTTTTCTGAGGATGCTTCATAAATTGCTCACTATGGTGATGCTGCAAGTTTCCACCATGATTAGGCATGGATTAGGCTAGCGGCCCAGGCGTTTCTCTATCACACATACATAACTCCATGGACTTACAAGCTCCCCTTATATTTCACACCGCCGACATCCGCAAACAAAAGATCATGATATTAACGGGGTTGATATTTACAAGTGTTGAAAGTGTTACCCGTGATAGCACGATTCTGCTAATTCCCAACTTATATGTGCAAGAATATACAACATAGATGACAGAATGGTTCAAGTTTATTAAGGGCAGGAAAAATAAGGTGTGCCATCAAGTTCGTGTGAGCTTTACTAACTAAGTTTCACATAACAAAAGAATTTTTAATTTGAAAGATAGATGAAACTCGAGAATTTACTTGGAATAGCAATAATGCTAATAGGTAGATATGGTGGACGCAAATGGCTTAGGTTTAAGTTTAAAGGATTGGATGCACGAGAAGTATTCCCTCTCAGTATAGATTTTTGCTAGCAAGGCTGGGTAGCAAGCAAAAGAGTTGAAGGAAACAAGCAAACATACAAGTGATAAAGTCAAACATGCAATCTACCTTGAAAACACAAAAGATATTAAATAAAGAATACTAATATTATGAGACAATCAAGAAAGAAATAAAATGACATAAAATACTTGTAAGTGCTTTTATCTTTTCCTTTCAAACCTCAAAAAGTATTGCTACTAACCAGAGCTCGGTTTGCCAAAACCTATTTAGATTTACTCGATGCTCCCAAAGTGATACCAATACCAATCAACAAGATCAATCATATAATAGAGATTACGAACTAAAATAAGAAGTGTGCCATCAAGTTCTCGAGAGCTTTACTAACTAGTTTTCACATAACAAAATACTTTTTAATTCGAAAGGTAGATGAAGCTTGAGAATTTGCTTGGAATAGCAATAATGCTACTATGTAGATATAGTGGACACAAATGGCAAAGGTTTTGGTTCAAAGGGATTGGAAACATGAGAAGTATGCGTTCTCAAAAAAGTTTTTTGGCTAGCAAGGCTGGGTAGCAAGCAAGAGAGTTGAAAGAAACAAGCAAACATACAAGTAATAAAGCCAGACATGCAATATTCCTTGAAGACACAAAAGATCTTAAATAAATAATACTAAGCTTATGGGCCAACAAGAAAGAAAGTAAATGATACAAAATACCTGTAAGATTTTTCTCTTTTTCTTTCAAACCTCAAAAAGTATTGCTACTGACCAGAACTCGGTTTGCCAAAACCAATTTAGATCCACTTGATGATCCCAAAGTGATGCCAATACTAATCAACAAGATCCATCATATAATAGAGATTGCAAACTAAAATAAGAAGTGCAAAAAGTAAAAGATGAAACTTCTCATTAATATTCCATAAAGGCACTCACACCAAGGGATACATAGATAACCAACTAGAGGAGAGATACTTCCACAATGCAAACCATCCTATATGATAACTTCTCTATTTAAGATATGACTCTACTAAAAAGGTAAAAAGATGAAAGATAATGATGTGATACCGTGGCACTCCCCCAAGCTTGGAACAAGCCAAGGGGATGCCAAAACCTGATGATGAGTTACTCCTTCGGTGGTGGTGTTTTGTTCAGGGTGAGGAAACCCTCCAACATCTTACGAAGCCTGTTATTCTCCTCTTGAAGTATATGCACCTTCCTCCTTAGAGCTCGGTACTTATCACAAAACTCATCAGTGGTTCGAAGGGCTTTCACTGCCTCAGGGCAGGAACTGAAGTCTGGAATGGAGGTCATCATCCCCTGCATAATATGAGAAAAAGCACGTCCAATGTTAATTTCCCCTACAAAAGTAGGTTTTCTTGCCCTTGATCCTGTGGCAGCTTGTCCCTTCATGCCTGCTGACATGTTCTATACTTCCTCCTCGATGCTCCAATCCATGTCTTCGTGCCTAACCGCAATCCTTTCTTCTTCCACAGGCTTCTTTCCATTGTCATTGGCGGAGACCATGATGCCTCTAAACTTGAGAATATTTCCTGACAGAAACAGATTGAAATGAAAACACGAAGAGAACACGATATACGGACCTCGGGGGGGGAGGGGTCGGGGGGTTATATATTACGAAGTTTTAAGATATAAGGATTGTACTGGACAAAAACAGGACGGAGACGGACTCCGGGGTGGTATCACTCCCTGGTGGCGCGGCCAGGGAGGGCCCGCGCCACTGGGTGGTGTGGCCCACCCGGGCTCCATTTCCTTCTCTATTTATTCTTGTTATCTTCCGTATGTAATAAAAAATGCAAAAATATAAAGAGAAATTTTTTTTCGTGAACCTTTTGTTTTCAACACTTTTACCAATTCGGAAACAGACTCTGCAGATTCCTTCTTTCCAACACTTGAAAGTCCCTTTCACACAAAGCTCCACACAATCTTCACTAGCAACATTAGTGTATGCAAAAACAAAGAACCTTTGGGTTCAAATTTCTACTGAAATCCAACAAAACATAAGCTACTGTAGCAACTCCTTTCAAAATCCCAAAAAGAATCTGAAAGGAAATCGATTTAAGAGGCAAATGCAAATGATGGTAGAAATCTGTCAAAACAGACCAGCAGTTAAAGATTTATTTTGTCGAAAATCTTTTGTTGCTCAAATAAAAAAGTGCAAAAATAACGAAAGTAGCATAACAACATGGGGCAGAGGCAAAGAAAATTACAGCTCCATCCAACGTACTGAGATTTTTCACGAATTTTTACAAAGCAGCACAAAATCTATCCTAGGACAGCAACTTTTCACAACTCCTCTACTTCAAAAGAGGCTAATCTTGACACAAAAACCAAACAAAAAGGAAGATAAAGAGAAATTATTATATATGTAATAACTTCAAAGACTCAAATAAACAAAGACCGAAAGCAAACTAAAATGGGTTGTCTCCCAAAAGCTCTTTCTTTATAGCCATTAAGATGGGCATAATAATTTCAATGATGCTCTCATAGGAGATATAAATTTCAAGTGAAAGAGAGCACTAAGAAGCAAATATCCAACACATTTGAGTCTAACCCACTTCCTATGTGAGGGAGTTTCATAAGAAAATAAATTATTGAAACAAAATGCTACTAGCATAGGAAGACAAAACAAATGCAACTTCAAAGCTTTCAACATAAAGCAGGGAAACTTAATATTATTGATATGCATAAAACCATGTTTCCCTCTCTCATAATAACTTTCAGTAGCACTTTGAATGAAGTTGACAATATAATTGTCACAAGAAACTACTTTATCATCAGAATGAGCATGCTTACAATCATCAAAAAGAGGTCTAAGGTCATAAACTGGATCAATTGAAGCAAGTTGTTCAACTCTAAAATCCTCATTAGGCAGATCATTTTTATAAGGAGCTTTAGCTAATTTGGAAAAGTTAAGCTCATAAGATTCTCCATCAAGCATAGTTAAAACTTTCTCCTTCTTACAATCTATAATAGATCCACAGGTGTTCAGAAAAGGTCTACCAAAAATGATAGGACAAGTTTTATTAGCTGCTGAACCAAGCACTAGAAAATTAGCAGGATATTTAATCTTACCATAAAGAACTTCCACATCTCTTACAATTCCAATTGGACAGACTGTCTCTCTATTAGCAAGGTGAATAACCACATCAATGTCCTCAAGTTCACAAGGACCAATCTCATGCATAATTTCTCTGTAAAGCTCATAAGGACTAGCACTAGAACTTGCACCAATGTCACATAAACCATAATAGAAATAATCACCAATTCTAACAGAAAGCACAAGGACACTAGCTTTACTAGGACGAGAGACAATATTAGAAGCATCTTCACAAAAGATAATGTGCCCATCTTCTACATTTTTAGTGGCAAGGTCTTTCACAATGGCTACTACAGGTTCAATCTTTATTTGTTCATCAGGTTCAACAGTTTTCTTTGTACTTTTGCTAACCATATTATCTATAATATAATGTTCATTTACCTTATCAAGGAAAGGTATTTTCTCAATATAAGGTTCAGGCAAAATAGGATCAACAGTACAAACTTCAGTATTTCTAGCAGGAACATGATTAACAACATCTTTATAAGGTGCATGGTACTTGTCCCACTTCTTTTTGGAAATTTCTATATAAGAGGCAAAGGACTTAAAGCAATTTGCAAGAACTTGAGAATCAAGACCATACTCAGTACTAATATCATGAAAGTAATCAGTTCCCATAAAAGATTTAATGCATCGATAATCATAATTTATACCTGAATTTCTTCCTTTTGTCATTCTCCCATGCTTCAGTGTTTTCTTGAGTACGGTCTAGAAGATCCCAGTTAGCTTCTTCCTTCATACGTGTGAATAATCCAGCACAAGAAGCATCTAATAAATCTTTATCATGAAGAGAAAGCCTTGCATAAAAGTTATTGATAATAATATCATTAGGGAGTTCATGAATAGGACATTTAAGCATTAGTAACTTCAATATCCCCCAAGCTTGGGATGTACTCTCTCCATCATGAGGCCAAAAGTTATATATTTGATTCCTATCCTTATGAATCTCACTGGGAGGATAGAATTTAGAATAAAAGAGATGTACTATTTCCTCCCATTCCATATATTGTCCATTCTTACCATTCTTCGACTCTTCCTTTCAATGATATAGAGAGTAGCTTCTTCTTAACTTGTTCCGTTGTGATACCTGCACACTTAAAAAACCCGCATAATTCATGGATAAAAATAAAGTGATCACCGGGATGGACCGTTCCATCTCCAAAATAATAGTTATCCATAACACGATCAACAATTCTTGTAGGTATCTTAAAAGTATCTATCTCAGCAGGTGGTGGTTCATCTACTACCCTAGCAGTAGTAGTAGATTTCCCAAATAGGAAACCAAGTGGATTATCCATATTGGAAACAAAGTAACAAAGAGAAATAAAAAGCAATACTCACAGTAGAAGTTTCCTTTACCAGCTCCATTCTTGAATAGCACTTCACTCCCCAGCAATGACGCCAGAAAATAGTCTTGATGACCCACAAGTATAGGGGGTATATCATAGTACTTTCGATAAATAGGAGTGTCAATCCCAACGAGGAGAAGAAGGTGTTGACTAGTGGTTTGGATCAGGAATTCTCTATAAATACTTAGCAAATGAATTTTTAGGGGGTTTTGATAAAGCAAATAAATAAAGTGCAAGTAAATAAAGACAACAAATAATTACAGTAAGTGGTCCAATCCTTTCTTAGAAAATGACAAGCCGGTTGTAATACTTATGACCAAACGTTCTCGAGGACACATGGGAATACTATGAAATGCTTTCGCTTCATATAGTTGATTAATCTTCTTTGGTTAGATAAGTGTTGTGTGGGTGAACCTGTGCTAATGTACCGACCTTACTTGGACTAATACATACTTGTGATTAAACCCCTTGCAAGCATCCGCAACTACAAGAAAGTAATTAAGATAAAAACATAACCACAACATTAAACTATGAGATCCTACACTCCCTTGTGCAAAGGTTTCCTAATGGGGGTTCGGGTTTCTGTCACTCCGGCAACACCACAATTAGTAGCCAGATACATAATGCATTCCCCTAGGCCCATAAATAGTGAAGTATCATGTAGTCGACGTTCATATGACACCACTAGAAGAATAGCACCACAACTTAAATATCAAACCATTGAATAATACATCAACACAATTCCACTACTAACAACATGACTTATTGATACGTCGGAAACGTATATATAATTTTTGATGCTCCATACTTGTTTAGTATCTACTTTGCTTTGCTTTGTCTTCACTTTGAGGTATTTTTATACACTTTCTGGTACTAACCTATTAACAAGTTGCCACAGTGCCAGTTGCCTGTTTTATGTTGTAGGGGTTCGTAGCATGGAAAACAAAAATTTTCTATCGCATACAAACAAACAAGCCAAGATCTATCTACTAGATTGTAGCAACGAGTCGATAGAGGAACTCACCCTCGAAGATTCCAAAGCGGTTAACGAGAGCAGATTCTCGTGGGTGATGTAGTCGTACTCTTTCCGATCTCAAGATCGTGTAGACGATCCTTCCCAGCCACGTTCGGTAGCGCTCCCATGATCGGTCACACGTTCGTATTTTCGACGAAGACCTTCCTCTCCCTTGTTCCAAAGAAAATGGAGGTTGTAGCACTCTCCTCGCGATTCCAGCAGCACAACGGCGTGGTACCGGAAGTAGAGGGGAGATCCCGCAGGGCTTCGCCTTAAGCCGGAGCGAGTATGGTGGAGTATGAGAGAGGGCAATTAGTGGTCTAGAGATTAGACACACCAATTAGAAGGCTCTAAATCGCAGGCTAAAGCAATTAGAAGCTCTAAACCAAAACGGCTCTAAACCGGAGATTAGAGGATAGGAACTTATGTGTCTAGAGGAGGAGGCCCTGCCCCTCCTTTTATAGGTGGAGGGGCTGGCCAGGAAGGGAGGAGTCCTCCCCAACTCGGCCTAGGCTGGCCGCCGGCTTGTAGGAGAGGGACTCCTCCTCCAAGTTGGTTTCAACCTCCTCTTGCTTGTTTCCCACAGTTTCCTGTTTAAGCCGTTTGACTTTCAAACTGGCAGTTTGACTTTTTCAATTTTGGAACAGCAAGAACACTTAGTACATGATGCAATCATTCAATGACACATTCATGTACCCTCCCGAGTGCGGACAATCCGAACCTTCTAGAACATTCCGATGAAAACACCTAATCATTCCCGAACTCAAACGGGACTTTCCTTATATGAATCTTATTCTCCTGACCATTCGGATCACCTCGTGATATCCGGATCCCATCCGAGACTCGAACAACATTCGGTCTCTTTCTCATAATACCATAACTACTCAAACAACGTCAATCCTTAAGTGTGTCTCCCTACGGTTCGTGAATTATGCGGACATGATCGAGACACTTCTCCGAACAATAACCAATAGAGGAATCTGGAAATTCATATGGCTCCCACATATTTCTCACGATTACTTTGCGATCGAATGAACCACTTACATACGATACCAATTTCCCTTTGTCTCACGATAGTTTACTTATCCGAGGTTATGATCGTCGGTATCTCTGCATACCTAGTTCAACCTCGTTCGATAAGTACTCTTTTCTCATTCGTGATATGTGATCCCTTGTGAGAGTCACATGCTTGCAAGCTAATTGGATGACATTCCACCGAGAGGGCCCAGAGTATATCTATCCGTCATATGGATGGACAAATCCACTCTTGATCCATGTGTTTCAACCAATACTTTCCGAACACTCAATGCCACCTTTATAGCCACCCGATTACGGTGTGGTGTTTGATGTCATCAAAGCATCCATCCGTAAAGGTGATATGCATGATCTCATGGTCAAGGAATTAGGTTACTATGTATCATAAAGCATATAGCAATTGAACTATTGAAATGACTTGATCTTTATGCTACGCTTATCTATAGGAGTATGTCCATCACATCATTCTCCTAATGATATGATCCTGTTGTTAATAACATATCTATGTTCATGATCAGGAAACCATGATCATATATTAACCAACAAGCTAGTTTAACAAGAGGCTTTACTAGGGACTCTTATTTTAGTTTACAAATCACACAAGTATTAATGTTTCGGTTAATACAATTATAGCATGGTATGTAAACATTTATCATAAGTGTGAAGATATGATAATAACCACTTTATTATTGCCTCTTGGGCATATCTCCAACAGTCTCCCACTTGCACTAGAGTCAATAATCTAGTTTCGAACCTTTGTGTATTCAACACCTATGGCTTTCCGGTGTTGTATGTACACGATTGCTAGTGGTCAACTGATCTCGGATCGACACTTCCGTGTCCGTGTGTAATTGCATGTCTTTGCGTCTCTCGCATCACTCATTCTCTAATGAGATGGCTTTGTATAAATTTGGTCTTTCGGTGTGACCTTTAGTTCTTTGGGGTTAAAACATGTTGATAATATTGTCGCAATATATCTTCATAGTATTATCCCTCTGTGAACTACACCTAGTTTGATAACAAACTACTTGACACAAATGCCCTCTTTTGCTGCTATAATAGCAGTCATATACTTAGCCTTTTGTTGTAGTATCTGTCACAATGTATTAACTTTGGAACTCATCCAAATCCATTATGGAACTCACTTTCCATTATATTGTGCCACCCTTAGTTTAGATTGAGATAAACTTAATTTGTACTTTGTGACAAAACTAGTATCAATGTAGTACTTTTACAATGAACTAACCATCTATTTGTCACTTCTACAAATAATATACTCTTAGTTCTTCCAAAAGATCATAAGAATATCCTTACTATTGTCCAATGATCATCTTACAAATCATTCTGGTATATGCTCACAACATTTAGAGCATAGGACATATCTGGATTTGTACATATCACAGTATGATTGATATAAATACTCTTTGTGATTTCATACATCAAGTATCAATCTATACTTGATTATTTGTTTCACTTTACCAAATGTCAATACACTTGAATATATCATCAACATTGAACTCTTTCAATCCTTTACGTGTGACAAGAACCTTTTCTTGTAGTTTCTATATTGAACTCATTCAATATCTCGTTTATGTACTTCAGCACAACCATATTAGCGTCTATTGATGCCAAATATTTGGGTTTTGCCTAAGTCTTTCATCGGGATGAAATTCTTAATATGTGTTAATAAAAGATACATTATTTTCAATCAACAATATGTCTTCCACATAATGTATTAGAAACATGTCTTAAGCGCTCCCACTTAATTTCTTGCAAATGCAAGCATCTTCATTGTCTCTAATGAACTTTTAAACTCCTTTAACAGTTTCATCATAGTGAAGATTCCAACTCCATGATGCTCACTTCAACCATTGAAGTTTGCATATGCTTTTAGCATCCTATGAATTAACAAAACCCTATGGACCGTGTTATGCACATGTCCTAGGTAACGATTCTATTAGAAGAACTTGTTTTGTTTATTCAACTATCATATAACAAAATTATATGTAGTGGTTGCTACATTAATCCGTCTAGACTAAATATCACTATGAAAGATCAAATCTTGTCATAGTCAACCTTTGAACATTGTTGTGAACTCTTTCCCAATATGTTGATTATAGATGTGAAACATCCATGTCTATTTCTTTATAGATCCATAAAAGCTAAGGTCTTACACCTTTCTCGAGGGTCCTTCAAGTTCAAAACTTGATTTCTTATGAATGGAACTATCACGGATTTTATGGCTTCAAGCCATTTGATGGAGTCAGGGCCCATCATCGCTTCTTTGCATGTAGTCGGTTCATTATTCTCAAATAATGATTCAACCCTCAAATCTTGGTATTTGATTGTTCATCCGACCTACTTGTTTCAATAGGAACTTGGATCTCCGTGACCACAACCTTTGAGGTACGTGAGCCATGAGCTTTGTTGCTGCCTCTAGAACACTTTTCGGCGCCGCGCAACTCTGCACATACAGCTAAGGTTCTTTTAACCTTATCAAAGTTCTATTGTCCTCCCACTTAACTTTTCACGAAAAATTCCTTCTCAAAGAAACTTGACGTTTTGAGTGACAAACACTTTTGTCTCCGATGTTATGGAGGATTACTTAACAGTTATTCGAAATAACATACAAAGACAGGTTCATCCGACTTTGGTTGCAAACATCTTTCTTATGCATAGCATACCAATGTTTAAGAAAGGACAACTTGGGTTTTATTCCAAACCATACCTTTATATGGTGTCATTTCAACGGATTATGATGGAGCTCTTTTCAGTGGAAAAACGGTAATCTCTAAAGCTTTTAATCTTTAAAATATAATGGCAGTTTTATGAATTATACCTTTGATCTTACCATGTCAAACAAGGTTTAATTACATATCTCGAACGTTCCATACTCTTATGGTGTTTCGGAAATGCAAATCCACGGAACGATTCCTTAAATCTTAGGTATTATGCTAAACTTGTAACTTAAATATTTTCCTTTATGATCTTATCATAAACTATTCATATTCTTGTTACAATGATTTTTCACTTCATCTTGAAAGTCTTTGAACTTTTCAAGTGTTTCATACTTTATCCTTATTAAGTAAATATTCATATATTCACTCAAATTTTCGGAGAAAGCATATGAAGTTGAAATCCATCGCTCTTGACTACACATAATGGATTTCGTACAACAATATGTACAAGTTCCAATAAGCTAGTCATTCGTTCCCTTTTGGCCTATGAACGAAGTTTCAATTATCTCTAGGAAAGTTTCACAAGCGTCATGTGATCAAAAATCAAAAGACTCCAAAATTCCATCCACATGGAGTTTCTTCATGTTTTCTTTCCAATATAATTTAAATGGAGATGTCACTTCCTAAGTGATCTTTCAATCAATTTGTCTTTCGACATTTTTAGCACTAGTTTTATGGATGTGATTTCTCCAACGAGATTTGTGAATCATCCATCTTTTATGGATTACGGCAATTATTTGAACAACCCTTTTATTCTCATAATACCTGATAAAACAAATCTTGAAGGCAAGCTTTGATGTTTTTACGAGCAACACAATAACCCTTTATTTGTTCTCGATGAACATCATCACATATTCTTTTGCTAGTTACTTAGGCCACTGTAGTTCATGAATTGTGTTGTTTCGTATGACGATTCACACCAACAAATTCAGTATCAAATACTTAAAAACCACAGTGTTTAATAAGCAAATAATATAGCCATAACATGTATATCATCTATATACTTAAACTGAACAATTCTAGTCTTTTATTTTCTGCCATATATTTATGAGATTCTCTTTCAGTATTTCCTTTTCTGTTTGAAAGAATCTATCAACATCAATAGTGGAGTCATACATATGACACATAGTCCAAAGCGTGTATAGTTAAATACCAATGTCTTTGGACTTGCACTTTGAAGTAGATCACCATTATCAAATGTTTGGTGTTCTTTCAAATTCCTTTCTTTAGTAATCTCTTGGTGTAGTAAACATTTTACCTACATCAAATATTCACCCTCATCATGGATTTATCCATGATCAAGCTACTTTTAGCTTGTAACGGTGAATCGCAAGTATAATGTTGCTCTCCAAAACCTTTTGGAGGATTAGGACAACTAGTGTCTCCGACCTTTTGCAAATTCTCATCAAATATGAGAACATGACTTTTGCCATATTATACTCTATCATGTTGCAACCAAAACTTCGTTTCAGATATCACAATATCTTCCACACATCATGGTTTCTGAAACAACTCTTTCAGATCCTAGATAACCTTGATATTAATAGAATCCTTTGAATATCAAGAATCATGGAGACAAACATGATACTTATATACTAACACTTGGAATTGTTACTCTTGATTTAATACTAATTATTAAACTTCATGGAGTAACTGAACTTCTTGAAAGTTTGCAATAGGACTTTAAACTTTAGATTAACACTTCAAAACAATACGATACCAGTTCGTAAAGTAACTAACCAGAATTCTATAGTTCTATCATCTCAATTATAACTAAGCGCAAGGTGGTAAACGGATGCCAATGACTTCAACAACTATGCAAATTCACTTTGATTTAGTTTATGATAAATTGAGTTCTAATTAATAATTAAATTAATCTAGGTGAACTCCCACTCAAAATAATATCCCTCACATTGTTTTAGTGATCACACGAACCAAATCCACCACATCAAAACCGATCATCACGAGAGTTGATATAGCTTCAATGGCGAACAATCAACATGTTCATCATATCTACTATATGACTCATGCTCTACCTTTCGGTAATCCGTGTTCCTGAGGCCATGTCTGTACATGCTAGGCTCGTCAAGATCAAACCTTAGTTTCCGCATGAGCAAATCTGGCTTGCTCACGTTGTATACACTTTTAGAATCTAACACACCCGATCATCACGTGGTGCTTCGAAACAACAAGCTTTAGCAACGGTGCTAACTAAGGGTGAGCACTTTATGATTTGAAATTCATGTGCATGAGGGATCATCTTATAATGCTACCGTCGTCTACTAAGCAATACAAGATGCATAAAGGATTAACATCACATGCAATTCATAATATGTGATATGATATGGCCTTTCTTCTTTGTGCTTTCGATCTCCATCTTCAAGCACGAACATGATCTCCATCATCACCGGCATTGCATCAAGGTCAATGACGCTACACCATGGTTGTCGTCCACCGGCTTCAACTATTACAACTACTTTGAATAGACACGCGGGTCTTAACATAAATTAAAGACAACCATATGGCTCCTATCGATTGCCAACTTACAATAACGAACATTGCATACATCAAATATAATCACAATCATGGCCATATCACATCACTGCACACCCCTGCAAAACAAAGTTAGACGCCTCTACTTTCTTTGCATATTTTACGTGGTTTGGGGCTTTCAATAAGTGTCGTTCTAACTTATGAACAAGAACCACAACATTGATACTAGCATTGTTGATCACCCGTTGTAAATTGGATCTTAACTATGCTAGGAGAAAGCAGCACCATAAAGCCACTTATGCAATACAAGTTGCATGTCAAGCGTGGAGCAAGTCTCATGAACGATGTCATGTAAGGTTAGCCCGGGCCGCTTCATCCCAACATACCGCAAGATGCAAAGTACAAAAGAAGCAATCGACAATAAAAGCATCAACGCCCACAATGACCATTGTGTTCTACTCGTGCAACAGATCTACATATAGACACGGGTCTGATACCACTGTAGGGGTTCGTAGCATGGAAAACAAAAATTTTCTATCGCATACAAACAAACAAGCCAATATCTATCTACTAGATTGTAGCAACGAGTCGATAGAGGAACTCACCCTCGAAGATTCCAAAGCGGTTAACGAGAGCAGATTCTCGTGGGTGATGTAGTCGTACTCTTTCCGATCTCAAGATCGTGTAGACGATCCTTCCGGCGCCACGTTCCGGTAGTGCTCCCACAGTCGGTCACACGTTCGGTACTCGACGAAGACCTTCCTCTCCCTTGTTCCAGGAGGCAGCGGAGGTTGTAGCACTCTCCTCGCGATTCCGGCAGCACAACGGCGTGGTACCGGAAGTAGAGGGGAGATCCCATGAGCCTTAAGCCGAGCGAGTATGGTGGAGTATGAGAGAGGGCTATTAGTGGTCTAGAGATTAGACACCAATTAGAAGGCTCTAAACCGCAGGCTAAAGCAATTAGAAGCTCTAAACCAAAACGGCTCTAAACCGGAGATTAGAGGATAGGAACTTATGTGTCTAGAGGAGGCCCCTCCTTTTATAGGTGGAGGGCGGCGCGGCGAGGAGGGAGTCCTCCCCAACTCGGCCTAGGCTGGCCTCGGCTTGGAGAGAGGACTCCTCCTCCAAGTTGGTTTCAACCTCCTCTTGCTTGTTTCCCACAGTTTCTGTTTTCCACAGTTTCTGTTTTAGCTGTTTGACTTTCAAAGGCAGTTTGACTTTTTCAATTTTGGAACAGCAAGAACACTTAGTACATGATGCAATCATTCAATGACACATTCATGTACCCTCCCCCCGGTCTTGGGACAATCCGAACCTTCTAGAACATTCCCGATGAAAACAGGAATCATTCCCGAACTCAAACGGACTTTCCTTATATGAATCTTATTCTCGGACCATTCCGGATCACCTCGTGATATCCGGATCCCATCCGAGACTCAACAACATTCGGTCTCTTACTCATCATTCCATAACTACTCAAACAACGTCGAATCCTTAAGTGTGTCTCCCTACGGTTCGTGAATTATGCGGACATGATCGAGACACTTCTCCGACAATAACCAATAGAGGAATCTGGAAATTCATATGGCTCCCACATATTTATACGATTACTTTGCGATCGAATGAACCACTTACATACGATACCAATTTCCCTTTGTCTCACGATAGTTTACTTATCCGAGGTTATGATCGTCGGTATCTCTGCATACCTAGTTCAACCTCGTTACTGATAAGTACTCTTTTCTCGTTCCCGTGATATGTGATCCCTTGTGAGCCAGTCACATGCTTGCAAGCTAATTGGATGACATTCCACCGAGAGGGCCCAGAGTATATCTATCCGTCATATGGATGGACAAATCCCACTCTTGATCCATGTGTTTCAACCAATACTTTCCGAACACTCAATGCCACCTTTATAGCCACCCAATTACGGTGTGGTGTTTGATGTCATCAAAGCATCCATCCGGTAAAGGTGATATGCATGATCTCATGGTCGAAGGAATTAGGTTACTATGTATCAGAAAGCATATAGCAATTGAACTATCGAAATGACTTGATCTTTATGCTACGCTTATCTATAGGAGTATGTCCATCACATCATTCTCCTAATGATATGATCCTGTTGTTAATAACATCTCTATGTTCATGATCAGGAAACCATGATCATATATTAACCAACAAGCTAGTTTAACAAGAGGCTTTACTAGGGACTCTTATTTTAGTTTACAAATCACACAAGTATTAATGTTTCCGGTTAATACAATTATAGCATGGTATGTAAACATTTATCATAAGTGTGAAGATATGATAATAACCACTTTATTATTGCCTCTTGGGCATATCTCCAACATATGTTGTTTTTGGTTTCAGAAAGCTAAAAAATGAATATTCTCGGAATTGGACGAAACAAAAGCCAAAGTTCATATTTTTCCCTGAGCGATACAGAAAATCGAAGACGAGACGGAGGAGGACACCAGGGTGGCCACACCCTAGGTGGGCACGGGCCCACCCTAGGTCGCGCCCACAGGGGGTGTGGGCCCCCTGGACCTCCATCGACCTTGCCTCCTTCGCTTATAAGAAGCCCCCGGGGAGAAAACCCTAAATAATTGATCATACTTCCTGAAAAAACTCTGTAGCGCCGGCGCCACCGAAAGGGAGATTCGGGGGACAGAAAGTCTCTGTTCCGGCACCCTGCTGGGACGGGGAAGTGCCCCTGGATCCATCTCCATCGCCATCTCCATCGCCGTTGCTGATTCCCATGATGAGGAGGGAGTAGTTCTTCCTCGAGGCTAAGGGATCTACCGGTAGCTACGTGACCATCTCTCTCTCTATGCATGGTCATATTGTGATCATGAGCTTTGTAATCAAGTAGATCTACCTTGCTACTCAAGTGCTTCAATAGATCTCTGCTCTCCCCATGTGTGTGAAAGTGACAGCGTGCATGCCATGGTGGCACTTAGGTTTGAGTCTACATAAATACTCTTTGTGCTTTAATAGATCTATGCTTTTCCCCACGTGTGTGAAAGTGACAGCGTGCATACCGTGTGTGGCACTTTGGCTAGATTGAATATTTGTTATGAGTTATATTTGGAGTTGGATGTCTCTATGAAATTGTGGTGTTTTTTGGAACCATCTAGCGCTCAAGGTGACAGTGTGGGGTTATCTATATTCAGGAAGACGGACTTTGAGGAGTGCTGCTATAGCCCTACCGATGATTAGAGTGTCCAACCGGAGAGTAGTTAAGAGTAGTATCATGAAGATAGGATATTTATATGAGAGAGTGTTCACTAGTGAAAGTATGATCCATAGGCCTTGTTTCTAAACATTGAAACACCGTTTGCATCTAGATCTGTTGCATGTTTGCTTGCTTTAGTCTTTACCTCACTCACACACTTTACCTCACGTCAAGCTCCATCAAAGCTATTTTCTAGCACCATTACCACTTGTATTCCAGTATCTCTTTGCCGAACTAGTGCACCTATACACCTGACAAGTGTATTAGGTGTGTTGGGGACCCAAGAGACTTCTTGTATCTTGATTGCAGGGTTGCTTGAGAGGGAATACCTTTGACCACTTCCTCCCTGAGTTCGATAAACCTTGGGTGATCCACTTAAAGGGAAACTCTGCACTTGGAGGCCCAACAACTGTCTACAAGAATAGAAGTGCATAGACATCAAGCTCTTTTCTAGCGCTGTTGCCGGGGAGGTTTTGGGCTTTTACCTTCCCTCCACGCCATAAACTCTTTTCTGGCGCCGTTTACGGGGAGGTAAGGTAAAAGGTACTCACACACTTCGGTGTGAGTGATCGAAGTTATTTCCTTTAGATTCTGCAATCTTGTCTTTTTGTTTCTTGTTTTCACTAGTTAGGCTTAATGGAAAACAACAACATAATTAGAGAGCTTTATAGTGTTTATCTTGAGTTAGGACATGCAGTGTTTGAAGAGAAAATTAAAAAACCTATGGAACTTTATTTGCATGCTAATAGCAATTTTATTAGTATGAATTCTTTGGACACCCTTATTGCTAATGCTATGGAAACATCTAAGCTTGGGGAAGCTAGTTTTTATGAATATGATCTTTTTAGTCCCCTAGCTTTGGAAGATAGCTATTCTATTGCTTATGATGATACCAAACCTCCAATTTATGATGATTACAATGATGAGTATGATATTTTCAGTCCACCTACTATTGAGGAGTAAATTAATTGTGATTACAATATGCCTCCTATATTTGATGATTATGGTGATGAGAATAGTAATGATAGCTATTTTGTTGAATTTGCTCCCACTATGATTAATAAGGATGACTATGCTTATGTGGAGAGTAATAATTATTTTATGCATGTGGATCATGATAAGAATGTTTTATGTGATAGTTATATTGTTAATTTTATTCATGATGCTACTTAAAGTTATTATGAGAGAGGGAAACATGGTTTTATGTATCTCAATAATATTAAGTTTCCCCTCTTTATGTTGAAAATCTTGAAGTTGCACTTGTTTTGCTTTCCTATGCTTGTTGCTTTGTGCTTTCATGACTTGTTTCTTTACAAGATTCCTATGCATAGAAAGTGGGTTAGACTTAAATGTGTTTTGAATTTGCTTCTTGATGCTCTCTTTTACTTCAATTCATATTTCTTATGTGAGCATCTTCTCAAACTATCAAGCCTAAATTAAAGGCGGTAAATAAAAGTACTTGTTGGGAGATAACCCAAGAGTTTTCTTGAGTCTTGGAAGTTATTACTTTAGTAATGACCTCTCCTTATCCTTTTTGATTGTTTTTTGTGCCAAGAATGACCTCTAAGGAGAGGGAAGTAAGATTTGGGGAGTTGTTGTTCCGAAACAGATTTTTGTCCTCCTCCATAAAAATTCATGAGGAGTCTACGTAAGTTGGATTGATCTGAATTTTTTTGAATAAATCCCCCAGTATGTTATATAACTTTCGTTAGTTCAACACTTTTTGATTTGAGCAACAGAAGGTCTTCTAAAAATCGGTTTCTACCTGCTGGTCTGTTTTGACAGATTTCTGACATTATTTGCATTTGCTTCTTATTGATTCCTTTTTGGGTTCTTTTTGGGAAATTGAGATTTTTTGAAGGAGTTGCTACAGCAGCTTGTGTTTTTAGTGAAAAGTTTTGTTGTTCCAAAGCTTTGCCAGAGGTCTAGTATCTTTTTAATACACTAATGTTGCTAATGAAGATTGTGTGAAGTTTTGTATGAAGGAAATTTTTCAGGTGTAGAGAAAGAATGATGTAATGAGATGAAGAATGGACAAAAGATCAAGCTTGGGGATGCCACCCCGGTGTCAAACCAAAAAAATATCCAAGAGGTACAAGCGTCAAAGCTTGGTGATGCCCAAGGCATCCCCTTCTTCATCAATAAAAAGCTCAGGTCTTCCTAGACACTTCGTTTTTATTGTTTCATGCATTGTTGTGTTGATCTTGGAGCATATTAGTTTTCGTTTTTGATTTTTGTTTGCTTAGTTTGCTTGAGTAATTTGGTTGGTTACGCCACACTTCTTTTGGAGAGAGACACACTCTGTTTCCATTGCCTAGAACACTCTAGTTTTCACTCTTATTGTTTTGTGAGTGTTTACTTTTGCTAACACTGCGTTCAGCCTTAGTTTTCTTGTGCTTTCAGCTTAGAACTTTTTAGTTCTTCTTTTTGGATTTGTGAGACAAGCTCACTGATCTTTATTGATTATTATCTTTGTGAGTTGTTTCAAATAAGTTGTTTGGTGTTGGAAAGAGTAGAAATCTTCATGCTTAAGTGGTACAAAATGGAGCTTGCATTGACTATGACTTAGACTTTAGCATGACATGCTAGGTGTTGTTTTGACCTTATGCTTAGTGATTATTGTTGTAGCATGTCTTGTTCCTGATGGGTTTCGCAGCATAGTAAATCAAAAAAATTCTACGGATGCGAACGGGAAAGCCAAGATCTAATCTAGGATATGCAAACAACGAGGGGGATTAGATGAGATCTTCATACCCTTGAAGATTCGCACATCGGACGCGTTAAATCGAGCGTGGGTGATGTAGTACTCGCTTCTCCTCCTCGCGATCCGATCCGATCTAACACCGCAAGTGGCGATGCCTCCGAGAGATGCACACGTGCGGCACCTCGACGTCTCCTCCTTCCTCGGTCCAGCAAGTATGGTGGAGAGACGGATTGGATCTACAACGCTACGGCGCGGTGCAAGTGGTGGAGACTTTCTGCATAAGGGCTTCGCCTACGTGCAGTCGGGAGGGAGAGAGAGAGGAGGGCAGCAGGGCGGCTAGGGCTTGAGGAGGAGGTGTGGGAGGGGGTGCACCCCCAGCCCTCTTTATATAGAGGGGTGGGCGGCCAGCCCTGCCTCCCAAGCCCTAGGGCCCGGACCAGGGGAAGGAGTGGGGGCAAGTTTCCTTGTAGAAGCTCCCTAGGGTTTCCCCTAGGTTTGGCCGGTGGGCCCTATGGGGCCCCTGGCCCAATGCGGCCAGGGCACTCCCTCATAGGCCCATGCCCCCTCCCGGCAGGTGGGGCCACGTTGGTCCCCCTCCGGAAGGTTCTAGAAGCTTCCGGTATAATACCGATTAACCCAAAACAATTCCGACCTCCAAAAACTGCATTGCCTTATATGAATCTTATTCTCCGGACCATTCCGGAACCTCTCGTTATGTCCCGGATACCATCCGAGACTCCGAACAAAAACTCATAAACCAATTATCCAATCTATCCTAGCGTCGAGACACGTTAAGTGTGTGACCCTTCGGGTTCGAGAATATGCAGACATGATCTTCTATCAATAATCAACAACGGGGTCTGGAAACCCATATTGACTCCCACACATTCATCGATGATCATATCAGATGAACCACGATGCCGGGATTCAATCAATCCCATATATATATTCCCTTCGTCTCGCGATATTTTACTTGCCCGAGATTTGATCGTCGATACCGTCGTACCTAGTTCAATGTCGTTCACAGCAAGTACTTTACTCGTTCTGTAATCCGATATCACTTTGTGATTAACTCCTTAACCACATGCTTGCAAGCGGTGTTGATATCGATTACCGAGTGGGCCCAAAGTATATCTCTTCGACTTGGGAGGGACAAATCCCATCTCGATACATACAACCCAACAGGTACTTTTCGATCACCTGAGAGACACCTTTATGATCACCCTCTCATAAGATGACGTTTGATGACCTCAAAGCTTTCTTCCGATACCAGGGAGTTGTATTATCTCATGGTCTAAGGAATACAATATTTGACATAAGAAAAGCTTCGCAAAGATGAACACGATGACACGATCTAATTGCTCCGCTTAGTTTGGGTATGTCCACCATATCATTCTCCCAATGATATGATCTCATTATTAATCGACAACTCATGTCTATGGTTAGGAAACCTTAACCATCATCAATCAATGAGCTAGTCCATAGAGGCGTACTAGGGACACGGTGTTGTTCACAAACCACACAAGTATTAAAGTTTCCGCTTAATACAATTCTAGCATGGAATATAAACATTATCATGAACAAGAATTATAATAATAACATCTTTATTATTGCCTCTAGGGCATAATTCCAACAGTTCCAAACAATTGGGATCGCTTAGTGTGCCTTGAAAAAATTATGCATTGTTTTAGCATGCAAAAGCATAGTATTGTGGTATTCTCCTTTGATGCTTTGTTTGGGTTGACTTGGCACATGCTCACACCATGTTATGACTATGAACAAGTCACCATAGCCTCTATGATCATTTAGTCCTTGACTTGTAGTACCACTCTATGCTTTGATTAGTAATGTTGTGTTGCTCTGCATGATTATGGCCATTATTGCTCTCTTAGTTGGTTTCTCCCAGTCTTTTGCTAGCCTCCAGCCCTCCACTTGTATGAGTAATCTCTACTCATGCTTCCAACTCCCAAGAAACCAAGTTATTCCAAAGTGTCCACTATAAACTCCTATGCATGGTGTGTTACACCATTCCAAGTATATTCTTGTTTTCAGCTATCTTCCAATTAAAAACTATTTTGTTATGTGAAAACTTAGTGATTAAAGCTCTCACAAACTTGATGGCACACTTTATATTCTTTGCCCCTAATAAACTTGAACCATTGTGTCATCTATATTGTATATGCTTGCACTTATACGTTGGAATAGAAGAACCGTGCTATCACGGGGAACGTTTTCAACATTGCACTTGTACTTTGTACTCAGTTGATATCATGATCTTTTGTCTATGGATGTCACCGGTGTGAAATAAAGAGGGAACTTGTAAGTCCATGGAGTTTGTATTTTGTGTTAGAGAAACGCCTAGGCCGCTAGCCTAAGCCATGCCTAATCATGGTAGAAACTTGCAGCATCACCATAGTGAGCTATCTATGAAGCTTCCTCAATAAAAATCTATGCATATAGTAAATAAAAAGATCGCTGAGATGCTCATTGTCTGCTTGCCTTGTCATTTTGGTTATGGGATAGCTCATGTACCATATGCAAGGGGTGCCCCGTTGGCGTTCTCTATGATACACATGTACTTACAATGACAAGAACTTACAAGTGACTGAAGTTGAGTAGCATGAGGTGTGGCCCTCGTATTCAAGGGACTTGAGATTGCCAACTTATATTTTGTCAAACATATACTCCATAGTTTGTTCACTTTAACCTTAATCACTTCGAGATGCTTATGATAGGGGCAATGAGGGATGAAAGCTAACAAGTACCATAATTTTTGGAAGCTCTTTTTGAAACTTGAAATCCCTGCTTCCCTTTGTGAAGGGCCTTTCTTCCACCATTATTTGAGTCTTCACCTTCTACCCTTAGGCACCATTAAGAGATCATAGTTGCTATTCTGTGTGCATTGTCCCAAAACTGATTGATTGATGCATATTGTTGATATTACTTGTTCTTGTGCTATTTGTATCTAGTCACTCTTATGAACTTTGAAGGCTTCCTATGCATCTATTTGATACTCTATGAAGGACAAGTTGAATGCCACTATGCCATGTTTTCTGTATGTGAAACAAACAAACGTTTTTCAATGCATGTTATCCATGATCTTTGTTTGTAGCCTTTCATGTTGCATGCATAGTTACTTTGTCTTACTATTAGAACTCCATCTTTCATGCTCATGTTTATAGTTCTTTGATCCTAGCTTTCAATGCTTGCAAATGGTTTGATCTTGGTTTTGATGGTGCATGTCACCTCAAAAATTATTCTTTTATCACTTACCTACTCGAGGACGAGCAGGAGTTAAGCTTGGGGATGCTTGATACGTCAGAAACGTATCTATAATTTTTGATGCTCCATGCTTGTTTAGTATCTACTTTCCTTTGCTTTGTATTCACTTTGAGGTATTTTTAACACTTTCTGGTACTAACCTATTAACAAGTTTCCACAGTGCCAGTTGCCTGTTTTCTGTTGTTTTTGGTTTCAGAAAGCTAAAAGTGAATATTCTCGGAATTGGACGGGACAAAAGCCAAAGTTCATATTTTTCCTTGAGCGATACAGAAAATCGAAGACGAGACAGAGGAGGACACCAGGGTGGCCACACCCTAGGTGGGCACGGGCCCACCCTAGGCCGCGCCCACAGGGGGTGTGGGCCCCCTGGACCTCCACCCACCTTGCCTCCTTCGCCTATAAGGATCCCCCGGGGAGAAAACCCTAAATAATCGATCATACTTTCAGAAAAACCTCCATAGCGCCGCCACCACCGAAAGAGAAATTCAGGGGACAGAAAGTCTCTGTTCCGGCACCCTGCCGGGACGGGGGAGTGCCTCCGGATCCATCTCCATCGCCATCTCCATCACCGTTGCTGATTCCCATGATGAGGAGGGAGTAGTTCTTCCTCGAGGCTAAGGGCTCTACCGGTAGCTATGTGTTCATCTCTCTCTCTCTCTCTCTCTCTCTCTCTCTCTCTATGCATGGTCATATTGTGATCATGAGATTTGTAATCAAGTAGATCTACCTTGCTACTCAAGTGTTTCAATAGATCTCTGCTCTCCCCATGTGTGTGAAAGTGACAGCGTGCATGCCATGGTGGCACTTAGGTTAGAGTCTACATAAATGCTCTTTGTGCTTTAATAGATCTATGTTTTTCCCACGTGTGTGAAAGTGACAGCGTGCATACCGTGTGTGGCACTTTGGCTAGATTGAATATTTGTTATGAGTTATATTTGGAGTTGGATGTCTCTATAAAATTGTGGTGTTTGTTGGAACCATCTAGCGCTCAAGGTGACAGTGTGGGGTTATCTAGATTGGGGAAGGCAGACTTTGAGGAGTGCTGTTATAGCCCTACCGATGATTAGAGTGTCTAACTGGAGAGTAGTTAAGAGTAGTATCATAAAGATAGGATATTTATATGAGAGAGTGTTCACTAGTGAAAGTATGATCCCTAGGCCTTGTTTCTAAACATTGAAACACCATTTGCACCTAGATTTGTTGCATGTTTGCTTGCTTTAATCTTTACCTCACTCACACACTTTACCCCACATCAAGCTCCATCAAAGATATTTTCTGGCACCTATACACCTGACAAGTGTATTAGGTGTGTTGGGGACACAAGAGACTTCTTGTATGTTGATTGCAGGGTTGCTTGAGAGGGAATACCTTTGACCACTTCCTCCCTGAGTTTGATAAACCTTGGGTCATCCACTTAAGGGAAACTTGCTGCTGTTCTACAAACATCTGCACTTGGAGACCCAACAACTATCTACAAGAATAGAAGTGCGTAGACATCACTTCTCCATGTACTCAAGAACTAAATGAACTACTCATGAGACATAATATGGATCAAGACCAGAGATGATATAATGATGAATAACAATCTAAACATAGATAATTCTTCAATAGTTCCACTCATATGCATCAACTACAAAAGTAATTAACACCGAGAAAGTTTCCCCTAAGAACTATGCAAGATTCACACTGTTGTTACATCGAGATGGAGTGGTGATGATGGTGCCGGTGGAGATGATGGTAAGGATGATGATGATGATGATCCCGATGAACTCTAGCTTGATGACGGTGTTGATGGCGACTATCTCCCTCTCCGGAAAGGAATTTCCCCGGCAGAAATCTGTCTGTCGGAGAGCTCTTTCTCTCTATGTAGTTTTCGCCCCGCAGAGGTGGCGGAATCTTTCTGTGGTAGCTCCCCGTGTATTAGGGTTCCGAGGAGAAGATATAGACGAAAGGGCGGAGCAAGAGGTGGGCCAGGGTGGCCACACCCCTTTGGCGCGGTCTAGGGTGGCCCACACATGGGGGGGGGGGGTAGGCCCCCTGTGGCCCATCTTAGCCTCCCTTTCTGACATCCTTTGTCTTATGAAAAAATAGAATTTACTGTGTATTTTCTGGAATTTTACGATCTTCGTAAAAATTACATCTAAACACCGCAGTCATCCAACATGCAAAAACAGATGAAATAATATAAGTAACACATCTTAATATGAAATATATCAATGAATAGCAGTAAATTATGATATAGAATAGTGATGCAAAATGGACGTATCAGGGAGCCCGATCTATGGGTGGAGTTTTTAATAAAAATATTGTTTCCACAAGATATGGATTTTGATAGACATCTTCTTCTTGGCGTCTACGTCAATGTAGATGATATCATCCGCAATAAGTGATTGTCGGCTCTTCGCTCGACGATGTGATCTTCCTGGCCTTAATGGCGGTGTTGTAACTATAGGTATAGGTACGTTTTTCAGATCTTGGTTCGCTCGCCAGATCAATCTTAGATTTTTTCTGATGGTTGCCGCAAGGAGTATTATCCTTGCAATATTTGTCCAGCTCCTACGTCCTTGACAATGAGATTCGTATTCTTGACTCTTGACTCCCTCGTGACATCGACTAGGTTGTTCGTTTCTTTTCCCTGAAATAGGGTTGGTGTTAATCTTGCCGATATTGATAAATTACTCTAATAACTACGCGTGCATATAGTCTTGGCATTGCAACTTAAATTAAAATTACGGGAGAATCCTCGTTGGTATTTACAAGTCTATGGTTTTGACATCCGTGTCATGTTTACTGGGCTGCCTGGACAAGCAAGATTGTGCCATGAAAAAATAAAATTTTGCCTATGAGATTTGCTCGTTTTGTTTTAGACTTTATTTTGTAGTCGTTAAAGATAGTTTATGTATCTCTATCATGTACTATTTGTTACTACAAAAATGGTGGTACTCCCTCCGGCCCGAATTAATTGACGCGAGCACAGTACAATTCAAATCTTACAAAAAAACCAAAACTTATCCAAATCGTTTGAAATTAGTCTGAATTCAAAATTCAAACTTGGCGAACCCAGCCTGCGATCCTTGCCGTAGCCCCGCGATCCCCGGCGTCGCCTCGCGATCACCCGCATGCGATCCCAGTGTCGCCCCGCGATTCCCGGCATCCGCGATCCAGTTCCGTCCCCGCGCGTCTTGGGGGGAGGCGGAGGCCGAGAGGAAGCCAATCACGAGATCCAGTTCCCCTCACCGTCGTCGTCCTCGGTCGCTACCGCCGTGAGGTCCATCGCCGTCTCCGTCCTCCCATGGCTCCCCACGCACCAGTGTCGCCATCCTCCCAAGCAGGTCTGCCGCGCCAGTTGTCATCCTCCGTGGCGGCTCCCGGCACCAAAGTTGCCATCCTCCCAAGCAGTCCCAAGCCAAAGTTGTCATCCTCCGTGGCGCAGTCCCGCCGCACTGTGTCGCCATCCTCACGGCAGGTCGTGCACCAGTCATCGTCCTCCCATGGCAGGTCTCAAGGCACTGTGTCGCCATCCTCCCACTGGCAGTCCCTTGCGCAGTAGCAGTCCTTCCGCCAGCTCCATTGGCCGGCTCCAAGCTCCCTCCACGGCCTTCTCAGAGCTCCCTCCAATGGCCAGATCACTCTTCAAATGACCAGATACAGATAGCAGGTAATGAGGCAGGTCGCTGATTTAGATTTTTGCTTCAGGTTCCTCTCCAAACTGATAAGGAACAAAGATATACAGATTATTGTGTTTACCTTTACCAGATACAATGATTTCCTTCTGATTATACTGTTTCCTATCATCTTGGAGTCAAAATCATAGCAACTCAATACAAACTCTTCGAATTTACAGTTTGTGCTTTCTGAAAATTTTCATATTCAACCAATGCATATCCCTGTTGAACAGAAAGACAGAGGTTATTATTTACTGACAGTCATACATCCAAGATACATGCAGTAGGGAACTCTTGGTTCTTATTTACTGACAGTCATACATCCAAGATACGTGCACAAATTGGTTCTTATTTACTAACAGTAGAGATGGCTAAAAATGAATGTAGATGTAGTAAAGTGTCAAAGCTGACTTTATATTAGAATTATCAACTGCATTTTATTACTCCAGATATAATATGCATGTCTGATTATTTGTATTGTATCATCACTATAATCAAGTTGATCACCCACAAGAAACAACACCTGGAGAAATAACAATGAGGAGCAAAAATGATCAAGTTGATCACCCACAAGAACCAGCACCCATAAGAACCAACACCTGAACAAGAACAATAACACTGGTGTCAACAACTCCGCATATATTTTAGCCTTCTAGAGACTAGTATAACTTACTTGTACTGTATCATCACTGTAATCAAGATATAATATGCATGTCTGATTACTTGTACCGTATCATCACTGTAATCAAGTTGATCACCCACAATAAACAGCACCTAGAGAAATCCCATCTAATCATGAGGTGTCATTTTGACCTGAACACACAGCATGAGAAATGACAAATGTTACAATGACACACAACATGACCTATATGTTACAATGTTGACTGCATTTGATTGTACTGTATTTGATTGTACTCGAATACAAATGTCATACTTATTTCAGTTCAAAGTTACATCATCATTTGACTACATTTGATTGCTTTGTAGGTACATACATAGGAGGAATGGACTTGGATCTAAACATGAGGCTAGAGGAGGAGTATAGATGGATGGACATGGATGTTGACATCAGACTACAAGAGGAGGAGGTGAAGGAAGGATGGATGGACCTAGATCTCAACGTTAGATTAGAAGAAGAAGAAGAAGAAGAAGAAGAAGAACATGTTGCTCAACCAGATCATATATCCAAAGAAGAACATGTTGCTCAGCTAGATCATATATCCAAAGAAAAACATGTTGCTCAGCCAGATCATTTATCCGAAGAAGAACATATTGCACATCCAAATCATATATCTGAAGAAGAAGAAGAAGATGTTGCTCAGCGGCACCATAGAGATCTGCCAGAGAGTCACAAATTCGCAGCATATATTGCACTAAAAGCACTCAACAAAGGTAAACCAATTGAGAAGGCTGATAAAGAACTTGTGGCTCAACTTCTGAAAACAAGTCTTAGAACTGTTGAAAAGACCTGGAGGAAGGCAATAGAACAAGAAACACACGACGAAGAAGTTAATTTTTCAAATAAAAGAAAGGGTAGATGTGGTCGAAAGAGGAGACAACTTAATCTCTCTAAAAGGGTGTGTCGGGTTGCATTAAACAAAAGGGGTACATTGAGAGCACTAGCAAGATCTCTTGGTGTCCCTTATAGTACATTACAGAGAAGGTTTACATGGGGTGAATTAAGGTGCCACACAAGCAGCCTGAAACCATTTTAGTCTCTAGAAAACAAGATCAAACGGCTAAAGTTTTGCATTTCAATGGTTGATCAAACAACGATATCAAAATCAATGCCTTCCTTTAATAATATGGATAACATAATTCACATTGATGAAAAATGGTTTGATATGACCAAGAGAAATAGAACATATTACCTCCTTCCAGAGGAAGAAGATCCTTTGCTCACTGTTCACAACAAGAACAGTATCGGCAAGGTCATGTTCTTAACTGCAGTTGCGAAACCCAGACATGATGCGCAAAGGAATGTGAACTTTGATGGAAAGGTAGGCATATGGGCATTTGTCACGGATAGTGCAGCTAAACATAACTCCAAGAATAGGACAAAAGGAACTATGGAACTAAAGACAATGATTGCTACTAGAGACGTCATGAGAGAATACCTATGTGAAAAAGTAATTCCAGCAATAGTAGAAGGGTGGCCTGACGATGGCCACGAGGGAACAATATTTATCCAGCAGGACAATGCAATAACGCATGTCCTGCCAGATGATCCTGCTTTTATAGCCGCTGTGAAAGCTTCGGGTTTGGATATGAGATTGACTTACCAACCTCCAAATTCACCTGATATGAATGTCCTAGATCTTTGCTTTTTCAGAGAAATCGAGTCCCTTGCATTTGAGAGTGCACCTAACACACTCAAAGAGCTGATGGAATCTGTTGAACAAGCTTACGATTCCTATGACACGGAGAAGCTTGCGAAAGTGTTTATAACCCTACAATCTGTCTTGCTGGAGGTTATGAAGGAAGAAGGAGGAAACAAAAACCAGACACCCCACATGGGAATGGACAAACTACAAAGGGAGGGAATGCTACCGGACACGCTAAAAGTTGATGGGGAACTCTACTGAAAAACCTTGGAGCTGATAGCTTCCTATGAGCAACAAGTCATAGAACCAGCTCAAACAACATCTCGAAAAGCACGCAGGACAGGCCCCCGAGTAATTTTGGATGACGAGACAATGATCCCGGGAAATACATATCTAACGTGGCTGAATGACCCATCAAGCCTTATCCATAGAAGGCGCCGAGTCAGCAATGTATGTCAAGATAGGCAAATTAATCTCGAGTTGGTAACTAAAGAAGAAGCTCAAGCTAGTCAAAAAGAGAAGCTCATCTAGCCACTAAACAAGCTCAAGCCAATTGTTTTGTAATTGTGTATATCTGTCATGTGTAATTTTATCATGTGTGTACTATCTGTGATCTGTCACAATATAAAGGCATTTATAAATCTAGAGGCTCCAATATTGTGTATATCTGTTTCCTGTTTGATCCCATGTTTAAAGTCCTAATCAACAGAAGTACTGCTTGTAATGAGGTTTTCTTATGCATGTATGTGAACTGAAACTAATCAGCAGAAGTACTGCTTTAACTTGACAAGTATCTAGGGGTTAGAACAATTAAGGGATGCTAACGAGACCCTAAACTTTCTGCGTTGAACCATATACACTTGCAGATATGCCTTGTAATTTGACCAATCGTACTATTGCAATCAAATGCCAGAATTTTCGGACTGCTCCTGAATGCTCCCGAATTCAACAAACACACATACACACAAAAGAAATAAGCAATGAAAAGAATGCTCCTGAATTCAGCAAACGGAAACCTCCCGTTGTCGGACTCTGATCAAACAGGATGAATGGTCATGTTGAATCTCTAAGCATTCTCTTAAGAAATATCTGCAATTACTTTGCTTCAGGTGAAGCATCTCTAAGCATTCTCTCAAGAAACATCTCTAAGCATTCTCTTCTGAATCTCTTTGCTTCAGGTGAGAGAAAACAACAGATTGAATTTTATCCAATCTTCAGGGAGATTTTTGTCCATCTACAATTACTCACGAACTTGCACAGCATAGAACACAAGGCACCAATTCAACCTATATCCGTCAACCCCAATCACTCTAGAGCTAATCACATGAGTAATGAAGAACCAAACCGGATCTCCTTTTGAATTTGGAAGCAATAAATTGCTGATTTTGAACGAGCAGCTAGGGCAGATAGATAAATGCATGGAGATGGGGGACTGACCGGTGGGTGGCGAACCTGGAGCGCGTGATGGGCGGCGCGAAACAGGTAGCAGGTACTGCTCTTCTCCTTCACCACGTAGCGCCGTGGTTTCTCCGGCCGGTCATCATCGCCATCGCCGCCGTGGCCGTTTCTCTACTGGGACAACGCCACCACCTCCTCTCGCCATCCCCTCACCTTGGATAGCCCTTCTCCGTTCCTCCCGTTTCAATTCCTTCCAGCCATCGTCAGCGAGAACCTCCTCCTCCAGGCCACGAGCAACACCGCCGAAGCCGGCAAAGTCAAACTCTTGGGGGGAAAGGGAATATTTTTCATCTTTGATCTTCATCCTCGTTGGGTTCTGGTAGGTGGAAGGCGGAGGAAGAAAGGCGGGGAGATGAGGAGGAAGGAAGGTGGCCGGCTAGGGAGGGGCGGAGCAGGCGGCGCGGCCAAGAGAAGGTGGACGGCGGGGGAGCGGCGGGCGAGACAAGTGAGTAAGACAGTCAGCGGAGGGAGCGGCAGACTGCGTGGCTTGTCGGAGATAACAAGAAGACTGTTTTGCAAAAAGTACATCGCGTCAATTAATTCAGGCCGGAGGGAGTATTATAATTGTAAAAAAAAATCCATACCGGCCATTTCATCTTTTTTGTCAGCTCATCATCCGTATTCGTTTTTGTCACCGCCTTCTGCACTCTGTTCCCCCGACGCCGCCTCCTCGGCCCCTCCTATAGCTCTGCCCCTACCCGGCGCGGCGCCGCGGCCCTCCCCCAGGCGCCGCGTTTCCCACTGACCTCCGACGCTTTGCCCGTTGAGCTCAGACACCTACCAGCCCGACCTCGCCATCCCCGTTGAGCAGGTATAAAGCCTCCCCCATTTCTTGCTTGCTTGCTCTGTCCCACGAGCTGCGGAATCCTTCCCGAGCCCTAGGTTTTTTGTTTTTTGCGTATGGATATGAACGGGAAAAGGGTTGATGTGAACTCTTATTCATAGAAAACAGAACATTCATTTTTAGGATTGATTGATGTGAGCTGTGATGCTCTTTCTCAGAGATTTCGAGGGTTTCATCACTCGTGAATGTGAATTTGTTTGTCCCTTTTATGTTCACGAGCAACCAAACCAGTTTTACGTCGAGTAGTAGAAAGGATGTGGATCCACCCCTGCTATCAATTATAGCGATATGAACATTTTGTAGAGAAGAGGATTAAAAAAATTTAGAGAAGGGATCCCATCCCTGTAGCGACAGCTACCTGGGGCTAGCTAGTAGAGCAGATTGGGGTCACAGGTCATTTCACATGTGGAGTATTTGGTGTTAGTGATGAAGCCTTTAAATGATAGAGATAGGGCAGAATTAATAATTTCGCGTGTGAAAAGAAAGGGTATATGGTTTCATATGATGTGAGGGCAGTGAACCAGAGGAAAAGTAAGTTGCTGCCTGTTAGTATAATTCTGATCATGGTTTGTTCCAGATTAGTACTTCAGAGTTGTTAGCTGTGTGCGTACATTGGCCAGGTTAGGAGGTATTTCATGTACCTGAATTAGTGGAGTGCATGCGTAGGTGGGTGTGTACATGCTAGTGTGGCCGGTGTGGCTGCCCGGGTCTCGCGTGAGCAATGGGCTCACGATGGAGGAAAAAGCGGATCGCCAGAGCGTGCGTGCGCCTGCCTAGCTTAGGTATAAAAGCTCCCCCGTGTACTGAGCTGAATAACATGATCAGAGAGCCAGCTGAATAGAGGATTCGGGCGTTCGAGCGTCCGCGGCGGCGCTCCGTGCGCCGGCCGGCAAAATCTTTTGTGTGTTTCTTCTTTCTTCATCTACCTCTGTCCGTGAGCGAGAGAATGAGAGAGACAAAGAGGGTGCAGCCTCGGGCTGCACCAATGTCACCTGACCATTCTCCTTGGTGCTCCATGTTTGAACTGCAGATTGGTTTCTCGATGACCAGTTCTGAGGACATGAAGGGTTTGGCAGCGTCCCTGGGAGAGCTGCACGTGAAGGCATCACCATCGAGGGAGAAAGAAGTCGATTGGCCTGGTGCGCCCTAGCCTTGTTCTGATGTAGTATCACTAGATTTTGCAACCTTTATCTGTCTGTTGTTGCCATGCACGTTACTTGGGCATACTTTCTGCTTAGTTAAACAATGAATGTTCTGTTTTAACATGTGCTCCATGTCACAACCTGTTTTTTTTGTGCACCAATTTTGATTCAGGCAATGTTGATGATGCTGATGCCGATGATGACATTTGGGATGATGCTGCCATCTTAGACAGAGAGGGGGCCCACAGGAAGAACCAGTTTGTTAAGGTATACAATGATTTTGACCTCCATGGTTATTGGTCAATCATGAATCATGAGATTGTGTTGGTATAAAAAAGAATCTGAAAGTAAGGGTTTTGGTTTCTCTGTAGATGGGCTATAGGGATGGCATAGTTGAAGGGCAGAAGGATGCTGCCCAAGAGGGCTTCAACGTTGGGTTTAAGCAATCTGTGCATGTTGGATACAAGTGGGGTCTCGTTCGGGGGATCACTAGGTAAAGTGGATTTCTGGTTGTCAGTTTTTCTTATATAGGCTGCCTCGTGTAACATTTTCATTGATTACATCTCCTTCTCTGTTGCCCTTCAAGCAGCGCATTGGATAGTCTTCCCGAAATTCTAAAAGAAAAGGTGTTGCTCGATGACCAGCGTGGAGGAAAACTTAAAGATCTGCACAACTCTGTGCAAGAAATTTCATCCGATGGTGCACTGCAGCTGTTTCATAAGAGTATTCTTCAGGAAAATCGTCCACCAGAGGAAAACAGGCTCCAAAATATTCAAAACGACCTCCTTCTGTTGCTGCGCGAATGCCCAGATGTTCAAGATCCTGAAGAGTTGACACGAGTTCCGTAGGCAAGGTCGTAAATGGAATGCAAGCACCAATGATTTTGTAGTCTGCCAGAATCACTTGGACTGAGTTGTTCTGATGGATGTAAGTGTAACTGTAAAACTTTTGATATTAAGATTTTGTTCATCGTGTTACCCTTTCTTTGCTGCAAACTCTTGTAAATTCACGGTATGATGCTAGTAATAATATTTTCTTCCTGAGTTGGGGAAGGTCCTGTTCTTCCTTTACCATGCTCTGGTTTACTTGAGCCTTCAGTATTTTCAATAATATTGGTATTCTCCATTGAGTCAATCCATTGTGATATTTTTGGGGAAGTATTGGTAATTGTTCTGCTTGGTGCAGAAATCATTACATATTCTACTCCTTCTATGTTACAAGTTTCCAAGCACTCTCTGATATTTTGTAATACAGTTAATACAGTAAGCCTGTATAATTAAGAGCTCAAATATAGTACTCCCTCCGATCCTAAATAAGTGTCACGGTTTTGAACTAAGTCTAGTTCAAAATGGCGACACTTATTTAGGATCAGAGGTAGTACTAGTTATTTGATGAACCTCTTGTCTATATATATTTTTAATTTCTGAGCACTTGCCCACTTTTTTCTTTTACATGTTTTGTGCAGACAGAAAATGCGAGCTGTTGGCTCTGCATCAGCTGGCTTCAGCAAATGCACTCAAATTTGCTCAGCTGAAGGACCTGATCCACTCTTCAGAGTTGCTATACCCTACTGCTGTTAATGTGATGATAACTGCATTTCTGATGGTCGGACCGCACACCATGTCAGTGAATTGTCTGCTTGCATTACAGTTACAGAGGGTTGGTGTGACTGGAGCATCAAGCTGAGCATCCATCCTTCAGGTTGGTGAGAGACTTGTGAGATTTGGTTTCGTATGATTGTCACTTCTTCATTGTGATGCATGCTTGACCTATTTGTCTTGTACCCGTTTGGAGTGTTTCTTGTTGTTTCTGTTCAGTGCCATTTATTTGGTACCGTTGAATGAGTGAATACCTGGAATGGATTTTTTTTTCTTTGTGTTATCACAGGGTGCATCTTTTATTTTACGCATGAGCAATTGAGCTTCTTTCAGTGAACCAAGGGCCCAATAAGGTGTAGACATAATAATAATAATTCATAAAAGCTTGTCATCCCATGTTAGCTGTCATGGTATTAGGTTTCATCCATTCTGCTATTTCCCGCAGATTTAGCCCATCTGTTTGTATGTCAACACAGTCTGCTCTGCTGTGACCTAATATTTCCATTGCCAAGTTCAGGCATATCCTGTCTTAGAATCCCAAATTGACACCAGAGCAGACCATCGAATAGTCTCAGCACTTCTTCCAAAAAAAAAAGACTCAGCACTCACCAGTTAGCTTCATTGGTTAGTGCCAACTTACTTCAGACACTTTATCTTGTTATTCAGAAAGCAACACTTGAGGTCAACTTCTACAGTCAAAGACTGAAGGAAAATGTTACATTTACATATTACTACTGAACATGTTAATTGCAATAGAAATGGCACACGCTGTCAATAAGAGTTTTACTGATATATTTGTCCACCTTAGATCTGAATAACCTTGTACATTTGCAAGTCTTATTTTCTCATCACTATTATATCAGCATCAGCACAGGAGGCATATGTAGATATCCACTACGCCACTACACTAATCAGCTGCCACTATGAGAGCAGGATTTAAGAGGTGCTAGTAGGTAGATTTCTATCCTAGCTGAGCAGGTCTCTGGAACTAATATCACAGCAACCACCCAGGTTACAGGTAGAACCCAATTATCATGATCTGCTCCAGCTTGAACCCCAAACTGCATAGAGAACAGATGAGGTCACATCACGCGTCGAATCAACAACATATGGAAATTCCATGCAACATGAATTGAATTCTGCTACTCATTTTTTTAAAGATATTCACACCTCTTAAAATCTATTAGTTACATGTGTGCCATGTCCTTGCCTGTGCGAAGCTTTTCTTGTCACCATCTTGTTGCATGAGACTATTCTTCAGGATAATGGTCCACCAGAGGAAAACGGTCTCCGAACTATTCAAGACGACCTTCTTGTGTTGCTGCACAAATACTCAGATGTTCAAGTTCCTGAAGAGTTGACGCGATTTCCATAAGCAAGTTTGTAAATGTAACTGCAAGCACCACTAGTTTCAAATTGTGGCAGAATCACTTAGCATCACAGGATTTACAGTAACATTATTCTGAAGAACTCAGTCGAGTTTTTCCATTGTGTCACCCTTTGCTATAAACTCCTGTAAATTTGCAGTATCAATGAACAATAATAATAATTTATCTTCCTGAGTTTTGCCTCTTCTTCCTTTACCATTCTCTTGTTTACTTGAGCGTTTGTCATTTGTTTATGAACTGTATTGCTACCCTTCATTGATTTGACCCATTGTAATATTTTTGGGGATAATTTAGCATCAGTGCAGAACTGCAGATATCATTAGATATTCTGCTTTTGCTAGTTACAAGTTTTGAAGCATTCTGGCATTTCGTAATACTGTTGCGGTAAGCCTGTATAGGGGGTTCATAGGTTCACTTGTCTACTCTCTCATAAACATGGTGAGATCAAAAACAGCTTCTCATAAGCATAATATTGATGGATCTTCATTAAGTGTTTAATAAGCATTTATATGGGCATCACGTCCTATATTTTGAGATGATGCAACACATATCACTAATACTTTACTAGTAAACACATCTCACTAATACTTCACTAGTAAAAGAAACCTCTACAAACTAGTATTAAGAATAAACAGAGTATTTCCTGTACTTAGATGAAATGATGTTGAACACATAGGACTACCTCACATTACATGAGCTCACTTAAGATTGGCACTAGGCAATAGTAATACATGCATTTATTTATCCCTAGTGAGGTAACAAAAGAAAGGTAAAAACCATAGTAGGACCTAAACTTTCTATTACTGTGCAGTTCCATACTACCATGTTACTCCAATTAATACACATGTTCCCCCTCACACTCCCCATCATACTTGGTTGGATCAGAACAACTAATCAAGAATGGGGTACACAAATTGCATCTATAAACACATCAACACAATCTAAAAATACCAATTGCAAATACTCAAATCATAAAAACCAAAGATCCATCAAGGGGATTACAAATAGATGGTCATAATCATGTTGGACAACTTATATGGCACTAGAACACTGATAGCATGAGAGAGAGAACAAGCTACTTTCACAAACCCATGGTACGGGGATGGACTACTCCCTCTTCATCATGGTGATGAAGAAGATATTGTTGGAGAGGTTGGAGATGCGAGCCGACGGTGTTCTGGTAGCATTTCCCTCCAATCTTCGTAAAATATCCTTTGTTTCGTGTTTCTGTATTCATGGTGTGCCATCTTTTGAGATCGCGATCCGAGCAGTATATATAAACGTTTTTAGGTCAAGACGAAGTCTTTAACCGAAAACATCGACGACATCGGAGCCTCGAGGCTCTAGATGGGCCCCATGGTGCAGTTGGATTATCAGGTCGTGCCATGGGGCCTATCTTGAGCCTCCAGCTGCTCCAAGTGGGGACCAGGCATTTGTTTCGATGAAAAACTTCAGTAGAAAAATCCAAGGTCTTTTTGAGTTTGTAGAGGTCTCTAAAAGTCTAAGATGCGCAAAATAGGGTTTTCATGTCTGCAGAGTTATAATACAGATAAAAAAATATTTTAGGAAAATCCATGAAATCATTTTAAAATATGATTATAACATCTTGATTATGAAGAAATATGGTATAATAAACTACAAAGATCGTAGATGCATCAACATCTCTCCTCCAGCGAGGAACCCCTTAATTGCAGCACACACATCTTCCTTCAGAATATTTATAGAACCCGAAGTAAAGCCATATGGCCCCAGCGATTTATTGGGGTGCATCATAAATAACCCATTCTCTATTCCTTGATCTTTAAAAGGGGCACACAATCTCTCATTCATGTTGTACTGAAAAATTGTTGAACGCATCTAGGAAGCGATCGTCACCCAGCCCCCGGTCTAACCTGACTTTGGTGTTCCTGTCTCCTTGTTGTCAGTTGTCCCAAGTATATGGGAGGACGATGTAGCCGAGATTAGTGAACCTACACTCCTTGACTGCATCCGTAAATCCTCCCATACGTCGTTGTTCTCCCACCTTACCGCTAACTCGCACACAACCACGAGCTATCATACTCCCTCCTCATATACTTCAATAGTTCCCAGCTTCCGTTTCGTCTTTCTCTAGCAGGCTCGCCATAGAATCCTGTAAAGCGCCACTCCACATTGTCTGTGGACTCATTTGTCACAAAATCATCAATATGCGAAAGGCCGAAAGATTTCAAGCTCATAGCTGAATCATTGCTACAAAATTACTAGTCCACCACTCAAACCTTCACTTTTACGCCAAAAGCGTTATCAAAGCCAAATTCCCACTTGAGATTTTGTGATCTTTCCCTGGACATTTTAGTTTCTGAGAGAAAACCACAGACAAATGATGGCAACATTATAAGGCTAGAAATCCCATTGACTGTCTCGGGCTACCCACACCCTCGGAAATTGATACATAGAAGATTAATTGGGATAGGCGGCATCTTATGATAGAGCCTGCCAAATTATGAGTTGATGCCTTCCTCTCCCGCTGAGCTGGAGGGTTAGTCCACTTCCAAGTTTTTTTTAGAATAGAACACTTTCTTATAGCTAACAAGCCGTCTCGTTAAAAACCTTCCAGTCTCCTTCGTTATCCTGGTGGACTGGAGTGGTTTGGAGAGTACTAGAGGGATTTTAACTTAGTTGGAATTTAATCACCCTGAGGCCTTGTCCGGTTAATCCCAACCTTGCTGGGATCCAAGTCCAAACCAAACCTAAAGGTTGAATTGGATCTGAGTCCAAATTCAAATGTCCAATTAGTGTCCATTCTAATCGGAGTCCAATCCATCTCCAATCCACGTTTCACTTTGTAATATCCAGTTCCATCCAATCCAAATAGCTGAAAACCATGGATATCCAAAGTCGTTGCCCGCTTGTGCTGTACTTTTGTACACATGCAGTGCTAGCCTGGCTAGGTGCGCATCGAGCAAAAGCAAAAGCATCACAAATCCATTCGCAAGACATTAGCTTGGGCTATCCAATTTTGAGGTCCAAAATGTGTTAGTGTTGTTGGATCTTAAGCTCCATTGACGTCTAAGTCCAATGAAGTTTTGGTCCAAAATCCAGTTCCAGGTTCTCGCAGTATACTTACCTTTTGGATTCAAGATGACATAACTCTGCAATCATTACTATTATACTATTCCAGCACTTGCAAAAACCTCAAATCAAAGCGGCCCTTGAAACATTATCCTTCCTTACAACATGTTACACAACTCTCTTACCATCACTTTCTTCTCAGCTAACGGGAAGGGATGAGCAAGCGGAGTTAAGGTAAAATTCTTAGAACTTTCTTGGCCAGGATATAATACCAACAAAACATAAACCACGATCTAAACACATAAGAACTTGACCTTTCAATCTCAAAAAAAAACTTGACCTTTCTCCAGCATCGGTATCTACAACGACAGCAAAAGGGGTTCCTCAAAACTGTAAACGTCCTGCTCTTATAGCACTGTTATTACATGAAAGAACGGAGTCGGCAGCAGGATTTTAGTCAGTAATATCTCCTTGGAGGGCTGTATGCACCGCTTCTTCGATAGTCAGATCCACTTAGACGAGGAGGGGGAAGGTAAGTGTATGCATATTCACCCTGCAAATGGATAAAACTCAGATACAGACTCTTGACAACAGATTGTCAGAAAGACAAATCAAGGTTTACAAAAATTTGTCGCGTTCTCAGAAGGCCCATCAGATAATATCTAGTAAAACCGATATAAATTGACATGGAATCTGATTGATCACACTAGAACTTATTAACACCTCCACAACTAATATATGTATCCGTAAAGATTGACCACATTAAAATAAAGTCCATAGGTTTATCATCGAAAGTAACATAATGAACACATGATCTCCAGGGAATCCACAGTGGCAGCGACGGCGATGAGGGAGATAGGATGCGGTTTGCCTACTCCAGCGATGAAGGCTTTGCCGCGATGGCCCGTGGCAGAGCAAGGGCTCGCTCTGCATCCCCGGATGCGGCCAGGCGCCGTTCAAGGGCTGCTTGGACGCCGCCAGCCACGCCGGATCCCGCGTCCTCTCCTACTTCGACCCTGCCATCGTCCCCGTCCGCCAAGGGATGTTCGCCGCTTCTGCACCTGTCAACACAGGGATCCATGACGCGAATCTCTCTCTCACCAAGCCCGGAGGGGAACATGAATGCTGCTGCCCGCCGGCTCCTAGAGATTCTAGCGCCTGCCTCCCTGATTCCAGCAGCGTCGCCCTCACGCCCTCCAGGCTTCGACGCCTCGCCGCCAGAGTCCACGCCGCCATTCATCTCTGCAGGCCTGCTCGTGCGCCTCTCAGCCTCCCAGCGCTGTTCTTCGCCACCTATGCATCGTGCACCATCTACAAAGGAGGCAGTGCTCGCTCCGCTGGCCCCCTGTTCGTCATGCACAGACGCCATCGCTCTCCCCGCGCCTACGCCCTCCTGCAGCGGAACGGCTGGCGGGTGTGGCCATCGCCTGCACTGCTGGGAAGGAGCCAAGCTACAAGATCAAGCGAGCAAATGTGAGCTTAAGGGTCGGTGCAAGCGGCGCCGATCGCTAGTCTTCTTGAGGCTGCGGTGTGCGCGGTCTTGGAATCATCCGAGATGGAGAAGTGGTGAGCAGGCGCGATCGGTGTTCGCTGACAAGTTCAAGGGGGAGGTGTCCGACAATGTCCTTGCAGCGATGAGGCAGCTCTTCAGGGTTGGCACGCCAGAAGATGACGCCATTGACGATGCCACTTGGTCATGGAGGCGGCCGGCTGGACTGGAGGTGGAAGTCGGTGGCATGGAAGCTGCGATGGCGATGGTGATGCCGTCTGTCAAGATTTAGTGTTTTTAGTTCAACATGTTAGCTAACCTCTTTGGTTATGTCGTTGTATGGGTGTGTCCCTTATCCGGAACCTTTGCCGGTGTTTTAGCGTTAATTTGGTTTCTCTCGTGCGTGTAGCTGTTGCCCTTCTGTTTGCATGAAGGAAGTTGCCTGATAATCACCTTTGTTTGGGCTGTGTTGCTCTCTCACAAGAGGTTATATTAGCTATACTCTCTTCTAATTTGCTCCCTCTGGTCTGATTTCTTCCTATGTTAGAGTGGCTTCTAAATATTCGGGGTGGAATGTGCGTGGGCTCAATGATCCCGATCGTGACACGGTGCATGAAACGATTGCCACCGAGTTGCCGATTGTGTGCCTCAGAAACTAAGTTGTCCTCGGTATCCTCTTTCGATCTTGTTTATATTGGTGGGAAACAGGCTGCGTGGGTATCTTTGGCGCCCACTAATGGCACAAGAGGAGGTATTCATTGCTTTGGGATGATTCTTTGATGCGACTTTCGACGTGCGACTCTCGGAGTTTTGCCTTTCGGCAAAAAACCACTTTCTCAATTCGAATGGAGAAAATGACTTCAAAATTACAACTGTGTATGGCCCCACGGCGTCTTCTCGCAAGGATGATTTTTTCGCCGAGCTCATCGAGCACAAGCCTTTGAATGGTGAGAAGTGGTTGGTGCTTGGTGACTTCAATCAAATTAGACGAGCCCGTGATAAGAACAATCGCAATATTAACCGCAGTCGGATTAACCGTTTTTGTGCGGCCCTTCAAGCTTGTGAGCTAAGAGAAATCCACTTGCAAAACCGACGCTTTACTTGGAGCAATGAGCGACGAGACCCTACTTTATGCAAGCTCGATGCTTTTTATTGCAACACCGAATGGGACCTTTGTTTTGGTTCGCACGTGCTACATGCCCTTTCTTCATCGTTGTCGGACCATTGCCCACTTATGCTTGTCGATGCCACCGGACCTAGGCAGCGAGGTCTTTTAAGTTTGAGAATTTTTGGCTTAAAATTCCCGGATTCAACGAGATTGTGAAAAACGCTTGGAGTGAGCAAACACGTCACACTGAGCCTTGTCATGTCCTCCACCATAAGCTGCGCAACACGGCCATGAAGCTCACTAGGTGGAGCCGTGGGCTGTTCTCCAATACAAAAATCCTGCTCCACGCCGCTTTGCTTGTCATTCTTCACTTCGACAAAGCCCAAGAAATGAGGACGCTCTCGGTTATGGAGTTTGAGCTTCGGGCTAGATTAAAGAGGAAGGTCATTGCCTTGTCCGTGATTGAGAGGGCTCGAAAGAAGCAAAGCGCTAGGATCGCTAACATTAAAGAAGGGGACGCAAATACAAAATTCTTCCACATGAGGGTGAATGCTAGAAGGAGGAAAAACCAGATTCATCGCCTAAAACATAACCACGGTTGGGTAACCGACCACGGAGAAAAAGAGGATATCATCAACAACCACTTCAAGAAAATCATTGGTAGTCGGGAGGCTATAAACTTAGATTTCAATTGGGAGGAGATTAATTTCGATAACCCCGAGTTGCATGAGCTTGGGGTCCCTATCACCGAAGAAGAGGTGTGGAACGCGATCAAGCAAATGCCAAATGACAAGGCGCCCGGCCCTGATGGTTACACCGGTGCCTTCTTCAAGAGATGTTGGAGCACAATTAAAGAGGACGTCATGAGAGTGATAAATCTTTTTGGCAACCTCCATGCCGAGAATTTTCATTGGCTCAACTCAGCCAATATCGTCCTCCTACCAAAGAAAGAGGGCACGGAAGAGGTGTCCGACTTTAGGCCTATTAGCCTAATCCATGCCATTGCAAAAATCATTTCGAAGGTGCTTGCTTTGCGGCTTGGCCCCATGATGAACGACCTTGTCTCCAACGCCCAAAGTGCTTTCATAAAAAAGAGGAGCATTCATGACAACTTCCTCCATGTTAAGAATCTTTCGAGAAGATTCCACAAGAGCAAGATTCCGGCGCTACTTTTGAAGCTTGACATCCGCAAGGCCTTTGACTCTATTAGATGGGGCTATATTCTTGATCTTCTACAACGTCGCGGGTTCCCTAGTCGGTTCCGGGATTGGATTGCCCACGCTCTCCACATCTTCTTCTCGGGTCCTTCTCAATGGCATCGCCGTACCCCAATATACCATGGCCGTGGCCTTAGGCAAGGTGACCCGTTGTCACCCCTTCTTTTGTCATCGCGATTGACCCTTTAACGCACATCTTAGAAAGGGCAACCTCATGGGCTTCTCCATAAACTACGTGGAGAGGAACGATTTTAAGAACCTCCCTATATGACGACGCGGCGGTTTTTGTGGCTCCAATCAAACATGACATTATCAACTTAGCCGCCATCCTTGAGGGTTTTGGGGAGGTACGGGCTGCGCAAACTTCTGCAAAAGCTCGCTTGTTCCCATCCGGTGTGATCAAATTAACCTAGATGATATCCTCCAAGACTTACGGTGTCCGTACCACCTTTCCCTTGAGATATTTGGGCTTGCCTCTCGGTTTGGAAGCTCAAGAGGCGGATTTCGAGATTTGGAGGACAAGTCTTGCCGCCAAGCTACCTACTTGGAATGGGAAATATATCACCACGGCAGGCGGCGTTAATAAAATCGGCCATCGCTTCTCAAGCATTATACCACTTGACGGCTTTGCCCGTTCCTCCGAGCACTATTAAGTTCATGAATAAGTTGAACAGGCCTTCCTTTGGTCGCCAAGGACAAAACTACCGGCTAAGTGCAAAGTAAATTGGGACACGGTTTGTCACCAAAAAACTTGGGGGCTTGGGATCCTTCACACAGACAAATTTACGACGGCTTTATGCGGTGGCCATGGTTAGAATGGAAAAATCCAAACAAGCTTTAATGGACATGGGAACCCATGCACTAAGGAAGACATGAATATTTTCTTCGCTGTCACGACCATCACGGTGGGTAATGGAGACAAGACTCCATTTTGGCATGCGCCTTGGATTCTAGGGAAGAAACCGATTGAGGTTGCTCCCCTAATTTTTGCCTTATCTAAAAGGAAGAAGTGGACTGTCAAACAAGCCTTGCATGACGATGCTTGGATTAGGAACGTGAAGTTGGGAGCGAATTTCACCATCGAGCACCTTAAACAATTCGTGGAGCTTTGGGTTCTTCATGAGGTGGAGCTTGACCCTAATGTTGATGATGACATTTCTTGGAAGCTTACGGAAGATGGAGAATATTCGACGGCGTCGGCTTATGAGGTGCAATTTCTTGGGGCCACGCTTTCCAACATGAATACAATGGTTTGGAAGGCTTGGGCTCCCCCCAAAACGAAATTTTTTGCTTGGCTAGCGTTGAGGAATAGAGTTTGGACGGCGGACCGTTTGGAAAAGAGAGGATGGCCTAATTGTGGGTTGTGTCCTCTATGCAAGCAAACCACGGAATCGATTTCACATCTTGTTGCTTGCAGATTCACCACGCGCATATGGAGTTATCTCAAAGTTTGGTTGGGGCTCCATACCGCTCATCCGAGAGAAGAATGGGCTTTCTCAAGAATTGGTGGGCTATGTTGGCGGAAGGGCGTAAGGCATTGGCGTCTCTAACATTGCTCGTTTCTTGGGAAATTTGGAATGAAAGAAATGCCCGGGTTTTCAACAATAAGCACGCGCCGCCTTTAGTTGTTCTTGATAAGATTAAGAAAGAGGCCCGGTTGTGGATCTTAGCGGGCGCTAAGCATTTAGGTGATGTATTTTTGGGAGAGTAGGCTTGTACCCTGTTATTTTCTGTTACTTTCTGTAAACACTCCTCGCTTAATTAATATAATGGGGCAAAGCTTTTGCCCCGCTCGTTTCAAAAAAAAAAAAAAATACAACTATGTTGACATAACAAGTTATATCAGTTTAATTTTCCAACGAGCAATTCAGATTGAAAATATAGATAAAATTAAATGAAGACGTTGTGGTGAATGAGTAAAGTATATAGACCTGGTATTGAGGATCGCTTGTGTAACCATAATAGGCTGGTGGTGGAGCAGCTATTTCTGTCAAATGCAACAACAAAAAAAATATTACAAATTGAACTAGCTTTGCCTACCTGAAAGCAACTAACAGGATACCGACCAGTGATGACAACACTAGCGCAAGAGTTGAAAGAAAATTAATTCAGTAGCACCACCGGAAATGTACCCAACTCCAATCTAGTCAAACCCTCACACAATTCCACTCCCAGTAGCATATGTATAAAAATTGCATTCAAGCTATTGGGTTTTTTGGTCTTTTGAGCTATTGGGTTTTATGGCCTGTTGCATCTTCTTTATATAGATAATTAATTAAACTGTAACAGTCAGTAAATATTGCCGAATTAGCCAGAAGTCTTATGACATGTTCCCTGCTGTTCCTTTCCTCCCCAAGAGGAAAGGATGAGTAGATCAAGCAGAAGACCCATCTGATACAGGCTATGATCATGTGGCTAGAAAGGATGAGCATCCCGTGATGGGGTAGAGCATGGGACGTAGTTATCTGTTTTGGTTTTCCTGTCTGGTGTAGTAGCTGTTGATTAGGGGGGTCGCCATTTCTATTTTGTGTTCGCCTGGGAGAGGCATCTTTATTTTGAGAGATCTTGCTGTGCTCTTTTATGTAACCAGGTAATCCCAGGATGTACTGAACATTGTTCGTTGGCTTTGATAAAAGGTCAGGCCAAAAGCATTTTCTCCCAAATAAGAAAGGAAGCAAGGGCAGAGGAGTATGATGGGCTGACGCGGCTTGTTCCTGGTAGCTGGAGACAACATTGGGCTTATTTTTATGACTCCGGAGATATGCAGGTCAATTCTGTGCACAACTCCAGAGTGAACGCTGGTGCAATCCTCACTCACTCCCTCCAAGGATGTACTACAGTTATCCTGAGGCACATGTTTAATGGGCTCTGAGCTGTATCGGGAAGTCTATATTGAGAATTTCAGTATTTAAATTTGCTCGACAATTGCATATGAGCATATCTGAGAGTTACCGGACTTGTATCAACATCAGATACACCTATTGATAAAGGTGCGCCACCTTGACAAAGTATCGGTGCATAATAGACAGCCGAGGAAAGCAGGGGCAGAGTCAACATTCTTGTTGCTTCCTAAGAAATACAGGGTAAATCTAAGCGGTAGAGGTTGTCATAAGGAAACAGCGGCTATGTGACAGCCTACAGATAAAAGCACGCCTATGAGACAAGCCTCAGGTATAATTCATCCGGTATTGGTGGTTAATAATTGCAATGTGCCTTTGTGACTGGGAGGTAAATATCTGGATTCAGGCAATAGCTGAGTAGGGTATGCACTTATTCCAAGAGAAACCAAGAATATGACTTCCAGTCTACTTAAATGTATATCTTGACAAATTATAGTGTCTATTGTGTGCAGTTATTACAGGAACTAAAAGATGCACATGTACATGGACTTAAATAGTTTTAAAGACTGTACCTCTAGTGTAAGGAAGACTGTCAATATGACGGTAATTTGACGGTGCAGCTCTGCAAAAACGATGAAAATACCTAAATAAGTTGCATGTTCGGTGGAGAATCTTATCAGTACCAAATAAGCAGCAAGCCAAAATGGAAACAAAACCTCGGCTCATCATACACATAGGTGACTTGAACACGATCTGCGGGTGCACGGACACGATTTACAGGAGGGATGTATCCGGCATGAGGTTCCTAAAGGCATGAATGCGTAAATATGATGTATACATGAAACATATATGAAGTAAAACTATGAGAATACGAACATCAAGACAAAGAATTTGATGTATACCAGGTCACGAGCATTTGGTTTAGATCTGGACAACGTGCCCACAATGGGGTAAGATTGGTTGGTAGTTACATATCGAGGTCCCATTGAACGTTTCATATTTCCAGAAGATTCTCCTGCATAATCAACATGACGTGCTCTGTTGGAAGGTTTTGTCAGGACATCACCTGCACAATTACAAGTATAAGAAAGAGTAACCCTTAATAACAAAGTTAAACAAAATTGCCAAGAACATACGATTTTTCCGTGGTTTCTTTGGCAGTCTTCCATTTACAGCTGTATTTTCAGTCTTCCCAGCTTTCCTTTTGCCTTTATGCAGGTTAGATGCTTGCGGTACTTCCGCATCAACTTGTGAGGTCAGCTTACTCACATCACCTTTTGGCAATTTATGTGAACTCTTCTTCACCATGACCTCTTTTTTGTGGTCCTTTTTCTTTATAGAATTGTTAGCGCCTTCAGAAGCTGCACCACTACTCACCTTGAACCCACCTTTAGCACTCTTCTTGTCCAGATGTATTTGCCGACGTGGTCGAGCAAGACTCGCAGTCAACTAGGTAAAGAAAGGGAACAATCGTGCAGGCAAGTTAGCAAAACCAATAGAAGCTTAGATCAATCCAACAGAAGCAGGATTTAGGATTTAGAATACCTTAACTTCACCACCAATCTTGGCACTGTTTATTCCTTCCACACAAGCCAATGCACTCTTCCTGAATGAGAATTCAACAAAAGAAATTTTCTTTTTTGACTTCTTTAGAATGCGAACTTCCTGAATCTCACCATATGATTTGCAACATTCTTCAATGTTCCCCTCGTCCCAAGAAAGAGGAATATGTTCAAGGTATACTGACTTAACCTACAAAGTAACAGTAAATTACGAAACAATTATACTATTTCCACCGTGGATAAATAAACTTCATGCAAGGTACAAAAATATTGGTATATACATGTGGTTTGGCCAAGTATACACCTGCATCCAAACATATTACTGAACTTGGTTGTGGAATACACGGAAGCTGTTAGGGGATTTTAAGATACTTCTGGTTCTTCAGCAACAGTCATGTGCTAGCAAGGAGCCTAGTAATAAACTTGCCTTATAAATCTGAAAATAAATCAACTCTGTATTTCCACAACTGGCCCAACACCCAGTTAGGAGGATTGATGCAACCCTGTTTCAACTTTCAATGAAAGAAAAGAGGGATTGGAGGACACAGGGGCTACAAATATGGTCATGAGACCAAAGGCGTTGCAGAATTTTGAATGGTACCAGACCTAGATCGTTAAAATTGGTGGTTTTACTCTTCATGTGCAAGATACCACCCTACCACTGCTAATCTGAGCACTGGGACCAGAGAGACCATATAATAACTCAACTTAGCAACCCTAGCTCCCGATGTGCATAATCAAACCCCATGAAAATCTGAGTGAGGCATTCGTGCAAGGTTTCCCATGTGCTACAAAACCTTGCAGTGTTAATATAAGGAAGAGAAAGGAAGTTATGATAGCAGGAAGGAATAAGATGGATTGCCTGTAATTAGAGGAGAATAAGAAAATCGGGCTAGGCCCTGGGTGGGTAGCTAAATCACAATCCTGACAACTCGATCCAAAACAACCAAGGCCCATGGAAAAGAACAGAAGTCCCAAAGTTGAAGTAAAAACAAAGATAGATATATCCAACTAACCATCCAAAGTTTCTGATCTATTTGGTTATGATTGATATTTGCTATGGTAAAAAATAGTTCAGTCTCCAAAAAATGTGCAACCAAAATATGTCTTCACGTCCCAAAAGTTTAGACCAAACAAACCGAGCTGACTCATGGACACGTACTGCATATTATGAACTGTTATTTTTTACTGAAGACACCATTCAGTAGGTTCATTACCTGGTTCAAATAACTCTCAACAGCCAAATCAACTCAGAACTGCAAGACATCCTAATATCTTAGAATTAAACAGGCAATAGCTGCTTACCTTCATAGCAAGCTCTTGAATTGATTTTTTAGGGGTTGGAGCATATTCTTTCACACTTCTATCAATGTCGATGAGTGCATCTGGTTGCTGTAACTTCTGAAATGCACTTTCAGCAGTGTCAGGCGTAGCAAATTTGAGAAAACTAATCCCTCTGTTTTGTCCTCCAGTATCAGGATCATCAGGTAAACTCATTTCAAATTCTTCGATTCCAATACTTTTCAACGAGAGTAGCACCTGCATATTATAGTTGAGAAAAACAAGTAAACTAAATGAAGTAGATGATGTCACATCTTCAGAGACATTTGGAAGCTGGTGGGATTGTGTTCTTCTATTATACCAATACAGCAAGTTAAAAAAGAATGAATAGTGTGTGCAGTCATTCCGTTTGCATAGAGGATTAAAATTCATTCAGTCCTTATTAGGTAAATACATGATTCGCATAGAAATGATTCTACATAAATACAATTCCTTGCATGACACATTTTTTTACAAATGGGACTAGACAACCTAGCTCTTATTATCAATATTCTGATCTACTTCTAGATACAAATATTTAGCTACATAGATATTCTGCAGGTTGATAGGATTTTGTAGGATTCCAATCCTTAGGATATTTTCCTATGGATTGCCTTTGGTTCAAAGGAATGGTGCTACCCAAATTCCTATGGATTGGATTCCTATGCCTCAATTCCATAAGAAATTGAACATCCACTCCAACCTTTTTTCTTGGACTAGGGTCGAGGCACTTTTCCTATGTTTTTCATGTGTTCCATCCAAATGACTATTCCAGCAGTTTTCCTGTGTTTTACAATCCTCTGTTTTGCACAGGCAAACCCGTCAGATTGTGTTTCTCAATCATGCAATCCAAAGTGGCCCTCAAATAAGATTAACGAATTAATGTCATTTTGCATTTTCACCTATCACAGACTGACATTACTTTTCCAATGTCTACTACAGCTACATTTATGATATATACTCCCTCCATTCCAAAATATAAGATGTTTTAACTTTTTCTAAAACACATGTATCTAGACGCCTTTTATTGTGTAGGTTCACTCATTTTGCTCCGAACCTACACACTAAAAGGCGCCTAGATACATGCGTTTCAAAAAATTGCTAAAACATCTTATAATTTGAAACGGGGGGTGTATTGGCGAATTGTGATTTTTTCATAGCACATTCAAGTGTTTGCAGCATACATAGTGTAGCAGGAAATAATTTCATTTTCACCCTTTCATCCTTTTATACATAATTATCTCAGTTTTCACTGTCTGATTTCCATGAGGTCCATGACCCTTGCTATATTAATTTGTTTGAATAAGACATAAAACAGAAAAAATCTTTAGTGGGCTATGGTACTTTATGACTCCTCAACACCAATTATCAATCCCCGCAAAAAATGCTACTACCTCCGTTGCACAATGTAAGCATTTTTAGATAGCTAAAACAGCTTGCTAAAAAGGCTTATATTATGGAACGGGGGTAGTATTTGGTTATAGAGCTAACATGTAATTCAATTGTCCAGGTAGATTGTCCCTCATCTCATATCCTATGAACTAAGTGAACGGAAAGTTCTTTGTCTCTGGAATGTTAATCTGTTAGAAAGATTGGCAACATTTCAGTTACAGCAAGATGGCGCCAAACAAAAAAAGCCTTTTGTACACATAAAGCTTACTTTTTTTAATTCGATATCTTCAAAAGAGCTGAGCAGCCTCAGTAAGTACTTGTTGACATGAGAATATTCTCATACTTAACATGTAGTTCAAACTATATCACTGCTGTAAAATTATAGTCGCCATAACAGATATTCTAAATATCAGGATCAGGTAAAGCTCGGTATATCTCACCTGCTCTTTTGTCCAGCTCTTGCAAATATTTTTAAGGTAAATGGTATTCTTAACTTGAGAAGCTGATACTTTCACCCTTTTCCCTGTCATCTGAGAAAAAAATACGCAAAGAGAATAATGGTCATTATTCAATAAACTAAGACATATCCAAAGAAAAGTATTTGAAGAACAGAAGGGTTTATTGCATCAAAACCTCAACTCCATCCTGAAATTCAGCGAGAGCCTTCTTTGCAGCTTCAGTGCTCATATAACGAACGAATGCTATGCGGTTCTTTTTGTTTGCAGAGGTAATTATTTTAATAGATACAATCTCCCCAAACTTAGAGAAGAGCACTGTAATGTCTTCCTCGGTACAATCCTTAGGCAATCGACCAACAAATACTTCAAGGTCTTTAACATTCCCCACTGAAACTGAACCCAGCATAGAAAATGAGGGGTCAAGTTCACCATTCTGCGCCTCACAATGGACACTGAACTGGCAGGCATCCTTACCACTATCCCTATGTGAACCTTCATCCACAAATTCTTCATGTTCTTCGGGTACTTCATTCATGTCTGGAGTATATATGGAAAAGGCGGCCACTTTATGATCATGGACTAGTAGGAGACAGAATATAGGGCACGAGAAACACAACTACTGCATGGAATCTGTACTTTTAATCCAACAGGAAATACAGTCACATATAGTGCTCAGCGTGAGAACATGTATATAACAAATATTACGCACGGGTTGCTATTTATATTTATAAAGGTCCCTTGCTGTTTTTTTCCTCACACAAAATAGATTTTAATATGTGATGGTAATAGACAAATAAACTACACTGGAAAATGTTTGTCTTGTGTGTGGTTGCTGAACCATGAATAATGGATTTCTTACCTATTCGAGTGAAATTTTTCCATAACATCCAAATCAAAATAACAGGAGATGTTGCTGTTACATCTGAAGTCCAAGTAAAGGAAATTGTTTTTTGAAGTACTACCGAGCAACTGATTCATAAGTTCTCACCAATAAGCAAGTGAGGGTATGACATCTAATGACGAAGGTAAACTAAATCTCAGTTTTTTATGCAACGCTGGTTAATATCTTAGGGTGTGTTTGGATTGTAGCCAAAGTGTACCCTACCAATATTTTGGTTATGACCAAAAGGTTGGCTCTTGTTTGGATTGTTGCCAACTTTTTGGCATGCCAATGCTCCACTACCAACTCTAGTTCAATTTTTTAGCCAATGTTGGCCAACTTGTGGGCAAGCAAAGGCTCAACCAAAATTTTGGCTAGTCAAATATTTGGTGGGGCAATCTTAGGCACAAACCAAACACACCCTTAGTTCCTGACCCCTCAACCTTACACCTCCAAGTGTAAGCAATCCCATGATTCCCATCTAACGCAAGCCGACCCCGAAAAAAGGTTATTACCATCAAAAAAAGTTAGCATTGAACTGCGTATAAGACGTGCATATGGTTATAGCCTCTTACTTACCATCTACTTTGGCATCCTCTTGCATCGCATCATCCTTCAGATTCTCCTCCTCTTGAATTTCCAACTCCTCCTCTGCCTGCCCTTGGCTCTCATCCTCCTTAGTAGGCTCCTCTACCACCGCAGACTCTAACCCTGTATCTTCACCGCTGCCATCCTTCAATGCCGTCACCATCGCTTTCTCCTCATCACCGCCCTCCACAGTCACCGTCTTCTCTGACTCAGCCGCTGCAGCCGGGCCGTCTCCCTGGCCCATCGCCAAGACCGTCTCCTCCTCATTACCCTCGCCTCCATCGGCTTCCTCCTCTGCTTCCTCGGGGTCCTCATCCGCTTCCTCCTCTGATTCCTCGGTGTCCTCGTCCGCTTCCTCCTCTGCTTCCTCGGGGTCCTCATCCGCTTCCTCGGGATCCTCCTCCTCCGACTCATCAACGGACTCCGACCCGGTGGCTTCCTCACGCTCCACCTCACCGCGATCCTCCATCGCTCCGCTACCGACCTCCGTAACCCTAACACCAGTCCCCGCCCTGTCAGGCGGGGCCTCCCCCGCAGCCGGAGGAAGCGGCGGGGAGCTCTCTGCGGCGGCGGGCGCAACCGGGGCCGGCGCGGGGCTCCTGGCGCTGGCTGGAGGCATGAGGATTTGTTGCGCAGGCTTTTGCTGTCGTGGTTCCACAACAGATCAAGACGAAGGGAGGAAGCAGGCGGATAATGTCTGTTCGATCGGCTCGATCCTTGGAGGGCTGGAACGTTTTATTCTGTTTCACGGAGAGGTTTTATATCTGAGTTTAATACCGTAACAGTCCTTGTATTTGTGTACTTGAATCGATTTAGTCCTCGTGTTGTTAATTTGCAGAATCCTTGTCAGATACTTGTATAATTTCGTTCTCGTGTTGTTAATTTGCAGAATCGTTGTCAGATACTTGACATAATTTCGTCCTAAACCAGGATTGCTAACGAATTAGTGCTGACAGGAATGCCACGTTGACATGAATTTTGCAAAGAGGCCCCTTGTGTGTGCGTTCATTAAGCAAAAACCCCTCCTTGTTCTCTTATCTAAATCCCTAGTTCATCTTTGAGTTCGTCCCCTGCTCTCTCATTCTCCTCCACCCTAGACTCTGCTGGATAGATGCTCCCCCATTCTCATCCATCCTAGTCACCTTAGGCAAGCTGCTCTGGTGGATTGGGCATGGCGACCGGCTCCGGTGGTTCGATCTCTAGTACGAGGAAGGATTACCGTGTGCCCACTAGGGATCTTCCCATCGTCAAGTGCGATAGATGCAAGTTCCGTTCGGTGAAGAAATAGACCACACAGACTGACATCCATGTGAATCTGAACAGGGAGTTCTATAAGTTCCCGAATCACAAGGTTAGTGGGAATGAAAAGTCATGCATTTGCCCAACAATTTTCTTTCGGGTAAGATCTAATTTGAGTTGAATTTCTTTGTTGGGTGATGTATCCTGGTGGATGTGATTTTTGGAAGTGGTCCGATGTTTATGAAGATTCTTCGGTGGCCACTGGGGTTTTTCCTCAGTTGAATGAGGATTTGAACATGCAGCAACCCAATTTGAAGTTCCAAGAACAAAAAGAATTTGCAATAAGTAGGAAAGAAACATAGAATATGTGTATGCTATTGATGGCGTTGTTTGATGTTGTAGTGACCTCGGATCAAGTAAGATCCTAAGTCCCTGTGAATAACATGCTAGTCCCTGGATCAATAGCTAGCACTCACAGTCGATGAAATATCATGTAAAACACAAGTCTTTATTATATGAATCGAGTAATCCAGAGTTTACATTATTACAACAGAAGCGATATAAATACAACTTGGAGTCCCATCAATGCCACAGGCAGGTTGAGTGAAGACCCGCGATCCTAGCGCACCTTTCAACGATCTTCGAAATTCTTCACATGAAACATGCAGCCAACAAGTTGGGTCAATACTTTGAATGTATTGGCAAATTACACCAAGGAGAGAAAAGACTATCTCTACATGCAAGGCTGGTATAGGCTGTAGAGTTCATTTGCTCAAAGCTAGTTTTCTTAAGTAGAGAGAAGAAGAGAGGATTGTCCTACTTTGTAAACATTTGCTTAGATAAAATAAGGTCGAGTGGCACACAAGGATATTACGCACCAAGTGTCCAAACAACCAAACACTTGGATATTACGCACCAAGCGTCACTTGGATATTACACACCAAGTTCCCAAATTCCCACCCATTAGCGATATTACGCACGCTATGGGGTTTCAAAACTTTGTTTTAGAAAAGAGAGGAAGATCCTTGAGGCTCCATCCTTCGACGCTCATTGTTGTTCTGCTAGTGAACACTACCGATCGATCAGATTACAATACTCTCGAGAGTTTGTGCACTTTACCCACAATCCACGATCAAGACCTTTTACAGACAAGACCATGGCGAGGCTTTCCCTTAGTAGCCCCTCTACCTTCTGGATCCAACCGTGCCAAGAACCTCCAAATGTTGGTACCCAGGTGAGGTTTCCCACTAAGTACTAGGCCAAGATAGAGCCCATAATGTATTGTGGTTGCACTGGAAGCTTCTCAATTCAAACATGGCGTACTTCTTTGATTCTGGCGTCCTCCACCAAAATCACACTCGTTGACCCGACAACCATTCCGCCCAGAAGAAAACTTAGTTTTATTTTGAAGTGGATTTGAGAGGAAAAGTTTGCTCTAGAGAGCCTTTATACTTAGAAAATTCTTGGTCTTTCGAACCCCTCAACGGTACTTTGTATATATATATCATAGCAAGCAATACTTAGCAAAAACAGGGGTAACCTATTAGGATGGGAAATCCTAAGTATAGAGCTACTCATGGCATTCTACAAAATCATCGCACTTGCAAAATAATACTAAGGAAAACTCTACTAGATCATCCTACACATGCATACTACAGAGTTTTGAAGATCACATGCATAGAACCAAAACTGGGACAAAATTATGAACAAGTGGTGTAACTTGCCTTATGTTGATAATATGGGTGTTGATTGTATTTCTCATGAGAATCGCACTCTCCGAACAATCTAACACGAGGACAAGGTAGTTCCAATCAAAACAATTGCAATTGCAAACATAGCAAACACAACAAGGTTGATCGAAAACATGCATGATGATTTAACATGACACAATGGTTATAATTAGTTTTATGAACATTAATATATCATATGATGCATGTATGAGTTCATTTAATGCAATAGGGTACTTGTTATTAATGATTACTTGCCAATATAAGGGTTTTGATAGTTCTTTTGTAACGCCTGTTCTAACTGTAGAATTAAATTTGTTTCTTGGGTTTACTGGATAGAGGACGTTAATACGAACCAGTAGGCGTTGGATTCACCCTAATCGGAGTTATAGATCTTTTTATATGATTTAAATAGTGTTTAATGGGTTTTAAATGATTCATATAGTTTTTGTTGCCTAAAAATCAAACTAAAATTATATTTGTAATCTCCACGGAATTGTGATTTCGGGGACATATTATTTGTAATTTTCTGAATAGTATTTATTTTCTTATGAATTTATTACTCTAAATAAGCCATTACACCATTTATTTAATTGCTGTGAAACCTTATAGTATTTTACTGAACCATTTGCAGATTGTTGATCTACATGGAACTAGATTTCTATCGGTATATTATTTATATTTTTGGGACAAGCAAATAATTTACTATGAATTTAATGATTTATAAAACCATTAAAACTAATTAAATTTCTACGGGTTAAAATAGTCTGAAAGTCTAGATCCAACCAGATATTCTTAAATTACATTACAGTAGCTTCAATTTGATATATTATTCATATTTTTCGGAGTTACAGATAATATCCTATGAATTTATTAATCTAAAAGACCATTAAAACTAATTAAATTACTGCAGTAACCACGTACAGTAAAAGTTGGATCTATTCTGATAAGATGATTCTACGTGAAATTATCTTCAATTTGGTATATTATACGCAATTTTTGGACATGGTATGAATTTCTAATGAATTTTACAAGTTAGATCTATAATATGCAAATTTAAATTCGAACGGAATATTCCAGGGAATATTCCGCTGACCTGACAGTTGATTTTGCATGCTGACTGGGATAGATGTTGACCTTATGTTGACGTGGCGTTGATGAGGAAGATGACCGGGATGACGACATGGCACGCACCGGTTTGATTGGATCTCGACCGTCTGGATAGGATCCGGTGGCTAGAAGAAGAGATTGACCCGATTTTAGCTCAGAATAGACAAGAAATAGATCTGTCTTAGAGAGACAAATCCGTAGGTCAAATCGAAAAACTCAGAACATGAAAGTTGTGGGGAATCATTATTCCTACCTTCTCACCAAAGGAATTTGGATTTGAAGAAACGAGCGCGAGTACATCTTGGATTTACACCGTAAGATCTAAAATATTGCGATACGAAATTCTTCGGCTGTGGTGGATGAAAAGAGGTGAGGTTTGTCGGGATTGAAAGATTTCGACGCGATCTTCAACTTTCGTTTTTTGACCGAAAGCAAACGACGAAGTCTAGATGGGTTAAAAAGCGAAACAAGATTCGGGAATAGGTAGATTCGGGATTTCGAGAATAGAAACTCGTACAGCCGTGGCTCCACGAGTTTATATGGAGATTTAAGATGGTTTAGAGATAGGCCTTGGAGTAAGGAACAAGTAGAAACAAACGGAAGTCGATTCGGAGTTGTAGATAAAAAGTTATAAGAGTTTGAGTAGAGATAGGTATAGAAAATCAGTTTTCGCACGCTTTTTGGAGCAACCGACCTGTACGTGCGCGCGCGTGGTGCTCCCGGTCGCTGGCTGGTCTGGTGGGCCGGCGGCCCGCCCGTTTTTATATATATATATATATATATTTGTTTTCCTCATATCTTTTGCATACGAACTCCAAATGACATGATTCTTGTTTCTAAATTTTTCTAAAATCGAATAGATCATTATATGATCAAATTTGTAATCTTTTTACTAGTTTGGGAGTAGTGTATTTATAAATCCTTGCATATTTCATTTTACTTATATCTTTATGTGTTTGTATTTATTTCATAACTTTTTTATACTAGCTCCAAATGAGCTCAATTTTGTTTCTAAAATTTTGTAGTATTAATTGGATCTTTTTAGACTATGATTTAGCAATAATTTATGCCTTAGCAACAGTGGGTTTTAATAAGTCAATTTAATTACCCTTAGGAACATTTGGGCGAATCAACTATAGGATTTAGATACCAGGATTTGGATTTAGTTTGTGAGAACTTTGTATGGATGAAATGCATATGAATGCTTCATGATTTTCATTTTGAAATCTTGCACACCAATTCTACAATCCATAATCAATCCACGCCCTTTTGCCTATATGGCTACTTAGGTCTTAACAAAAGAATATAAGATTTTGAATTCAAGGTTGAGAGGATTTTCTATTCAAAAAGTTCTTCTCTTTGAGAATTTTCAACAAAGTCAAACAATCAATCAATCTTATTTATTTGTTTCACATTCCAAAATTAGGAAAATTTTGGGATGTGATGATCACACCTTAAAAGAAATCTCGTTCCGAGATTTGGGAAAGCTAGAAAGAAAGAAAGGTTCGGGATCCTTTAGGATGCTACCACCCTTAAAAGAAATTGACTAGGTCACTTCTCGAGGATTCACTTAGCTCAGATTGGTTCTCTTTTAGACTTTTATTGGCACAATGTCTCTAGCACATTCTAAACATCATGATTGATAGTTTCCGATAAAGCACTTCTTAAACTAGCAAAACTCTCATGGTGGGTAAATAGGGAGCGTTTACTTCACGGTGCCCATAATTCACGGTTGGGATTCATCCTTACCGTACATCCTATGCTTAGCAATGGATGCTTTTAGAAGGGTGTAACAATATACCATTCTAGGGTTTAGGCTCAACATCGACTCTCTGCTAAGGTTGAAAAAGGCACTCAAGATTCGCAAAGCCAACAGTACAAGAGCGAATAATAAGAGTAGTAGGAATGGTGATCAATCCATCCTGCACCCAATTAATTACCATGTATGAGGATAGGTGAATCACGTTTTTCTATCACTCGGGCATTCTTACTTGCCTTGAAGAATGTTTCCATGGGCACGAACTAATGCTCTATGTATACTCCCATGTATTCAATCAACAAGGATACTACTAAAACTAAGCTATCGATACTTCAACTTTCAGGTTGGGTAATCTACTACATAACATCATGTGCAACACTTCATACTTCCACATCCTTTTTTTCTATTAGGTGGAGCATTCCCTTACTAAATGCATTGTGTTGTAAAACATTCCACTTAACACATCATTATATCTCCAAGGGTTCAAGATAGGAAAGGATAGATTCTATAGGAAAGAAACGACTAAGAAAATAATCCTACCCATAACTATATGAAGCAATCAATGTCACAAATAAGGAAACAATCATAAAAAATCAACACACAAGCAAGCACCTATATAATAACATTACATGTGTATAAACTTAGTAGTATATAACCACAAAATAGTTTGAAAGCATTGGGAACAATACTAGAGTAAAATAGAGCAACATATAAGCGATAAACAAAATCTATCAAAATGGTACAGCAGACTTCACGATTTTTTCTAACCGACCTAAACTCGTCAGGAAATCTAGCCAATTTTTGTGCATGTACTACGGGTAATTATACTCCAAACCCTATTGTTTTTAGATTTTTCTGAGTTACCAATAAAATATGAAAAATCGCGCTGTACAACAGGTCAGGCAGAAAACTGCAGTAGTAAAATCACGAATTTCAATCAATTCACACCATTAAACTAATTTAAAAACCTCATGAAAGTTCCAGCAACTTTAGTGTTTCAAAATAACAGATCCTAAACAAGGCATCACACGATATGATTCAGTACAAACCAGCAAGCAACCTATATTGTCATACCACATAAGTTGGTAAAAACAATATGCTAACACGATAGCGATGATCTCCTAAAGAGATAAAATATGGTGGTCCAGACCTAACCAAACTTGATGAGATGTTTATTTATGTCATACTATTTGTTCTTTTACTTAGCTAACTCTCATATAGGTATCATAAGAATGGACAACTACAATTGAACAAGAAGAGGTTATAGAAAAGATAGACAAGAAATATAAGAACATCTAATAAGTGTAAAATATGATAGTTCTCCTAATAGAGGTCTTCTATTGCTATTACCATCGCTGCTTTTATCCTTTCCAGCTACATTCACATGTTTTGGAAAATTATCGATAATGCCCAGGATTGTGACACTTTGGAAGCATAGGACTTTTGCTTAGATCCTTCCTCCTTTTGGCAAGGACATCCCGTCTTGTGGTTCTTCATGCTCTACCTCAACATTTGGAAGCCTTGATCGCTTCCTTGAGCCAGTTTGGGGAAAATGGGCATTCCTTTCATATGTCGAGTATTAAGTGATGACTTTGGGTGCGGTGTCTAGAGTCTTGAATCCATTCCTTGTATTTGTCGTGTCCTCGCGGAGCTTCATGAGGTCTTGGCGCATTTCGTCTCTGAATTGTTGATTCAGTTGGTGTACCACCGGGTAGAGGTGCATTGAGCGGGGTTGTGATTTGGTCCCTTCGCATAGGAAGAATGTAACTTGAGAGGTGGGACATTCTTTTGATGGGTGCCTTCCTTCACAGTAGGGGCGCTGATCATGATGCTCCTTGGTGATATGCCCTATTTCTCCACAGATCGTGCAAGCTAAAAGTTTCGGGACTTCAACTTCTTGGATTTTTGGTATACGAGACGAGATTGAAGTAGAACCACTTTAAATTCTTCCTAAGATATCACCCCTTGATGATCATCAATGGTGTGTTGCATCTCCCACCAAGTTGGAGCGTCGTACTTTAGGAATTGGGTGGAATAATGAAGCATTATGTTGACTTCAATGTTGGCATCCTTCATTCTTTCTTCAACCTGGAGCATCCACTTCTTTGCATCGGCGTGGCTCTTACGCTTGGTGGAGTTGAGTTCCTTGTCCTCCTTATTGATATGGTCCATCCGTCGAGTTGACCAAGGTTTAGAGTAGGAACGAATGGAGTATGGAAAGAAGAAGAATAACCCATACAAGAAATCTTGTTTAGAAAATAGGTTTTCATTAGCTATGGTAATAAACCATACAAGATAGCAAACAATTTGTCGTATCGATATTTAGCGAAATCTTATTCGGGTTTGGTTCCTAATAGGTCACTTGGAATCTTGAGGCTTGAGTCTCCAAAAGTATTTGTGCTCTTGATAGTCTTCATGTTCTTCATAATCTTCAATCTTTCGAGTTCTTTAGTTAATAACATTGACTTAAGGCCTTTGAAGTCTTTAATCTCGTAGCTTCGTCTTGGAACATCTTTCATGGAGGTCTTCAAGTACCAACTTAATCGAAACATTGAGATGATCTTCTTTGAAAAGGTAATCTTGAGAAAAGTTTCTTCTTGAAGTGTGTAGTGGTCATTTTCTAATGTTGAAAAGAAGAGACTTAAGAAATTTTAAAACCCCAAGGTAGATGATGAGAAGTATGAGAGTTTTCAAATAACTTAGAAAATATTTGTCCTAAGGTTTTTCCATGTCTAGGGTCACGATCTACAATCAACTTATGCTCGATACCATCTGTAGTGACCTCGGATCAAGTAAGATCCTAAGTCCTGTGAATAACATGCTAGTCCTCGGATCAATAGCTAGCACTCACGATCGATGAAATATCATGTAAAACACAAGTCTTTATTACATGAATCGAGTAATCCGAGTTTACATTATTACAATGAGCGATATAAATACAACTTGAGTCCCATCAATGCCACAGGCAGGTTGAGTGAAGACCCGCGATCCTAGCGCACCTTTCAACGATCTCCAAATTACGCACATGAAACGTGCACCAACAAGTTGGGTCAATACTTTGAATGTATTGGCAAATTACACCAAGGAGAGAAAAGACTATCTCTACATGCAAGGATGGTATAGGTCGAGAGTTCATTTGCTCAAAGCTAGTTTTCTTAAGTAGAGAGAAGAAGAGGATTGTCCTACTTTGTAAACATTTGCTTAGATAAAATAAGGTCGAGTGGCACACAAGGATATTACGCACCAAGTGTCCAAACAACCAAACACTTGGATATTACGCACTGCGTCACTTGGATATTACACACCAAGTTCAAAAATTCCCACCCATTAGCGATATTACGACGCCATGGGGTTTCAAAACTTTGTTTTAGAAAAGAGAGAGGAAGATCCTTGAGGCTCCATCCTTGGACGCTCATTGTTGTTCTCATACGTGAACACGGTACCGATCGATCATATTGCAATACTCTCGAGAGTTTGTGCACTTTACCCACAATCCACGATCAAGCCCTTTTACAGACAAGACCATGGCGAGGCTTTCCCTTAGTAGCCCCTCTACCTTCCGGATCCAACCGTGCCAAGAACCTCCAAATGTTGGTACCGGTGAGGTTTCCCACTAAGTACTAGGCCAAGACAGAGCCCATAATGTATTGTGGTTGCACCGAAGCTTCAATTCTGAAACATGGCACTTCTTTGATTCCTGGCGTAGTCATCCACCAAAATCACACTCGTTGACCCGACAACCATTCCGCCCAGAAGAAAACTTAGTTTTATTTTGAAGTGGATTTGAGAGGAAAAGTTTGCTCTAGAGAGCCTTTATACTTAGAAAATTCTTGGTCTTTCGAACCCCCCAACGGTACTTTGTATATATATATATCATAGCAAGCAATACTTAGCAAAAACAGGGGTAACCTATTAGGATGGGAAATCCTAAGTATAGAGCTACTCATGGCATTCTACAAAATCATCGCACTTGCAAAATAATACTAAGGAAAACTCTACTAGATCATCCTACACATGCATACTACAGAGTTTTGAAGATCACATGCATAGAACCAAAACTGGGACAAAATTATGAACAAGTGGTGTAACTTGCCTTATGTTGATAATATGGGTGTTGATTGTATTTCTCCGCAGCAATCGCACTCTCCGAACAATCTAACACGAGGACAAGGTAGTTCCAATCAAAACAATTGCAATTGCAAACATAGCAAACACAACAAGGTTGATCGAAAACATGCATGATGATTTAACATGACACAATGGTTATAATTAGTTTTATGAACATTAATATATCATATGATGCATGTATGAGTTCATTTAATGCAATAGGGTACTTGTTATTAATGATTACTTGCCAATATAAGGGTTTTGATAGTTCTTTTGTAACGCCTATTCTAACTGTAGAATTAAATTTGTTTCTTGGGTTTACTGGATAGAGGACGTTAATACGAACCAGTAGGCGTTGGATTCACCCTAATCGGAGTTATAGATCTTTTTATATGATTTAAATAGTGTTTAATGGGTTTTAAATTATTCATATAGTTTCTGTTGCCTAAAAATCAAACTAAAATTATATCTGTAATCTCCACGGAATTGTGATTTCAGGGACATATTATTTGTAATTTTCTGAATAGTATTTATTTTCTTATGAATTTATTACTCTAAATAAGCCATTAAACCATTTATTTAATTGCTGTGAAACCTTATAGTATTTTACTTAACCATTTGCAGATTGTTGATCTACATGGAACCAGATTTCTATCGGTATATTATTTATATTTTTGGGACAAGCAAATAATTTACTATGAATTTAATGATTTATAAAGCCATTAAAACTAATTAAATTTCTACGGGTTAAAATAATCTGAAAAGGGTAGATCCAACCAGATATTCTTAAAGTACATTACAGTAGCTTCAATTTGATATATTATTCATATTTTTCGGAGTTACAGATAATATCCTATGAATTTATTAATCTAAAAGACCATTAAAACTAATTAAATTACTGCAGTAACCACGTACAGTAAAAGTTGGATCTATTCTGATAAGATGATTCTACGTGAAATTATCTTCAATTTGGTATATTATACACAATTTTTGGACATGGTATGAATTTCTAATGAATTTTACAAGTTAGATCTATAATATGCAAATTTAAATTCGAACGGAATATTTCCGGGAATATTCCACTGACTGGACAGGTTGACTTTGCATGTTGACTGGGATAGATGTTGACCTTATGTTGACGTGGCGTTGATGAGGAAGATGACCAGGATGACGACATGGCACGCACCGGTTTGATTGGATCTCGACCGTCTGGATAGGATCCGGTGGCTAGAAGAAGAGATTGACCCGAGTTTGGATCAGAATAGACAAGAAATAGATCTGTGTTAGAAAGACAAATATGTAGGTCAAATCGAAAAACTCAGAACATGAAAGTTGTGGGGAATCATTATTCCTACCTTCTCACCAAAGGAATTTGGATTTGAAGAAACGAGCGCGAGTACATCTTGGATTTACACCGTAAGATCTGAAATATTGCGATACGAAATTCTGCGGCTGTGGTGGATGAAAAGAGGTGAGGTTTGTCGGGATTGAAAGATTTCGACGCGATCTTCAACTTTCGTTTTTTGACCGAAAGCAAACGACGAAGTCTAGATGGGTTAAAAAGCGAAACAAGATCCGGGAATAGGTAGATTCGGGATTTCGAGAATAGAAACTCGTACAGCCGTGGCTCCACGAGTTTATATGGAGATTTAGGATGGTTTAGAGATAGGCCTTGGAGTAAGGAACAAGTAGAAACAAACGGAAGTCGATTCGGAGTTGTAGATAAAAAGTTATAAGAGTTTGAGTAGAGATAGGTATAGAAAATCAGTTTTCGCACGCTTTTTGGAGCAACCGACCTGTACGTGCGCGCGCATGGTGCTCCTGGTCACTGGCTGGTCTGGTGGGCCGGCGGTCCGCCCGTTTTTATATATATATACTTGGTTCCCGCATATCTTTTGCATACGAACTCAAATGACATGATTCTTGTTTCTAAATTTTTCTAAAATCAAATAGATCATTATAGGATCAAATTTGTAATCTTTTTACTAGTTTGGGAGTAGTGGATTTATAAATCCTTGCATATTTCATTTTACTTATATCTTCATGTGTTTGTATTTATTTCATAACTTTTTTATACTAGCTCCAAATGAGGTCAATTTTGTTTCTAAAATTTTGTAGTATTAATTGGATCTCTTTAAACTATGATTTAGCAATAATTTATGCCTTAGCAACAGTGGGTTTTAATAAGTCAATTTAATTACCCTTAGGAACATTTGGGCGAATCAACTATAGGATTTAAATACCAGGATTTGGATTTAGTTTGTGAGAACTTTGCATGGATGAAATGCATATGAATGCTTCATGATTTTCATTTTGAAATCTTGCACACCAATTCTACAATCCATAATCAATCCACGCCCTTTTGCCTATATGGCTACTTAGGTCTTAACAAAAGAATATAAGATTTTGAATTCAAGGTTGAGAGGATTTTCTATTCAAAAAGTTTCTTCTCTTTGAGAATTTTCAACAAAGTCAAACAATCAATCAATCTTATTTATTTGTTTCACATTCCAAAATTAGGAAAATTTTGGGATGTCACAGATGTAGGAAAGGATATTTTAGGGGTAATGAAGTTGATTTGTTCTCTTTTAGGCCTTGTTGTTGTAGTTCAGATCATCAGCCTGGTTAGGAAGTACTCCCTCCGTTTCAGGGCTTAAGGCATCCTCGTTTTGCGTGTTTTTTCTTTGACCAAGAATTACTCTAACTACGTAAAGAGTTTTGGTATAAAACTAGTATCACTGGAAAGAATTTTTCAATACGAATCCAACGGTACTAATTATGTACAATATAATTAAGATTTTATTGTTCAATTTTTGGTCAAACTTTGCTTTGGAAAGCGTGTGCGTCTTAAGCCTTAAAACGGAGGTAGTAGTGAGCAATGGCAGTAATGAGCAGCAATGTAACAATGTGTATCTGTGGAAATGGCGATGTACCCAACTGAATGGAATGATCCGGAAATTTTTGTTCATGTATTTTTGGCAATTCACTGGACAAATTCCATGGAAATTCACATATGGAAGACACATTTTTCACAGGTCAGATATGGAAGACACAAATATAGTAGACACATCATCAGTATTCAAACATCATTAACCATGACATCTTAAGTTGCATAGTTACCAAAAGGATAGGGCAGCACATATAAAGTCTGAACTAACTTTAACTAAACAAGGTTCACAAACCAAAAGACACATTCTTTAGCTAAACATGGACAGAGCATCACATAGAAAGTTTGATCTAATTATCTTGCAGGTCATGAGATCTTGGAGGATCTCTAAACTCATCAAACATGGAAACTTTCTTTCCAGGCCTTTTGGTACAATCAGCTGCTGGGATTTTATTCTGCTATGATATTGCTTTCTTTTTAGCCTCATTTGCCTTAGCTCTTTTGTCAGCCAATACTTTCTTCCTATCCTCCTCTGCTTGTGCTTTCTTCTCAGCGGCAGCTAGCCTATTCTATTCTGCAACAACCTTTCTTTGTTCATCAGCCAGTGCTCTCTTCTCGTCTAGTGCTTTCTTCTTCACTTCTGCCTCTTGTGCTATCTTCTCAGCTAGTGCTTTCTTCATCACTTCTGCCTCTTGTGCTCTCTTCTCAGCCAGTGCTTTCTTCTTCATTTTTGCCTCTTGAGCTCTCCCTTGAGCTACTTGTAGCTTCTTCATTTGCTCAGCTTCTTTCCTATTTGTAATAGCCTTTAGCTTTACAAGTCTATTTGGTTTTGAAACTTGTGCTTGAGAAGGTGGCATTGGTATCTGTGTGCTCAAATCCGCTTGGCTTGCAATATAATGACACTCTGGAAGAGGATCCTGAGCTTCCACTATTTGTGACTGCTGAGGTTGTGTGTTGATCATGTATTAGATTTGCAAGAACACTGTCATCAAGCATCGTGGTAGGCTCAACTATGTTTTGCTCCTCTTTGATCACTGGATCATCTTCTATATAAATTTGCATAGCCTGCTGAACACCAATTCTAGTTCCTTCCTTCAACTTTGGATCAATACAATTCTTGTGGTAAAAACAGCCACCCAGATTATGGTTGCTACCTCCATAGTGAGAGCAATGCATAATTCTGCCATGCATGGACATCTTTTTCTCACCATTTGGGCCTTCCATATCCTCAGGTTGCTTTCTTCTATTCTTGGGTGGCCTACCAACCTTTCTTTTCGTACTTTGGTGGAAACACTGGCCTTCCATTCACCTTTGGCCACTCACTTCTATATCTGCAAGGATAAATAATTTGGTTGTATGCTTCTTTGAACTTGGCAATTGAATAACAGGGGTGGACCATTTCTTCTGGTAGGATGTTGTCCAGACTAAGACATGAAATGGCATGACCACATGGGATTCCACTCATATCCCACCTTCTGCAAGCACAAGACTTTTTCTTCAAGTCAACCATGTAGTGCTTTCCTCTGTATAACACATAAAAAATGCATGTATTTGATGGAACAACCTCACAAATAGCAGAAAACTCAACATTCTTTGTCAGTTTCTTCATTATCTTAGGACATAGTCCAGTTTCCCATTACAATTCCTCTTGTCTCTTATTGTGTTTCCTGACAGTAATCTGTTGTTTAATCTTCTCAATCATGCTAATAATAGGCAATTCCCTTGCTTCAAGGATGTATCTAAGAATATAATAGTGCAATATTTAGAATATAAATAACAACATAACAATGCAATACAGAAACAAGAATAATAAGTATATGTACTTACTTATTGAAAACTTCACAATTATTATTGAGAAGTATATCACACTTAGGCAAATCTGACTGAAAAGCTCTAACCCAAGTTTTAGGATCTATCTCTTCTAACCATGCATGAGCATCACTGTCCAGCACTCTCATTTCTTCCATTGCTTCCTACTATTGAACAATTTGTGTTCTCCTAGCACATTTCCACAGTTGTTTCTTCAAAACTTCTCCTTTGAACTTCTCTCTGAAGTTTTGATACATGTGCCTGACAACGAACCTATGTTCTGAGTCTGGAAACAAGCAATTTCCAGCATTTATTAATCCCTAAAAAAATATCAATAACAATACTTTTAGGAAACAAGCAATTATTGTCCAAGATGATGTGTTCAACATTTACTATAACGAGTATGGAGATCAAGATGAACAGAGGAAACCCACTCACTTTTTGCTTATCAGACATTATTTTCCAAGATGATGTGTCCACAATGGAAATATCTGATTTCAGAGTAGATAGGAACCATTTCCAAGTGTTTGTGTCTTCCACCTCAACAACAGCAAAATCCTGAAGGGATACAGGTAGGCTACACTAGCGCAAATCAAAATTTTCTACCGCGTAAACCAGGATTACTGTTGTCATAGATCACGAGATTACCACTAGACGCGCAGTTGCGGAATTGATGAAGCGCGTCGATGTATTGTAGACGTTATATGTCTTCTCCTTGTCCTCGTTCCACGAGCAGCACTCCTTGCACGACTCGTCCAAGTGCCACAGATGCAACACCTCTGAGGTATCCACACATGCGGGGTGAAAGCGTTAGACGCCGGACAGCTAGGTCTATGCGTGCAACACAGGCGTGAGGAGTGGCGGCTGGGTGGAATCGTCTAACCCTGGTCAGCTCGCCCTACCCTCTCTTATATAGGCGTCCCTAGTGGGCTTCTATATTAGCAGCCCATTAGTAGCCTAAACCTGGTCTAATTCGGATCCAATCCTCATTAGGCTTCCAGCCCCTTAAGTGTGTGACCCTATAGGTTTATATACATATAGACATGACACGAATACACTTATTCTGTCAATAGTTGGTAGCGGCCTCTAGCAAGACGTGCCAACTCCTAAACGCATACAAAGATCATATCAGACGAACCATCACAAGGTTTACTACATGTCTTTCCCTTTGCCTCATGATATTTGGTCTAGCTCCAAGCTGACCTTCCTTTCTCGATACTGTGATTCGGAATCCCTTTACTAGGTTAACTCTTAACCATATATAGCACGGCCATGCATTTCTGGATCCGATCACTCGAGGGGCCCAAAGATATCTCTCTCAAGTAGAGAGGGGCAAATCCCATCTTGATTGACCATGCCTTGCAGCATGCTTCAGGACAAACCCGAAAACTACCTTTATGACTACCCAGTTATGGAGTAGTGGTTGATAGCCCGAAAGTAGGCCGATCCACATCTCAAGTACATGCGACAATCTCAGGTCTAAGGACAAAACGTACACGATGTGTAGAGAGAGCTGCAAGTCTAATTGCCAGTCTCAAGGTGGGTCAGTCCAACCCCATGTTCATAACATGTGTCCACATCATTGGTTTGACATCTCCATGTCTATGACTTGCGAAACATAGTCATCAACCAATCGATGTGCTAGTCTAATATTCACGTGTGTCCTCACATGAACTCTGACTAGGGATAACTATTAAATAACCATACAAGTAAAGAGTTTCACAAAGAGTTCACATAATTGCCAATCAATACAAGTTGCCTGATATGGATATTCAAGGAACATTACAATAACTCATGGATACATATGAAATATATTCATCTCTATGATTGCCTCTAGGGAATATTTCCTTCAAATCCACTCGGAAAATGCAGTCATTTGGGCCCATACCTATAGTTGTCAGCAGTATTCCACCAAATTTTGTTTTCAAATGAGCTCCATCTAGACAAATTACAAGTCAAATCCTCTTTTACATGCATCAAAAGAGAAGTATCAACTGTTTAATCTTCCACTATCATCAACATTTAAAAAGAATGAACTACCAAGGTTGGATCTTCTCAATTCTGTTGCATAGTTCCATAGGAGATTGTATTGCTCTACCTCATCCCCATGTATCTTCTGCATGGCTGCTCTCTTAGCCTTATTTAGCTAAGCTCTAAATGGGGTCATCTACAAATCTTTTTGCACTATCCTAGTAAAGTTCTTCATAGTCATCTTGTCATTAGCTTTAAAGCTTTCAATGTATTTTTCAGCAAGGAAAGTACAAGTGAATACTAGAACTTTCCACTTCCTAGAGCAGGTGTGCTGTAATGAGACATGTTTGACAAGCACACACTTTGATATGCAATCATATGAAGCCCTCATTGTCCAGGTACCGGGAGATTTACTTTTGTCAGTAGCATTTCCAATACAGATAGCCACAATCCTTGTTTTATCATTTTTGGGCATTTTAATTTGGTATCTCTACTTGCAGCTATACTCGTTTAAAGCTTCCCTGAGTATGTCAATGCTTGGAAATGACTGTCCAAGTTTGAAAGCTTGGTTAAGCATGTCTTCTTCACCAAATGGATGAAAATTTTAAGTCACGACCTCATCATCTGAATTTGGTTCTTGTATCTGCATCTCTTCATCAGAATCTTCCTTCATTTGTTTCCCGATGAGTCCAAAATTTAACTATTTTTACCTATTGTTTTTGCATAAATAGAGTAGGGATCTTTGTATTTCACTACGTTCGCGCACACCTTTTGTCTTTATTTCAACAGGATCCCAAATCACTGAGTCTATTATGAACATACCAATTAAAGTTGTCATATTATACTATAATATGATATTTTTAAGTGCATTTTGAGGAATTACCTTCATACTTGGGAAAATACCAAGCGAGGAGAGGCAACCAGTGCCCGTAACGACCAGCGGTACGGGCGACCGTCTGCCCGTACTATGTGCCATCGGGACTGCCTCGTCAAATACTTTCACCTCGTGAAGACAACGGAGGGATCCAACATTCACAGCCACCAGAAACCACGAAAAACAACATCTGAAAGGGATATGAAGGAGGAACTTGGCCAAGGAGAAATATTTACTGATCCACGGATCATTGGAGGACAACGCATCATCCCCTTCATCATCAACCGTTGCATCTACATCACCACCATCACTCTCATCCTTCATCCATTAGATCTTGTTGTAATTCAAGATTCAATTATGGTTTGCACTAGATCTATTTCATTACTTTCATCCATCCATTTGATTATGATGATGTTGTTGATTGCTTCCATGTGTGAGTAGTTTCTTTGTTCTTGGGGATATGGAGAAACCCTAGCACTATTATGAATTTGCAATAAAGATGATATATTCTTGTGTCTGTATGACTTGCCAGTCTATGATAGATTTATGATTTGTGTTTGATCTCTCTCTTTAGATGGTATGTGAAAGTCAACGACATACCATTTGTCCTAGGGACTAAAGGGAGGGAGAAATCCTTTGGACGTGCTTTGGGATCGTATCCAGAATAGCCCCGTGAGATATTGGCGCCGGCTCGTGAACTACGCGGTCAAAGAAGGAATAAAGAGGGACTCCCTAAGCTAATTACGATATCCATGGGGAAACTCTTAATTGCGGTGGTATGTATGGGTGACTGCTCTCAGGCATCACAGTGGTTTTTTAGAGTTGACCTCGCTCTTGGCTCAACAAAGTGGCTTCCTACGAGCCTTGTAGTGAACATCTTATTATGGATCTCTCTCCACACATCTTATGATACAAGAAGTATATTATCTTAAATTATTAATAATGATAACACCATGCTAGAGGAGTATCCTACATCCCCGAGAATGTTTTATCCCTATTGCATTCCACCACGATTTTATATGAACTTGTTACTTGCTTTCTTTTAATCGTTTTAATTACATTTCTGCTCACAACCAAAAACCTTTCAAACACTCTTTACTTGAGATCAAAGGCAACTTACAAGTATCCTTTGGTAGATACTGACGAGGGGCATAAAGACCTCTACCAATAGCTCTCTGTGGGTTTGATATCTTTATTTCAAAACTAGCTACAATTGATCTGTGCACTTGCAGTCATCAAGCTATTTTCTGGCGTCGTTGTTGGGGAGCTAAGTACTTTGGTCTTTGTTTTTAGTTGCTTATTTTAACGTTTTACTAAAGTTGCTTACTAGTTTTAGGTAAGCACCATGAGTGCACTCGGACTGATGAATCAGCTCGATGCAACTAAATACCTCGAGAAGTTTAACAGAGGACTTGTCAAAGAATTCCCAACTGGACGCGAACCATAATACAAGGTCAACCCTCTCTTTATCGCCATCATTAAAGAAAAGACTTTTGTAAGAGATGATCCAGATGAGGATCCTTACACACATTTAATGCATTTTACCGAGCTGTGTTGGACTCTTAAATTGAGAGGCTATTCTGATGATGAATTAAAACTTAAATTTTTTAGCCAATCTCTAACTAATACTGCTTTAGACTGGCATAGAATTTGCCATGTAGAGAAAATAGATACTTGGGAGAAACTTAAAGGAGAATTCATGATTCGATTCTTTCCCAAGGTAAAGACTGCTGAAGTAAGGAGGGCGATTACGAACTTCAAGAACCGCCCAGGTGAAGGCTTAGTAAGGGCCTTGAAAAGGTATAAGACCCTACTTTATAAATGTCCCCATCATAGATTTACCTGAATGGTATGTTTTACACATCTTTTATGGAGGACTTAATCAAGAAATTAAACATGAGTTAGACAATAATTCCGGAGGCTCCTTTATGGAGTTAACTATAACTAAATCTTGGGAACTTTTAGAACGCATTCACCGTTGATGGTGGCTCAGTTGACTATAGATCCTCGTTGGGAGACCCCAAGAGCAAGGTGTGATGAGCACAACAACAAGTTTTCCCTCAGTTATGAAACCAAGGTTATCGAACCAGTAGGAGCAAGGAAACAACTCTAAGGTGTTGCTAACAACTTGGAATCCTAGACAACACAAACTCAAGACTTTGCCCCAACTTACAATGAGGTTGTCAATCTCACTGTTTTTCTAAAAACAAAGGATTAAACGTATAGTGTGGAAGGTAATAGTTGCTTATAGAAAGTAAACGGTAATGGTAGATGATGTATCAATGATAAAGATTGGACCGGGATCCACAATTCACTAGAGCTGTTCTCCTTAAGATACATAACATGCTGGGTGAACAAATTACAGTGGGGCAATTGACAGATTGAGCAAGCATAACAATGCATATACTAGACATCATGACTCCTATGAGATTTGATTGGGCATTACAACAATATACATAGACTGTAATCCAACTACATCTATGACTAATAATCCACCTTCAGGTTATCATCTGAACCCCTCCAGTATTAAGTTGCAAGCAACAGATAATTGCATTAAGAATGTGTGTAAAGTAAACAATACAATTGTTCCATGAAAAAAAGATTGTTGTTTTCTCCCTAGTATCAACAACACATCTACAACCTTAGAGATTTCTGTCATTTCCCCAGATTACTAGAGGCATGAACCTACTATCGAGCATAAATACTCCCTCTTGGAGTCACAAGCATATACTTTGCCAAGATAGCTACTAGCAACGGAGAGCATGCAAGATCACAAACAACACAGACATGATAGAATCAATAATCAATCTAAAATGATAGAATCAATAATCAATCTGACATAGTATCTCAATATCCATCGGATCCCCGCAAACACAACATGTATGATTACAAATAGATGATCTTGATCATGAACGGAGATCACAAGATCTAAACATGAAAGCACAAAGAAGGCGAAACAACCATCTAGCTATTGTATGGACCCATAGTCCAAGGGTGAACTACTCACGCATCATACCAAGGCTATCATGGTGATAAAAAGGCCTCCGAGATAATCTCTCCCCTCCGAAAGGGTGCCGAGAAGAGCTTCAGATCCCCCATCTAGGGATGATGGTGGTGGCGGCTATGGACTGTTTCGTGGAGATCTGATCGGGTGTCCAGGGTTTCTGCATTGGGGTGACTCTATAGGCGAAGAGACGAGGCAGGGGGTCGCCCGAGGGGCCTACAACAGGTGACGGTGTGCCCCCTGGGCCACGCGGCCCTAGGGTGTGGCCACCTCATGGCCCCCCTTCGGCTGCCCTTCAGTCTCTGTGTTCTCTCCGGTAAAATATTGACTTTGGCTTTTGTCCCGTCCAATTCCAAGAATATTTCCTTACTAGCTTTTCTGAAACCAAAAACAGTAGAAAACAGGCAACTGACACTGCGTCATATTGTTAATAGGTTAGTCCCAGAAAATGTATAAAAATACCTCAAAGTGTAGACAAAGCATAGCAAAGTTGATACTAAACAAGCATGAAACATCAAAAATTATATATATGTTTATGACGTATCAAGCATCCGCAAGCTTAACTCCTGCTCGTCCTCGAGTAGGTAAGTGATAAAAAGAATATTTTTTGAGGTGACATGCACCATCACAATCTTTATCAAACCATTTGCAAAGCATTGAAAGCTGGGATCAAAGTACTTTAAACATGAGCATGAAAGATATAGTTCTAACAATAAGACATAGTAACTATGTTGTAACATGAAAAGGTGCAAACAAATATCATGAATAACAATGTATTGAAAGACGTTTGTTTGTTTCACATATAGAAAACATAGAATAGTGGTATTCAGCTTGTCCGTCATGGAGTAGCAAAACATAAATGCATAGGACACCTTCAAAGTTCATGAGGGTGAATAGATACAAATAGTTCAAGAACTAGCAATATCAACATTATGAATCAATCAATAAATTTTGGGACAATGCACATAAAACTAAGAGTGACAACTATGCTCTCTTAATTGGTGCATAAAGATAGAAGGTGGAGACTCAATATAAAAGTAGGAAGAAAGGCCCTTCATAGGGAAGCAGGGATTTCAAGTTTCATAAAGAGCTTCCAAAAATTATGGTACTTATTAGCTTTCAGCTCTCATTGCCCCTATCATAAGCATCTTGAAGTTATTAAGGTTAAATTGAACAAATATGGAGTATATGCTTGACAAATCATAAGTTGGCAATCTCATGTTCCTTGAGTACGAGGACCGTTCCTCATGCTACTCAACTTTAGTCACAAGCAAGTTCTTGTCGTTGTAAGTACATGTGTATCATAGAGAACCGCCAATGGGGCAGCCCTTGCCCCATGACACAGGAGCTATCCCATATCAAAATGACAAGGCAACAGACAGTGAGCATCTCAGCGATACTTTTATTTACCATAAGCATGGTACATATATTTTTTTTCTTTTTTCTCTCTTTTTTCTATATTTTTTATGAGGATGCTTCATGGATTTCTCACTATGGTGATGCTGCAAGTTTCCACCATGATTAGGCATGGATTATGCTAGCCGCCCAGGCATTTCACTAACACATATACATAAATCCATGGACGTACAAACTCCCCTTTTATTTCACACTGCCGACATCCATAAATAAAAGATCATGATATCAACTTGGGTAATATGTATAGGTGTTGAAAGCGTTCCCCACGACAGCATGGTTCTACTAATTCCCAACTTATAAGTGCAAGAATATACAACATATATAACACAATGGTTCAAGTTTATTAGGGGAAAGAAAAATACAGTGTGCCATCAAGTTTGTGAGAGCTTTAGTCGCTAATTTTCACATAACAAGTTTAATTTGGAAGATAGATAAAACAAGAATATACTTGGAATGGTGTAAAACACCATGCATAGGAATTTATAGTGGACACTTTGGAATAACTTGGTTTCTTGGGAGTTGGATGCATGAGTAGAGCTTACTCAATACAAGTGGAGGTGTGGCATCCCGCAAAACCACTACTAGAAAATCGCGTTGAATTTGTGCATTGCATCGTCATCGTCATGCATTGTTGCATAAAACTATGTTCGCAAAGCCCGTGTTGTTTTCTAAAAACGCCCCCTCTTTATTCAAACGCAAAACCCCGGGTCTCCGGATTATTTTGTTTTGTTGCTATCGGGTTGCAAACGGCCCAATTAAAGTAAATAAAATATTAAGTTATTTTTAGCGGGGCAGTCGAACGGGCCGTTTTGACCCGAACGACCGCCCCAGGAAAACTAAAACGGTCCACCTAACCGCCCTTCCCAAAACCTACAGCTACCTAAAACCCTACCCACCCCCAACCAGCCACCTCACCCCACCCAACCCCCTGCTGACACCTCACCTCTCCTTCCCCCCCTATCCAATCAACCCCTGCCACCTATCCTATCCCTCTCCCTTCCACTCATCCCCCCCTCTCTCTCAACACTGCCACACTCCCTGCCCCACCAAACCGACGCAGCCCTCACACGCACGCCTACCAGCCCTCTCAACTCACCCCTCTGACCCCCGGGACCCACTCCCCATGGCCTCACGCCAAACCCCCACCCACATGCACTCACGCACAATGCCACGCCCACCACTCATCTCCTGGCCTCCCAACCGACAACCCCACCACCTGCCCCGGCCCCACCAGCCCACCACCCACCAACTGCTTGCCTCCTTCTCCCCTGTTCTTCTTCCGGCTCGTCCAGCGCCCTCCTCACGTGCGCCCAGCCTCCCCTGCCTCGCTCGCGCCCGGCGCCGATCCCTCCTTCCCCGCCCGCAGTTCAAGAACCTCGCCGCCTCCTGGCGCGCACCCCTCCAGCCCACCGCCGCCTCTCGCCCACCGCCCTGGCCGCCGCTGCTGGCCCGGTCACCGCCGCTCTGCCCGGTCCTCCCCACACCAACCTCGGCGGCGCTCCTGCCGCCGCCTCCGCCTCGCCCGCCTGCCCGCCCGCCACGCCTCAGGCCGCTCACGCTCCGCTGAGCCTCCGCTGGCGCTGGCGTCAGCAGCTGCCCGCCCGCCGCTTGGCCGCTCACGCAGCCGCCATGGCGCCTGGCCTCATGAGCCCGCCTCGCCTGCTCGCCCTCGCCGGCCAGCCCCCCGCCGAGCCCTCCGCCAAGCACCCCATCCCCAGTGCCTGGGCGTCCGATCCGCCTCCTTCCCCATCTGCAAGACACGCGACGGCCACCGCGGCCAGCGTCGCTTAGGTTGATCGCCGGCGGTCTCGCTCAAGTCTGCCTTGCCGCCCGAGCTCATGAACCGACCCGACCCCCTGCAGCGTCCTTGTAGTTTTCGGGTAGATGCAACCTTTGATGTCGACAAGATCATCCGAAGATTTTCGGAGACATGAACCCCGAAGATCGACGCCACGGACGCCAAGACCGAACCCGAACCTTGGTGCCGAGGTACCTCAAGGCCTTCGTCCTGACGCCAAGACTGCGTACCACCAAGGTGCCCAAGAAGCTCCGACAAGAACTCCGCCACGGAACATCTAGCACTCCGACGGGGACCACGAGACCCCAAGGCCGAGCCCCAAGTTCGTCCCCGATAATCCGGTGGAACCCCAAGACCAAGCCCGATCCAAAGGCCGATCCGGCGCCAAGGCCTCCGCCATGGAATCAACAAGATCATCACAAACGCCGAGTACTTCTTTCAGACGCCATGATCGCCGACATGACCAAGACCGCGAATGCGACAAGAACGGCACCGACGCAGTAACGCCAAGCACTTCTTCCCGAACGCAAGATCGCCTGCACGAGAGCGAGAGAACGATCCGCCAAGCCCGAACCGAACCTCGACCTCCGAACCCGAACCCCGGAACCCCCAAGATCGTCGAGAACCCTAAAGTGTGACCCTTATCCGAGAACCCTATTTTATAAGATAATAACAACTTGTTGCATATTGAATTGTCATACTCGCATGCATATCTGTGGTTTGGGGGCTTTATGCCGATTCATCTAATAATTAAATATGGGGCCCATATGCGGGCAAATCTAGTCTCATATCGGCCTCATTTAAACTTGTGTAGCGAACTCGGTGCTATATTCTTGCCTTGTTAAAACAACATTTAAATTGCGGGGTAGCTAAACAACATGCACCACCTAATTAATTGTCGGGACCCCGGTTCCGCTTAATCTTGACTAATTGCATCGCACCTTTGCCATGCCATACATCATACATGCATCATGCCGATCTTCTGCCGTTGTATTAAATAGTGCATCCGGTTTTCTGCTAGTGTTTTGCTTCTTCGCGGATAAGGCCGTTGAGTTGATGTGAGCTTCGACCCGATCTTCGGTTGAACCTTCGACAATGTTTTCAGTAGCATCTCCCTTTCTACCTATCTTACTTTTATAGTATTTACTCCTCCTGTTGATCTATTGCTATACGTGTTGCGAAGCTTTAGTTTCCGCACTGTGATATACCGTGCAGCCCTATATTGCCTGGACACATCCTATTACCGTTGTTTGGTAGATAGTTGGACTTGGCGTCGTAGTCGCTTGCTCAAGTGCTATGCGTCGTCAAATGCCACGCTTGTTGATGTATTGCCGTATGTTGATGTTGGAGATGATTCTAGTTTTACTTATCGTCACTTTAATTTCGTTTAACAACTAAAATTGAAATAAGCAGAGGCATCGGTGGGTGATAGAAAATATTTGGTTTCGACGCCCACTTGTGTCCGTAAGACCCGAGTACTTGATACTGTTCCTTGATTTATCGCGCTATCCACATCCGGGAGGTATATGGGACCCCCGAGCCGCGAGCTTGATTCATCTTATTTCTTGGGGCCACAACTAGTTTGAGGTTTTATTTACGATCTGTACTTATGCCATGCTACGTATTTAAATTGTGCGATGATAGCACACTGCATCGTTTAGGAAGCGGAGTGATTACGCGGTATCGACACCCCCAGTTTTCGGGTTCCCGATCGCTTCATACCATTGACGCAAACCTTGAGTCCGTCTCGAGCTTGCTTACTCCGCTATGGATCTACTCAATGGGGTGGCCCCCAAATATTTCTCGAATCGTGATTGTTCAACGTGAAAGCCTCGTTGGGTTTTGATTTGGTTTTTCCGAGGTTGATCGAGCGTGTGTTGCTATTGGTGCACCCCGGCCGGGTAAAACTTTCTGAAAGCCGTGTCCGCGGATATGGACGACTTGGAGCACAGTATCTCGATCATAGACAAGCATAACTAAAGTTTATTGCTATAAATTTGACTTATAATGACTAGTAATCAGCTTCAAGTGAAACGGAATGGCTAATAATACTGCCCACAATTGCTTGTTTGGATTGTCGCTTGCGACCATTGTACCTGACTAGTAAGTATTGCAACTACAACGGAATGGCTGAATAAAAGTACCAACAACTGCTGGGTTTAAGGATTATCTCATGCTAATTGTATCTGACTAGTAAGTGTTGCCACTATAACGGAATGGTTAACTAAAATTGCCCACTGCTTATTTTATCAGGATGAATATCTATATCTGACTAGTAATTACTGCAACGATAATCGAATAAGTAAACGCCAACCTGTGAGTTCTCGGTTGACTTCCTCGTTTGGTATCGAGGGGAAACGCCAGATGGGTTTGTTTGATGATAGTATCGCTTGGTTCCGGATAGGTCCTTCTTACCCTCTCGATTGCCGCCATTGTATCGAGTCTCTATAGGTTGTTTAGTGCATGTCGCCGCCGCCACCACCATACCGTAGGCGAGGACCGCGAATTCTAGCCTCGCTGTAATCGGCCTCGATCGACGCTCCTTCTTTTCCTTTGCCCTTTGTCGGCACCCTTTTGTGTAAGCGTGTTTGAGATCGACGTTAGCGTGGTTACCCTTCCGGCTTGGCAGGGTTATGGACGCCATTGGTTATTCTTCAGGGCTCTTAGCCCCATTTGCATCTTGTCCGTAGTCGGACGCTCTATCATTTTCAAGGTGATTTGGATCTTTGTATATTATATCTGTATTCTTGACTCTTTGAGTCGCTGTTGTATATATATCTGTCCTGCGGGTCCCATCGAGGACTGTTGTGTAATGTTATTACTTTGCTTTCCACCCGCACGAAAGTGCCTGGTGGGCACCTTTGAATCGTTTCTATGCGGGTTTGGCGAATTTTGCTCAAACTTGCATAGGTCCGATTCTGAGGGTGTTACAGGAGGCTAGCAAAAGATTGGGAGCGACCAACTAAGAGAGCAATAATGGCCATAACCATGCAGAGCAACAAACATTATCAGTCGAAGCATAAAGTGGTATCACAAGTCAAAAACTAAATAATCATAGAGTCTAAGGTGACTGGTTCATAGTCATAACATGGTGTGCGCATGTGCCAAGTCAACCCAAACAAAGCATCAAAGGAGAATACCACAATATTATGCTTTTGTATGCTAAAACAATGCATGATTCTTTCAAGGCACATTAAGAAATCTCAATTGTTCAGAACAAGTCATGCTACGGCAATAATCACTAAGCATAAGGTCAAAACAACATCTAGCATGACATGATAAATTCTAAGCCACATTCAAAACAAGCTCCCTTTTGTACCACTATAAGCATGAAACTCTCTACTCTTTTCCAACACCAATCAACTTATTTGAAACAACAGAGCGAAAGCGGGGGTCCAACTAATTTATTCAAGCAAACTAAAACCAAAAACGAAAACTAAGACGCTCCAAGAACAACACAACAATGCATGAAATAATTAAAACAAAGTGTCTAGAAAGAGACCTAAGATTTTTATTTATGAAGAAGGGGATGCCTTGGGCATCCCCAAGCTTTGACGCTTGCACCTCTTGAATATTTCTTGGGGTGACATGGGGTGGCATCCCCAAGCTTGAGCTTTTGTCCATTCTTCATCTCATCACATCATTCTTCCCCTACACTTGAAAATTTCCTTCATACAAAACTTCACACAATCTTCATTAGCAACATTAGTGCATTCAAAATAATAAGCCTTTGGATTTAGTTTCAACACAAGTAAAACTTTCATTAGAACACAAGATACTGTAGTAGTTCCTGATGGGGATATGCTGAGTAGGGTATTACCCAGCAGGACATTTCCTATTGGCCCAAGATGCTAGCGAGTGGGCATGCAGGACGGTGACTGGATCAAGACCCAACAAGGAGCCAGGCGACTGGAAGCTGAAGGCCCAGAAGCGTAGCTAGGCCTAGTCATATTAGTTCAAGCACCCTCCGAATCCTTAACTAATTCGGTTGTAGATCTGTAAACCCTAGCGAGGTGAGCCTATATAAACCTTCCTAGGGTACGCATAGAGGACACGTTCCATCATACACCCCCGCGACTCGCCGCCTAGTCATCGAGATCGCCCTTGTACTCTCTCATCAATACAATCTAGCAGGAGTAGGTCTTTACCCTCCGGGGGGCTGAACCTTGGTAAAATCCTGTGTCTCTACCCTCATCTCGCACCGCCGATGGCTGGACGCCCTTGCCCCTCATTCTACTACTCGCTACCGATTGCAGCATCTGCCATGGCCATTCCCACAACAGTGGCCCCCACCGTGGGGCTTGGCCGGTGTTCTGTGGCGAGATCCAATATGCCAATCAACGATACGATCGCCACCGGCCGCATGATCGTGATTGGCGAGATCCTCCAGATCTTGCCGAGCAACTACGTCCTAGCAGCGCGCCCCATCACACACAGCGTGATCATGCCGGTCGGCACGATCGACCTCTTCGTCGGCTTCACCGATGTCATCGTCTCGGAGGACTTGGCTCGCATTCGTGAGTCGCCACCGCGTGATCGACTCTCCGAAATTCAAGTCCGCACCATCCACCGCCTCGCCTCCGAGTACGACTCGGCCAACAGCAATGTGTCCGAGACCAGCGTGGTCACGGACGACGCGGCCCTCAACGATGACGCCGACTCAGCGACCCCGGCTTCAGTCAATGGATCCATCATCACCGCGTCATCAGCGGGCTCCATCACCCAAGTCACCAATGTGGGGGACTTCGAGGATCCTTCCATCCTTGGGATCTTTGACTCCGATTCCGGATCGGAGAACTCCGGCGACCTCCACGCCGGATCCGGTCGCTATGTCGCGACCTACATGGTGAGTGTCACAGACGCCCCGCAAGACCCCTTCTCCACGCCGATCCCGCCGACTGTGACGGCGATGGAGGTCGCAGAACTCCGCATGTGACTGGAGGAGGCGGTCCGCAAGGAACAAGCCGAGCACAAAAAATTTCGCCTCGAGCAGGTAACGGCATAGGAGCTCTCGTGCTACCACCAACTCCGCATCAGGTCGCGCCTGAACTCCACCGTTCAGGGCCGCGCCCTAAACTTCGACGACGAGAGCGACCCAGCCGGCGTGGACGATCACGTGATCTGTGAGAAAGCGCCGCCAGGAGGAAGCACTCGACCACCACCAGGCACGTCAGCAAATGGCGCTCCCCCACCGCCCGACCGCAGGCCCCCTACAGACCAACCGAGGATCATGATCTCCGTGCAGGAGCGGGACGCGAACGGCCTCCTGCTGTTCTCCACTCCGATGGAAAACGTCATCGCGAGTCGAGCCGCGGTCGACAACATCAACGTGACCGGGGAAGGTGCCCTGCAGATCCAGTACGCCAGGGCCTTACTCGCCAAGGCCGTCGAGCAACAAGATGCGGGAGCAGACTCGGGGGGACGCGTCTACTCCCACTCGCCAGGAAGCAGGGCGGCCTCGAGCGGCCGCCCGACAATGGCAAACACTCTCAATTTCCCACCCCCGAGCCCCTGTAGCTCCATCCGTGACCCACGAACGCGGCACTCTCCACCAACGACCCGCGTCCGACGAATAACATGGTCGCTGCCAACAGGCAGCTAGTCGACGCATGGACACACATCATCAACAACCAGAGCTAGTGCGCACGCCAGCCTGACGACCTGAGGCATACCCTCACTAATCGCCGCGACGGCGAGCCAAGGGGATCGCTCAGCCAAGTCGGCACCCGGTGTTTCAGACCAATGATCCGAGGCGAAAAATACCCAACGAACTTCAAAGCGCCGAAGGATATTGAGAAGTACGGCCCCTCGTACGACCCATCCGTGTGGCTGGACACGTACCTCATGGCGATGAGAATCGCCGGCCACACCGACCTGCTCGCCGCCCGCTACCTCCCCCTGATGATGGAGGGAGCGTGCCGGTAATGGATCAACACCCTCCCCGCAGACAGCATCGACTCCTGGGAGGATATGCGCGACGCCTTCATCAGGAACTTCGTGGGTTCCTACACCCGCGCCACCACCATTGAGGACCTAGAGCGATGTGTCCAGGGACCCCACGAGTCGACCCACAACTGGGTCCAGCGGTGACAGGACCTATGGTACAACGCTGCCGACATCCACCCGGATAAGCAATACACTGCTTTAAGACCTCGTGCTGCTACGAGCCCTTGGTCACCAAGCTCAAGCAGGTCTACAAGACACTCGATAACATACCAGACCTCCTTGAGATCGCCAAGCGGTACGCGGAGGAGGACCCGAACCAAGAAACCGATGACGAGTTGGGAGGAAACCGCCGCACGAGCGGCCACGACAACGGGAGACGACCCGAGCTACGCTACAGCAACACTCGCCTCACCGGCAAGCGCCGCACTGACGGGCGAGTCAACTTCGTCGCCAACGCCGGCTACGCGCCACGCGAGCCCAAGAGCTTCCGCCGCGATGGGGGACAACACTATGACACCGACAACTACAAGGCAAAGCCAAGATTCGACCTCGCGGCTCTCCTCAACCAGCCCTGTGTGTTCCACAACAGGGAGGGGAAGCTCGCCACACACACGACCGCCGACTTCCACTCCCTAAGGGAGATCGATAAGGCACAGCACGCACGAGAGGACCCCAACAACCACCCGCCAAACGGATGGGCATTCGGCAACGACGTGGGATCGCGGGTTCAACACCAAGAGCTAGAAGAAGGTCATCGCCCGCGCCGTCGCCATCAACACAGTGTCCCAGGTCGACGTCTCGTGCTTCCTCAACTGGTCCGAGCAGCGGACCACCTGGAGCCGCGAAGACCACTCACCACGGATCGAATATCCGGGGCAAGTCGCCTTGGTGGTCAAGCCCAAGGTGGGGGACTGCTGGCTCCCCAAGACGCTGATGGACGGTGGAAGCTCCATCAACATTCTCTACCTGGACACGTTCAGGCGACTACGGCTCCCGCAGTTGATGATCGATAGGACCTACACCACCTTCTACGGCATCGTCCTCGGTCGGAAGGCGTACCCGATCGGCAAGGTGACGCTGCTAGTCACCTTCGGCACTCCAGCGAACTTCCGCACCGAGCGGATCGTCTTCGAGCTGGTGCCCTTCAACAGCCCCTACTACTGCGTCTTGGGGCGGCAGGCGTTTGCCAAATTCATGGCGGCGCCCCACTACACGTACAACGCGATGAAGCTCCCAAGGCCGCGCAGCATCATCACTGTCCACGGTGACCCCGACATGACCGCAGAGTGCAGGGCCAAAGGCGCCGAGCTCGCCGACGCTGTCATAGCCGCAGAATCCAACCATGCGGAGGAGCTCGCCAAGTACACGAGCGGGGTAAACAATGATGACCCCACAATACTCAAGAAGCCCAACTCGGAGGGCGGCGACTCAACCGCCTTTGAGGCAACCACGCACACACGCTCCATCGAGATGGTCCCAGGCGACTCCAGCCAGACAGTGACGATTGGAACGGGCATGAGCCCGCCATACGAAGGCGCGCTCATTGAGTTCCTGGGTGAGAATCGTGACATCTTTGCATGGAAGCCATCTGACATGCCTGGTGTCTTGAGGGAACTCACTGAGCACAAACTCAACGCCGACCCCAAATTGCGACCCATCAAGTAGTCGTTGCGACCCTTCAATGAAGAGCGCCGCCGAGCAATTGCTAAGGAGGTGCAGCGTCTACTCGCTGCAGGCTTCACAATCAAGTACTCCTAGTGGCTGGCAAACCCAGTCCTGGTCGAGAAGAAGAATGGGACCTAGAGAATGTGTATCGATTACACAAACCTCAACAGCGCCTACCCCAAGGAGCAGTTTCGTCCTCCCGCGGATCGATCAAATCATCTACTCGACCGCGGGCTTGGAGTCACTGTGTTTCCTTGACGCCTACTTTGGTTACAACGAGATCAAAATGGCAGTCGAGGACGAGGAGAATACAGCATTCATCACGCCATTCGGAGCATTCTGCTACACCTCCATGACCTTCGGCCTCAAGAATGCCGGGGCGACCTACCAGAGGTGCATGCAGGAATGCCTTGCGAGCCAAATTGGCCGCAACATCCACGTCTACATCGATGACATGGTGGTGAAGTCCACTCGCCAGGGCGATCTACTCGCCGACCTGGCCAAAACCTTCACAAATCCGTGGAGGTACAAGATCAAACTAAACCCAGGAAAGTGCACCTTCGGTGTACCTATTGGACAGCTGCTGGGGTACGTCGTATCCAAACATGGGATCGAGGCAAACCCCACCAAGATCAACATGATCGCCCGGCTCGGCAAACCCGAGTGCTTGCGCGACGTCCAGAAGTTGGTCGGGCGAGTCACGGCTCTCAGTCGCTTCATCCCCCGGCTAGGAGAGAAGGCAATGCCTCTTTACCGCCTGATGTGCAAGAATCCCACGTTCCAGTGGAACAAGGAGGCAGACGACGTGCTCCACGCACTCAAGGAAGTGCTACTCGCGGCCCCGCTACTCGCCGCCCCTATCGACAAGGATCCCATGCTCGTCTACGTCGCGGCTTCCGAGCGAGTCGTCAGCGCCGTCATGGTCGTCGAGCGACCAGAAGAGGGCAAAGAACGCCCGGTGCAGCGACCTGTCTACTACATCAGCGAAGTGCTCACCGAGTCGCGCCAGCGCTACCCGCAGTACCAGAAATTGGTGTATACGGTCTTCAGAGCCTAGCGGCGACTGCCGCACTACTTCCAGGAGCACCCAATCACGGTCGTCTCCTCAGCACCTGTGGCATCCCGCAAAACCACTACTAGAAAATCGCGTTGTTTTTGTGCATTGCATCGCCATCATCTTGCATTGTTTGTCTGAACTATTTCGAAAAAACCTAGTTTTGCTTTGTACAAATACCCCTCTTTATTTCAAAGGCAAAACCCCGAACGTATCGGATATTTTATTTCCCTAAAAACTATTTGCAAAGTGGCTTTGTTTTAAATTAAACAAAACCAAACAAACACATTTTGCAAACTAACACAAGCCCCAAAGTCTAAAACCTACCCCCACCCAATTCTATTCTACCCTCCAACAACAGGCCGCCACCTCACCCCTTCCCCAAACTCCTACCCACCCTGCCACCTCATCAATCCTCTCCCTCACCCCCTCCTTCTCTCACCCCAGAACCACCTACCCACTCTCACCCCCTGGGCCCCACCTGACCCGCCCTCTCTCCCCCTGGCCCCACACGTCATCCCCACCCCACTCAACCTCACCCTCACCACTCCCCCACCCCGGCCCCACTTCCACCCATCTCCCTGGACCCGCAGCCACCTCCCCTGGTCAAACCTCCCCACCGCCAGACCCACTCCCCTGACCGACCCCACCCCTGGACCGGCCCCACTCACCTGCCCGCCTCCTCCACCTCTCCTCCTCCCCGCGTGTTCCTCTTCACCCACCTCCCTCCTCTCTGTCTCCTTGGCCGAGCCCGCCTCCCACCGCCGCTCGCCGGACCCCTCTGCTCGCCGCCGCCCTGCCTCTGCTCGCCTTCCGCCGCCCAGGTGCACCCGTCCTCCGGCGAGCCGCCGTTCCCCACCATCTTCCTCGCCTCCGCTCGCCCTCAGCCCCCGCTCCCCATCTTCCCCACCGACGAGCTCCACCCCCTCCTACCTCCTCTCCGGCCTCCCTCGCGTCTCCATCCCGCCACCGCCCATCGCCGTCCGACCCCCGCCCCGCACCCTTCTCCGCCGCCCCGACCCTCCATCCCGCCTCCGCCGCTCCGCTCTGCGCCTCCCTTTCCTTCCCGTCTCCGGCACCCACCGCGCAGCCCTCCTCCGGCCCGAGCTCGCCCTCCGCCCCCTCGCCGGCTCACCCCAAGCCCCTTCCGTCGCCCGCAGCCATGGCGCCCGCCTCGCCGGACCTCCTTCCCCCTCGTCTGTGCGCCTCCCTAGCTCACCGACCCCTTCCTCGCCTCCCGCGTCGGCCACCGCGGCCCGTACCCGTCTGTCCGCTGCCAGCCCTGCTTTTCCCCCGGTTCCCGAGCTCGGCCACAACCGCCTCGGACTCCCTTCTCCGGCCCAGAGACGCTGCAGGCCCTGTCGTCCCGACCGCGTGGAGGCAAGCTCGCCAGGGACGTCCTCGAGCGTCTCCTCCGCCCGCGTGTGTGCAGCTGCTGCTACCCGATGACCAAGGTTGACCCTTCAACTCGACATCTATGGAAGAAGTGTGGCGTTGGTGCGTGTCTCGGTGGTATATCCCTGTGCAACCCAGAGGCTCCTCGATCTGTTGCCTCAACCAGAGCACCATCCGAAGATTAACTGCATCGAAACTCAAGTTCGACATCAACATCGAAGGCGTACCCCGAGGACCCTAATGCCGTTTCCAAGTACGCCACCGGTGAATAAAGGGAAAGCATCAAGAGCTTCGCGGAACGCCAAGATCTTCTCCTCGGGACACCTGGAACTTCCCCTGAACGCCAAGGTCGCCGGCACGGATACGACATGAACTTCCCTCGGACGCCAAGGTCTAACCCTCGGACCCGAAGACCGCGATGATGTTGAACCAAGATCCCCATCGGACAAGATCGTCACCAAGACCGGCCATGTTGAAATTCGAAGACCGATCCCGGAGTCCGAGAACGCTTCCGTTGAACCCGGAACCCTGTCGAACCCCGAACCCCCCCGGAACCCCAAGTTCGTCGAGACCCCCTAATGTAGGAACCTTTTCCCGAACCCTATTTTATAATATAATACAAATTGTTGCATATTATTCATTCATCTCGCATGCATATTTGTGTGGTTTGGGGGCCTTATGCCGATTCACCTTATAATTAAATATGGGGCCCATATGCAGGCAAATCTAGTCTCATATTGGCCTCATTTAAATCTGTGCATCGAACCGGTATTATATTTTGCCACGTTAATCCAACATTTAAATTGCGGGGCATCTAAACAACTAGAACCATATATTTAATTGTCGGGACCCGGTTCCGCTTAATATGACCTAATTGCATCGCACCTTCGCCATGCCATACATCATACATGCATCATGCCCGATCTTCTGCCGTCGTATTAAATATTGCATCTGGTGTTTCTTCTAGTGTTTTGCTTCTTCGCGGATAAGGCCGTTGAGTTGATGCGAGTATCGACCCGATCTTCGGTTGAACCTTCGTCAACGTTTTCAGGCGAGCACCTCCCCCCTTTCTACCTATCTTACTTCTATAGTATTTATTTCCCTACTGTTGATCTATTGCTATCTGTGTTGCGGTGCTCTAGTTTTCGTACCCGTGTTATCTCTTGCAGCCTTATATTGCCTTGGACACCTCCTATTACCGTTGTTTGGTAGATAGTTGGACCTGCGCGTCGTGCTTGCTCAAGTCTTGTTGCGTGTCGTCAAGTGCCACGATTGTTGGTGTATTGCCGCATGTTGATGTTGGAGATGATCATGGCTTTACTTTTCGTCACTTTAATTCCTGTTTAACAACTAAAATTGAAGTAAAGCGAGAGGCATCGGTGGGTGATAGATAATATTTGGTTTCCGACCCACTTGTGTCCGTGGGACCCGAGTACTTGATACATGTTCCTTGATTTATCGCGCTATCCACATCCGGGAGGATTATGGGACCCCCCGAGCGAGCTTGATTCATTCTTATTTCTTGGGGCCACAAACTAGTTTGAGGTTTTATTTACTATCCGTACTTATGCCATGCTCTGCTTTATTTGATTGTGCGAGGAGCACGCTTATCGCTTAGGATCGGGACGTTTTCGTGGTGTCGACAAGCCAGTTTGGGTTCCCGATCGTTCACTGACCGTCCACCCAAACCTCGGGTCCGTCTCGAGTCAGCTAGCTTCATTCGGTGTACTCAAGGGTGGCCCCAAATATTCTGAATCCTGTGATTGCTTTGTCGTGAAGGCCTCGTTGGGTTTTGATTTGGTTTTAGAGGTTGATCGAGTGTGTGTTGCTATTTGTGCACCCGGCGGGTTAAAACTTTCTGAAGCCGTGTCATGTTATGGGCGACTTGGAGCACGATATCTCGATCATAGACAAGCATAACTAAAGTAGTTCTATAAATTTGACTTTATAATGACTAGTAATCCTTCACTACAATGGAATGGCTAACTAAAACTGCCCACAATTGCTTGTTTGGTTTGTCGCTTGCGACAATTGTATCGACTAGTAAGTATTGCAACTTCTAGCGGAATGGCTAAATAAAAGTACCAACAATCGCTGGGTTTTGGGTTATCTCATGCTATACATGTCGATTAGTAAGTCTTTGTAACTATAACGGAATGGTTAACTAAACGGTCCATTGCTTATTTTATCGGGATGATTATCTACACACGACTAGTAATTGCTGCAACTATAATCGAATAAATAAAGCGCCAACCGTGTGAGTTCCTCGGTTGACTTCCTCGTTTGGTCTCGAGGAAACACTAGGATGGGTTTGTTTGATGGTAGAATCGGTTGGTTCGAATAGGTCTTTCTTATCCCACTCGATAACCGCCGGTTGTATCGAGTCTCTATAGGTTGTTTAGTGCATGCCTTCCGCTCGATCCACCATACCTTTGTGGCGAGGACCGAATTCTAGCCTCGCCGTGTCTTGGCCTCGATCTTGGCGCTCCTCTTTTTCCTTTGCCCTTTGTCGGCACCCCTTTTGTTTAAGCAGGTTTTGAGATCGACGTCGTTAGCAGGGTTACCCTTTCGGCTTGGCCTGGGCAGGGTTATGGACGCCATTGGTTATTCTTCAGGGCTCTTAGCCCCATTTGCATCTTGTTCGTAGCCGGATGCTCTGTCGTTTTCAAGGTGATTTGGATCTTTGTATATTATATCGGTATTCTTGACTCATGGAGTCGTGTTGTATATAAATCTGTTCTGTGGGTCCCATCGAGGACTGTTGTGTAATGTTATTACTTCGTTTTCCACCCGCACGAAAGTGCCTGGTGGGCACCTTTGAATCGTTTCTATGCGGGTTTGGCGGGTTTCGCTAAAACTTGCATAGGGCCGATTCTGAGGGTGTTACAGCACCATTGCAGGAAATCATCCGCAACCGCGAGGCGACCGGTCGAGTCGCCAAGTGGGCCGTGGAGATCGGAGTCCACAACATCAGGTACGAGCCGCGCAAGGCGATGAAGTCGCAGGCTCTGGCAGACTTCCTCGCCGACTGGGAGGATGCGCAGCAGCCAGAGAAACTACCGTACCTCCACTACTGGTCGCTACACTTCGACGGCTCCAAGAACGCAGATGGCGCATGGGCAGGGATCGTCCTCACATCTCCAAAGGGAGACAAGCTACGCTACGTCTTGTACCTCGACTTCACCCCCTGCACCAACAACATGACCGAGTACGAGGCGCTCCTCCACGGCATGCGAGCAGACAAGGAAATGAACATAAATCATCTGCGCTGTTACGGTGACTCTGACCTCGTCGCCGGGAAAGTCGCCGGCACATGCGATGCAGTCTCCCCCACCATGGCGGCATACTGCCAAGCAGTGGATCAGCTGGGAGGCCACTTCGCCGGCTACTCCGCCGAGTGGATCGACATGCGCAAGAACAAATAGGACAACGCCTTCTCTCTCATTGGGTCAGCCCGATTCGTGCCACCCGCTGGTGTCTTCCTCGACACCATCACCAAACCGTCCGTCTTTCCCCCGAGGGAGATCGATATCGGGATTCCGCTGCAACCAGAAGCAGCTTTGGTCGCCATGCTCGCGGAGCCAAGCGACTGGACCGTGCCATACGTCTCCTACCTGTAGGGAGAGACCCTACCCGCTGACGAGACAGAGGCCTGGATGATAGTACACCACTGCAAATCCTTCGTCATCGTCAACGACGAGCTCCACAAGCGCAGCGTGACCGGCGTGTTCCAACGCTGCGTCCAGCCCATGAAAGGTCGCAAGATACTCCAAGACATCCGTGCTGGTGACTGCGGCCACCACGCCGGCGCTTGGTCCCTAGTCGCCAAGGACATGCGACACGGCTTCTACTGGATCACCGTGCACGCCGACGCGGTCGACATCGTCCAACGCTGCGTCGTATGCCAGAAGTACGCCAACCAAACTCACGTCCCAAGCTCGGCGCTCAAGACCATCCCCATCACCTGGCCATTCGCCGTGTGGGGCATGGATATGGTAGTCCCCTTCAAGTAGGCCCCCTCCGGCTTCACCCACCTCCTAGTCGTAGTCGATAAATTCACAAAGTGGGTGGAGGCCAAGCCAGTCCGCAAATGCGACGGGAAGACCGCCACCAAGTTCCTACGCGAGCTCATCCATCGCTACGGGTTCCCGCACAACATCATCACGGACAACGGCACCAACTTCGCCAAAGGAGCCATGGCTGAATTCTGCGAGGAGCACTGTAACACCCTCAGAATCGGCCCTATGCAAGTTTCAGCGCTTCCCGCCAAACCCGCATAGAAACGATTCGAAGGTGCCCACCAGGCACTTGCGTGCGGGTGGAAAACGAAGTAATATCATTACACAATAGTCCTCGATGGAACCCACAAAACATATATAATCAACAGCGACTCAACGAGTCAAGAATATAGATACACAATACAAAGATCCAAATCACCTTTAAAATGATATAGCGTCCGACTACGGACAAGATGCAAATGGGGCTAAGAGCCCTGAAGAATAACCAATGGCGTCCATAACCCTGCCCAGGCCAAGCCGGAAGGGTAACCCTGCTAACGACGTCGATCTCAAAACCTGCTTAAACAAAAGGGTGCCGAAAGGGCAAAGGAAAAAGAGAGAGCGGTCGATGAGGCCAAGACACGGCGAGGCTAGAATTCGGCGTCCTCGCCTACATAGGTATGGTGGATCGGCGGTAAGCATGCACTAAACACCCTATAGAGACTCGATATAACTGTCGGCTATCAGAAAGGGGTAAGAAAGACCTATCCGGATCCAACCTGATACTACCACCAAACATACCCATCCTGGTGTTTCCCCCTCGAGACCAAACGAGGAAGTCAACCGAGGAACTCACACCGTTGGCAGTTTTATTTATTCAGTTATCGTTGCAGCAATTACTAGTCAGGTATAGATAGTCATCCTGATATAATAAGCAGTGGGCAGTTTTAGTTAACCATTCCGTTGTAGTTGCAACACTTACTAGTCAGATACAATTAGCATGAGATATCCCCAAACCCAGCAGTTGTTGGTACTTTTATTTAGCCATTCCGTTGTAGTGAAGCTGATTACTAGTCATATCGGATACAAGTAAAATTATAGCAGTAAACTTTAGTTATGGTTGTCTATGATCAAGAACTGTGCTCCAAGTCGTCCATAACCACGGACACGGCTTTTCGAAAAGATTTAACCCTGCAAGGGTGCACCAAAGTATCCACACGCACTTCGACCCTTTTTGCCAGATCAGTTAACATACACCCATCGGTATGTCGGCGGGGCCTAAGTCATGACGTTTCCCAGACCCAAAGCAAGTACATGGGGGCCACCCCACTAAGCTACCCGCAACGAAGTCGGCCGGTCTCCGAGACGGACTCAGGGTTTGCGTCAGTGGTAAACGACCGGGAACCCGAAAGTGTGACTGGCTTGTCGACACCGCAAAACACTTCGCTTACCTAAACAAGACACAAGATTGCACAATTTAAATAAAGCGATAAAGCATGGCATAAGTACAGAATAGTAATAAAGCCCCAAACTAATTGTGGCCCCAGACAAGATTTGGAATCGGTACTAAATCGATGGGGTGCCCATACACCCACCGTGGTTAGCGCTCGATCTCTAGCAGTGTCAAGAACTCGGGGTCCTACGGGACACAAGTGGACGGTTAACAACCAAATAACATCTATTGCCCACCTGTGCCTCTGCATTTACTTACTTCAATTTTAGTTATTAAACAATAATTAAAGCCATGATCATCTCCAACATTAGACATGCGGCAATACTCCAACAACTGTGGTACTTGACGACACGCAACAACACTTGAGCAAGCGACTACGACGCGCAGGTCCAACTATCTACCAAACAACAGGTAATAGGATGTGTCCAAGGCAATATAAGGCTGCAAGGGATATCACGGGTACGAAAACTAGAGCATCGCAACACAGATAGCAATAGATCAACAGGAGGGAATAAATACTATAAAAGTAAGATAGGTAGAAAGGGGGAGGTGCTCGCCTGAAAACATTGCCGAAGGTTTATCCGAAGATCGGGTCGACACTCGCATCAACTCATCGGCCAAATCCGTGAAGAAGCAAAACACTAGAAGAAACACCGGATGCACTATTTAATACTACGACAGAAGATCGGGCATGATGCATGTATGATGTATGACATGGCAAAGGTGCAATGCAACTAGGCAATATTAAGCGGAACCGGGGTCCCGACATTTAATTAAACGGTTCGAGTTGTTTAACTACCCCGCAATTTAAATGTTGTAATAACAGGGCGAAGCATGGCATCGGTTCGCTACACCAATTTAAATGGAGTCCGGAATAAGACAAAGATATCCCGCATATAGACTCCATATTTAATTATGAGATGAATTGGCATAATGCCCTCAAACCACAAACAAGTATGCATGCATGAACAATTTAATATGCATCAGTTGATAATGTCGTATTATAAAATAATGGGGTCTCGGATAGGGAATCACATTAGGGTTCGGCGAACTTGGGCTCCGAGGGGTTCGGGGTCGGTCTCAGGGTCCAGATCTGGGGTTCGGTCTTGGCGGGATCGTTCTCGGATAACAGAGTAGATCTTGGCGTTCCGCGAAGAAGGACTCGATTCGGTGTCGGGGCGCATCGGATTCGTCCTGGTCGGTGTCGATCTTGTCGTTGCGAAGATCTTGTCGGGTCCGCGCCATCAATTCGGTCTTGGCATTCGGGGTGAAGAACTTGGCATCCTCGAGGAAGTACTTGTCGTATCCGTGAAGAAGATCATGTCGGTCCAGGGGTTCGGTCTTCGGGGTTCGACGGGTGTCTTGGCGTCCCATGAAGGCATCCTCGGTGCTCCGTGTCGAAGGCATCGGGGTCTCCGGGTAGGAGAACATGGAGTTCCGAGGGGTTCGGTCCCGTGAGGCAGATCTTGGTTCAACATCATCGCGGTCTTCGGGACCGGGAAGGAGAACTTGACGTCCGTGAACTAGACGCTCCGTTTTTGTCTTCGTTTGTTGATGGCGATCATGGAAAGCTTCGGAACCAGATTATACTGTCGTGTGGAGATCTTGGCGACGGTATCGAAGAACTTGTTATGGTTCGGTCTTGAATTCCTTCTAGGAACGATGGCAGTTCTCCTGATTAGGCTTGAGCAGTTTCAACACACACGGTAGGGACGAACAGCACAACCGTGGCTCTCGAATAGAGCGCGACAACAGTAAGTACCAACTGCATGTCGGCTCCCTCCTTGCAGCAACCGAACTGAAATCCCCCGCAGACCAACAGCAGGACGTGCGACAAGCACATGCGGGGACGTGCTCGAGACGGGGTAGACGACCGGAGGACAGGGACGGGCGCTGCAGGGGAATCTCAGCGGCTGGTCAACACAGAGGCGGATCACGCTGGGCGGCCCGGAGAGGAGACGGCGGGGTAGTCACGGGCGAGGCCGGTGGAGAGGTTGCGACGCGGCGGCTGCGCCGGATGCGGCTGAAGGCGAGGCGGGCGAGGCCGGCCGGAGCCGAGCACTGCGGCGGGCGACGCGGCTCTGCCCGCGGAAGGAAGAGGGGGGTGGCGTGGCGTCGGCCTGGTTGCAGACGACGGAGGACTCGGGCGCGAGACAGGACAGACGGGGACCAGAGGCGTTGACGGCGAGGCCGGCGGCGTCGACACGCCGCGACAAGGAGGCGGGCCGAGGTGAGGAATGGCAGCCGAGGGCGACGAAGGTCTCACGGTAGAGGGCCTCGGGTTCCGGCGAGGCGGAGGCTGGCGGCGCACTGGGTCGACGAGGCGCAGGACTCCGGGACGGAGGCGGGAGGAGGGTTGCGGCCTCCGGGCGGTGCTGGAGAGAGGCGGGGAGGTGGCTGGCAGAGGGGAAAGGTGGCGAGCGGCGCCTGGCGGCGGGAGGGGTGGTCGGGGTGAGGCGATGGGGAAGAAAGCGAGAGCGGGCGGGGTGGGAGCGTGTGTGAGGAGGTGGGCCTGGGGTGGGCCCGATGCGGGGGAAGGTGGGATGTGGGGCCTGAGGGTGGGGATGGGGAGCACTGCGGGGTGGGGCCAAAGAGGAGAGGGTGGACCGTGAGTGCGTGTGTGGTGTGGCGTGTGTGGGTTGGTGGGGAGGTGGCAAGGGTGATGTGGCGCGCCGTGGTTGGCTGCAAGATTGGGCTAGGGTGAGGTGGCGACAAGGGATTGGAGGGGATGAGGTGGAGGAAGGGTGGGTAGATTAGGATTGGGTAGAAAAGGGTTTAGGTAGCCTCGTGTTTGTACTGGGGGTGGCCGACTGGGTCGGATCGGCCCGGTACGGCTGCCCCCTAAAAATAATTAAACATTTTATTTATTTAAAACGGGGCTTTTGCAAACCGTGGGTAGACAAAACGAAATATTCCGGAGACCCAGGTTTTGGATTTGAATTAAAGACGGGGTGTTTAGAAAACAAAACCAGTCTTTTTGGAAATAGTTTTATGCAAACAAATGCAAGATGATGGCGATGTTCAAATGCAATGAGGCATGATGACATGAGCATGCGGTCATGATGATGCAATGCACAAAATAAACGCGATTTTCTAGTAGTGGTTTTGCGGGATGCCACAAGCACCACATACGACTCGACCTCGCCTCAGTCGCCCACCCAGAGTCCAACGGCCAGGCGGAACGCGCCAACCAGAGCATCCTCCATGGCCTGAAGTCGTGACTGCAAGTTCCCCTCGAGCAAACTCCGGGGTGCTGGGTCGAAGAGCTCCCCTCTGACATCTGGGGCATCCGCACATCCATCAACAGGTCGACAGGGTTCACCCCTCCTTCATGGTGTACGGCGCGAAGGCCGTCATGCCAACCGACCTCAAGCACGACTCGCCGCGAGTGGTCAACTACGCGAAGGCCGACAACGAGCTCGCACGCCAGGACAGGGTCAACCAGCTCGATGAAGCACGCGACCTAGCTCGCTTCCAGACCGCCATCTACCAGGAAGGACTTCGCCGCTACCACAGCCGGCGAGTCCGGACTCGCACCTTCCAGGAAGGCGACCTGGCCCTGCGTCTGATCCAGGACAAGAAGGGCATGCTCAAACTCTCTCCCCCTTGGGAGGGACCATTCGCCATCGGGTGAATCCTGGGCAACGACGCCTACTACCTCATCGACGTCCGAGGAAACGGAAAACTCGACGTCAAGCGGCCATGGAATGTAAACCTCCTACGGAATTTCTACTCCTAGAACTCTAGACATGTACCTCCTACCCGCTATGAAATAAAGAAGATCGATTCGCACAAATTGTGTCCACTCTCCATACCTTATGCCACTCGCACTCGTAATAACAACGCTATGCTACTCGCGGAAGTCAACCCTTGGTCACGCAACCGGCACGGCCAAGTAGTGCGGTACGAGGGCACCAAAAAATTTCGTGCCTTGTATCATCCACGAAAAACGCCAACCCGGAGCCCCATCGGAGTCGCCTCGCTCGACTGGCTTTCCGAGCCAAGACAACCGCATTCGCTTCCAACAGCGACCCAGTCCTCCACATCCTTGGAGCAGCGACTCGAATGGCTAAGTACCATGCTCGGGGACTGACCCAGTCCAAACCTGAGTGACTAGGGAAAACGCCAAGTACGAGAGTGTGTCCTGGACTCGCCACGCGACTGATCTCACGGATCAGGTGGAGCGGCGCCCCTAATACAACGTGCCTCGTCCTCACCTACCTTGGGCATGCGACTAGAGCAGCCAAGTACCACGCTCGGGGACTCGGTCACCCGACCCTGTTCGCGCCCGGGAAAACGGCTAAGTACAGAGCACCCCTTGGAGTCGCCACGCGACTGGCTTTCCAAGCCACGGAGAGTTGACCTCAACTTACTAACAGTATACAAACAAACATACACGTAAAAACGAGGTAAACCCCACAAAGGGCGGACGCGCTCGGGGACTCTGACAAATTTAAACAATTCACAATCAAATGAAGCACTGACAAAAGCATTCATGCATTCCTTATGACAGCAAAATTTGTTCGCTTACAAGGGCAGTTACATAATTGGTACAACTAATGCCACCCGACCAACTAATTTATTCTGCAGGCTTCGACGATGATGCGCCACCGCTCCCACGAACATGGATGAAGGGAACCCACGGGTTCGATGGGTACGTCATCAAGCTGCCCCCCATCGCCGATCGGAAGTGTTGCTCCACCTTGGAGTCGCGGCTCGCCGGCTCGGGGTCATTCGGCGCAACGATCATCTCCTGGTATGGAAGAAGATCACCCATTGCCAGCACCCGGTCGGAGTAAACCGCGACCCGCTCGGTCAGCTTCAGCACCTCAGAGATCTCGACCGCGCCCGTCGATGAAGGGTACCCACTGGTGACGTCGAACAGGTCGAAGTCATCGGGGAAATGCGTGAGCCCAAGGCTCAGCGCAGTCATAGCACCACGACGGAAGGCCGACTGCGACATGAAATCGACAACCACTGTAGCCTACTCCAGGTAGTGCTAGACTTCGACGAGGTCGCTGGGGATCACCTCCGTCGGGGAAATTTTTGAAGGCACGCGCGAATGCAAGTCGCTGACAGTTCGGCCGAATCCACCAGCGTGGTGACACACTGTCGCGCGTCATACGATTGCGCTTCGGCCTCATCATCAAGAATCCTCCCTGCAGAGCAGAAGGAGCTTAAAATCAGAATCAAGAGAAAGAATAAAGGCGACCCGCGCGCTCGGGGACTCACCGATCAAAGTGTAGCAGCGCCCCGTGATGAAATCCTGCAGACTCGAGAGATCATCTTGCCGCCCGGCAACGAGCGCATCCGACAACTTCTGCTCATCAGTAGCAGCAACAACGGGCGCCTTCGACCTTTCATCAGCCGAGGTTGCCTCCGCCTTCGCGTCTTTGAGCTCTCATTCGAGCTCGGCCATGCGCTTCTCCGCGGCGCTTAAAGACGCCTGGGCAGCCGCCAACTCACTGGCGGGGACCATACCCTTGCGAGCCTTCTCCACCACGGCCGCTTGACTCTCTGCATCAACACAGCTGTGAGCATAACACAAGGAGAAGACGTCCCTGATAACAATCACATCAAATTCTTACCAGCAGTCACTCGAAGCTACTCGTTCGTCCCCCGCAAGAAGTGAAGTTCCTTCTCCAGACGCTCCTTGGCGGCCAATCGGTCCGCCGACTCGCGCTGCAGGCCTTGCACAACCATAATAATATCAGCAAAGAAACTACTAAGTGCCTAGCCACTGAAATTCAGCGACTAGCCACTCAGGGACTGGGTAGCGAAGAAATTCCTAAGTGCCTAGCCACTTAAATTTAGCGACTAGCCACTCGGGGACTGGACAACAAAAACAGCAAGGATCCAATCGCTGAAAATTCAACGACTAGATCCTCGGGGACTGGACATACCTGGATCGCTGCACCCAGCATATTGTGGAGCTCGACCGCGTCCATCGACGGGAGCACAACAGGTGTGCGCCCGCGACGCTGCTTGACCTCCGCCGACTGCGCTGGAGCACTCGCCGTGGAGGCCCTCGCCACAAAGCGAGGGAAGGTGGCCACCGCCACCCCCGCGACACTCGCCGTTGGGCCCGTCGCACCAACTGGTGCCGCGGGCTCGACCTACCGCGACTTCGTGTCCACTGCGGCCTTCGCAACTGCATCTGCCCCGATCGGAGCCTCACTCAGGGCGCCGACTGGCTCGTCCGAGATTGTGACGACCTCGTCGCCCTTTGCCTTCTTCGCTCCTTCAACGGGCGCCTCGACCTCGTCGCCCTTCCTCTTCTTTGAAGGGTCAATTCGCGCTTCCGCGGCACCCTATGGGACCTTAGCCACCGAGGGGTGACCTATTTTCTTCACATCAGTCCTGCAACACAATGTCGTCAACAAACACGCCGGCCAAATATGAATCAGTTGTTCTAATAAATAATCTAAAGGGTACTCACTTGGCGACTGGGATAAAGCAAATACTAGTACGAATGCTGGTGTGGCATCCCGCAAAACCACTACTAGAAAATCGCGTTGAATTTGTGCATTGCATCGTCATCATCATGCATTGTTTGCATAAAACTATTTGCAGATAAACTTGTTTTGTTTTCTAAAACGCCCGACTTGTTTTCAAAATGCAAACCCGGGTCCCCGGATTATCTTTGTTGTCCGCTATCGGTTGGCAAACGTCCGTTTAAAACAACTAAAATATTTAATTAATTTTTGTGGGGCAGTCGAACGGGCCGGATTGACCCGAACGACCACCCCAGAAAAACTAAATCGGTCCAACCAAATCCTAAACCCACCAATCTACCTACCCACACCCAGCCTCCACATCACCACCCCACACACCGCCACCTCACCCTCCTCTCCCCTCAACCAATCCTATCCCGCCACCTAATCCCTCCTCTCTCTCTCACCTCCCCACTCATTACCCTGGCCCCACTGCAACCCACCACACACCCCACACACGCAGCCTGCAGCCGCCCCCACCCTCCATAGCCCAGCCCCCCACCCCGATCCCACCGGCGCGCCCACCTCCCGAGCAGCCCCCAGCCCAAGGCCCCTCCGTTCTTCTTCCCCAAACCTCCTGCCCTCCCCTCCCTGCCTCTCCCTTCCTCTCCCGCGTGCCGCCAGCGCCGTCTCCTCCCCTTCTCGGCCCTCCTCTACAGCGCCGTCGCCGGACCCCACCTCGCTCGCCCCGGCCGCGTGCCCCCTCGCCGGTCCTCCTCCCTCCGCATCGGCCCGCCCGCCGCCCGCCAGGATCCCTCTCCTCCCTAGCCCTCGCCCGCCCGTCGCCCTCCTCGCCCGCTTCCCGGGCTCCACCGCCTGCACCCGTCTTCCCGTCGCGGCCTTCCTCGTCCGCACTGCGTCGCCCGCCTCGTCCCGCCGTCGCCCGCATCCTCGTCGCCTCCTCTCTGGGCGCTCCGCCTCCTCTCCGGCGAGCCTCCCGGCCCCTCTCCCGAGCTCCTCGTCGCCCAGCGTGGCGCCGCCCAGCTCCCCTGCGCCTCCCAGCTCGCTGTTGCTGCCTCGTGGACCCCTCCTCGCTGGAGTTTCCGCGCGTCGTGCACGTGCCGTCGTCGCTAGGTTCCTGGGCTCGCGTGTCTCAATCCAGTGGTGCCCCCTCTGTTCGCCACCGCCGTGTGCAGTTTCCGTTGGTGGTGTCTTTTCAAAGACAGGAACCGCAAGATCTGCTCGTTATAGCATTCGTGTGTTCTCGATGAGGCCTATTCCAGACAGGTTGTGTCAGGTGTTCCTGAAGCTCCTCTCGGCAAGTTCTTTGTGGCCACCAACATGTGAGGATGTAACCAGGGACTTCAAGAACTCCATCACGGAAAAACCCCAAGATCGCCTTCCCCGACCCACAGGCATCGAGATCTCGAGCCTCCGAAGACCGATCCGACAACGGAACCGCCGGTACCTCAAGATCTTCCTCGCGGCGTCCGAAGACCCGAACCCTGTCGAGCCCCTCTCGGTGAACGCCCAGATCTCCTCTCGAAGCGCCATGACCTCCTTCGAGGATCCGATGGCCGAGACCCCGACACGACAAGTGCTTCGTCCCGAACTCCATGACCGACAACATGACCCGAGAACCCTGATGCGCCAAGACCTACCCCGGAGTCCGAGAACGACCTCGCCGAACCCTGAACCCTGAGACCGACCCCGAACCCCGGAACCCCAAGATCGCCGAACCTCAATGTGTGACCCCTTTTTCCCGAGCCCTATTTTATAAATGCTAAATATAAAACCTGTTGCACTTTAATCATTCATCTTGCATGCATATTTGTGTGGTTTGGGGGCCTTACGCCGATTCACCTCATAATTAAATATGGGGCCCATATGCGGGCAAATCTAGTCTCATATCGGCCTCATTTAAATCTGTGTAGCGAACTGGTAACTCATTTCCCTTGTTATTACAACATTTAAATTGCGGGGGTTTCTAAATAACTTGAACCGTTTAATTAATTGTCGGGACCCCGGTTCCGCTTAATATGACCTAATTGCATCGCACCTTTGCCTTGTCATCCATCATACATGCATCATGCCGATCTTCTGCCGTTGTATTAAATATTGCATCCGGTGTCCCTTCTAGTGTTTTGCTTCTTCGCGGATAAGGCCGTTGAGTTGATGTGAGCTTCGCCCGATCTTCGGTTGTACCTTCGGCAATGTTTTTCAGGCGAGCATCTCCCCCTTTCTACCTATCTCACTTTTATAGTATTTATTCCTCCTGTTGATCTATTGCTATCTGTGTTGCGATGCTCTAGTTTTTCGTACCCGCGATATCCCCTGCAGCCTTATATTGCCTTGGACACATCCTATTACTTGTTGTTTGGTAGATAGTTGGACTTGCGCGCCGTAGTCGCTTGCTCAAGTGCTGTTGTGCGTCGTCCGGTGCCACAGTTGTTGATGTATTGCCGCATGTTGATGTTGGAGATGATCATAGTTTTACTTATCGTTCACTTTAAATTCTTGTTTAACAACTAAAATTGAAGTAAGCAGAGGCATCGGTGGGTGATAGATAATATTTGGTTTCCGAACGCCCACTTGTGTCCCGTAGGACCCCGAGTACTTGATACCTGTTCCTTGATTTATCGCGCTATCCACATCCGGGAGGTATATGGGACCCCAGGCGAGCTTGATTCAGTCTTATTTCTTGGGGCCACAACTAGTTTGAGGTTTTATTTACGATCCTGTACTTATGCCATGCTACTTATGTATTTAAATTGTGCGACAGATAGCACCTTTGTCTTGTTTAGGTAAGCGGAGTGATTACGCAGTATCGACACCCCGAGTTTTGGGTTCCCGATCGCTCTGACCATTGGCGCTAACCTTGAGTCCGTCTCGAAGCTTGCTTACGTTGCTTGGGTCTACTCAATGGGTGGCCCCTGAAATATTTCTGAATCCTGTGATTGTTCAATCGTGAAAGCCTCGTTGGGTTTTGATTTGGTTTTTCCGAGGTTGATCGAGTGTGTGTTGCTATTGGTGCACCCCGGCCGGGTAAAACTTTACGAAAGCCGTGTCATGGATATGGACGACTTGGAGCACGATATCTCGATCATAGACAAGCATAACTAAAGTTTATTGCTATAAATTTGACTTTATAATGACTAGTAATTAGCTGCACTATAATGGAATGGCTAATAATACGCCACAATTGCTTGTTTGGAGTGTAAACTTGCGACCATTGTACTGACTAGTAAGTATTGCAACTACAGGAATGGCTGAATAAAAGTACCAACAACTGCTGGGTTTTGTGGTTATCTCATGATAATTGTATCGATTAGTAATTGTTGCAACTTCTAGCGGAATGATTAACTAAAAGGCCCACCGCTTATTTTATCAGGACGATTATCTAAACCTGACTAGTAATTGCTGCAACGATAACCGAATAAGTAAAACTGCCAACGGTGTGAGCTCCTCGGTTGACTTCCTCGTTTGGTTCTCGAGGAAGCGCCAGATGGGTTTTGTTGGTAGAATCAGGTTATCTCTCGAATAGGTCTTTCTTATCCCCTCTCGATATCGGTTGTATCGAGTCTCTATAGGTTGTTTAGTGCATCTTGTGCTGCCGCTCGATCCACCATACCTATGTGGCGAGGACCGCCGAATTCTAGCCTCGTGTCTTGGCCTCGATCTTGACGCTCCTCTTTTCCTTTGCCCTTTGTCGGCACCTTTTGTTTAAGCAGGTTTGAGATCGGCGTCGTTAGCGGTTACCCTTCCGGCTTGGCAGGCGGGGTTATGGGCGCCATTGGTTATTCTTGGGGCTCTTAGCCCCATTTGCATCTTGTCCGTAGGCGGACTCTATCATTTTCAAGGTGATTTGGATCTTTGTACCTTATATACGTATTCTTGACTCTTTGAGTCGCTATTATATATATCTGCTTCGTGGGTCCCATCGAGGGGTGTTGTGTATTATTACTGCCGTTTTCCACCCACACGAAAGTGCCTGGTGGGCACCTTTGAATCGTTTCTATGCGGGTTTGGCGGGTTTCGCTAAACTTGCATAGGTCCGATTATGAGGGTGTTACAGAGTGGTATCAGAGCTCAGCAGTTGCGATACCCCACAAGTCCAACCTGTAGGATAACCTAGCTAACGGCCGAAGTAGAGTGTCAAAACTATTTTTCAAAATCGGTTGGATAGTTCTGATTAGGTCTGATTTTACTCCTTACCCCTCTGCTATTCTCCTCTTACCTCTACGTGTTTTGGATCCGCTCTCGTCTATTCTTTGAGTCCAGGAATTCTCGTGGTTGGGTTTCCGTCGTACCTTCAGGGTTTCGCTTCCTCCTTTGGTAACGGTGTTGCTACATCTGGTCTTCATGCTATCCGAGGAACCCTTCGTCTGTGGAACCATCATTTGTTCTTTGTTTGTGCCTTTCGGTGTTTCCGACGCGACGACATCATCCACGCCAGATCCGATGCAGAGTCTGCATCCCTCCTTTGTTCCGAACCTCGCTTGTCGAGATCTTCAGTCTGATTCCGAGAGTTGGTTGCATAATCCGCCTATTCGTGTGCAGAGTAATGGCTTGTGTGCGCGATGGACTGATCACCATCCGACTACTCTTATCATTCGCTCTTGTACCTCGAATCAGTGGATCCAGCAGTATTACTCCGTCCACGGAAGTTAGGGGTGGCTTTATTTGTTGATACCTCTACCTTCGACCTGTTGTTCCCGGAGTGTTCTCTCGACGATCACGGACAACGACCTCTTGTTAGTGGTGTCGCGAGGATCTACACGAAGCGCGAAGGATCAAACCGCCGGCCTTCTTCCCGGTACCATGAGGCGGATCTCGAGGGCGAGATCCATTGTTAGTGGTGTCGAATTGTGGCATCCCGCAAAACCACTACTAGAAAATCGCGTTGAATTTGTGCATTGCATCGTCATCATCATGCATTGTTTGCATAAAACTATTTGCAGATAAACTTGTTTTGTTTTCTAAAGCATGACTTGTTTTCAAAATGCAAACCCGGGTCCCCGGATTATCTTTGTTGTCCGCTATCGGTTGGCAAACGTCCGTTTAAAACAACTAAAATATTTAATTAATTTTTGTGGGGCAGTCGAACGGGCCGGATTGACCCGAACGACCACCCCAGAAAAACTAAATCGGTCCAACCAAATCCTAAACCCACCAATCTACCTACCCACACCCAGCCTCCACATCACCCTGGCCACTCACACACTGCCACCTCACCCTCTCCTCTCCCCTCAACCAATCCTATCCTGCCACCTAATCCCTCCCTCTCTCTCTCTCACCTCCCCCACTCAGCCCACCCCCTGGCCCCACTACCCAACCCACCACACACACCCCACACACACGCAGCCGGCACGCTGCAGCCGCCCCACCCTCCATAGCCCCGCGTGGCCCCCACCCCCGATCCCACCTGGCGCGCCCACCTCCCCCGAGCAGCCCCCGCCCCTCGCTCTTCTTCCCCAAACCTCTCCCTGACGCCCTCACCTTGCCTTCTCCCTTCTCTCCCAGCCGCGCTGCGTCACCGCCCGTCTCCTCCCCTTCTCGGCCCTCCTCTGCAGCGCCGTCGCCGGACCCCACCTCGCCCGGCCGTGCCCCCGCGTCCTCCTCCTCCGCGCCGGCGCCCCGCCCGGAGCCGCCCTGGGATCCCCTCTCCCTCCCCAGCCCTCGCCGACCCCGCGTGCGCCCTCCCCTCCGCCGCTTCCCCCGGGCTCCACCGCCCGCACCGCACCCCGTCTTCCCCGTCGCCGTGGCCTTCGTCCGCACCGCGCCGCCTCCTCTCCTGGCGCTCCGCCTCCTCTCGGCCGATCCGCCTCCCGGCCCCTCCGCGTCGAGCTCCTCGTCGCCCGCGTGTAAGCGCGCCCAGCTCCCTGCGCCTCCCGGCTCATTCTGCCTCGTGGACCCCTCGCTGGAGTTTCGCGCGTCGTGCCGCGTGCCGTCGTCGCTAGGTTCACAGGCTCGCGTGTCTCAATCCGTGGTGCCCCCTCATCGCCACCGCCGTGTGCGGTTCCGTTGGTGGTGTCTTTTCAAAGACAGAACCGCAAGATCTGCTCGTTATAGCATTCGTGTGTTCTCGATGAGGCCTATTCCGACAGGTTGTGTCGGTGTTCCAAGCTCCTCTCGGCAAGTTCTTTGTGGCCACCAACATGTGAGGATGTAACCAGGGACTTCAAGAACTCCATCACGGAAAAACCCCAAGATCGCCTTCCCCGACCCACAGGCGTCGAGATCTCGAGCCTCCGAAGACCGATCCGACAACGGAACCGCCGGTACCTCAAGATCTTCCTCGCGGCGTCCGACCGAACCTGTCGAGCCTCGGTGAACGCGCCCAGATCTCCTCTCGAGCGCCATGACCTCCTTCGAGGATCCGATGGCCGAGACCCCGACACGACAAGTGCTTCGTCCCGAACTCCATGACCGACAACATGACCCGAGAACCCTGATGCGCCAAGACCTACCCCGGAGTCCGAGAACGACCTCGCCGAACCCTGAACCCTGAGACCGACCCCGAACCTCGGAACCCCAAGATCGCCGAACCTCAATGTGTGACCCCTTTTTCCCGAGCCCTATTTTATAAATGCTAAATATAAAACCTGTTGCACTTTAATCATTCATCTTGCATGCATATTTGTGTGGTTTGGGGGCCTTACGCCGATTCACCTCATAATTAAATATGGGGCCCATATGCGGGCAAATCTAGTCTCATATCGGCCCCATTTAAATCTGTGTAGCGAACTGGTAACTCATTTGCCTTGTTATTACAACATTTAAATTGCGGGGGTTTCTAAATAACTTGAACCGTTTAATTAATTGTCGGGACCCCGGTTCCGCTTAATATGACCTAATTGCATCGCACCTTTGCCTTGTCATCCATCATACATGCATCATGCCGATCTTCTGCCGTTGTATTAAATATTGCATCCGGTGTCCCTTCTAGTGTTTTGCTTATTCGCGGATAAGGCCGTTGAGTTGATGTGAGCTTCGCCCGATCTTCGGTTGTACCTTCGGCAATGTTTTTCAGGCGAGCATCTCCCCCTTTCTACCTATCTTACTTTTATAGTATTTATTCCTCCTGTTGATCTATTGCTATCTGTGTTGCGATGCTCTAGTTTTTTACCATGATATCCCTGCAGCCTTATATTGCCTTGGACACATCCTATTACTTGTTGTTTGGTAGATAGTTGGACTTGCGCCGTAGTCGCTTGCTCAAGTCTTTGTTGTCGTCCGTGCCACGATTGTTGAGGTATTGCCGCATGTTGATGTTGGAGATGATCATAGTTTTACTTATCGTTCACTTTAAATTCTTGTTTAACAACTAAAATTGAAGTAAGCAGAGGCATCGGTGGGTGATAGATAATATTTGGTTTCGAGCAGCCCACTTGTGTCCGTGGGACCCAGTACTTGATACTGTTCCTTGATTTATCGCGCTATCCACATCCGGAGGTATATGGGACCCCCACAGCGAGCTTGATTGATCTTATTTCTTGGGGCCACAACTAGTTTGAGGTTTTATTTACGATCCACTTATGCCATGCTACTTATGTATTTAAATTGTGCGAGATAGCACCTTTGTCTTATTTAGGTAAGCGGAGTGATTACGTGGTATCGACACCCGAGTTTGGGTTCCCGATCGCTTCTGACCATTGGCGCTAACCTTGAGTCCGTCTCGAAGCTTGCTTACTTCGTTGCGGGTCTACTCAATGGGGTGGCCCCCTGAAATATTTCTGAATCCTGTGATTGTTCAGTCGTGAAAGCCTCGTTGGGTTTTGATTTGGTTTTTTCGAGGTTGATCGAGTGTGTGTTGCTATTGGTGCACCCCGGCCGGGTAAAACTTTCTGAAAGCCGTGTCCGCGGATATGGACGACTTGGAGCACAGTATCTCGATCATAGACAAGCATAACTAAAGTTTATTGCTATAAATTTTACTTTATAATGACTAGTAATTAGCTTCACTATAATGGAATGGCTAATAATACTGGCCACAATTGCTTGTTTGGAGTGTCGCTTGCGACCATTGTACCTGACTAGTAAGTATTGCAACTACAACGGAATGGCTGAATAAAAGTACCAACAACTGCTGGGTTTTGTGGTTATCTCATGATAATTGTATCTGATTAGTAATTGTTGCAACTTCAACGGAATGATTAACTAAAAGGGCCCCACCTTATTTTATCGGGCGATTATCTAAACGACTAGTAATTGCTGCGATAACCGAATAAGTAAAGCGCCAGCGGTGTGAGTTCCTCGGTTGACTTCCTCGTTTGGTTCTCGAGGGAAACGCCAGATGGGTTTGCTCTGGTAGAATCAGTTATCTCGAATAGGTCTTTCTTATCCCCCTCGATATCCGTCGGTTGTATCGAGTCTCTATAGGTTGTTTAGTGCATCTTTGCCGCTGCCTCGATCCACCATACCTATGTGGCGAGGACCGCGAATTCTAGCCTCGCTGTCTTGGCCTCGATCTTGGCCTCCTCTTTTCCTTTGCCCTTTGTCGGCACCCCTTTTGTTTAAGCAGGTTTGAGATCGGCGTCGTTAGCGTGGTTACCCTTCCGGCTTGGCACTGGGCAGGGTTATGGGCCATTGGTTATTCTTGGGGCTCTTAGCCCCATTTGCATCTTGTCCGTAGGCGGACTCTATCATTTTCAAGGTGATTTGGATCTTTGTACCTTATATCTGTATTCTTGACTCTTTGAGTCATTGTTATATATATCTGTCATGGGTCCCATCGAGGACTGTTGTGTAATGTTATTACTTCGTTTTCCACCCGCACGAAAGTGCCTGGTGGGCACCTTTGAATCGTTTCTATGCGGGTTTGGCGGGTTTCGCTAAACTTGCATAGGTCCGATTCTGAGGGTGTTACAGCTGGCCGGCTTCTCCAATTCTGGACCCAGCTTCCGACTGAGGCCCGTCTCAAAAACACTTCGTGCCCTAGACACCGAGGGCTTATTCGAGGATGGGGCCGCGATAGGAGGATCGTCGGAAATCGCTGCAAGTGCTCCCATCGGCGGTGAGGCACCGCGGACGGGGCGTCCCCGAGCCCTGTGACTATGGTGAAGGGTGGTGGCAGCGACGCCAACGACACCTCACCCTCTACCACGGCCGCGCCAGCCGTCATGTAGCATGTGCCGGCGCGTTGGACCTAGGCTCCTCGGCCGCGCTGGTAGCTTCGGAGCTACTCGCGGACCTAGGCGGTGACACGGGATTTGCCGGATTCTTCTTCTTCTGTGGCGACTTCTTCTTCGATGGCGTCGCCGTGCGTCGCGGTGTGTGCTCAGGGATCTCGTCATCGCCCTTGTCGTGAGCCTCGAGGCTCTTGCTGGCCTCAAGCTCGCGTTGTCGCTATCCACGGGTCTTACGGGCTGTGGGTGCGGTGACCTCCACGACCTCGTCATCATCTTCATTGTCGACAACGTTGTCATCGTCATCATCTCCTCCGATGTTGCCCTTGTCCACTGAAGACTTGCTCTTGTCCTCGACGGACTCGTTCGAGTTTTCGTCGTCAGCGGGCGGAAGCCAACCTTCCACCACTTGGAACAACTACAAATATAAACGCGATTAGCGAAACTGCGAAATGTACAAGGAAGTAAGAACTTACTATCGGAGCCTTGCGCGTCGCGGTATACGGGGCAACCCAGGCCTTCGCGTCGAAGTATTCCACGTCGGTGATTTTCTTCAAGGCCAAGGTATAATCGTTGAGCTTCCACTCGGCATGGCAAGACTTCGTCGGGTCGCCCTTGCCCATGTACTCGTACATCTAGTGGGCGCGGTCGGCTAGAGGCACCAACCGCCGCCCGAACCAGCAGTTGTAGAGGTTGATGGTTTGGAGGCCTTTCTTCTTCAAGTTGCGGATCGTCAGCAACATTTCGTCGGCTACCATCCGCTGGTCATGCGGGATCTTGGTGACTTGAAGCCGACGCGGCTTGGGCCGGTCGGCGGTGTACATCGGAAGCACCACCTCGCCGTCCGGAGTCAATTCGCTGACATAGAACCAGTGCTTCTTCCACTCGTTCGCCGCCTTCTTTGGCAGCATCAGATCAAATAAGGAGGCCTTTGATTTCAGCTGGAAGGTGAGGCCGCCCGCGGGTAGCATCGGGCTGCCTGTCTCCTCGCGTCTGATCATCCCGTGGAATAGATCTTGCCACAGGGGGAAGTACGACCGACAACGTAGGTAGCACTCGCAAAACGCCACGAAGATGGCGAGTTGATCGATGTTGTGCGGCCCTAGGTCTAACGGCTGGATGCCATAATATGCACAAAAGCGGTGAAAGAAGATGGAGGTGGGGAATCCGAGCCCCCTCTCCAGGTGGCTGGTGAAGCAGATAAACTCTTCGTCGCACGGATCTGGCACCACTTCTCCGGCCGCGGGGATGCTCCATCTCCCGATGCGGAGGATCCTTGCCTCCTCAAATGATTTCAGCAGCACTTTTGTGCACTTGGATCTCCCCCATGGTTCCATCGAAGGCGCCATCAGTTGAAGGATCTAGGGCTGCGGGTCGCTCTGGTCGCTACGGAGGAATGGAAGACTGGGAGATGCGCGAGATCGGAGGAAGTGTGGAGAATGATCGCCCTTCACCCGTCACTCTCCTTATATAGCGGTTGCTACCTGCCATTTTCGGGGAGCCGTTACCGCGTGGTTATTACGCTCATATTACCGTTGGATTACCCAACGGCTAGTTTGACCGATGTTGACGGTCCAACTTCGTCTACTCGACTCGCCAGTTTCGGCGACTCGACTATTCGCCGACCTGGTCGCCCTAGCTGCGACTCCACTATTCGTCGACCTGGTCGCCCTAGCTGCCCCACCATTCGCCGATCTGATCACCATAGAAGTGATCCGACTACTTTCCGACCCATTCGTCGTGCTGCGATTCGATTGGTTGCCGTTAATGCGACTAAGACAACATGTTCCCTCTTACATTCAGGGAGTCCACCGCCGATTCGACTGGGCATCCAAATTGGACCCGCATACTCCGACCGCCAAGAACACCAGTGACGAATCAACGACGGCCTCGGGGACTACTGATGGGGATATGCCGAGTAGGGTATACCCAGCAGGACGTTTCCTATTGGCCCAAGCTGCCAGCGAGTGGCCCTGCAGGACGGCGACTGGATCAAGACCCAACAAGGATCCAGGCGACTAGAAGCTGAAGTCCCAAAACAATAGCTAGGCCTAGTCAGATTAGGTCAAGCACCCTCTGAATCCTTAACTAATTCAGTTGTAGATCTGTAAACCCTAGCGAGGTGAGCCTATATAAACCTCCCTAGGGTACGCATAGAGGACACGTTCCATCATACACCCCCCCGTGACTTGTCGCCATCGTCGAGCTCACCCTTGTACTATCTCATCAATACAATCTAGAAGGAGTAGGTCTTTACCCTCCGGGGGGCCGAATTTGAGTAAAACCCTGTGTCTCCGCCCTCATCTCGCACCGCAGATGGCTGACCGCCCTTGCCCCTTGTTCTACTACTCGCTGCCAATTGCAGCATCTGCTATGGCCATTCCCACGACAGTTCCTTTAAAAAACTCAAGTGTTCAAGGAGAACTCAAAATAAACCGATAAAGAAGCAAATGCAAATAATGGCAGAAATCTGTCAAAACAGACCAGCAGGTAAAAACAATTTTTTCGAAGACCTTCTGTTGCTCAAATCAAAAAGTGTTGAACTAACTAAAGTTATATAACAACCTGGGGCATATAATCAAAAAATACAGCTCATTCCGACATACCGAGATTTTTCACGAATATTTACAATGAAGCACAAAAATCTGTTTCGGGACAACAACTTCTTCAAATCTTACTTCTCTCTCATTAGAGGTTATTCTTGGCACAAAAATCACACAAAAAGGATAAGGAGAGGTTATTACAAAAGTAATAACTTCCAAGACTCAATAAAACTATTGGGTTATCTCCCAAGAAGTACTTTTCTTTCACGCCTTTAAGTTAGGCATAAGAAGCAAGAATAAAGTATTTTCAAATGAAGAAGCATTAACATCAAATTTTGCTTTAATAGGAGGAGCAAAAGGTAACTTCTATCTCCTTATAAGGAAGTGTTATATATCTTTGTTTAATGGGAATTGATATTTAATGGTGCCTTCTTTCATATCAATAATGGCACCAACAGTTCTAAGAAAAGGTCTTCCCATAGTAATAGGACAAGAAGCATTGCATTAAACATCCAAAACATAGAAATCAACAGGGACATATGCATTGTTAACCATAATAAGAACATCATTAACACTCCCCATAAGTTTCTTTTTAGCATTATCATCAAGTGGAACATCTAAATAGCAATCTTCCAAAGGTGGCAAATCAAGCATTTCATAAATCTTTCTAGGCATAATAGAGACACTAGAACCAAGGTCACATAAAGCTTTGAGATCAAAATCATTCACTTGCATATTAATGATGGGTTCCTAACCATCTTCTAACTTCCTAGGAATATAAGCTTTATGTTTCAATTTTTCCTCCTTAATTTTAATGAGAGCATCTGAAATGTGTTTTATAAAAGCCATGCTCATAGCACTAGCATTAGGACTTCTAGCAAGCTTTTGTAGGAACATAATCACTTCAGAGATATTGCAACCATCAAGATCAAAATCAAACTTAGCATCATAGGTAGTAGACTTATTGTTTCCCATAGTTCAAAAAATTTCAGCATTCTTATTGGGTTTAGGCATTGTTGTAGAAGGAAAGGGAACTTCTTTTGGTTTGCTAGCATCAACATTGGTGGTGGTAATAGTAAAAATACTATTGTTTCTAGCAATTTCATCTTATCTTTCCCACTTAGCATGCAATTTAGCTAACAGTCTAACATTTTCATCAATAGTAACTTGTATGGCATGAGAAACAACAAAGGTATTTTCCATGGTTTCAGGTTTAGCAGCCATTTTATTAATCAAAGATGATTGTGCTTCAGACAAAGATGAAATATTTTTCTCAACATTCAAAAGTTTTTCCTCCATAGTCTTGTTGAAAGTAGTTTGTTTACTAATAAAGTCTTTAAGCATGACTTTAAGTTCAGAGGGAGCACTTCTATTGTTGTTGTAGGAATTTCCATAAGCATTACCATTATTGGGAGGATATGGCCTATAAGTATTATTACCAAAATTATTCCTATAGGCATTGTTGCCGAAATTTTTATTTCTAATGAAGTTCACATCAACTTGCTCTTGTTGAGCAACCAAAGAGGCTAAAGGAACATTATTTGGATCAATATGAGCTTTTCTATTAACAAGCATAGACATGATAACATCAATTTTATCACTCCAGGAGGAGGTTTCTTCAATAGAATTTACCTTCTTACCATGTGGAGCTCTCTCAGTATGCCATTCAGAATAATTAACCATCATATTATCAAGGATCTTTGTTGTAGCACCCAAAGTAATGGCCATAAAGGTACCTCTAGCAGCAGAATCCAACAGATTTCTTGAAGAGAAATTTAGTCCTGCATAAAAAGTTTGGATAATCATCCAAGCAGTCAGTCCATGAGTGGGACAATTCTTTACCAAAGATTTCATTCTTTCCCAAGATTGAGCAACATGTTCATTATCAAGTTGTTTAAATTTCATTATTTCACTTCTCATAGATATAATCTTAGCAGGAGGATAGTATTTTCCAATAAAAGCATCTTTGCATTTAATCCAAGAATCAATACTATTTATAGGCAAGGATATCAACCATTCTTTAGATTTTCCTCCCAAAGAGAAAGGAAACAATTTGAGCTTAATAATATCTCCATATACATCCTTATATTTTTGCATCTCACAAAGTTCAACAAAGTTATTAAGGTGGGCAGCAGAATCATTAGAACTAGCACCAGAAAATTGATCTTTCATAACAAGATTCAACAAAGCAAGTTTAATTTCATAAAAGGTAGCATCAGGAGCAGGTGGAGCAATGTGTGTGCAAAGGAAATCATTGTTGTTTGTGCTAGTGAAGTCACACAACTTGGTGTTCTCAGCAGTGTTCATTTTTGCAAAAGTGAGGCAAGCCAACAACAGTAGGAACTAAATTTTTATGTTTTTGATAATAAAAAGCAAACCAAACAAAACTATTTTTTTATATTTTTAGTAAAAAGAATCAAGAAAAACAAAGCAAAACAAAAACAAAGTAAAGAGAGTGGTTGTGAAAGACTCCCCTTGTGAAGCTGTCCTTAACTCCCCGGCAACGGTGCTAGAAAATCTTGATGGTGGCTCAGTTGACTGTAGAGCCTCGTTGAGAGACCCCAAGAGCAAGGTGTGATGAGCACAGTATCAAGTTTTACCTCAGTTATGAAACCAAGGTTATATAACCAGTAAGAGCAAGGAAATAACTCCAAGGTGTTGCTAAAAACTTGGAATCCTCCACAACACAAACTCAAGACTTTGCCCCAACTTACACGGAGGTTGTCAATCTCACTGGTTTGCTGAAAACAAAGGATTAAACATATAGTGTGGAAGGTAATAGTTGCTTGTAGAAAGTAAACGGTAACAGTAGATGATGTATCAATGATAAAGATTGGACCGGGGTCCATAGTTCACTAGAGGTGTTCTCCTTAAGATAGATAACATGCTGGGTGAACAAATTACAGCGGGGCAATTGACAGATTGAGCAAGCATAACAATGCATATACTAGACATCATGACTCCTATGAGATTTTATTGGGCATTACAACAATATACATAGACCGTAATCCAACTGCATTTCTGACTAATAATCCACCTTCAGGTTATCATCCGAACCCCCTCCAATATTAAGTTGCAAGCAACAGATAATTGCATTAAGCAATGTGTGTAAAGTAAACCAATACAATTGTTCCATGAACAAAATATTGTTTTTTCTCCCTAGTAGCTGTCACGACCCGGGATCAGGGCTAGACAAATACCAGATCCTTATCTGATGTAAGCCTAACCTAAATTCCGAAACGCGCAGGGAAAGATCGGTAACATTACAGAACATACAAACCATACATTAATAAGGTAAACTCTTAAGAGAGTTATAAACCAGTCATAAAAGCCAAGGGTCACAGACCCATCATTACACCAAACAACGGAAGCAAACAAGTTGTTCTAAACAACAAACTTAGCAAAGGGCCTAAGAGGCCATAACAAAAGTAGCGACCCTCCCATAGAGCCTAGGCTGCTGCCCGGGAACCCCTACTACTCGTCGACCTCGACGTAGAAACCACCTTCAGTTGGAGGTAGCATCATCTGTAGAAAACATCAACTAAGAAAGGCTGAGTACAAGGTGTACTCCGCAAGACTTATGGCTAGTGGAGTTATTTTGCATAAAGCCATCTTTTGTTTTCAAAACAAGAGGGAGAAGAAACTCGTATAGTCAGATCATTTTCAAAAGGGGATAAGAAGACTTCAACTATAGCTCTTAAAATCGTCTTTGATATCCACCAAGAACCATCATCAACAGAACCACTCTTCCCGGACTACCCCCTCAACAACCCCGAGGAAGTATTCCGGATCTCACTATATGTAGATGACATATTGTTGATTGGGAATGATGTAGACCTTCTTAATAGTGTCAAGGAGTATTTGAATAATAGTTTTTCAATGAATGATCTTGGCGAAGCAGCTTATATATTAGGCATAAAGATTTATAGAGATAGATCGAGACGCCTAATATCATTGTCACAAAGTACATATTTGGACAAAGTTATAAAGAGGTTTGGAATGGAAGATAGCAAGAAAGGGTTCTTGCCCATGTTGCCCAATACGACCTTGAGTAAAACTCAAAGTCCGACAACGGCAGAAGATAGAGAAAGGATGAGTAAAACTCCCTATGCCTCAACCATAGGATCTCTAATGTATGCCATGCTATGTACTAGACCCGACATTGCATATGCTGTTAGTTTAACTAGCAGATATCAAAGTGATCCAGGAGTGGATCATTGGACAGCGGTCAAAAACATCCTTAAGTACTTGAGAGGAACTAATGATATGGTTCTTTCTTATGGAGGTGATGAACATCTCGTTGTTAATGGTTACACCGATGCTAGTTGGAACACCGATCCGGATGATTCCAAATCACAATCTGGATACGTATTTACTTTGAATGGTGCAACAGTTAGCTGGAGGAGTGCAAAGCAAAGCATTGTGGTGAGATCTTCAACTGAATCGGAATACATGGCTGCTTTGGAGGCTTCACAAGAAGCAATATGGATGAAAGAGTTCATTACAGAGCTCGGTGTGGTTCCTAGTGCGCTGGACCCAATGTCTATCTACTGTGATAACATGGGCGCCATAGCCAATGCGCAAGAACCAAGGTCACACAAGAATCTGAAGCACATCAAGCTACGTTTTCATGCTATTTGAGAACATGTCCAAGATGGGGACATAAAGATTTTCAAAGTACACACAGATCTGAATGTGGCGGATCCGTTGACTAAACCTCTCCCAAGGGCAAAACATGACCAACACCAAACTGCCATGGGTGTTCGGTATATTACCATGTAATCTAGATTAGATGAATCTAGTGCAAGTGGGAGACTGTTGGAGATATGCCCTAGAGGCAATAATAAATGTAGTTATTATTATATCTTTGTGTTTATGATAAATGTTTACATTCATGCTATAATAGTATTAACAAGGAAACATTAATACTTGTGTGATTTGTAAACTTAAATAGAGTCCCTAGTAAAGCCTCTTTATAATACTAGCTTGTTGGTTAATAAATGATTGTGGTTTCCCTATCATGAACATTGAGATGTTATTAACAACGAGATCATATCATTAGGAGAATGATATGGTGGACATACTCCTATAGATAAGCGTAGCATAAAGATCAAGTCATTTTAATAGTTCAATTGCTATATGCTTTCTGATACATAGTAACCTAATTCCTTCGACCATGAGATCATGCATATCACCTTCACCGGAAGGATGCTTTGATGACATCAAACACCACACCGTAACTGGGTGGCTATAAAGGTGGCATTGAGTGTTCGAAATGTATTGGTTGAGATACATGGATCAAGAGTGGGATTTGTCCATCCATATGACGGATAGATATACTCTGGGCCCTCTCGGTGGAATGTCATCCAATTAGCTTGCAAGCACGTGACTGGCTCACAAGGGATCACATATCACGGGAACGAGAAAAGAGTACTTATCAGTAACGAGGTTGAACTAGGTATGCAGAGATACCGACGATCAATACCTCGGATAAGTAAACTATCGTGATATAAAGGGAAATTGGTATCGTATGTAAGTGGTTCATTCGATCGCAAAGTAATCGTAGAAATATGTGGGAGCCATATGAATTTCCAGATTCCTCTATTGGTTATTATTCGGAGAAGTGTCTCGATCATGTCCGCATAATTCACGAACTGTAGGGAGACACACTTAAGGATTCGACGTTGTTTGAGTAGTTATGGAATGATGAGTAAGAGACCGAATGTTGTTCGGAGTCTTGGATGGGATCCGGGATATCACGAGGAGATCCGGAATGGTCTGGAGAATAAGATTCATATAAGGAAAGTCCTGTTTCGGGGTTGGAGAATGGTTCCGGTGTTTTCATCGGGAATGTTCTAGAAGGTTCCAGAATGTCCGGCAGTCCGGAGGGGAAGGGTACATGGATGTGTCATAACAAGTTGGAATGATTGCATCATTTACTAGGTGTCATCGCTGAACAAAATAACGGGTTTAATCAAATCCTAGTTTGAAAAGTCAAACGCCAATTTGAAAAGTCAAACGACTATTTTGGAAGGTGGAGGGGAAGTAGGAAACCTACTTGGGGCAGGGCCCTCCACCGCCGGCCCACTTGGAGACCAAGTTGGGGAGGGACTCCCCTCCCCTGGCGCGCCCACTCCACCTATATATGGAGGGGCAGGGCTGCCCCTCCAAACACACAACACCACGCCCCGCAAACCCTAGCCCCGGGGCCGCCACCTCCTGCTGCCGCCGGTCTTGCTCCTCCTTGGTGCGTCTAAACCCTAGATCACCGAGGGCTCTCTCATAGTCCACCATACTCGCTCCGGCTTAAGGCGAAGCCCTGCGAGATCTCCCCTCTACTTTCGGCACCACGCCGTTGTGCTGCCGGAATCACGAGGAGAGTGCTACAACCTCCGCTGCCTGCTGGAACAAGGGAGAGGAAGGTCTTCGTCGAGTACCGAACGTGTGAACGACTGGGCGCTGCCGTAACGCATGGCGGAAGGATCGTCTACGCGATCTTGAGATCGGGAAGAGTACGACTACATCACCCACGAGAATCCGCTCTCGTTAAACACTTTGGAATCTTTGAGGGTAAGTAATTCCATCAACTCGTTGCTACAATCTAGTAGATAGATCTTGGCTTGTTTGTTTGTATGCGGTAGAATTTTTTTTCCATGCTACGAAACCCTACAGTGGTATCAGAGCTGTGTCTATATGTAGATCTGTTGCACGAGTAGAACACAATGGTCATTATGGGCGTTGATGTTTTTTTTTGTCGATTGCTTCTTGTGTACTTTGCATCTTGCGGGATGGTGGGATGAAGCGGCCCGGGCTAACCTTACATGACATCGTTCATGAGACTTGCTCCACGCTTGACATGCAACTTGTATTGCATAAGTGGCTTTGCGGGTGCCTGTTTCTCCCAACATAGTTAAGATTCAATTTACAACGGGTGATTGACAATACTAGTATCAATGTTGTGGTTCTTGTTCGTAAGTTAGAACGACACTTATTGAAAGCCCCAAACCACGTAAAATATGCAAAGAAAGTAGAGGCGTCTAACTTTGTTTTGCAGGGGTGTACTATGATGTGATATGGCCATGATTGTGATTATATTTGATGTATGCAATGTTCCTTATTGTAAGTTGGCAACCGGCAGGATCCATATGGTTGTCTTTAATTTCTGTTAAGACCCGCGTGTCTATTCAAAGTAGTTGTAATAGTTGAAGATGGTGGACGACAACCATGGAGCAGCGTCATTGACCTTGATGCAATGCCGGTGATGATGGAGATCATGTTCGTGCTTGAAGATGGAGATCGGAAGCACAAAGAAGAAAGGCCATATCATTCACATATTATGAATTGCATGTGATGTTATTCCTTTATGCATCTTGTATTGCTTAGTTAACGACGGTAGCATTATAAGATGATCCCTCATGCACATGAATTTCAAGTTCTAAAAGTGTTCATCCTTAGTAAGCACCGTTGCTAAAGCTTGTTGTTTTGAAGCACCACGTGATGATCGGGTGTGTTAGATTCCGCAAGTGTATACAACGTGAGAAAGCCATATTTGCTCATGCGGAAGCTAAGGTTTGATCTTGACGAGCCTAGCATGTACAGACATGGTCTCGGAACACGGATCACCGAAAGGTAAAGCATGAATCATATAGTAGATATGATGAACATGTCGATTGTTCGCCATTGAAGCTACATCAACTCTCGTGATGATCGGTTTTGATGTGGTGGATTTGGTTCGTGTGATCACTAAAACAATGTGAGGGATGTTGTTTTGAGTGGGAGTTCACCTAGATTAATTTAACTATTAATTAGAACTCAATTTGTCATAAACTTAGTCTAAACTATTGCAAATATGTTGTAGATCAATGGCGGCCCCTACCATCAATTTTAATGCGTTCCGAGAGAAAGAAAAGTTGAAAAACAATGGAAGAAACTTCGCGGATTGGTTCCGCAATTTGAGGATTGTCCTCACAGCTGGTAATTTGACCTATGTCTTTGGATGCACCATGGGTGACCCACTGCCATCGCTACCGATGAAGTAAAGAATGTTTACCTCGCTCGGAAGACTCGGTAATCCAGTTCGGTGTTCTATCTTGTATGGTTTAGAATCGAGCTCGAGAAAGGTTTGAGAATTCAGACCCACATGATATTGTCCGTGATCTCAAATTGATCTTTGAGACTCATGCGGCAATTGAGAGCTATGAGGCTTCGAAAAGTTCTTTAACGCAAGATGGAAGAGGGCAGCTCGTCGTGAGCATGTGCTTAAGATGTGCAGGCACGCATAAACAAACTTCAAAGCTTGGGTATAGTGATTCCTAATGCTTTGGGGATTTATCGTGTCCTCCAATCACTACCACCAAGTTACAAGAACTTTGCGATGAACTACGATATGCAAAACATGAACAAGCAGTTGCCAGAACTCTTTGCCATGTTGAAATCTGCAGAAGTGGAGATCAAGAAAGAGCACCAAGTGTTGATGGTCAATAAGACCACCAAATTCAAGAAAGGCAAGTCTAAGCAAAAGGGACACTTCAAGAAGGGTGGTAGGAAAGTTACCGCTGAATAAGAAGACCAAGGCTGGACCTAAGCACGATCTTGAGTGCTTTTCTGCAAGGGAGAAGGTCATTTGAGCGGAATTTCCCAAAGTACTTGGCGGATTTGAAGAACGGAAACATCAAGAAGAAAGGTATATCCGATATACATGTTATTGATGTGTATCTCACTAGTACTCGTAGTAGTGCACAGGTATTTAATCTTGGTTGTTGCTCATATTTGTAACTCAAGCAGTCTTTGCAGAATAAACGGAAGCTAGCGAAGAACGAGGTGACGATGCGCGTTGGAAATGGATCAAAGGTTGATGTGATCGCGGTCGGCACGCTACCCCTTCATCTACCATCGGGATTAGTTTTATACTTAAATAATTGTTATTTGGTGCCTGCGTTAAGCATGAACATTATATCGGGATCTTGTTTATTGCGAGACGGTTACTTGTTTAAGTCTGAGAATAATGGTTGTTCGATTTATATGCGTAATATGTTTTATGCACATGCACCTTTGATAGATGGTCTATTCTTATTGAATCTCGATAGTGGAAATACACATATTAATAACATTGAGGCTAAACGTTTGAAATCGAGCGATAACTCGACCTATATGTGGCACTGTCGTCTTGGTCACATTGGAGTGAAGCGTATGAAGAAACTCCATTCCGATGGACTTCTTGAATCACTTGATTTTGAATCACTTGAAAGATGCGAAGCATGTCTGATGGGTAAAATAACTAAGACTCGACTTTCTGGTATGATGGAGCGAGCTACGGACTTGTTGGAAATCATACATACCGATGTGTGTGGTCCAATGAGTTTAGCATCGCCTGGTGGTTATCGTTATGTTCTTACCTTCACGGATGACTTGAATAGATATGGGTATATCTATTTCATGAAACATAAGTCCGAAACTTTCGAGAAGTTTAAGGAATTTCAAAGTAAGGTTGAGAATCAACGTAACAAGAAGATTAAATTTCTACGTTCTGATCATGGAGGTGAATATCTAAGTTACGAGTTTGGCGAGCATTTGAAGAAATGCGGAATACTTTCACAATTGACACCGCCGGGAACACCACAGCGTAATGGTGTGTCCGAACGTTGTAATCGAACTCTCTTAGATATGGTTCGTTCTATGATGTCACTTACAGATTTACCGCTATCATTTTGGGGTTATGCATTAGAAACAACCGCATTCACTTTAAATAGGGCACCATCTAAATCCGTTGAAACAACACCGTATGAATTATGGTTTGGGAAGAAACCTAAATTGTCGTTTCTTAAAGTTTGGGGTTGCGAAGCCTATGTAAAGAAGTTACAACCGGACAAGCTTGAACCCAAAGCGGAAAAATGCGTCTTTATAGGATACCCGAAGGAAACTATTGGGTATACCTTCTATCATAGATCCGAGGGCAAAATCTTTGTTGCCAAGAATGGATCCTTTCTAGAGAAGGAATTTCTCTCGAAAGAAGTGTCTGGAAGGAAAGTAGAACTCGACGAGGTTGTCGAACCTTCTCTCGAAATTGCGAGTAGCGCAGCACCGGAAGAAGTTCCTGTGGTGCCTGCACCAATAAGAGAGGAAGCTAATGATGATGATCATGAAACTTCGGTTGTAGTTGCTACTGAGCCTCGCAGGTCAACGAGAACTCGTACCACTCCTGATTGGTATGATCCCGTTATTAGTGTCATGTTGGTGGACAACACCGATGACCCTGCGACGTATGAGGAAGCGATGATGAGCCTAGATTCCAATAAATGGCAAGAAGCCATGAAATCCGAGACTGGATCCATGTACGAAAACCAAGTATGGACTTTGGTGGACTTACCGGATGGCCGGAAGGCTGTCGAGAACAAATGGATTTTCAAGAAGAAAACAGATGCTGCTGGTAATGTTACTGTCTATAAAGCTCGACTTGTCGCAAAAGGGTTTCGACAAATTCAAGGAGTTGACTACGATGAGACTTTCTCACCTGTAGCGAAGCTGAAGTCTGTGAGTATTATGTTAGCAATCGCTGCATATTATGATTATGAGATATGGCAGATGGATATCAAAACAACATTCCTCAATGGAGACATTGATGAAGAGTTGTATATGATGCAACACAAAGGTTTTGTCGATCCTAAAGATGCTAACAAGGTATGCAAACTTCAACGTTCCATCTATGGATTGAAGCAAGCATCCCGAAGTTGGAATCAACGTTTTGATAAGGTAATCAAAAGTTTTGGTTTTATACAAACTTATGGAGAAGCTTGTATTTACAAGAAAGTGAGTGGGAGCTCTGTAGCATTCTTAATACTATATGTAGATGACATATTGTTGATTGGGAATGATGTAGACCTTCTTAATAGTGTCAAAGAGTATTTGAATAATAGTTTTTCAATGAAGGATCTTGGCGAAGCAGCTTATATATTAGGCATAAAGATTTATAGAGATAGATCGAGACGCCTAATATCATTGTCACAAAGTACATATTTGGACAAAGTTCTAAAGAGGTTTGGAATGGAATATAGCAAGAAAGGGTTCTTGCCCATGTTGCCCAATACGACCTTGAGTAAACTCAAAGTCCGACAACGACAGAAGATAGAGAAAGGATGAGTAAAACTCCCTATGCCTCAGCCATAGGATCTCTAATGTATGCCATGCTATGTACTAGAACCGACATTGCATATGCTGTTAGTTTAACTAGCAGATATCAAAGTGATCGAGGAGTGGATCATTGGACAGCGGTCAAAAACATCCTTAAGTACTTGAGAAGAACTAAGGATATGGTTCTTTCTTATGGAGGTGATGAACAACTCGTTGTTAATGGTTACACCGATGCTAGTTGGAACACCGATCTGGATGATTCTAAATCACAATCTGGATACGTATTTACTTTGAATGGTGCAGCAGTTAGCTGGAAGAGTGCAAAGCAAAGCGTTGTGGCGAGATCTTCAACTGAATCGGAATACATGGCTGCTTCGGAGGCTTCACAAGAAGCAATATGGATGAAAGAGTTCATTACAGAGCTCGGTGTGGTTCCTAGTGCGCTGGACCCAATGTTTATCTACTGTGATAACATGGGCGCCATAGCCAATGCGCAAGAACCAAGGTCACACAAGAAGTTGAAGCACATCAAGCTACGTTTTCACTCTATTTGAGAACATGTCCAAGATGGGGACATAAAGATTTTCAAAGTACACACAGATCTGAATGTGGCGGATCCGTTGACTAAACCTCTCCCGAGGGCAAAACATGACCAACACCAAATTGCCATGGGTGTTCGGTATATTACCATGTAATCTAGATTAGATGACTCTAGTGCAAGTGGGAGACTGTTGGAGATATGCCCTAGAGGCAATAATAAATGTAGTTATTATTATATCTTTGTGTTTATGATAAATGTTTACGTTCATGCTATAATAGTATTAACAAGGAAACATTAATACTTGTGTGATTTGTAAACTTAAATAGAGTCCCTAGTAAAGCCTCTTTATAATACTAGCTTGTTGGTTAATAAATGATTGTGGTTTCCCTATCATGAACATTGAGATGTTATTAACAACGAGATCATATCATTAGGAGAATGATATGGTGGACATACTCCTATAGATAAGCGTAGCATAAAGATCAAGTAATTTTAATAGTTCAATTGCTATATGCTTTCTGATACATAGTAACCTAATTCCTTTGACCATGAGATCATGCATATCACCTTCACCGGAAGGATGCTTTGATGACATCAAACACCAGACCGTAACTGGGTGGCTATAAAGGTGGCATTGAGTGTTCGAAATGTATTGGTTGAGACACATGGATCAAGAGTGGGATTTGTCCATCCATATGACAGATAGATATACTCTGGTCCCTCTCGGTGGAATGTCATCCAATTAGCTTGCAAGCATGTGACTGGCTCACAAGGGATCACATATCACGGGAGCGAGAAAAGAGTACTTATCAGTAACGAGGTTGAACTAGGTATGCAGAGATACCGACGATCAATACCTCGGATAAGTAAACTATCGTGAGACAAAGGGAAATTGGTATCGTATGTAAGTGGTTCATTCGATCGCAAAGTAATCGTAGAAATATGTGGGAGCCATATGAATTTCCAGTTTCCTCTATTGGTTATTGTTCGAAGAAGTGTCTCGATTATGTCCGCATAATTCACGAACCATAGGGAGACACACTTAAGGATTCGACGTTGTTTGAGTAGTTATGGAATGATGAGTAAGAGACCGAATGTTGTTCGGAGTCTTGGATGGGATCCGGGATATCACGAGGAGATACGGAATGGTCCGGAGAATAAGATTCATATAAGGAAAGTCCTGTTTCGGGGTTGGAGAATGGTTCCGGTGTTTTCATCGGGAATGTTGTAGAAGGTTCCGGAATGTCCGGCACTCCGGAGGGGAGGGGTACATGGATGTGTCATAACTAGTTGGAACGATTGCATCATGTACTAGGTGTCATCGCTGAACAAAATAAAGGGTTTAATCAAATCCTAGTCTGAAAAGTCAAACGCCAATTTGAAAAGTCAAACGACTATTTTGGAAGGTGGAGGGGAAGTAGGAAACCTACTTGGGGAGGAGTTCCCTCCCTCCACCGCCGGCCCACTTGGAGACCGAGTTGGAGAGGGACTCCCCTCCCCTGGCGCGCCCACTCCACCTATATAAGGAGGGGCAGGGCTGCCCCTCCAAGCACACAACACAACACCACGCCCCGCAAACCCTAGCTCCGGTGCCGCCACCTCCTGCTGCCGCCGCCGCCTAGGCAAACCCTAGCCGCCGGCCTTGCTCCTCCTTGGTGCGTCTAAACCCTAGATCACCGAGGGCTCTCTCATAGTCCACCATACTCGCTCCGGCTTAAGGCGAAGCCTGAGATCTCCTCTACTTCCTGCACCACGCCAGTCTTTAAATCACGAGGAGAGTGCTACAACCTCCATTTCCTGGAACAAGGGAGAGGAAGGTCTTCGTCGAGTACCGAACGTGTGACCGACTGCGGAAGAGCTGCCGGAACGCAGCGCCGGAAGGATTGTCTACACGATCTTGAGATCGGAAAGAGTACGACTACATCACCCACGAGAATCCGCTCTCGTTAAACACTTTGGAATCTTCGAGGGTGAGTTATTCCATCGACTCGTTGCTACAATCTAGTAGATAGATCTTGGCTTGTTTGTTTGTATGCGGTAGAATTTTTTGTTTTCCATGCTACGAAACCCTACACGGCCAACACGGAGCTACTTCTGTCACGAGGAAGACGACAGGCGAAGGGGTATGGGCCTAGCTGGGCTGCTCTTGGGCCCCGGGTGGGCTGGCTGCTGGCGGCAGAAAGAGAGAGAGGGAAGTGGGCTCGGCCCAGGGAGGGTTATGACTAGATTTTTTTTCCAGAAAACCTTTTCTAATTATGTTTTCTATTTCCTCTTTTGTATTTTGAATTCAAATCTGTTTGGAATGATTTCAATTTTACAGAAACTTTTGCATAACATATGGAAACGATAAGGAGCACTTGTAACTATTTGAGCTCCATGCATTTGAGAATTTTCAAAATATGGGAACCATTTGAATGGATTCAAAGAGAGAGGAAGAACTATTAGGGTTTTAGGGTTTTGTTGTTTGATCTTCTTTGGTTAAATCTAAGTGCAAGTGTAACGCATGCATGAAATGATCAAACACATCTTATTTATATTACACAGAAGGGTGGTATGTTACAGCTCTACCCCACTTACAAGAATTTCGACCCGAGATTCCTAGGTTTTAGAAAAGAAAGCAGGGTACTCAGATCGAAGACGATCTTCACGTTCCCAGGTTGCTTCTGACTCAGAGTGATGAGACCATTGAACTTTCAGGAACTTGATGGTTTGGCAACGAGTATTGCGCTCGGTTTCATCAAGAATACGAACAGGGCATTCTCGGTAGGTTAGATCATCTTGGAGATCCAAAGTTTCATGGTTCACACCACGAATGGGATCTTTGAAGCAACGCTTGAGTTGAGACACATGGAAAACATCATGTACCTCTGGAAAAGTTGAAGGTAGATCCAATTGGTAGGCAATCTCACCCTGCTTGGAGAGGATGCCAAAGGGACCAACGTAGCGAGGCGCCAATTTGCCTTTGATACCGAATCGATGGACACCCTTCAGAGGAGTGACCCGGAGGTAAACTTGATCACCAACTTCGTAATGAACATCAAGGTGATGACGATCGTAGTTGGTCTTCTGACGGGATTGAGCGACCTTCAGACGCTCTCGAATTATGCGAACTTGATCTTCTGCTTCTTGGATCATGTCCGGACCAAAGGATTGTCTTTCGCCGGTTTCTGTCCAGTTCAGCGGTGTTTGACATGTTCTCCCATACAGGAATTGGAAAGGTGCCATGCCCAAACTGGATTGAAAACTGTTGTTATAAGAGAATTCCGCAAAAGGAAGACATTTCTCCGAGTTCTTTCCAAAGGATATGACACACGCTCTAAGCATGTATTCAAGAATTTGATTCACTCTTTCAGTTTGACCACCGGTTTTAGGATGATAGGCTGTGCTGAAGGAGACATGAGTTACCATTGCTTCTTGCAAGCTTTGCCAGAATTTGGAAGTAAACAAACTTCCATGATCAGATATGATCTTCTTGGGAACACCATGAAGAACGACGATCCGAGAGATGTAGAGATCAACCATTTGACTAGCACGGATAGCCGGGTTGATAGTTGTAACATCCCTAAAATCATGATTTCAAAGTTTGCATATCAGTCATGCATGCATATAGATTTGAGATCATATTCAAACTCATTTCAGGAAAACAGAAGCACTTGATGCTATGATTTTATGTGAGCAGATTTAATTCAAATGGCCATCACCATTTGAATGCTTGAAAGTTTAGGAACCTAGATGCTTATCTTCATTGTTGGATAGTTTGTATGTAGAATTTGGACCAAAGTTTTCAACTTAGAAATAATTTCAAAACCCTTTTAAAAACATTTGCAAATCAGATGCAAAGTCTCTGATTATTTTAAATCCAAGATTTACCCAGCCTATACAAAGTAACCCCATGGGTTTTGACCTATTTCTGAGACCAATTCACCACTACAAAACCTCAGAAAGATTTGAATTCAAATTGAACTTGAAACCATTTGAAAACCTATTCAGAAAATCGAAATAGAAAAAGGAAAGGAGTAAACAAAAGAAAAATTCCGCGTGCCAGGGATCTAGCCCAGCAACGAATCAAGCCCAACAAGCCCACCCGGGGCATTTCCTTTCTTCTCACGCCAGCGACTCGCATTAATCGGCAGCTGACCCCATGCCCCCTCTGTTTATTTCACTGACCAGCGGGCCCCGTCCACGTCGTCCTCTTCTTCCCCAATCCACGCCCGCGACCACGTCGCTGCTGCAGTCAAGGCCGGTAATGGCGCAACATAATTGGCCATTAACCCGCGAGCGTTTCCTGTCGCACCTGAGCCTATTTAACCCTCTCTGCTTCGCGAGCAATTTCCCCCATTCACCTCGCTCACTCCGTCGCCAGGCTGCGCGCAATTGCTCTCAAAGCTCCGCAGTACCGAGAACTCCGGCGACCAAATACGGTGAGCCTCGACCACCCCTCTCTCTGGTTCAAACGAGAATGTTCAGAATGTTCTTGCGCATCCTCTAATACCTTCCTTTTACCTTCTCATGACCCAGGTCGTCGTCTCCATTCGCAGCCGAAACCACCTGCGCCGCCGATAAACTCCGGCGACCAATTAAGGTAAATCCCGAGCGCCCTTTGCCTCCCCCTTCACACGAACTTGTTCGCCTGTGTCTTGCGCAAGTCCTTATGCCACTGGTTCGTGCTAGGGCGACGCCACACCTCGGCAAGGACCACGTCTGCAAGCTACTGTCGCCGCCCGCAACTTCGTCGAGCTCTAGAGACCGTCTCCACGCTCCCCTTGATAAACCAAAGCCACCTCGAGCTTCAGCACGCCACTGCGATTCCGGTAAGCATCTCCCTTCCTCCCCGGGCGACCTAGAACGCCGGCACCACCGTAGTCAGACGCGCCGCCGCCAGTCAACGCCACTAGCGCCGCCCGTGTATGGTCAGGACAATTAGGAGCGTCAGATGTAGATCCTGCGGTGTAGATTAGAACGTGGCCGAAGAGGTACGCGCGCATCTGAGCCGCCAGATCTCACTTAGATCCTGCGGTCTGCGTCTGTCGATCCAACCGAAGCGGTACACACCAATTGAAACGCGACATGTGTCTAGGGTTAGTTCAAAAACAGAATTCAAAATCAGATTTGGATCAAATTTTCAATTGGCTATAACTTTTGATTCCCACGTTGGAATTTTGCAAACTTTATACCGTTGGATTCAGTGAGTCAAGACCTTTCTGAATATCCAATGTGTTGAACAAATAGTATCTGATAAAATGACTTTATATATAGAAACATGTTTAGGTCCAATTTGAGTATAGTTTTAGTTTAGCAAATTGTTTTAGGGCTAAATAAGTTCAGTTAGCAAACTTTGTGACTTGTTATGATTATGTATCATGCACTTGCTTGGTAGAGTTTTCAAATTCATCACTTGGTAATTCTTGCATGCTTGCATTCTTATTTTTGATTGTATATAATTGTGTGTAATTGTGTGCTACAAATTTTGTGTAGATTTTGCTAGTGACTGTGATTGTGAAGAGTGCCACTCTCCCCATTACCAAGGCAAGTGATACTACATGATATTTCCACCCTTTATTTTGAATAAGCATTAGAATTATTTTTGCAAAGTCTTGCATGCTACTTTTGCCAAATGTTATGTTGGGAAATCCTATGTAGTGTAGAATTGTAGAATTGTTAGGGAATTTTCCTAAGTTAAGTTACTATGCCATGCTTAGCCTAGCTAGTAGAAAACAAGGGTTGGTGAAGAATGTACATGCTATGATGAAATAATTCTAAGTCCTTTGGGACTCATGCTTTTCTTAATAAAACAACTAAATCAATGGACTTCCTGGGTGGAATGGGACTTGAATGGTGGTTTTTGGTTGAGTGGTTACACAAGGCCATGGATTTGGCTTGTGTATCTCACTTGTGGTATGACACCCAGGCACAAAGGTATTTGGAGGCCAAGTGTTGAGAAAGCTTACAGTGCAACCACTTGGCAATATGGGCTCTGCCTTGATCATATAGGTTGCTAGAACTTAGTCACTTGGACAGTTGGTGGTAGTGGGAATGATAGGTTGGAGCGCGTCCATTTGACTAAGGAAAGGCTTCTGAAAGGTCCTGTCTTGGGAAACCAAGTCTGGTGGGGAAAGTGCACAACCTCTGCAGATGGAAAATCTAAGTACTTAGCCAAGTCCATGGTAATGGACAATTTGAGCATCAAGACATGGAAGCTACAAGAATCTCATCACTCCAACTTCTAAATAAAACTTGTGGGTGAACAAGGGTGAAGGACCCCAATGTCTATTGGTGGTTTCTTGGGAAGTTTTTGACAAAGAAAAACTTAGTGATTTCAACTAATAGGGAAAACCTATTTTCAAGCAAAGCAAGCCAAGCTACACTTAGCCAAAATGCATATAGTAATATAGTCCACTTAAAATTTACTAAGGTATCACTTGCCAATACTATTCCAAAGTATTGACCACTGTGGCTGTAACTTATGATGTTGCAGGTTACTCCAATGATGAGTAGGAGTCATGAGTCTACACTCAACATGCTTGCCTGTGGCACATGAAGATGAAGACTTATGTTTATTTACTTATTCCAAAAATCTTGTATTAGGCCTTTGGCCCTGAGTTGTAAAAGACTATGTTTTATCTCTGGAATGAATGTAATAAATGACCTTTGTATCTGTGTACTTCATCTTAAACTGTGGATGCTAGCATTGATCCAGGGACTAGCATTGCAATCACAGGGATCCTTTCCTTTACAAAGGAGGGATCTTACAATAGTTGAGACCCAAATCATAATCTTTGATGAGTTCTAACCATCGTCTTTGCCTGAGATTCAGATCTGGCTGGGTAAAGAGATACTTTAGGCTTTGATGATCCGAGTAAAGTTCACAACAGTTACCAATGAGGTAATGTCGCCATTGCTTAAGAGCATGAACAACAGCAGCGAGATCGAGATCATGGGTTGGATAATTGTTCTCATGTGGCTTCAACTACCGAGAAGCATAGGCCACTACATGACCATCTTGCATCAACACACATCCTAGCCCTTGAAGAGAAGCATCACAATAGATGACAAAGTCCTTGCTGGTATCCGGAAGGACAAGCATAGGTGTGGTGGTTAGCTTAGTTTTCAAAGCTTGGAAGCTTTCTTCCGCCTTTTCTGACCATTCAAACTTCTTATCTTTCTTAAGAAGATCAGTCATAGGCTTGGCTATCTTGGACAAGTTCTCGATGAATCGGCGGTAGTATCCAGCCATTCCGAGAAAACTTCGGACTTCCTTGACTGAAGTAGGTGACTTCCATTCCAGAATGGTCTGAACCTTATCCGGTATGACAATGACACCACTTGCAGACACAACATGACCAAGGAAGACGAGCTCTTGTAACCAGAACTCACACTTGGAAAACTTGGCGTAGAGACGGTGTTCACGAAGTTTAGTTAACACCAAACGTAGATGTTCGGCATGCTCTTGTTCGGTCTTGGAATAGATTAGAATGTCATCAATGTATACCACGACGAACTTGTCGAGATACTCCATGAAGACGGAGTTCATGAGCCTCATAAATGTGGCAGGGGCATTGGTTAGCCCGAAGGACATCACTATATACTCGTAAAGACCATAACGAGTTGTGAATGCTGTCTTTGGAATATCCTCCTTCCTGATCTTGATTTGATGATACCCTGATCTTAAGTCCATTTTGGAGAAGACATTGGCACCACTTAATTGATCAAAGAGGTCATTTATCCGGGGAAGTGGGTAATTATTCTTGATTGTCACCGCGTTGAGTGGACGGTAATCAACCACCAACCTTGGAATATTTGTATCCCGCTTCTTGACAAAGATGGTAGGGCAACCCCAAGAGGATGTGCTAGGTTGGATTTATCCTAGACCCTCTAACTCTTCAAGTTGCTTCTTCAACTCAACCAACTCATGAGGAGGCATGCGGTAAGGTCTTTTGGAGATAAGAGCAGTTCCAGGAACTAGCTCAATGACAAACTCCACACTTCGATCAGGTGGCATGCCAGGCAACTCTTCAGGAAAGACATCTGGGAAATCACAGACTACATGGACATCTTGGACCTCGAGAGCAGGTAGGACATCCATGGCATACAACTCCGAGAAAGGTTTAAGAACTGCCGACGGAGACTTTGAACCATCAGTACAATACTTGACAGTTATGGCAGCAGGAGAGGTCACAGACTGTTCTGAGTGCACAGTCAATGACGGCTTGATACTTGGTTAACCAGTCCATGCCCAGAATGACATCAATGTCACATGACTTGAGTGCAACGAAAGAAGTGGGAAACTTCTGGTAGGCTATGTCAATCTCATTCCCATGACTAACCATAGTGGTGAACCAGCTAGAACCCAGGGAATGGATGGTCAAAGGGGTGGACAAGGGTTCAAAGTTTATCCCATGCTCTTGGGCAAACAGATTTGACATGAATGTATGCGATGCTCCAGAATCAAACAAGACTGTTGCGAGATTTGAATTGACACGGAGCGTACCCAGAATGACGCATGGATCTTCCTGAGCTTCCTCAACAGTGACATGGTTCAGACGGCCACGTCCAACACCTTGAGATTAATCATTCTTCTTTTCCTGCTGATCATTGCATCCGACAGCCCTTTGGGAACACTCCCTTGAGTAGTGACCAGGCTGACCACAGGAGAAACACGTAACCCAAGTGTGAGAACCAGCAGGAGGGTGATAGTTTGATCCACCAGTATTTGACTGTGGCTGGCGAGAATTATTGCCAGAGGACTTGGGTGCATAAGGAGCACGAGGCACAACACTGTATGGAACAAAGACACGTCGCTTCTTGTTGCCAGAAGAAGAAGCACGAGAATTTCCTTCTTCACGCTTCTGAGGAACTTCCATATCATTCCTTCCATGCTCCAGAGTAAGGGCCTGATTGTGCAAGTCCTGGAAAGACTGGAACTTGAAGGGCAGCAACTCATATTGAAGTGCAGGGTTAAGTCCCTTACGGAACAAATCTTGCTTATCTTCATCATTGGTCACATCCCTGGTTGCATAACGAGCCAGGCGAGTAAACTCACGCCCATAGGCTTCAATATCCTTGCGCCCCTGAGTCAGATCCAGAAACTCTCTCCTTTTGAGATCCATGACGGGCTTAGGAATATACGAGGCACGAAATGCTGCAACAAACTCCTCCCAGGTAACGACATGTCCCTGAGCTTGCAGATTCTGAAAACCTTCCCCCCAAACACCAGCCTCACCTTCAAGTTGATAGGTGGCGAAGTTAACACGATCAGTGGGACGGACACAAAGAGCACTGAACTTGCGCTCTATGGTGCGGAGCCAATCATCAGCTTCAAGGGGTGTAACATCCCTAAAATCATGGTTTCAAAGATTGCATATCATTCATGCATGCATGTAATTTTGAGATCATTTTCCAACTATTTTCAAGAAAACAGAAGCACATAGTGCTATTATTTTATGTGAGCAAACTTAAATCAAATGACCATCCTCAATTGAGAGAATAAGTGTTTTAAACCAAGTTTGTTTGCTTCCTTATTGATTAGATTGAATGTGGAGTTTGGACAAAAATTTACAAAACAAATATGGTTTCAAAACCATTTTCAAAACATTTCCAAATCAAGTGCTATAACACTGTTTATATTGTTTTTTCAAAAGAACCAAGCTTGAACAGAGAGACCACATGTTTCTATGCCCAAAAAAATGAATGTTGCACCCTACAAAATCCTGAAAAGTTTGAATTCAAAAAGCTTTTGAAACCATTTTGAAATTCATTTCAGAAATTGTATGAGCGCATCTGAGCCACTAGATCTGACTTAAATCCTACGGCTCGCAGAGACCGATCCGCACGAAACGGTACCGGCCAGTAGGATAGCGCCGCGTGGCAATGATTTAGATTTAAAACTGGATTTTGAATCTGATTGCTATTCAAATTTGATTGGGCTATAACTTTTGATCCCCACGTTAGAATTTGACAAATTTTATACCGTTGGAATCAGGAGAGCAAGCTCTTTCTAAATATGCAATGTGTTTAATGTTTAGCTTCTGTTAAAAATGTTTTATTTGCAGAAACTTGTGTAGGACTAATTAGAGTTTATGAAATGTTTAGGAAATAATTTAGGGTATAAATATTGGTTGTTTGGCAAGTTTTTAACTTGTTAGTGAATTAGTATTGTTTACTTGCTTTTTTGAATTTTAAAAAATCATCATATACCATCTTGCATGCATGCATGCATATTTTTTTGATTGTATGTGTTTTGTGTGTAATTTGTTGCTACCAATATTTGTGTAGATTTTGGTGCTAGTGACTGTGATTGTGAGGAGTGCTACTCTCCCAACTACCAAGGCAAGTGGTACTTCATGAATATTTTTATCCCATGTTTTATACTAAGCATTAGAAATATTTTGCTAAGTCTTGCATGATATTATTTTTGCTTATATGCCATGTTGGGAAATCCTAGTAGTTGTAGAAATGCTAGGGAATTTCTAAGTTAAGTTACTATCTATGCCATGCTTAGCCTAGCTAGTAGCAACCAAGGGTTGGTGAAATATATACATGCTATGATGAAAATATTTCTAAGTCCTTTGGACTTATGTTTTTGCCTAATAAAACAACTAAGTTAATGAAACACCTGGGTGGAATGGAAGGAAAGGTTTATGTTGAGTGGTTACACAAGGCCCATTTCTATGGTTTGCTTTGTGTATCCCACTTGTGGTAAGCCACCCAGGAACAAAGAGATTTTAGAGGCCAAGTGTTAAGAAGCTTCTAGTGCAGCCACTTGGCAATATGGGCTCTGCCTGGATCACATAGGTTGCTAGAACTTAGCCATTTGGACAGTTGGTGGTAGTGGGATGATAGGTTGGAACGCGTCCATTTGGTCTAAGGGAAGGCTTCTGAAAGGTCCTGTCTTGGTGAAACCAAGTCTGGTGGGGAAAGTGCACAACCTCTGCAGATGGAAAAACCTAAGTACTTAGCCAAGTCCATGGTAATGGAAAACTTGAGCATCAAGACATGGAAGCTATCAAGAATCTCATCATCCCAATTTCTAAGTAAAAACTTGTGGGTGAACAAGGGTGAAGGACCTCAATGTCTATTGGTGGTTCCTTGGGAAAAGTTTTGACAAAGAAAAACTTAGTTATTTCAACTAATAGGCAAAATCTATTTTAAGCAAAGCAAGCCAAGCTACACTTAGCCAAATTGCATATAGTATCTAGTCCACTTAAAATTTTACTAAGGTATCACTTGCCAATACTATTCCAAAGTATTGACCCACTATGGCTGTAACTTGTGATGTTGCAGGTTACTCTGATGAGGATTAGGTGTCATGAGTCTACACTCAACATGTTTGCCTGTGGCACATGAAGATGAAGACTTTTATTTATTTACTTATTCAAACTCTTGTATTAGGCCTGTGGCCTTGGAGTTGTAAAGACTATGTTTATCTCTGGAATGGCTGTAATAAATGACCTTTGTATCTGTGTACTTATTCTTAAACTGTGGATGCTAGCAATGATCCAGGGACTAGCATTGCAATCACAGGGATACTTTTCCTTTATAAAGGAGGGATCTTACATATGGTATCAGAGCACTGTGTTTCCTGTAGGACTATGACCCTAGGTTTGGAAACCACTAATGAAAATTTTTCAGCAACTTCTACACTTGTCTATTCTTATCGTAAACATTTCTAATCTTCTTCCTCATCACTATTTGTAGATGAACTCCATCAACGAAGCTGTAAATAAAGGACCACTCATGACAATGACTTTGGAGTGTGAGACAGAATTCCCCAAGGCTCTCAAGGACCTCATGGTTGCATTAGAGATACAAGGTGCATCTGTGTACAAAGGTTTTCCTGTGATGGATGAAGGAGTGGAATACTGGTGGGTGCAACTTCACTTGTATAAAAACAAGGAAGACAACCATCAGGAAAAAGGATTCTGCATGTTCACCAATTCAGTGGTGCACACTACATTCTTTGAATCAGCAAGGGATGCAGCTTGGAAGACCATCAAAGAACTTGGTGATAGAGTCAAGTGCAGAATGCTCAACCTCCAAAATGATCTAAGGAAAGAAAAGGAACATACCCAAGAGTTGGAAGCTACCAACCAAACCTTAAGAGGAGACATTATAGACTTAGTGATGGAGTCTCGCGAGCAAGATAGGCTGATTGCTTCTAGAAACATTGTGTTAGCCAACAGATCCAATGAGATAGGATTGTAAACGTACTTCGTTAGTTGGACCACCACTTATCACCTTATTTTTCAAAATGTGACTTTAAAATAAGTTGAACCTTGGTTGTTGTAATGGATCCATGTATGCCATGACTTGTGTGTTTTGATTTCCAAGGATATGTATGTGATGTTTTGTCTTTTGTTTTATCTTGAATTGTGTTGTTCTAACTTTTCTATCTTATAAATAGATGCCTACTGTTACCATCAGCACTGTTGAGGAGTTCCAGGTTACTCGCTTTGGTCCTCGTATTGTTGAGCTTACTACTTTGCTCAATCTTCCTATTCCTACCATCATGGTGCTTCCCCTCACCAAGTTTGAGAGGAAGGACCTCTGGGGCTTCAAGGTCAACCAGCCCGGACGCCAGACAGAGCCTACCACGGAGGCCATTGTCTTTAAGCTCATGCATGATGACAAGGAGAGAGGCCTTGAGGTATTCATGTAGGATCTGATAGGACGTCTGCTAGGGAGACACTCCCGACAGGTTAGAGGTGCCCACTTCCACGTCTTCGGTAGACGTGATGAGGATGGAGAGTCCATCGACTTCGAGGACGATTCGAGGGACACAGCAGAGCCGATTCGCCTGTACCTCCAGGACTTAGAGTCTCTCATTAGGCACGTGGACACTGACAGGACCAACGTCATGCTCAACAATGACAAACTCCAGGTGCAGCTTCGCGAGAAGGACAAGCTCTTCGCGGAGCAAGGCGAGATAGTCAAGGAAATGGAGGCGAAGTTCGAGAGCTAGGACAGGAAGTTCAAGAGTCAGGAGAAGCGTGTCCAGGATAGAAACAAGAAGATCCGGGACATGACTGAAGAACTGCAGTCCAAGGACTTCGAGCTAGAGCAACAGCAGACGGTGATTGAGAGTCTTCGTTCTCAGAAGAGGGCTCTCAAGGCCAAGATAGAGACCTTGACCACTAGTGTCGAGGAATACAAGACCGCGATGGAGAACGCAGGTCTTACCTTTGTCGAGGAGGAGATTGATGCCGAGGAGTAGATTTGACTACTCATTTATCTTTTATTATCATACTTGTTGCTTGAGAACTTGTTATTGACCATCCGACATGTGGATGGCTTGTTATTTGTGTGTGTTTTACTTTGCGAACTTGTTATTTTGTTGTTGAACCTTTATCATTGTGTTGCATGCTTTATGTTTGCTTATGTGATGTAATGTGCATGAAAGCATCTATGGGTATCTCATTCTTATCTCTATTGAACAAACCATAGATGCCTCCCCGTCGTGCAAACCCCAACCCCAACAACTACAACAACATCACTCCAGAAATGCATCAAATGATGACCGCTCAAACTCAGATGATGCAGATGATGACGACGTTCATCCAAAACCAAAACAACAACAATAACAACAATAACAACAACAACAATAACAACCCACCGGGTTTTGATATGCTTACCAGGTTCTTGAGATTGAGTCCAGCAAAGTTCTCAGGAACGACTGATCCCATGGTGGCCAATGATTGGCTATGCTCCGTGAACAAGGACTTGGTAACCGTGGGATGTACTGATGCTGAAAAAGTCAGATTTGCAGCACATTTGCTAGAGGGACCAGCCGCCACTTGGTGGGACAACTTCCAGATCACCACTCCTATCGAAGATGTGACATGGGCTATCTTTGAGGATGGCTTTCGTACTGCTCATATCTCATCTGGAGTGATGAGTCTGAAAAAGAAGGAGTTCCATAACCTGAAGCAGCGCCACCGCAGCGTGGCTGAATATATTGAGGAGTTCAACAATCTGGCGCGATATGCACCAGATGAAGTTGACACAGATGCTAAGAGGAAAGAAAAGTTCCTCGAAGGGTTGAATGATGAGCTGAACCTGCAGTTGGCTATAGCATATGTTTCCACTTATCAGTCTCTTTGTGACAAGGCTGCTATTTTGGAGAACAAAATGAAGCAAGTTGAAAGCAGGAAGATAAAGCACTCAGACAAGCACAACTCGGGATCATCACACAAACGTTCCCATTTTGATGACAGTGGAAGCTCAGGATCCCACAATCATGGGAAATTCAACAAGCACCACAACCACAATCGTCATGATAACAAGCATCACCGTAGTCATGACAATGACAAGTACAAGAACCACAAGGGTGGATACAAGAGCCACCACAGTGGTAATGGAAGTGGAAGTGGAAGCCAGCCTGTCAAGAAAGATATAAGTCAGGTTGAATGCTTCAAGTGCAAGAAGATGGGGCATTATGCAAATGAATGCCCAGAAAAGAAAGTTGAAGGACCCAACAAGCCCAACCCTTTTCAGAAGGGACAGGTGAACCACATTAATGTGGAGGAAATCTATGATGAGCCTGATGCTGTGGCTGGTAAGTTCAAACTCAATTCTGTTCCAGCATTTGTTCTCTTTGATACTGGTGCATCTCATTCATTCATATCAAGAGCATTTGTTGAAAGAAATGAACTGCCGGTAGAAACTATTGGGTGTCCTATAAAAGTAAGTTCTCCTGGTGGAGAAATGATAGTGAATTCAGGATGTCATGATCTAGTCATAGAATTTGGGAAGTATAAGTTTCCCGTTAACTTGATAATCCTAAACTCCCAAGGATTGGATGTGATTTTGGGAATGGACTGGATGACTAAACACAAGGGAGTGATAGATTGTGCCAACCATACTGTCTCACTCACAACTCCAGAAAATAAAAGGATCAGATTCAAGACCAACTTTCAGGCAGGAAGGAGTATGCTAAATTCTCTTAAGGGGGTTAGCATAGACAGTGTGCGAATTGTGAGTGAGTATCCGGATGTGTTTCCGGAAGAATTGCCGGGAATGCCACCAGATAGAGATGTGGAGTTTCTTATAGATTTGGTACCAGGGTCTGGACCAATAGCAAAGAGACCGTATAAGATGTCAGTGGATGAACTGAAAGAACTCAAGAAACAACTTGGAGAACAGTTGCAGAAAGGATTTATTCAACCAAGTTCTTCATCTTGGGGAGCCCCAGTTTTGTTCGTGGATAAGAAAGATAGAAGTCAAAGGTTATGCATAGATTACCGTTCACTCAACGAGGTAACTATCAAGAACAAATACCCTTTGACTAGAATCAATGACTTGTTTGATCAACTAGAAGGAGCTTGTGTGTTCTCAAAGATTGATCTCCGGTCAGGATATTTTCAACTCAAGATAAGAGAACAAGACATACCTAAGACAACGTTCACTACAAGGTATGGATTGTATGAGTATACCGTAATGCCATTTGGTTTGACCAATGCTCCAGCATACTTCATGAATATGATGAACAAGGTGTTCATGGAATTCCTTGACAAGTTTGTTGTCGTTTTCATCAACGACATCTTAGTCTACTCCAAGAGCAAAGAAGAGCATGAAGGACATTTGCGTTTGATACTTGAGAAGTTAAGAGAGCATAAAATTTATGCCAAATTCAGCAAGTGTGAATTCTGGTTGAATGAGGTTGGATTTCTTGGACATGTTATGACAAAGGATGGTGTAGCAGTTGATCCTGCTAAAGTTTTAGCTGTAACTGAATGGGAATCTCCCAAGTCCGTGAAAGAAGTTCGTAGTTTCCTTGGCTTAGCAGGTTACTACAGAAGGTTCATTTAAAATTTCTCCAAGGTAGCTAAGCCTATGACTGAATTGCTAAAGAAAGACAAGAAGTTTGCTTGGTCTGAAGGTTGTGAACTCAGCTTTCAGGAATTGAAGAAGAGACTTGTAACAGCACCAGTCTTGTGTCTGCCAGATTTGGAAAAAGATTTCCAAGTATATTGTGATGCATCTCATCAGGGTTTGGGTGCAGTACTTATGCAAGACGGTAAAGTTGTGGCGTATGCCTCGAGACAACTCAAAACTCATGAAGTGAACTATCCTACTCATGATTTAGAGTTAGCCTCTGTTGTCCATGCACTAAAAACATGGAGACACTATCTTTTGGAAAGCGTTGTGAAGTGTTCACAGATCACAAGAGTTTGAAGTATATCTTCACCTAGAAGGAAATTAATATGAGACAAAGAAGATGGCTAGAACTTATCAAGGACTATGACTTAAGTTTGCAATACCACCCCGGTAAAGCAAATGTTGTAGCAGATGCTCTAAGTCGTAAGGTTTTTGTGAATGGCCTTACCAAAGGAGAATTGCCGATGATCCGTACCCAATTTAGAAAACTCAGATTGGAGATTGTGCCTGAAGGACATCTCATGACTTTGGATGTTCAACCCACTTTGTTGGACAAGATCAAAGAAGCCCAGAAGATTGATAAGGAAATTGAAGAGATTAAAGAAAAGATTGGCAAAGTAAAAGCCAAAGGGTTCCATGAAGACGAACAGGGTACTTTATGGCATGGGAAACGTATCTGTGTTCCACAAGATCCGGAGCTGCGGAAACTGATTTTGCACGAAGCACACAACTCACCATATTCCATTCATCCGGGTAACACCAAAATGTACATGGACATGAAAGAAAGATTTTGGTGGAATAATCTCAAGAAGGACATCGCCGAACATATTGCTTTGTGTGATGTGTGTAGTAGAGTAAAAGCGGAACATCAGAAACCAGCAGGTTTGCTTCAACCACTACCTATTCCTGATTGGAAGTGGGACAAGATTGGTATGGATTTCATTACCGGATTACCAAGGACCCGGTCTGGATACGATTCTATTTGGGTAGTAGTAGATCGCCTAACTAAAGTGGCTCATTTCATACCCGTGAAGACAACCTATACAAGTGCTAAGTTAGCCAAAATCTACATGAGTAGAATTGTATGTATACATGGAGTGCCCAAGAGTATTGTGTCTGATAGGGGAACTCAATTCACTTCCCATTTTTGGAGACAGTTACATGAGTCATTGGGAACGAGGTTGGAATTCAGTACTGCTTTTCATCCTCAAACTGATGGACAAACAGAAAGGACTAATCAGATTCTTGAAGACATGTTGATGGCATGTGCCCTAGACTATGGAGCCAGTTGGGATGAAAGTCTAACTTACGCAGAATTTTCTTATAACAACAACTATCAAGCCAGCATTGAGATGGCACCATTTGAGTTTCTCTACGGAAGAAAGTGTACCACCCCATTATTATGGAATGGTGTGGGAGAAAGAAGTTTATTCGGGCCATATCTTATCAAAGAAGCCGAAGAGAAGGTCAAGTTGGTTAAGGACAGGTTGAAGATAGCATAGTCCCGACAGAAAAGCTACGCAGATCCTAAGCGTAGAGAAGTCACCTACGAAGTTGGTGATAGAGCCTATCTTAGAGTGTCACCACTTCGTGGAGTGAAGAGATTTGGAGTCAAAGGAAAATTGGCACCAAGATATGTTGGGCCATTCAAGATTCTGAGTCGCAAAGGAGAAGTTGCCTATGAAATTGAACTGCCAGAATCTCTGTCAGCTGTCCATAATGTGTTTCATGTGAGTCAACTTAAGAAATGTCATCCAGAAATGGAAGAAACTTCTTTGAAGGATACTATACCTTTGGAGGAGGTTCAACTGGAAAGTGATCTCACTTATGAAGAGAAACCTATCAAGATTCTTGAGACTGCAGAAAGAGTCACACGGACTAAGACTATCAAGTTTTGCAAAGTTCAGTGGAACCATCATTCCGAAGAGGAAGCAACATGGGAAAGATAAGATGATCTTCGGAAAGACCACCCTCACCTATTTGCTAGCCAATCCGAGTCTCGAGGGCGAGATTAACCTTAAGGGGGTTAGATTTGTAACATCCCTAAAATCATGATTTCAAAGATTGCATATCATTCATGCATGCATGTAATTTTGAGATCATTTTCCAACTATTTTCAAGAAAACAGAAGCACATAGTGCTATTATTTTATGTGAGCAAACTTAAATCAAATGACCATCCTCAATTGAGAGCATAAGTGTTTTAAACCAAGTTTGTTTGCTTCCTTGTTGATTGGATTGAATGTGGAGTTTGGACAAAAATTTACAAAACAAATTTGGTTTCAAAACCATTTTCAAAACATTTCCAAATCAAGTGCTATAGCACTGTTTATATTGTTTTTTCAAAAGAACCAAGCTTGAACATAGAGACCACATGTTTCTATGCCTAGAAAAATGAATGTTGCACCCTACAAAATCCTGAAAAAGTTTTAATTCAAAAAGCTTTTGAAACCATTTTGAAATCATTTCAGAAATTCAAAACAGAATTGGAAAAGGAATAAAGAAAAAGAAAAAGGCTGGCGCTGCTAATCTAGCTCAACTGAGAAAGCAGCCCACTAAGCCCACCCGGGTTCCCTCTCTCCCTGTCTCACTCGCAGACGCTTGCCAATAGCGATGGCCAGACCCCACCCTCTCTGCTTTCTAGCATAACCGGGCCCCGCCCACGCCACCGTCTTCTTCCCAAATCTCGCCAGACACCGCCGCCACGGCCGTTGCTGGCGTTGATTCCGCGGCGTAATTGCCATTGATTCTGCAGGCGTTTCCTGTCGAGCCCCTACCTACTTAAACCCCTCCCCCTCGCGGTCATTTCCCCCCACACTGCACACTCTTCTCGCCACCAGGCTGCCTCTAATTCGTATTGCACCGCCGCAGTCAGAGCCAACTCCGGCGAGGTATTCCGGTAAGACCCCGTTGCCCCTTGCTGTCTAAGTTTGCTAGTACAATCTCTACAGCCATGCGCATCTCCTGACCCCTCTGGTACATTCTAGGATCATCCATAGCCTCGGCAACATCGGCGACAGCACGAGTCAGACGACTCCATCAACTCCGGCAAGCCTTCCTGGTTAGTTCTGACCGCGCCTTGCTCTCTCTTTGACACCCGCATGACCAGCATCACTTCGCGCATCTGATGCACTGCTTATTTTGCCCTGGCATGATCTGTATCTTCGGCAACGTCGACGAGCAGCCGTACCCGACGCGTTCGCGAACTCCGGCGAGGAATCCCTAACAACTCCGAGCGCCCCTTCGCCAACCAGGGACACGTTGAGCTTCACCTCGTCGCTGCGGTTCTGGTGAGCATCCTCCCACCTCCCCGGGCGACCTAGTTCGCCGTCTCCGCCACTGACAGAGCGCTCCGCCGCTCGCCGCCGCGCTAGCGCCGCTCATCTCTGGTCAAAGCATTCAGGAATGTTAGATGTAGATCTTGCGACTAAGATTATAACTTAAACGAAGAGGTATGAGAGCATCTGAGCCACTAGATCTGACTTAAATCCTACGGCTCGCAGAGACCGATCCGCACGAAACGGTACCGGCCAGTAGGATAGCACCGCGTGGCAGTGATTTAGATTTAAAACTGGATTTTGAATCTGATTGATATTCAAATTTGATTGGGCTATAACTTTTGATCCCCACGTTAGAATTTGACAAATTTTATACCGTTGGAATCAGGAGAGCAAGCTCTTTCTAAATATGCAATGTGTTTAATGTTTAGCTTCTATTAAAAATGTTTTATTTGCAGAAACTTGTGTAGGACTAATTAGAGTTTATGAAATGTTTAGGAAATAATTTAGGGTATGAATATTGGTTGTTTGGCAAGTTTTTAAATTGTTAGTGAATCAGTACTGTTTACTTGCTTGGTTGAATTTTAAAAAATCATCATATACCATCTTGCATGCATGCATATTTTTTTGATTGTATGTGTTTTGTGTGTAATTTGTTGCTACCAATTTTTGTGTAGATTTTGGTGCTAGTGATTGTGATTTTGAGGAGTTCTACTCTCCCAACTACCAAGGCAAGTGGTACTTCATGAATATTTTTATCCCATGTTTTATACTAAGCATTAGAAATATTTTGCTAAGTCTTGCATGATATTATTTTTGTTTATATGCCATGTTGGGAAATCCTAGTAGTTGTAGAAATGCTAGGGAATTTCTAAGTTAAGTTACTATCTATGCCATGCTTAGCCTAGCTAGTAGCAACCAAGGGTTGGTGAAATATATACATGCTATGATGAAAATATTTCTAAGTCCTTTGGACTTATGTTTTTGCCTAATAAAACAACTAAGTTAATGAAACACCTGGGTGGAATGGAAGGAAGGGTTTATGTTGAGTGGTTACACAAGGCCCATTTCTATGGTTTGCTTTCTGTATCTCACTTGTGGTAAGCCACCCAGGAACAAAGAGATTTTAGAGGCCAAGTGTTAAGAAGCTTCTAGTGCAGCCACTTGGCAATATGGGCTCTGCCTGGATCACATAGGTTGCTAGAACTTAGCCATTTGGAAAGTTGGTGGTAGTGGGATGATAGGTTGGAACGCGTCCATTTGGTCTAAGGGAAGGCTTCTGAAAGGTCCTGTCTTGGTGAAACCAAGTCTGGTGGGGAAAGTGCACAACCTCTGCAGATGGAAAAACCTAAGTACTTAGCCAAGTCCATGGCAATGGACAACTTGAGCATCAAGACATGGAAGCTATCAAGAATCTCATCATCCCAATTTCTAAGTAAAAACTTGTGGGTGAACAAGGGTGAAGGAACTCAATGTCTATTGGTGGTTCCTTGGGAAAAGTTTTGACAAAGAAAAACTTAGTGATTTCAACTAATAGGAAAAATCTATTTTAAGCAAAGCAAGCCAAGCTACACTTAGCCAAATTGCATATAGTATCTAGTCCACTTAAAATTTTACTAAGGTATCACTTGCCAATACTATTCCAAAGTATTGACCCACTGTGGTCAGAACTTGTGATGTTGCAGGTTACTCTGATGAGGATTAGGTGTCATGAGTCTACACTCAACATGTTTGCCTGTGGCACATGAAGATGAAGACTTTTATTTATTTACTTATTCAAACTCTTGTATTAGGCCTGTGGCCTTGGAGTTGTAAAGACTATGTTTATCTCTGGAATGGCTGTAATAAATGACCTTTGTATCTGTGTACTTCATCTTAAACTGTGGATGCTAGAAATGATCCAGGGACTAGCATTGCAATCACAGGGATCCTTTTCCTTTATAAAGGAGGTATCTTACAAGGGGCTCCTTGGAGTGGGTGAAGATTGGAGGAAAAGAGCGGATGAAATCTCCAAGTGTGACATAGTCATCAGGACGACGTTCAGTGTTCTGCGCCACACGCTCCAGAAGGCGTTCATTTCGCAGACGGTTGGTCTCGATGTTGTTGAGAACCTCGGCCATTGTGGGAGGTGGCGGAAGTTCCTGATCAGCATCGTTGTGTCCTCGACAGCCAACAGAGCCACGAGTACCAGCCGGCATCCTGAGGAGAAAACAGAAACCATGAGAATGGATTCATCAAAAAGAATACAGCAAAGGATGGCAATACCATATCAAAAGATCATGGTAGAGGTGAACACGTTTAACAGAACTATATCATTGCATTAAGTATGGCAGTAGAACAAGCATACGAAACGTATACGCTACCAACTTAGATACAAACCATAACCATGGAATGCAGGCATGATATGATACCAACAAGTCACAAAAGAGTTGGGAGCAGAATTGAAGGCAAACTTAGCAAAGTTGAAAAACAATGCTTCAGTTGCACTGATATATTTTGAAGACTCTAAGCCTTGCAACCAAGTACGGAGTACTAGAGAAAAACAACCCAAACCCGTTTATCCTAAGAGTTTGAAATGATAGACGAGAAGTGAAAACTTTGCAAAACAAACGAGGTAAGATAACTCAGCAATAGACCAACCTTGGATAAGAAGTAAAAAGAGTCCTATTCAGAGTTTTGCAAATAGTTCTTAGCTTTCAAACAGTTTTCTGAAACTCTAGACTCAACATCGACCAGCTAGAAGGATTTCCTACAGGCAGTCCTGCTCTGATGCCAAAATCTGTCACGACCCGGGATCAGGGCTAGACAAATACCAGATCCTTATCTGATGTAAGCCTAACCTAAATTCCGAAACACGTAGGGAAAGATTGGTAACATTACAGAACATACAAACCATACATTAATAAGGTAAACTCTTAAGAGAGTTACAAACCAGTCATACAAGCCAAGTATTGGAATTATGCCCTAGAGGCAATAATAAAGATGTTATTATTATAATTCTTGTTCATGATAATGTTTATATTCCAGGCTAGAATTGTATTAAGTGGAAACTTTAATAATTGTGTGGTTTGTGAACAACACCGTGTCCCTAGTATGCCTATATGGACTAGATCATTGATCAATGATGGTTAAGGTTTCCTAACCATAGACATGAGTTGTTAATTGATAATGAGATCATATCATTGGGAGAATGATATGATGGACAAACCCAAACTAAGCGAAGCAATTAGATCGTGTCATCGTGTTCGTCTTTGCGAAGCTTTTCTTATGTCAAATATTGTATTCCTTAGACCATGAGATAATACAACTCCTTGGTATCGGAAGAAAGCTTTGAGGTCATCAGACGTCATCCTATGAGAGGGTGATCATAAAGGTGTCTCTCAGGTGATCGGAAAGTATCTGTTGGGTTGTATGCATCGAGATGGGATTTGTCCCTCCCAAGTCGGAGAGATATACTTTGGTCCCACTCGGTAATCGATATCAACACCGCTTGCAAGCATGTGGTTAAGGAGTTAATCACAAAGTGATATCGGATTACGGAACGAGTAAAGTACTTGCTGTGAACGAGATTGAACTAGGTATGACGGTACCGACGATCAAATCTCGGGCAAGTAAAATATTGCGAGACGAAGGGAATATATATATGGGATTGATTGAATCCTGGCATCGTGGTTCATCCGATATGATCATCGATGAATGTGTGGGAGTCAATATGGGTTTCCAGACCCCGCTGTTGATTATTGATAGAAGATCATGTCTGCATATTCTCGAACCCGCAGGGTCACACACTTAACGTATCTCGACGCTAGGATAGATTGGATAATTGGTTTATGAGTTTTTGTTCGGAGTCTCGGATGGGATCCGAAACATCACGAGAGGTTCCAGAGTGGTCCGGAGAATAAGATTCATATAAGGCAGTGCAGTTTTTGGAGTTCGGAATTATTCTGGGTTAATCGGTATTGTACCGGAAGCTTCTAGAACCTTCTGGAAGGGGACCAACGTGGCCCCACCTTACGGGAGGGGGAATGGGCCTATGAGGGAGTGCCCTGGCCGCATTGGGCCAGGGGCACAAGGCCCCATAGGGCCCAGCCGGCCAAGAGAGGTTTAAACTCTAGATAGAGCTTCTAGAAGGGGTTGGGGGGTTTTGCCCCCCCACTCTCCCTCCTTGGGGCCGCCGGCCTTGGCTTGGGGAGGGTTAGGCTGAGCCCACCCCTCTATATATAGAGGGCTGGGGGCGCACCAACCCCCTACACCTTCCCCTCCAACCCTAGCCGCCCTGCTGCCCTTCCTCTCTCCCTCCCGACTGTTTGTAGGCGAAGCCCTGCTGCAGAAATTCTCCACCATATACACCACGCCGTCGTGTTGTAGATCCAATCCGTCTCTCCACCATACTTGCTGGTCCGAGGAAGGAGGATACGTAGAGGTTCTTCACGTGTGCATCTCACGGAGGCACCGCCACTTGTGGTGCTAGATCGGATCGGATCGCGAGGAGGAGAAGCGAGTACGACTACATCACCCACGCTCGATTAACGCGTTCACCATCGAATCTTCAAGGGTATGAAGATCTAATCCAATCTCTCTTGTTGTTTGCATCTCCTAGATTAGATATTGGCTTTCCTCCGCTCGCATCCGTAGAAAATTTTGATTTACTATGCCGCCAAACCCTTCAAAGGGTATCGAGCTAGATCTATGCGTAGATGTGTTTCACGTAGAACGCAACATGGTTGTTGCGGGCATTGATGTTTTCTGCAAGCCTCTTGTTTGTGTTCTTCTTATGACGCAAAGATAGTGAGATTGAAGCGGTCCAGGCCAACCTTACGCGACGTCGTTCGCGAGACCGCTCGCACTTGACGTGTGGCTTGTTCCACACATGCCGGTGGATGTCGGTTTTCTCACTATAGTTGTCATGGGATTAACACCGGAGTTTGGCAACCATAATATCACCGTTGTGGCTTTCCGTAGGTAAGAATCGTTCTTAGCATCTACTCCCATAAGCCACGTAAAACATGCAACAACAAAGTAGAGGCGTCTAACTTGTTTTTGCAGGGAGTGTTTTCTGTGATATGGTATGGCCCAAGATGTGATGTGTATATTTTATGCGATGATCATGTTTTGTAATGTTTCACGACTTGCATGTCGATGAGTACACAACCGGCAGGAGCCATATGGTTGTCTTTATAATTGTGTATGACCTGTGAGTCAACTTCTTATACGCCATGTAATAGCTTTACTTTATCGCTAAGTAGTTAGCAATAGTTGTAGTTGCTATTCGTGGTGGAGGCAATCATGGTGGAGTGATGGAGATCATGCCGAAACGCACAAGATGGAGATCATTGCGTGAAGATTGGCTATACCATGTCACATAAAGTTATATGCATGTGATGTTTATCCTTTTATGTATCTTATTATGCTTAGATCGCGACGGTAGCATTATAAGATGATTCCTCACTTAAAGATCAAGATAAAAACTGTGTTCTCCCCAAGTATGCACCGTTGCGAAAGTTCGTCGTGTCCAAGCATCACATGATGATCGGGTGCTATAGACTCTACGCTCACATACAACGGGTGCAAGCCAGTTTTGCACAAGCGGAAATACTTGGGTCTAACTTGACGAGCCTAGCATGTACATACATGGCCTCGGAACACAAGAACCGAAAGGTTAAGCATGAGTCATATGAATGATATGATCGACACTTCGTTGTCCACCATTGAAACCACATCTCTTCTCGTGATGATCGGATTAGGTGTGGTGAATTTGGATCGTGTTCACTAAACAACTTGAGGGATGTTGAATTTAGTGGGAGTTCATCTAGTAATTTGATTAAGTTGAACTATTTATCATGAACATAGTCTAAATTGTACTTGCAAATATCAGTAGATCACATGGCCAAGTCCAACTTCAACTTCAACGCTTTTGCTGAGATAGAAAAGCTTAGAAACAATGGGTCTAACTTCACCAAATGGTTCCGATTCGAGAATCATTCTCATTTGCGGACAAAAGGACTATGTCCTTGAGAAAGCGCTAGGTGACGCCTGCTATAGATGCTACCGATGAAAAAGCTGTTTATCGCGCAAGGATGATTATGATTTGATTAAGATCGCCATGTTGTATGCTATGGAATCGATCTTCAAAATCGTTTTGAGGAGTTCCGGCCCTTTGAGATTCTCGAGGAGCTGAAAAACATGTTTCAGACTCAAGCCCGTTCTGAGAGATATGAGATCTCTAAGAAATTCTTTAACTACAAGATGGAGGAAGGGAGTTCCGTTAGTGAGCACGCCATTGAGATGACGGGCTACACTCAACGCCTTGAGCAACTGGACTGCAAGATTCCATAGGAGCTCAAGATTGACACTCCTAGCTACAAAAGTTTTGTAGTTGATCACAATCAGATTGGTTCCACTGATATGATCGCTGAGCTCTTTGCTAAGATGAAAGTAGCAGAGGTGAACATCAAAAAGAATAATCATGTGTTGATGGTCAACAATCCCCCCACCTTCAAGAAAGGTAAGGGTGCAAGGAATCCCTTCAAGAAAGGCGGCGTAAGCGTTGCCCTGAGAAGAAGCTCAAGTCTGGTCCTAAACCGGACACTGAGTGCTTCTATTGCAAGGACAAGGGTCACTGGAAGCGCAACTGTCCGAAGTACTTAGCGGACAAGAAGGCTGGCACCATCAAAGGTATATTTGATATACATGTTATTGATGTTTTCCTTACTAGCCCTCGTTGTAGTGCTTGGGTATTTGATACCGGTTCAGTTGCTAATATTTGTAACTCGAAACAGGAGCTACGGAATAGACGGCGGCTTGCGAGGGATGAGGTGACGATGCGCGTTGGCAACGGATCAAGAGTTGATGTGATGGCCGTCGGCACGCTCTCCTTAGTTTTACCTTCGGGATTAGTTTTAAACCTTAATAAGTGTTATTATGTGCCTGCGTTGAGCATGAACATTATTTCTGGATCTTGTTTATTGCAAGACGGTTATTCATTTAAATCGGAGAATAATGGTTGTTCTATTTATATGAGTAACATCTTTTATGGTCATGCACCTATTGTGAATGGTTTATTTCTTCTAAATCTCGAAAGGGATGAAACACATATCCATAACATTGAGGCTAAGAGATGCAAAGTAGATAGTGATAATACTACTTATTTGTGGCAATCGTCTAGGTCATATCGATGTAAAGCGCATGAAGAAACTCCATTCGATGGACTTTTGGAGTCTCTTGATTTTGAATCATTTGACACATGCGAACCATGCCTCATGGGCAAGATGATCAAAACCCCGTTCTCCGTATGATTGAGCGAGCAATGGACTTGTTGGAAATCATACATACCGATGTATGCGACCGATGAGTGTTTCGACGCCGTGGATATCGCTATTTTCTCACTTTTACCGATGACTTAAGTAGATATGGGTATATCTATTTAATGAAACATAAATCTGAAACGTTTGAAAAGTTCAAAGAATTTCGAATGAAGTGGAGAACCATCGTATGTAAAGATTAAGTTTCTACGATCCGATCGTGGAGGTGAATATTTGAGTTATGATTTTCTCATGCATCTTAAAGCAAGTGGAATCGTTTCACAACTCACGCCACCCGGAACACCACAATGCAATGGTGTGTCTGAACGCCGGAATCGAACCCTATTAGATATGGTCCGATCAATGATGTCTCTTACTGATTTGCCGTTATCATTTTGGGGTTATGCATTAGAAACCGCTGCATTCACTTTAAATAGGGCTCCATCTAAATCCGTTGAGACGACATCGTATGAACTGTGGTTTGGTACTGAACCTAAGTTGTCGTTTCTTAAAGTTTGGGGATGCGAAGCTTACGTCAAGAAGTTGATGCCGGACAAGCTCGAACCCAAAGCGGAGAAATACGTCTTCATAGGATACCCTAAGGAAACTATTGGGTATACCTTCTATCACAGAACCAAAGGCAAAGTGTTTGTCGCAAAGAATGGTTCCTTTCTTGAGAAGGAGTTTCTCTCGAAAGAAGTGAGTGGGAGGAAAGTAGAGCTAGATGAGGTTATTGAACCTTCTCTTGAATTGGAGAGTAGCGCAGCACCTGAAATTGTTCCAGTGCCGCCTGCACCAACAATAGAGGAAGCTAATGACAAGGATCATGAAGCTTCAGACGATGCTGCTACTGAACGTCACATGTCGACAAGGTCGCGTGCCCCTCCTGAGTGGTACGGCAACCCTGTCTTGACTGTCTTGTTGGTAGAAGACAGTGAACCTACGAACTATGAGGAAGCGATGATGAGCCCAGACTCTGAGAAATGGCTAGAAGCCATGAAATCCGAATTGGGATCCATGAGCGAAAACCAAGTATGGACTTTGGTGGACCCTCCTAGCGACCGAAAGGCCGTTGAGTGCAAATGGATCTTCAAGAAGAAAATGGACGCGGATGGTAATGTTACCGTCTATAAAGCACGACTTGTCGTGAAAGGTTTTCGACAAGTTCAAGGTGTTGACTATGATGAGACTTTCTCTCCCGTAGCGATGTTTAAGTCCATTCGGATTTTATTAGCAATTGCTGCGTTTCATGATTATGAAATATGGCAGATGGATGTCAAGACTGCGTTCCTCAATGGCAACATTGATGAAGAGTTGTATATGATGCAACCCGTAGGTTTTGTTGATCCTAAGGATGCTGATAAAGTATGCAAACTTCAGCGTTCCATTTATGGACTGAAGCAAGCATCTCGGAGTTGGAACCTTCGTTTTGATCAAGTGATCAAGAGCTTTGGATTTGTTCCAAATTGCTACGAAGCTTGTATCTACAAGAAAGTGAGTGGGAGCTCGGTGACGTTTCTGGTACTATATGTGGATGACATATTGATTATCGGAAATGACATCAACATGCTTAATGATGTGAAGAGTTATAATGAAAGACCTAGGTGAAGCTGCTTATATATTGGGCATCAAGATCTATAGAGACAGACAAAGACGCCTGATACCTTTAAGCCAGAGTACATACCTAGACAAAGTTCTGAAAAGGTTTAGAATGGATAATGCAAAGAAAGGTTCGGTGCCTATGTTGTCAGGTAAGATGTTGAGCAAGGCTCAGTGTCTAGCTACGGTAAATGATAGGGAAGCTATGAGCAAAGTGCCTTATGCCTCGGCCATAGGTTCCATCATGTATGCCATGCTGTGTACTAGACCGGATGTGTCCAATGCTCTTAATTTGACGAGAAGATATCAAAGTGATCTAGGAGTGGAACACTGGACAGCCGTAAAGAACATCCTAAAGTACCTAAATAAGACTAAAGAAATGTTCTTAGTCTATGGGGGTGATGAACAGCTTGTCGTAAAAGGTTACGTCGATGCTAGTTTTGACACCGACAAGGATGATTCTAAATCTCAGACAGGATACGTGTATATTTTCTATGGAGGAGCTGTGAGCTGGAGAAGCTGCAAGCAAAGCGTGATCGCGGGATCTACAGTAGAAGCGGAATACATGGCTGCTGTAGAAGCGTCAAGTGAAGGAGTTTGGATCAGGAACTTCATCACTGAGCTTGGCGTGGTTCCAAGTGCGTTGGACCCACTGGATATATTGTGTGACAACACTGGCGCCATAGCACTCGCTAAGGAACCAAGATATCATCCAAAGACCAAGCATATCAACCGCAAGTTTCATATAATCCGAGATTATATAGCAGATGGAGATCTGAAGATTAGCAAAGTACATACAGATCTGAATGTCGCAGATCCGTTGACTAAACCTCTTCCGCGTGCAAAACATGATCAGCACCTCAGTGCCATGGGTGTGAGATTGTTGCAAAATGTAAACTAGATTATTGACTCTAGTGCAAGTGGGATACTGTTGGAATTATGCCCTAGAGGCAATAATAAAGATGTTATTATTATAATTCTTGTTCATGATAATGTTTATATTCCATGCTAGAATTGTATTAAGCGGAAACTTTAATACTTGTGTGGTTTGTGAACAACACCGTGTCCCTAGTACGCCTCTATGGACTAGCTCATTGATCAATGATGGTTAAGGTTTCCTAACCATAGACATGAGTTGTCAATTGATAATGAGATCATATCATTGGGAGAATGATATGATGGACAAACCCAAACTAAGCGAAGCAATTAGATCGTATCATCGTGTTCGTCTTTGCGAAGCTTTTCTTATGTCAAATATTGTATTCCTTATACCATGAGATAATACAACTCCCTGGTATCGGAAGAAAGCTTTGAGGTCATCAAACGTCATCCTATGAGAGGGTGATCATAAAGGTGTCTCTCAGGTGATCGGAAAGTATCTGTTGGGTTGTATGTATCGAGATGGGATTTGTCCCTCCCAAGTCGGAGAGATATACTTCAGGCCCACTCGGTAATCGATATCAACACCGCTTGCAAGCATGTGGTTAAGGAGTTAATCACAAAGTGATATCGGATTACGGAACGAGTAAAGTACTTGTTGTGAACGAGATTGAACTAGGTATGACTGCAAGCGATCAAATCTCGGGCAAGTAAAATATCGCGAGACAAAGGGAATATATATATGGGATTGATTGAATCACGGCATCGTGGTTCATCGATATGATCATCGATGAATGTGTGGGAGTCAATATGGGTTTCGCACCCGCGTTGATTATTGATAGAAGATCATGTGCGCATATTCTCGAACCGCAGGTCACACACTTAACGTATCTCGGCTAGGATAGATTGGATAATTGGTTTATGAGTTTTTGTTGAGTCTCGGATGGGATCCGGAACATCACGAGAGGTTTTGAGTGGTCGAGAATAAGATTCATATAAAGGCGGTGCAGTTTTGGAGTTCGAATTGTTCCAGGTTAATCGGTATTGTCTGGAAGCTTCTAGAACCTTCTGGAAGGGGACCAACGTGGCCCCACCTTCCGGGAGGGGGCATGGGCCTATGAGGGAGTGCCCTGGCCGCATTGGGACAGGGGCACAAGGCCCCATAGGGCCCAGTCGGCCAAGAGAGGTTTAAACTCTAGATAGAGCTTCTAGAAGGGAGGGGGGTTTCCTTGCCCCCCACTCTTCCTCCTTGGGGCTGCCGGCCTTGGCTTGGGGGAGGGGCTAGGGATGTGCCCACCCCTCTATATATAGAGGGCTGGGGGCGCACCAACCCCTACACCTTCCCCTCCAACCCTAGCCGCCCTGCTTCCCTTCCTCTCTCCCTCCCGACTGTTTGTAGGCGAAGCCCTGCTGCAGAAATTCTCCACCATATACACCACGCCATCGTGTTGTAGATCCAATCCGTCTCTCCACCATACTTGCTGGTCCGAGGAAGGAGGAGACGTCGAGTCTTTGCGTGTGCATCTCACGGAGGCACCGCCACTTGTGGTGCTAGATCGGATCGAATCGCGAGGAGGAGAAGCGAGTGCGACTACATCACCCACGTTCCGACGAGCGTTCATTGTGAATCTTCAAGGGTATGAAGATCTAATCCAATCTCTCTCGTTGTTTGCATCTCCTAGATTAGATCTTGGCTTTCCCTCTGTTCGCATCCGTAGAAAATTTTGATTTACTATGCCGCGAAACCCTTCACCAAGGGTCACAAACCCATCATTACATCAAACAACGGAAGCAAACAAGTTGTTCTAAACAACAAACTTAGAAAAGGGCCTAAGAGGCCATAACAAAAGTAGCGACCCTTCCATAGATCCTAGGCTGCTGCCCGGGAACCCCGACTACTCGTCGACCTCGAAGTAGAAACCACCTTCAGTTGGGGTAGCATCATCTGTAGAAAACATCAACGAAGCAAGGCTGAGTACAAGGTGTACTCCGCAAGACTTATGGCTAGTGGAGTTATTTTGCATAAAGCCATCTTTTGTTTTCAAAACAAGAGGGAGAAGAAACACGTCTAGTCAGATCATTTTCAAAAGGGGATAAGCAGACTTCAACTATAGCTCTTAAAATAGTCTTTGATATCCACCAAGAACCATCATCCACAGAACCACTCTTCCTGGACTACCCCCTCAACAACTCCGAGGAAGTATTCCGGATCTCACTTTAGTTGACAAGTTTTAACATTCGGTTATAGTTCTCTATGATCTTCACGTCCGTTCCCAAGTCGTCCATAACCGTGGACACGGCTTTTCGAAGAGATTAATAACCCTGCAAGGGTGCACAACTTTACCCACACGTACCAACCGATTCTTAATGCCAAATTATTAGCCCTCTTCCTTGGAAGGCCGACAGAGAGTGGTTGACCATGACCTTTACCTTGCTTTCGCCGAGACCATGAGTCACGCACTAAGGAGATGCCGCTGTAACGGGTCGAGTCTCGAAGTCGGTCCCTAGAGATGTGAACAGGGTTTGAGATTACGGATGCCGGGCATCTCCCATTCCCTGCCACGCTTACCTACCTGTATGAATGCACCTCCTTCACCTCCATTCAAGAACGACCAAGATGCGTATGACGAATGGAAAGCCCTAACTATGTGACTCATGGAATCTACTAGGTAAGTTAGTTGGTCGAGGGGGTTTCAAGGCCCCCGTGTGGTTGTACGCTTGTCTTGGTTCAATAGGCAAGAACATCGGGTCCTAGGGGTGACAAGTATGGGACTACAAAAACCACAACCCATGCGGCCTCCCATACAAGCCTTAACATGTTTATTAGCCACTTCTGATCACATCACCACAACCTACCATACTAGATTCATTCACACCTCCGGTGCATCACCTGGATAATCAGCATCGGACCACTAAGCATGGCTAAGCTTGACTGAACTGTGGCACTAGCGACACTCATAAGCCAAACCCTAGTTATGCTAGGAGCGGTGGATCAGGTAATATAGTTCACAAAGGATAACATGCATCAGATAGGATTACTCTGTCTACTAATAAAAGACTGTTTGAACCGAATGCATATGACGAGATTGAAATACTTTGTAATCATAGGATTCATATGTATGAGTGGGCTTCGCTTTCCTTGTCCATTGTTGGACTGGTACTTCTCTTCGGTGGCGTTGACTTCAACTTCGGTTTCGGTTCCTATTCGCGAGAACCAATCACCGGAAAAGAGAAAGCAACACTCAACACATGGCATATGCAATGCGCATACAATATGGATGATATGGCAAGTTAAACGGTGTTGAATTGAACCCTAAAGCATGCTTGATTACTTTTAAGGGTGTTCCGAAAGTCCAAACCCTAAAACAGGGGGATCATCGGAATCACCTGTGGGGTTCAATTGGTTCTTCAAATTATACTTGATATCAAAGTTGATTAACAATGTATTATTATAGCTTAGTTGGATAGGTTTCATTTTTCTGAACATTTTTGTATATTATTTGTATTTTTCTGATTTAAAATGAATTAGTTATGAATTTCCCAAATTTTAATTCATTTTAAACATTTTTGGAATATTTAAATTAATTTCCAAACTTGGGCCCACATGTCAGACTTTTATTATTTTCAGAAAATATTTACAGAAATGATTAAAAATCTGACAAGAAGGGCCCACCTGTCATACATTTTCATTTAAATAAAACAATTACAGAAAAGAAAAAAGGAGAAATGACATCAGCATGACATCATGCTGATGTCATCTGGGGCTTGATCCTCAGATCGATGCTCGATCTGTCGATCGAGCGTGCGCGGGTGCAAGGTTGTGTGCGCTGGACTCAACGCATCGCGCTGAGCCAGAAACTGGCGGCGCGGCGTGCATGGGGTTGCCGGAGACGGCGACGCGACAACGAACAGCGGCGACGACGTGAAGCTCTCGCGGGGGTGACGATACAGAGGAAGAGGGGGAGAACGGAGGGTTTCTTGAGCACGAAAAGCTCACCCTAAGCGCGATGGTGGTGACGGCGAGGCGAGGCGAGCACGGGAGACGCCGGGATCGAAGAAAAACGCGGCGGCCGGAGCTCGGAGAAATGAGGTCGAGAGCGACGATTCTGAGCGCCCGCGTCCGATTCCTTCGAGGAGAAGCACCAGGGCGACGAGGCGGAGCTCAAGGCGGGTTCAACGGGGCACGGGGATGCTTCAAGTGGCGGCGGCGTGAAGCTCTGGCCATGGTTCAGCCATGGAGCGAGAGAGATAGGGAGAGGAAAAAGTGGCGTTTTAGGGTTCGTCGACGGCGGCCAGGGCTACTTGTAGATTCTCGGGGGCGGCAGCGCGCATAGCGGCGCTGGTGGGCATCGTGGCGCTGGTGGGCATCGTGGCGACGGCGAGCGGCGAAGCGGCCGACACGGAGCTGCTTCTGTCGAGAGGAAGACGACAGGCGAAGGGGTACGGTCCTGGCTTGGCTGCTCTTGGGCCCCGGGTGGGCTGGCTGCTGGCGGCAGAAAGAGAGAGATGGAAGTAGGCTCGGCCCAGGGAGGGTTAGGACTAGATTTTTTTCTATAAAAACCTTTTCTAATTCTGTTTTCTATTTCCTCTTTTGTATTTTGAATTCAAATCTGTTTTGAATGATTTCAATTTTACAGAAACTTTTGCATAACATATGGAAACAATAAGGAGCACTTGTAACTATTTGAGCTCCATGCATTTGAGAATTTTCAAAATATGGGAACCATTTGAATTGATTCAAAGAGAGAGGAAAACCTATTAGGGTTTTAGGGTTTTTTTGTTTGGTATTCTTTTGTTAAATCTAAGTGCAAGTGTAATGAATGCATGAAATGCTCAAACACATCTTATTTATATTACACAGAAGGGTGGTATGTTATAGTAGCAACAACACATCTACAACCTTAGAGATTTCTGACACTTCCCCAGATTACTAGAGGCATGAACCTACTGATACGTCGTAAACATATCTATAATTTTTTATGTTCCATGCTTGTTTAGTATCTACTTTGCTATGCTTTGTCTACACTTTGAGGTATTTTTATACATTTTCTGGAACTAACCTATTAACAAGGTGCCGCAGTGCCAGTTGCCTGTTTTTTTGCTGTTTTTGGTTTCAGAAAAGCTAGTAAGGAAATATTCTTGGAATTAGACGAGACAAAAGTCAAAGTAAATATTTCACTAAGACGAACACAGAGACCGAAGGGCGACCGGATGGGAGCCACAGGGTGGCCGCACCCCCCCACGCGCGGGCCCACCATGGGTCGCGCCTGGGTAGGGTGTGGTCCCCCTGGCCTCCCTCCTGTCTCGCCTCTTCGCCTATATAATCCCCCGGATACCAAAACCCTGAGTAACCGATCAGATCTCCACGAAATAGTCCGTAGCCGCCGCCACCATCGTCCCTAGATCGGGGGATCTGAAGCTCTTCCCGGCACCCTGCCGAAGGGGAGAGATCATCCCGAAGGTCTTCTTCATCACCATGCCAGCCTCCAGTATGATGCGTGAGTAGTTCCACCTTGGACTATGGGTCCATACAGTAGCTAGATGGTTGTTTCTCATCCTTTGTGCTATCGTGTTTAGATCTTGTGAGCTCCGTTCATGATCAAGATCATCTATTTGTAATCATGCATGTTGTGTTTGCGAGGATCCGATGGATATTGAGATTACTATGTCAGATTGATTATTGATTCTATCATGTCTTATGATTATTGATTCTATCATGTCTGTGTTGTTTGAGATCTTGAATGCTCTCCGTTTCTAGTAGCTATCTTGGCCAAGTAGATGCTAGTGACTCCAAGAGGGAGTATTTATGCTCGATAGTGGGTTCATGACTCTATTGAATCTAGGGAAGTGATATAAATCTCTAAGGTTGTAGATGTGCTGTTGCCACTAGGGAGAAAACAACAATCTCTTGTTCATGGAACAATTGTATTGTTTACTTTACACACATTGCTTAATGAAGTTATCCGTTGCTTGCAACTTAATACTGGAGGGGGTTCGGATGATAACCTGAAGGTGGATTACTAGTCATAGATGCAGTTGGATGATGGTCTATGTATATTGTTGTAATGCCTAATAAAATCTCATAGGATCATGAATGTCTAGTATTGCATTGTTGTGCCTTGCTCAGTCTTGTTAATTGCCCCACTGTAATTTGTTTACCCAGCATGTTATGTTATTTATCTTAAGGAGAACACCTCTAGTGAACTATGGACCCCCGTCCAATCTTTACTATTGTTACATCATCCACTGTTACTATTTACTTTCTGCAAGCAACCATTACCTTCCACACCATACGTTTAATCCTTTGTATTCAGCAAACCAGTGAGATTGACAACATCACTGTAAGTTGGGGGCAAAGTCTTGAGTTTGTGTCGTGTAGGATTCCAAGTTATAGCAACACTTTGGAGTTGTTTCCTTGCTCCTACTGGTTCGATAACCTTGGTTTCATAACTGAGGGAAAACTTACTGCCGTGCTCATCATACCTTCCTCTTGGGGTATCCCAACGAAGCTCTACTATTGAGCCACGTCACCTACTATCGAGCATAAATACTCCCTCTTGGAGTCGCAAGCATCTACTTGGCCAAGATAGCTACTAGCAACAGAGAGCATGCAAGATCACAAACAACACATACATGATAGAATCAATAATCAATCTGACAAAATATAATGAATAATCAATCTGACATAGTATCTCAATATCCATCGGATCCCCGCAAACACAACATGTATGATTACAAATAGATGATCTTGATCATGAACGGAGCTCACAAGATCTAAACATGAAAGCACAAAGGAGGAGAAACAACCATCTAGCTACTGTATGGACCCATAGTCCAAGGGTGAACTACTCACGCATCATACAGGAGGCTGGCATGGTGATGAAGAAGGCCTCCGGGAAAATCTCTCCCCTTCGGCAGGGTGCCGGGAAGAGCTTCAGATACCCCCCGATCTAGGGACGATGGTGGCGGAGGCTATGGTTTGTTTCGTGGAGATATGATCGGGTTCCTAGGGTTTGTGCATCAGGGTGACTTTATAGGTGAAGAGGCGAGGGGTCACCGAGGCCCACACCGTGTGGCGTGGCCCCTGGCCAGCATGTTCTAGGGTGTGGCCACCTCGTGGCCCCCCTTCGGCTGCCCTTTGGTCTGTGTATTCTCTCCGGTAAAATATTGACTTTGGCTTTTGTCCCATCTAATTCCGAGAATATTTCCTTACTAGCTTTTCTAAAACCAAAACAGCAGAAAACAGGCAACTGGCACTACGGCATCTTGTTAATAGGTTAGTCCCAGAAAATGTATAAAAATACCTCAAAGTGTAGATAAAGCATAGCAAAGTTGATACTAAACAAGTATGTAACATAAAAAATTATAGATACGTTTATGACGTATCAACCGTAATAGAGAAACATGGGGATTTGATTTAGACGGCGAAGGAGGTATAGAAATTGAATATGATTGTCTTAATGCTTATAAAGAATACGGTAAGGTAAAAGAAACTGCTGATGAACTCCAACTTGATGATGATATTGTTTTGCAAATTCTTTAGTCTTCTATAGAACATATTGAGTCTCCTAAAAATGACTGGCTCCATTACACTCCACCACCCGAGCCAGCTATATAAGACGATCCAATAATTACAACTTTTATTGAACCATTGTGGAAGGTACCCTCATATGTTGAACCACTTCCTTTCCCAAGGATGACAAATAAACATATGATGGCCCAGTAGCTGGAGGATCAACGAGAAGAAGAGTTATTCCTAAAACAGCTAGAAGAAGCACATGGAAGGAAAACTAAAGTAAGTGTATAAGAGATAGGAGATCCAGCGAAGGAAGACATCCTTACCATGTTTGCTCACTACAACGTGATTGAGCTAGATACTGAAGCCTCGCAGTTCGTCGAAGGTAAGGTAAAATATAAATAAGTTGGTAAGCGTATTCTCCCTTGTACTTTCGGAGTAACTTCCTATTGTGGCCTCTATGACATAGGGACTGCTGTTAACGTGATACCTTTTAACTTCTGTTTAAAAATCAAAAAATAACTAGCACCATTGGAACTACATGATACGGACATGACTATAATGCTTGTTGATAAAACACTTAGAGTCCATACGGGAATAATTAGAGATGTTCCAATCTATACTAGACCATACAAATATCCTATTGATTTTGTGCTAGTTGATATGCCTACCGATGTTTATTGTCCCATCTTTTTTGGAAGAACCTTTCTAAATACTGTAGGAGCAAACATAGATTACAAGAGACAAACCATGTCTCTCAAATTTGGGGAAGAGAAAATGGATTTTCATTTCTCCAAATTTGACCATAAGCCAGCTATTGAAGAACTAGATGATGATGAGTATGAACGTGAGTAAGAAGGTAATTTTGTCAATTTGGCCTCGATAGTTATTGAGACTCTAGATGATGATTTAGCAAGGAGTTTAGTTAATAATAATATCCTCTATGACATAGAGAAAATTGAAATAGATGATTATCTTGACTCCACACCTAAGGTGGATGTTGATATTAATCAAGAATATGAAGAACCTATAAGAAAGGGAGATGAAGCTCTTTCCCCTCCTGTCATTAAAACTTTACCAAAGGAATTAAAATATAGGTTTCTTGATGATACCAATAGATTCCCTGTTATTATAAGTTCTAATCTTGTAGAAAAAGAAGAGGAGAATTTGATGAAAGTTCTTCAGATGCATAGAAATGCTCTTGTGTATTCGATGATCCCCCCATAGGATATTCATGGAGGAAGGTTCCCAACCGGTCCCAGACTTTCAGCGACGCTCAAACCTCACATGAAAGAGGAGGTAAGAAAAGAAATAATACATTTATTAGATGCAGGGATCATCTTTCATGTAGAAGAGAGTGAATGGGTACGTCATGTTCATTGTGTTCCTAAGAAAGGTGGATTTACTGTTGTTGAAAATGAACATAATGAGATAGTGCCCACAAAGACTGTTGTTGGACACAGGATGTGCATTGACTATAAAACTTAATAAAGAAATCAGGAAAGATCATTATCTACTTCCGTTTATAGATGAAACTCTTGAGAGGCTAGCTATGAATTCTTATTTTTGTTATTTAGACGGATATTTTGGCTTTTCTCAAATTGTTGTTCATCCTGACGACCAACTTAAAACTACCTTTATATGTCCCTATGGTATTTATGCTTATCGTCGTATGCCTTTTGGTCTTTGCAATGCCCCTCCTACTTTTCAAAGATGCATGACTGCTATATTTTCCGATTATGTTGAAAGTATTATGGAAGTCTTCATGGATGATTTTTCTATTTATGGAACTTCCTTTAATCATTGTCTCCATAATCTTCATAAAGTTTTGCAGAGATGCGAAGACGCTAACCTAGTATTAAACTGTGAGAAGTGCCACTTTATTGTTCAAGAAGGTATAGTACTTGGTCACAAAATCTCAGTTAATGGTATAGAGGTTGACAAAGCAAAGATAGAAGCTATAGAAAGGCTTCCTCCTCCTCGGGATGTGAAAGGTATAAGGAGTTTTATAGTCCATGCTGGATTTTATATAAGGTTCATTAAAAACTTTTAAAAAACTATTAGAATTTTAACTAATCTTGTTCAGAAAGGGATTGTCTTTAATTTTGATAAAGGATGTCTAAATGCTTTCAACATATTAAAACAATCTCTCATTGAATCTCCCGTTATTAAACCACCTAAATGGAAGAAATGCTTTGAGTTATTCTGTGAGGCTATTTATGAAGCTGTTGGAGCAATTCTTTGCCAGTATGATGGTGATAATCTCAATATCATTCATCATGATAGCCGTACCCTAAGCGGGGCCCAAAAGAATTACCCCATGATAGAAAAAGAATTTTTTTGCTATAGTTTTATCATGTGAATTTAGATCTTACATCAATGATTCAAAAGTGAGAGTACATACCGATCGTATTGGCCTAAAGGAAATCATAGAAAGGATGATCCATTGGACTCTACTTTTACAAGAATTTAATTTGCAAATTTTTTAAAGAAAGGAGGAGATAGAGGAGGCACCCGTGGACACCTACGAAATTGCTCCACCTAAGGAAGTGTCATCCATATACATACCTATAGGAACAACATTGCCAAAAAGGAAGTTCTCAAATTCTCTTTGCAATGATTTTAGTGATATGCTTCATCCCACCTTGTTCAATGAGAAAAAGAAAAAAAAACCAGAAAGGAGAAGGTACTCATATGAACTCATTATCTCTAAATAGATCAGGTATGTGAAATCTGAAGTTATATTTGTTCTAGATGATTTTCTGCTATTTCTTTCTGCATTTTTGATTTCCTTTTGTTTTTCTGATTGCACTGCCAGTTTTACAAAGTCGGTACGGACGGACAGTATGGCCGCACCCGCCCGTAGAACTGGTTGTTAAACGCACTGCATCCTTTTCCTACTTTTCGCTGTTTTAGTACGACCACACGGTATAGACGCACCTGACCATACCACTGATCGTTATCGCTACGGTATTACTTCGCCAAACTTTAGTCTATTCTTGTGCTATAAAAAAACTAAGTCGGTAAAATGCAGTACGTACGGACATTATGGGCGGTACCTGCCTATATCGCTTAGCCAGTTTGAGGTTATCGCCTTCGAAGCCGTGTTGACCTGGCAACGACTCGGTACGGGCACGCCTTACGGGCACGGGTCCGTACTGAGTGGTCGTTACGATCGTATTTTCTTTCTTTTTCATTTATCTCTTTCCATATTTGTTGGGATTTTTTTCTTGGACGACCCTTTTCCTTCCGGTACATATTTCGTCCTACCTCTAACCTCTTATAAGCCTCTTTAGAAGGCCTCTTTGTTTCTATTATCAAAACATATCTCCTCCGTGTCGCCTCTTCCTTCCAAGAACCTTTGAACAATGTCCTATCCATGGAGTTTCTCTCAAGGGAGAGAAGACCTCCATGGATCGTCTTCAAGAATCACGGAGGAAGTCAAGGCTACTGAATCAAAGAAGAAGGAGATAGATGTCAAGGATGTACTCAAGCTTATAGAAACAATACAAGATGGGCGTAAGGTGTTCATCCTTGGTGTTGGCAAAGATGGAGACTCCGAATAAGTTCAACTTGATTTAGAAGGAGATGGATAAATCTACTTGAAGAAGGCAAAATAACAGGGGGAGAAGATCCATGCATCCTTAGATTCCCTCGACCGCCGTATCAAAAAGATTGAGGTAAAATCTCCAGGATCTTCTAAACATATTGAACTGTTGCGTCGTTATCTGGACTAGATGGATTTGAAGATAATGAAAGGACTCGAAGCAAATCTCAACATCAGCCTTCGATCCATAAACACTCAGAAGCAAACAATAGATATGTACAAAGCTCTTGTGAAACAGTTTGAGAAAGTTAGCGAGCAGCGTCGGATCCGAATCTTGATCCTAGAAGCATCAAACAAGACGCTTCGAGTAAACCTTTGTGATTCAAGGGGTCACCCCTCTACAGACTAAAGGGCGTGCCATGATACCAAATAAAAGCAAGGAATTATTTGATCCACCCGGTTTGATTCCAAGCTTGGGGGGATCTGTGAGAGTCTAGTAATCTATCTCACAGTTTTAGCATGTTTACTTTTCCGCATGCATTTAGACTTTCATTCCAAAGTTTGCATTAGTTGCATCAACTTCAAGTTCCCCTTGTTCGAGAGATTATTTATATTCATTGGGTTTCGAGACTTTATGATATTTGAAGCGTGTTATGATTCATGATTATTATATTAGATGATTGAAATATGTTGAGTGTTATGATACTTGTACATCTGTCATGATTTTTAGGGACTTCCACACCAATAAAAGTATTGATTAGGTTATGAGAAGAAAAATTCTGGTAGCATATTATAATTAAGAGTTTTGTTGTAGCCATCAAAGTAATGAGCATGATCAAATAACTTCATAATAAAAAGGTGGAAAGAAAATAATAAGATATTTATGCATGTTTAGACAAAATGCAAAAGAAGCAAAAAGAGGGAGCAGCTATAAAAAAATCAAGAGGAAAGAAGAGTGATCATGAATCTTCATTACTAAACTAAGCGCTCATTATTTCTAAACTCAATGATTATATAATATGTTAAATCATTAGAATTTCCTTATAATTTCATTAATACTAGAGAAGGTGTGGAAGGCTCTAAGTCATGTAATGTGTAAGGGTATGATAATACCCCCGACGCTTCTCTACATCCGATGTTGTATTCCTGTTTCAATTTTTTGCCTCATTTATTGGAACGACTCGTGTCTAGTGAACATGATGATCTTGTCCATAATCCACAATCTTGCTCGAGGACGAGCAAGATCCTAGATTGGGGGAGTTGATGAGTCCAAAATTTAAGTATTTTTACCTATTATTTTTGCATAAATATAGTAGGGATCTTTGTATTTCACTGCATTCACGCACACCTTTTGTCTTTATTTCAACAGGATCTCAAATCACTAAGTCTATTATGAACATTTCAATTAAATATATCATATTATACTATATTATGATATTTTTAAGTGATAAAAGTAATTTTGAGGAATTACCTTCGCACCTAGGAAAATACCAAGCGAGGAGAGGCAACCAGTGCTCGTAACGACCAGCGGTACGGGCGGGGCCCACCCGTACCATCTTCCTGTACTATGTTCCATCGGGACCGCCTCGTCAAATACTTTCCCCTAGCGAATACAGTGGAGGGACCCGACATTCACAGCCACCAGAAACCATGAAAAACCACATATGAAAGGGATTTGAAGGAGGAACTTGGCTGGGGAGAAATCTCTGCTGATCCATGGATCATTGTAGAACAACGCATCATCCCCTTCATCATCAACCACTGCATCTACATCACCACCATCACTCTCATCCTTCCTCCATTAGATCTTGTTATAATTCTAGATTTAATTGTGGTTTGCACTAGATCTATTTCATTACTTTCATCCATCCATTATATTATGATGTTGTTGTTGATGGCTTCCATGTGTGAGTAGTTACTTTGTTCTTGGGGAGATGGAGAAACACTAGCACTATTATGAATTTGCAATAAAGATGATATATTTTTGTGTCTGTATGACTTGCAGTTGAAAGGATACAGATGCCGCCTAGAGGGGGGGGAGGGTGAATAGGCAGTTTAAAACTTTTCCGAGAGTGGCTCAACAAAGGCGGAATTAAACTAGTGTTTAATTTGTTAAGCACAAAACCTAGAACAACTAGGGTTCACCTATTTGCACCAATAAATCATGCTAAGAAAGACAAGCAACTATGTGATATCCAGATATATACTTCAAGCACGAAGGCTATCACAAAGTAAAGTGGATAAGTAAGAGCTCGGATATAGAGATAACTGAGGCACACGGAGACAACGATATTTTACCGAGTTCCTACCAACATGGAGTATGTCTCATTTGGAGAGGGGTGGTATCTGTAGGGGTCCCAACCTAATAAGGTAGAGTCCTCCTGTGTTTTACAATGCTAGTCCCTGGATCAATAGCTAGCATCCACAGTTAAGATGTAATATCAAGAAACAAAGGTCATAATATAACTTTATAACCAGGATTAACATAATTTTATTACATCAATACATAGCTCATTTGGCTATTACATTACATTGCAGCGGAATAATTATAATCATGGGGTCCTTCATCTTCAAAGTGCCACAGTGTATGTTGTAGACTTTGTAATCCTAATCAATCAATCTTCACTAAAATCAATCAAACCTGCAACATACAAGTTACAGCCACAAAGGGTCAATACATTTGAATTGTATTGGCAAGTGATACTATGGTAGTATAGTGGAATCTATCATCTATATGCATTTGGCTAAGTGGAGTTGAGGCTTGCATTGCTCAAAATATATTTTTCTTATCATTTTGAAAATACTAAGTTTTTGCTTGACAAAATCATTTCCCTCAATGAAAGATTTCAAGATCCTTGTACCAAGCCATCTCTCCATCAATGATTGAAGAATTCAAACAACCCTTGTTCAAACCACAAGATTTTAATTTAGAAATTGGAATGATGAGATTCTTGATTGCTTCCATGTCTTGATGCTCAAATTGTCCTTTACCAGGGACATGGCTAAGTACTTAGGTTTTACACTCTGCAGAGGTGGTGCACTTTACCCACAAGACTTGGTTTCCCAAGACAAAATCTTTCAGAAGCCTTCCCTTAGACCAAAATGGACGCGTTCCAACCTATCAAACACTACCACCCACTGTCCATTTGGCTAAGTTCTTGCAACCTATATGATCATGGCAGAGCCCATATTTCCAAGTGGTTGCACTTGAAGCTTCTCAACATTTGACATCTCAAATCCCTTTGTTTCCTGGGTGGCCATCCACAAGTGAGATACACAATCCAAGTCCATGGCCTTGTGAACCACTCAACCATTCTCCACCAAGCTATTCCATTACACCCAGGTGATTCATTAACTTAGTTGTTTTATTAGACAAAATCACAAGTCCTTAGACTTAGAATATTTTTCATAGTGTGAATATATATTCCACCCATGTTTTCTATTAGCTAGGCTAAGCTTGGTAGTAGTAGGAATCTTAACTTAGGAAAATCCTACTAAGGATTCATCTACTAGGTTTTCCTATAGCAAGATCTATACTTAGCAAAATCTATGCAAGTTTTACTTAGCAAAATCACTAATGCATAGTGAAAGTATTGGGATTGAAAGTATGAAGCATCACTTGCCTTTTTGGTAGGGAATGGTGGTTCACTCCTTGATCTTGCTAGTCTCTCACTTCACTACAAGTCAATCAAGCAAACACTAATTCAATTTACATTCCAAACCAATAATCACTCAAACAATTTCTCACACACAAAACAATGGAAACTAATTCATGCATGGGAGCATGCACAAAATAGTTTTATTTTGCAAAGGGGGTCTCTATGGGTTTCTAAACTTTGTAAGATCCAAATTGGTCATTTACCAAAGTGGCAAAGTCATTAGTTAGAGGGTTTTGTCCAAAAACTATTTTTAAATCCATTCATCATTTTATGTGGTGAAAATGTTTTTATTAAGGAAAAAATTCTTAAGTTGTTCACCAAATGAGTTGCTATTGCAAAGCTTGGTGTTTTAGGTCAGTAGGTTTGGTCCAAAACATTTCCTTAAAGTTTTCTTTCCATAAAAATTTTTATAACCAAAAACCATTCTTTTTATTTGGCTAGAAAATGACTAAATCAAGTAATCCAACCTAAATCTTACAAAAATAATTTTTAACACTAAGGGTTGACTCCTAGGGTCAGTAAGATCACAACAAACCATTTTGCAAAGGTTTTAATCCAAAAATCATTTTTAAACAATTTTTCTAATCTAAACAAGTACACAAATGTTTTTGCAAATTCAAACAAGCTAACAGATACTATTTGTCAAACTAAGGCCATGGTTGGCTAGGGCTTGTTCTCCTGATTTCATTGATATAAAATTTGCCAAATTTGGACGTGTGGTTTGAAAGTTATAGCAATTACAAATTTGTATTCTAATCAGATCAAAATTCTGTTTTAAATCGAATCCTGAACACGTGGCTGCTTCTGATTGGGCAATACCGTTTCGTGTGGATCACGTGTTACAGGCCACAGGATTAAAAGGGGCATGTGCGGCTCAGATCAAACGTACCCCTTCAGTTTAGTGAATCTATCCAAGCCATCCGATGCTAATCTAACGGTTCCAATTGCTTGGCCAAACAGCGGGCGGCGCGTCTGGTGGCGGAAGCGACGGGCGAGGTTGCGGCGATGCAGGTTGCGAGAAAGAGGGAGGGGAAGCTCACCGAGTTCGTAGTGCACCGCTGATGCTCAACGTGGTCTTTGTTGGCCAAGGGGCGCACGGGGACGGCGGCGATTGCTCCTCGGAGACGTCGTCAGCGTCGGGCTTGCTCAGGCGTCGTCAAGGACGAGGCTACAGCGCGTACCAGGGCAAACGGAAGACAGGTCGATCGCCATCTTGGCGAGATGCGTGCGTGAACGAGAGGAAAGGCGACGAAACTACAGGGTACTCGCGGAGTGGCGACGCGGCGGCGGCAGATGTTGTCGAGGTCGGTGCTCTGGGCGCCCGCGGTTGATTGAATGGCACAGAAATATGCGCTAGGGTGCAGTGAGCATGCTCGTGTGTTCGGGAGGCAGGAGGTGGTGAGGCTGCGGAATCGCCGGAGCGTCGGAGATAGTGCAGTCGAGGAGAAATTGAGATGGACTGGAGGCGTGCTCGGGGAAGGTAACAGAGGGGAAAGGAGGAGGAATCAGGGGCGATTAAGACAGCGTGGTTGCAGGAGTGAGTAAGTGCGGCGTTAACGCGAATTGATGCTCGCGAATTCATCACTGAAACGGGGGAGAGGGGGAAAGAACGGTCGCGGGGTGAGGAAGAAGAGCAGTAGGGTGTGGGGTCCGCTGGCAGTGGGAAAAGGGAAGAGGGGGAGGTCCACATGTCAGTTGCTTCGTGGGTTTTAAAAGTAGTGTGAAACGTTTTCATTCGGGGGAGGGGAGTTGGGCTAGATGGGCTGGAGCTGGGCCAGATGGTTGGGCTGCTCGTTTTGTTCTATTTTTTTTCTATATGATTTCTTTTTCTTTTTCCAAATCTATTTCCTGTTTTTGAATTTCAAACAACCAAACATCAACAAAATAAATTAAAACAAACACCACACTTCACAATTTTGAACTTGGTTCTGTTTAGTAACCTGAACCAAAAATCCTAAATAAAATAATATTTTAAATCTTTTTAGGTTCCATTTATTAATTAAATAAAATGGTCCATGGTTTATTAATAAAACAAGGTTTGGTTTATTTAATAAAATCTTCATTTGAAATCCAAATGCTTTCAAAACCCAATCAGTAGGTTTTATTTGGAAATAAAGAATATTTGGAGAACTTGTTTAAAATAATATAATCCTTTTACTTTAGGGTCCATTAATAATTAAATAAAATGGACCTTAGTTATTAAATCAAATAGGGTTTGATTTTATTAATAAAATCTTTATTTGAACCTAAATATTTTCAAAATAAAATTAGTAGGTTTAATTTGGGAGGTATATAATATTTGGTAATTTGTTTTAAAACAAATAACCTTTTATTTTAGTGTCCATTATTTAATTTAACATAATAGGCTTTCATTATTAAATCCAATAGGATTTGTTTTATTGAGATATTTATTTTGAAATCTAAAATAAAGCCCAAACACTTTAGTAGGTTTTATTAGATATTATAATATACTTGGAAAACCTATTTAAAACAATCTAATAAGTTTTGATGTTTAATTAAAATGGTAAAACCTTTTATTTGAATAAAATTTGATGTTAATTTTTTATTATTTTATTTTAAATAAACCTTTGTTATTTTTATTCAAAACTAAATGTTTTAATTCCCAAAGTTTGGTCAAGGTTTAATTTTGCTTTATAAAATAATCCTTATTTGTAAACTTCTATTTCATTTGAAAACAAATCTTTTCATTTAAGAGTTTCAAAATAGTATTTTAAATATTTTTATTTTCCTTTAATAAAAGTTTATCTTTTTAAATCTCTTTAGGATTTATTTGATTCAAATTGGTTTGAGGTTCCATTTGAATTCAAAAGTTTCTTCTGGCTCTGGAATTTAAACAAAGTTTTATTTTATTCATTTATTTTCACATTACAAGATTTGGAAAATCTTGGGATGTGACAGGCTACCACCCTTAAAATAAATCTCGTCCCGAGATTTGGGGAGGCTAGGGTTACAAGCAAATTCAAAACAACTAGGGTACTACCACCCTTAAAAATTTTCAAACAAAAATTACACATTGGCCTTCTTGAAAACTTCTCTAAGCGAACTTTGCATATGTCCTTGGTTTCTTTACTTGACTCATGGGCCAAGGTTGAGCTTCTCCATAGGCTTGTTCAACTTGTTCTTCATTCTTTCTGGACAGTTGCTTGCATAGTGTCCTGGGTTCTTGCAGTTGAAACAATTAATGTCATTGAGTTCTTTACGTGGCTCTTGTGGGCAAGTTGCTACATAATGGCCTGGTTGTTTGCAGTTGTTGCACCACACATCGTCAATCTCTTTATTCTTCTTGTTCTCTGGGCATCCACTGGAGTAGTGTCCCATTTCCTTACATTTACGACATTGTGCAAGGCTCATGTCTTGCTTGGGCTTCTTGGTTTTCTTTGATCCTTTGAATTGGGTTGTCTTGTTTGGAGGTATGAGTGGTCCTTTTCCTTTGGTAGACTTGGATCCTTCTTGTTTCCTTTTTTCTACCATGGCATAGATGGGACATAGGCCAGGAGTATGATCTCTTCCTTCACAAAGGTAGCACGTAGCTTGAGAGGTGGGGCATTGTCCAACAGGATGGTCTTCTTCACAATTGGGGCATTGTCCTTCATGCTCCGTGGAAGTATGATCCTTGTCTCCGCAAATAATGCAAGCCGGGGCTCCATCTAGAATAACATTTTTGTCATCCTTGTTATCATACACTCTTCTAGGATAGCTTTCTTCCATGCTAATCATTTGATTAGTCACCTTAAGCATTAGTTGAGATTGTTCCTCCAAATTTTTTTGCAGTGCTGGATCTTTATCACTATTGTTGGCTAGGAACTGAGTTGTTAGTTGGTTCAACTGATGTTGGGTTGCTATGAGCTCTCTCATACTGTCAGCTTGGTTGGTGTTGGTGTCATCAACCTTGGAGTCTTTTGGAGTAGTCATCTGTTTGGGTTGAAGGAAGATTAAAATGGGCAAGATATTTCTAAGGAAATATTTCTAATCACACACATCACAATTCACATAAGCAATGTGCAAGCAATCACAAAAAAACATTTCACTCAAACAAGGTTCAAGCACATACTTAGGCAACAAAATATTTTTGTTACACCACATAAGTTGGTGGTTTTGACTTAACTAAAATATGGTGGTCCATCTATATGGTTCACTTGTGATCTTTCCATCATTCTTGGTTGATCCTTCTTGCATGAGATCATGGTTTCCTTGGGAAAAACTCTTGGTTACAATACTTCAAATGATGTAGGCTCCTTCTAAGTTTTTGCATTCCCTCAGTCTCTAAATCTTGAGCAAGATTTCCTTGTATCACTTGTAGTCCTTAGTGGTATTCAAGTTGGAAGTCCTTGGTGAATATGCTGAATATGTTGAAGTCATTAGAGTTGAAGAAGTTGAAGAAGTCCTTTGCACATGGTGTAGTCTTTGGCCATGGGGTAGGTTTTTCCATCAAGTTGAAATAGAAGAGATGTAGAGTTGAAACCAAAATGGTGAAGGAAAGAGGTTACAAGTTTTTTTGTAAATAAGTTTTTGAACAAATACAACTCCTATTTTTTATAAGGGTTTTTGTCCAATCCTAGGGTTTACAAATCCTACAGGCAACACAATGCTCTGATACCATCTGTAGGGGTCCCAACCTAATAAGGTAGAGTCCTCCTGTGTTTTACAATGCTAGTCCCTGGATCAATAGCTAGAATCCACAGTTAAGATGTAATATCAAGAAACAAAGGTCATAATATAACTTTATAACCAGGATTAACATAATTTTATTACATCAATACATAGCTCATTTGGCTATTACATTACATTGCAGCGGAATAATTATAATCATGGGGTCCTTCATCTTCAAAGTGCCACGAGCGATGTTGTAGACTTTGTAATCCTAATCAATCAATCTTCACTAAAATCAATCAAACCTGCAACATACAAGTTACAGCCACAAAGGGTCAATACATTTGAATTGTATTGGCAAGTGATACTATGGTAGTATAGTGGAATCTATCATCTATATGCATTTGGCTAAGTGGAGTTGAGGCTTGCATTGCTCAAAATAGATTTTTCTTATCATTTTGAAAATACTAAGTTTTTGCTTGACAAAATCATTTCCCTCAATGAAAGATTTCAAGATCCTTGTACCAAGCCATATCTCCATCAATGATTGAAGAATTAAAACAACCCTTGTTCAAACCACAAGATTTTAATTTAGAAATTGGAATGATGAGATTCTTGATTGCTTCCATGTCTTGATGCTCAAATTGTCCTTTACCAGGGACATGGCTAAGTACTTAGGTTTTACACTCTGCAGAGGTGGTGCACTTTACCCACAAGACTTGGTTTCCCAAGACAAAATCTTTCAGAAGCCTTCCCTTAGACCAAAATGGACGCGTTCCAACCTATCAAACACTACCACCCACTGTCCATTTGGCTAAGTTCTTGCAACCTATATGATCATGGCAGAGCCCATATTTCCAAGTGGTTGCACTTGAAGCTTCTCAACATTTGACATCTCAAATCCCTTTGTTTCCTGGGTGGCCATCCACAAGTGAGATACACAATCCAAGTCCATGGCCTTGTGAACCACTCAACCATTCTCCACCAAGCTATTCCATTACACCCAGGTGATTCATTAACTTAGTTGTTTTATTAGACAAAATCACAAGTCCTTAGACTTAGAATATTTTTCATAGTGTGAATATATATTCCACCCATGTTTTCTATTAGCTAGGCTAAGCTTGGTAGTAGTAGGAATCTTAACTTAGGAAAATCCTACTAAGGATTCATCTACTAGGTTTTCCTATAGCAACATCTATACTTAGCAAAATCTATGCAAGTTTTACTTAGCAAAATCACTAATGCATAGTGAAAGTATTGGGATTGAAAGTATGAAGCATCACTTGCCTTTTTGGTAGGGAATGGTGGTTCACTCCTTGATCTTGCTAGTCTCACTTCACTACAAGTCAATCAAGCAAACACTAATTCAATTTACATTCCAAACCAATAATCACTCAAACAATTTCTCACACACAAAACAATGGAAACTAATTCATGCATGGGAGCATGCACAAAATAGTTTTATTTTGCAAAGGGGGTCTCTATGGGTTTCTAAACTTTGTAAGATCCAAATTGGTCATTTACCAAAGTGGCAAAGTCATTAGTTAGAGGGTTTTGTCCAAAAACTATTTTTAAATCCATTCATCATTTTATGTGGTGAAAATGTTTTTATTAAGGAAAAAATTCTTAAGTTGTTCACCAAATGAGTTGCTATTGCAAAGCTTGGTGTTTTAGGTCATTAGGTTTGGTCCAAAACATTTCCTTAAAGTTTTCTTTCCATAAAAATTTTTATAACCAAAAACCATTCTTTTTATTTGGCTAGAAAATGACTAAATCAAGTAATCCAACATAAATCTTACAAAAATAATTTTTAACACTAAGGGTTGACTCCTAGGGTTAGTAATATCACAACAAACCATTTTGCAAAGGTTTTAATCCAAAAATCATTTTTAAACAATTTTTCTAATCTAAACAAGTACACAAATGTTTTTGCAAATTCAAACAAGCTAACAGATACTATTTGTCAAACTAAAGGCCATGGTTGGCTAGGGCTTGTTCTCCTGATTTCATTGATATAAAATTTGGCAAATTTGGACGTGTGGTTTGAAAGTTATAGCAATTACAAATTTGTATTCTAATCAGATCAAAATTCTGTTTTAAATCGAATCCTGAACACGTGGCTGCTTCTGATTGGGCAATACCGTTTCGTGTGGATCGCGTGTTACAGGCCACAGGATTAAAAGGGGCATGTGCGGCTCAGATCAAACGTACCCCTTCGTTTTAGTGAATCTATCCAAGCCATCCGATGCTAATCTAACGGTTCCAATTGCTTGGCCAAACAGCAGCGGCGCTGGCGGCGGCGTCTGGTGGCGGAGCGGCCAGACGGCGAGGTTGCCGACGATGCAGGTTGCGAGAAAGAGGGAGGGGAAGCTCACCGAGTTCGTAGTGCACCGCTGATGCTCAACGTGGTCTTTGTTGGCCAAGGGGCGCACGGGGACGGCGGCGATTGCTCGTCGGAGACGTCGCTGCCGGGCTTGCTCAAAGGCCGTCAGGGCGACGAGGCTACAGCCGCATTGTGGCAAACGGAAGACAGTCGATGCGCAGTCTTGGCGAGATGCGTGCGTGAACGAGAGGAAAGGGTGACGGAAACTACCAGGGTACTCGCGGAGTGAGGCGATGCGGCGCCAGATGTTGTCGAGGTCGGTGATCTGGGCGCCCGCGGTTGATTGAATGGCACAGAAATATGCGCTAGGGTGCAGTGAGCGTGCTCGTGTGTTCGGGGAGGCAGGAGGTGGTGAGAGGCTGCCGGAATCGGCGTCGGAGCGTCGTCGGAGATAGTGCAGTCGAGGAGAAATTGAGATGGACTGGAGGCGTGCTCGGGGAAGGTAACAGAGGGGAAAGGAGGAGGAATCAGGGGCGATTAAGACAGCGTGGTTGCAGGAGTGAGTAAGTGCGGCGTTAACGCGAATTGATGCTCATAATTCATCACCAAACGGGGAGAGGGGAAAGAACGGTCAAGGTGAGGAAGAGAAGAGGGTGTGGGGTCCGCTGGTAGTGGGAAAAGGGAAGAGGGGGAGGTCCACATGTCAGTTGCTTCGTGGGTTTTAGAAGTAGTGTGAAACGTTTTCTTTCGGGGGAGGGGAGTTGGTCTAGATGGGCTGGAGCTGGGCCAGATGGTTGGGCTGCTCGTTTTGTTCTATTTTTTTTCTATATGATTTCTTTTTCTTTTTCCAAATCTATTTCCTGTTTTTGAATTTCAAACAACCAAACATCAACAAAATAAATTCAAACAAACACCACACTTCACAATTTTGAACTTGGTTCTGTTTAGTAACCTGAACCAAAAATCCTAAATAAAATAATATTTTAAATCTTTTTAGGTTCCATTTATTAATTAAATAAAATGGTCCATGGTTTATTAATAAAACAAGGTTTGGTTTATTTAATAAAATCTTCATTTGAAATCCAAATGCTTTCAAAACCCAATCAAGAGGTTTTATTTGGAAATAAAGAATATTTGGAGAACTTGTTTAAAATAATATAATCCTTTTACTTTAGGGTCCATTAATAATTAAATAAAATGGACCTTAGTTATTAAATCAAATAGGGTTTGATTTTATTAATAAAATCTTTATTTGAACCTAAATATTTTCAAAATCAAATTAGTAGGTTTAATTTGGGAGGTATATAATATTTGGTAATTTGTTTTAAAACAAATAACCTTTTATTTTAGTGTCCATTATTTAATTTAACATAATAGGCTTTCATTATTAAATCCAATAGGATTTGTTTTATTGAGATATTTATTTTGAAATCTAAAATAAAGCCCAAACACTTTAGTAGGTTTTATTAGAAATTATAATATACTTGGAAAACCTATTTAAAACAATCTAATAAGTTTTGATGTTTAATTAAAATGGTAAAACCTTTTATTTGAATAAAATTTGATGTTAATTTTTTATTATTTTATTTTAAATAAACCTTTGTTATTTTTATTCAAAACTAAATGTTTTAATTCCCAAAGTTTGGTCAAGGTTTAATTTGGCTTTATAAAATAATCCTTATTTGTAAACTTCTATTTCATTTGAAAACAAATCTTTTCATTTAAGAGTTTCAAAATAGTATTTTAAATATTTTTATTTTCCTTTAATAAAAGTTTATCTTTTTAAATCTCTTTAGGATTTATTTGATTCAAATTGGTTTGAGGTTCCATTTGAATTCAAAAGTTTCTTCTGGCTCTGGAATTTAAACAAAGTTTTATTTTATTCATTTATTTTCACATTACAAGATTTGGAAAATCTTGGGATGTGACAGTATCAAACTACCAATGCCACAAAAGGCCTCCCTTGTTCTCTGGTGAATCTCACCCCAACGGGATAGATCCACACTTCCACTATCGGTGCACTTGTCAGTGGCAATTCAGAACCTCTTAAAAGGTTGGGGCACTTCTCCACAGCTTAATTGGAGGCTCCCAACAAACAATCTTGGGGAAATCCCCACAACTAAATTGGATGCCCCAAGTAATCCTCAAACCTGCAAAACAACCAAACCGTCTAGGGTTCCAAGTACCCAAGAGTAAAAAGCTTCTCAACTTTCACTCAATTGAATCCTCACCGAGAACTCAAACCGATGCACCTAGTGCAATGGCAAGAACACAAGAAGTTCTCAAATCCTTCTCTCCCAAATTCCACCAAAGCTAAAAAAGCTAATGGGGGAATAAGAGAGGAAGAACAATGGAGGAAATCCATAAAAGACTCCAAGATCTAGATCCCAATATATTCCCCTCACTTAGAGGAGAGATTGATTGGTGGGATTGTAGATCTAGATCTCCTCTTTCAAATCCCCCAAAAAGATTCAAGAAATATGAGAGGGATTGAGAGTATTTGCAAGCTCTTGAAGGTAGGAACAATGCAGGAGAGAGAGAGAGAGCAAGCTGCCAGCCCCTTGGGGAAGAAGGGGGCCTTTTATAGGTCCCCCCATGTCAACTAGCCGTTATAGATCACTTACCCTGGAGTTTCCGGCCTTTAGGACCGGAGTCTCCGGCCCCCGGGACTAGAGTCTGCGGGGTCTAGACTCTGGCCAGGACTCCGGGCAGCCTCTAGATGCTCTCTGTATACCCCCCGGAGTCTAGGCCAGAATTAAAGAGGATAATAAGATCTAAAAGATCATACAGAAAAACATCATAGTACAACAAGGGAGGATACAACCATATGACGAAAGGTTTGACCTTTCTCAAAAAGACGAATCGGTAAAACCTCCAACATCGAAAACGCAATATAGAATCCATATGAAATCCGTTTTCGATTAACTTGAACTTGTCATGGAGATTAACAAAAGCTCTAAATCCTCTCATGGATAAGGACCAAATAAGAACCAAGAAAAATGATGCCAAGTATGCAAAGGTGTGAGCTCTTACCGAGGGATACGATCAAGTTACTCACTCAAGAGCCCCTCTTGATAGTACGGTTACCTATCCTATAAACCGGTCTCCCCAACTAACACCATGAGACCGGTAAGAAAGAAACCCTATCAAGAACATACCTTTGCCTTGAGCATATTCTACTTGAGTTTGATGATAACAATCTTGTCCATCTCAAGATGGAACACCTTTCTTGATTGCGCTAGCTTGGTGAAGTCTTCCAAATTGCTCCCCCATACTCACTATGGGAGAGCCCTCTTTTAGGCATATCTTCACATATCCATGATCACCATAATGATGGCAAGCCCCAAGAATATGATCTCTTCAAGATTGCTCATCTTAAACTTGCACTTCATTTATTCATTATGTTGGTGCCTTGAAGGTACACCAGAGATATCACTCCATCTTATTATTCCAGGCACACTTGCCATAGGCTCAACTCTCCCATGATCAATCTTTGGATCACTCCTTGAACACCTTGGTCATCACTTGATCTTATTCATTTTCTTATTTTTTTCAACCTTGACACCACCACATGGTTCAAATATTGCCAATGGACAATTCATACAAGTGCAACTTGATACAAGCATTAGTCCATATAGATTGTCGTTAATTACCAAAACCACACATGGGGGCCCACATGATCTTTCAATCTCCCCCATTTTGGTAATTGATGACAATCCCTTTGAGAGGGTTTATATAAGGAATTAATGAATAAAACGGTAGCACCAATATCAGATACTACACAAGTATGTGATATTGGTACCCCTAAAATATATAGAGCAAACTCCCCCACAATCTATGAATGTGTGATGAATTTGAATTTCATTGCATATATTGCCAACCATTACCGTTGGTGGAGTTTACTGTATATATTCAACATGCAAAGCAACAACAAATATGTGAGAGCATGAAAGGAAAATGCTTAAGAACGAACTCAAAGCATAAAACCAACTTCCCTTATACCCCTAAAACTTCTCCCCCATTGGCATCGATTGCCAAAATGGGTGACAAGATCTAGAAGGCCAATATAGTGATAATTCCTCCAAAGGTGTGCATTCACACATATCCAATGATGAATACTTGGGAGCAAGTAGAACTATATTGAGGAACGATGACTGCAAGTGCACAGATCGGATGCAGCTAGTTTTGAAATAAAGATATCGATCCCACAGGGAGCAGGAGTCTGAAGTCTAAGAATTCTTGAAGTAAGTACAGAAAATAGAAATGCTAAATAGAGTTCTAAGTGACAAGATAAAATGCGAGTAATGTGTAAAAAGGTGTTTTGAGGTTTTTGGTATAAGAGAACAATGCATAAAGTAAATAAAACTGAATATAAAAAGTAAGTATCACTTTGATGGCTGTGATAATACAACACTTTTTTAGCTATATAAGTAGTGTCATTTGCCTATCATATCATGCTCCATCTAACTATTGCTATGCCTGATATGCATGATTACTTGTTTTCATTACATGTAGTATGAGCTTTGCACATTTACTAGTTTAGGTAGAATTTTATCCCTCTTTCTTATCTTCGACATGTGTATAGGTGTTGATGATGATTATGGATAAAACAAAGGCAAAAGGAACAAATAGAGTATAGTATGGAGGAACTGCAGGACCAGACTTAGTTATTTGAGGTGTTGGAAAAAGTGAATTTTTCCAACTTCTAAAAATAAATATCAAAGACAACGGGGTTGTAGCCCTCTATGATACGAATCCAATGAGCCAAATAATGGACAAAACGGAGTTCATATGAATAAACATCGACCAAAATACGAAAGAGTCTGCAAGTTCAACGGCCAACTATACGGCTGGCGGCCGTATAGTTCTAGCCGTATAGTTGCCAAATTGGTCAGAAACAACGCGATTTTACCCCAGAAATCTCCAGAACCTTCCCTGAGTCATATGGCGGTATTATGGGTACCCTAGGGCACCCCCAAGGCCTATATAAAGAGGGGAAGAGCCAAAGGAAGCCAAAATACACCATATACAAGATCTAGATTCCATCTACCGCCTCAACGGCGGCGTCCTGCCGTCGTGCCGCCTCCATAGCCTCTCAAGCTCCACCAAGATGAAGATCTCCATCAACATCGTCCAGCCATCCAAGCAAGAAGAGGAGGAGAAGGAGAACGCCGCCATCACCATGCTGACGCCAGCATCAGCGCGCCTTCATCACCATGTCCATCACCGCTACTCCTTCATCTTTTCCCATCATGGTCTCCGTATGGGTTGTAACATGGTTTGAACCCCCTTTTATTAATGTTATGATGATTTGAGTAATTGAAGTGTGGTGTGTTATTGTTAATTAATTTTGTGCTTTCTCTTTACATTGTTATATTCATGATATTATTCTAGTGGTTGGAGACGTCCAATCCATTGTTGAGGAATTTACTAGGGATTCACGGAGTGTCACAAAAATTATCATTAGTCTCTACTCTTCCATGGGTCCCGACAAGTCCATGGGTAAAACTAATAGGCTATTTGCTATAAGTGATTTGTGGAGGCAATAACAGCTTAGGATACACCGCCCAGAGTTCCCCAAGACCACTCATGATTAGATGGGTATAGTGTTGCGAATTGCTTGACCCCAAAGTGACAAACATGATATCTTGTGACTAGCACACTTGCTTAGGAGTACGGTTGTCCATAGAACTTAATGCATTTTCTCTAGTTTACCTTGATTGGTCATGTTACCTTAATACACTATTCTCTTATGGATGACTCATGTCCGAAGAGGGTGTGGACAATTGAGTTGTCTAGTTGCCACTTACCAACGGTGGGAGACAACAGTATATGAGGGACCACCACAATTATAGTTAACAACTATTCTATAAGCACTTATCATGCATACCGGTATACATAACATTACTCGAGAAATCATAACATTAATATTTCATCTCATTGCATTCACCTATTTTTAGTTTTACTTTTGTTCTAGTTTTCTTTCAATCCTAGTAGTACTTGTTACAAATCATCTTAAATTCATTTATCCTAGCAACCTATAGAGTAGACTATTTTCACACCATGGTTTGGGTGCGAACATAGTCGCATTGACAACATGGCTGCAGGGTCGTGTTCGCCGAGCTCCCATCGGGACAAACTCTTAAATATTTTCCGCTACAAGTACTGCAATAACTCTGTTTTGGTGAGGTAGCCACTCATCAAATTGGCGCCGTTGCTGGGGAGCAAAGCGTTCGGTTATCTACTCGCACATAGTTTATTTCCATTTGTTGCTATTATCTTACTGCTTTATTTTATATTGAAAACAATAAAAAAATTACAAAACCAAAAATTTATAAAAACTGTTGCTACTAATCATGTCTTCCAAGATAAATTTTGTTCAACAGATAATACAATCATTGGAGGGGATAAAGGATTCAAGTTCATCAAGCCTGGTTGCTAGACATGAGCTGATAAAGAAATTGCTGGAACAATTGGAAAGACATTCATTATGGTTGCGTGCTAATGATGGATCTTATTGCACAATTTGTATAATAAATGACCCCCTTAATTTTCAATGTATGTGTTCCAACAATCCTACTCTAGCAAATTATAATAGAGATAAATCCTATGCTAGTTTGGAAGTACTAGAATACGTTATTTTCAGAGGTGCGTCTGAAATGGTATTTAGACTAGGAAGTATTGATGTTGAATGTGAAGCACTTGATGGAGTTTTTATTTTAGTATACCTCATATTCCTCTTTTGCGACAATAATTTAAGTAATAATGCATTGGTATTATATTATTTGAAGTGGTCTAAAACCGCCATGGAGAAAGATAACCTTTTGCAGGACTCACTAAAGAGCGGAGAGGAAAAGGAACACAAGGAAGAGGAGGAAGAACAGATTGATCACCCGCTCACACCTTCAACTCCTACTTTTTATTATGTCATTGCTATTAAAACACTAGTTGATGAAAAGGAGGAACACAAAGGTGAAGTTGACAAAGAGAGTCACACTACAACTTTTGTTTGTGATGCCTCTCACTCTAGTAGTGATTTTTATGATACTAAAACTGTTGATAATTGTTCTGTGGAGGCCTTGTGCCTATACACTCATATGGAGATCATTAATAATAATGAACTAGAGATAGAACCTTGCTATATTAACACGCATGGTCCTGAACTCCCTGCTATGAAGGAAGACTATTATGAAGTGTTCCCCTACACAGTAACCAAGGTAAATATTTAAGAATTTTATATGAATCTCAAATCCTCTCATTGCAGCTATACACAGATGCATGTTCACCAAGCTTGGTGCATCAACACTCGCTTGAAAGCGAGAACTTGTTCATCTACATGACGCTGATGCACCGTAAGCGGGTACGACTCCGACAGAACTCTACTCCAAAATTCTCCAAACTGGTATGTATAACCACACCTCTGTAGAGGTCCCAACCTGATAAGGTAGAGATCCCTGTGTTTACAATGCTAGTCCCTGGATCAATAGCTAGCATCCACAGTTTAAGATGTAATATCAAGAAACAAAGATCATACTACAACTTATAACCAGGAATAAAATAATTCATTACATCTTACATAGCTCATTTGGCTATCTCATTACAATGCAGCAGATATAACTATAAAGCATGGAGCCCTTCATCTTCATATGCCATAGACAATCATGTTGGTTGTAGACTTGTAATCCCTACTCAACAAACTTAACTAACATCAAACAAACCTGCAACATAATAAGTTACAGCCACAAGGGTCAATACATTTGAATTGTATTGGCAAGTGATACTATGGTAGAATAGTGGTATCTAACATCTATATGCATTTGGCTAAGTGTAGCTGAGGCTTGCTTTGCTCAAAATAAGTTTTCCTTATTAATTGAAAACACTAAGTTTTTGTTTGACAAATCACCCAAGGAACAACCAATAGAAATTGGTTAACCTTTAACCCTTGTTCAACCACAACCTTTTAACTTAGAAATTAGGATGAGGAGATCCTTGATAGATTCAATGTCTTGATGCTCAAATTGTCCATTGCCGGGGACACGGCTAAGTACTTAGATTTTACTCTCTCGAGAGGTGGTGCACTTTCCCCACAAGACTCGACATGCATCGAGACAAGATCTTTCAGAAGCCTTCCCTTAGACCAAATGGACGCGTTCCATCCTATCACCCTACCACCTTCTGTCCATCTGGCTAAGTTATTGCAACCTATATGATCCAGGCAGAGCCCATATTGCCATGTGGCTGCACTAGAAGCTTCTTAACACTTGACATCTCAAATATCTTTGTTCCTGGGTGGCTTTTCACAAGTGAGATACACAAGGTGAAACATAGAAATGGGCCTTGTGTAACCACTCAACACAAACCATTCTTACCATTCCACCCAGGTGATTCATTCACATAGTTGTTTTATTAGGAAAAATCACAAGTCATAGACTTAGAAATATTCCATAGCATGAATAATCCACCCTTGTTTTCTACTAGCTAGGCTAAGCATGATAGTAGCAATAATCTTAAATTAGGGAAAATTCTACTAAGGCATCATCTACTAGGATTTCCCATGGCATAGCTTATACTTAGAAAATTCCATGCAAGGCCTACCAAAATATCACTAATGCATAGTTAAAATAATAGGACAAAATATATGAAGCACCACTTGAATTTTTAGTAGAGAAACTAGGTTCACTTGTTGATCTTGCAATTGTCACACTCTTCAAAGTTCACTACAAATCAATCAAGCAAACACAAATTCAAAACTAGCATTCAAACAATTCACCACATAAAATAATGAAAACAAAACAATGCACGCAAGCATGAATAAGATTGTTTTATTGGAAAAGTGGTTTCTAACAAGGTTCTAAACATTTCAAAACACCTAATGGTAATTTATAAAAGAGGCAAAAGCATTTAAAAACAAGTTAGTGAAAATGGCATTTTTAAATCATTTTTGATTTGCTAGGAATGCTTTTATCCAAAGGAATAATTTCTAGTGTTAGCCAAAAATGTTTTTAAACACAAATGTTAGTGTTTATGGTCAAAGTGTTTTAAAATAAATCCATTTGCAAAATGTTTCACTCAAAATCATTTTTAAATCATAGCAACATTTTTGTTTTACTAGAAATGCTTTTATTCAAATAAATAATCCCTTAGTGTCACAAAATGTGTTTTTAAATTCTAATGTTAGTGTTTAGGGTCAGAGAGTTCAAATCAAACCATTTGCAAAAGGTTTTACTCAAAAACCATTTTTAGAATAATTTTTATACACAAAATAGCCCTAATAATGTTTCTGCAAAAACACCTAATTTTCCGAAGCAAAATACTAAACTAAGGCCACTTTTGAAAAGTTCATATTTTTCTGAATCCATTGATATAAAATTTGCAAATTTTGGCCAAGCAGAATAGAAGTTATGAATTTTACAAAATCAATCATCTAATAGATCAAATCCAGTTTTTAAATCAACAACTAGGACACATGGATGATTCTAATTGAACAGTACCGGTTCAGGTGGATCCAGCAGCACCAGCCATTGGATCTAATTAGAATTGCATGGATCAGATCAGCATATACCCCTTCGACTAGGATCTAATCTTAGCCAACAGATCAACATCTAACGGCTCAGAGCGCAACGACCAGAGATGGGCGGCGCTGGGCGATGGTGAGCGGAAGTGGCGCTCAGTCAACGGTGGTCTGGCTATTCCAGGAAGCGATAGGAGGGGAGGAGGGGCTCACCAGGTTCACCGTGGCGTGGGGAAGATCAACGTGGTATCTGATATCCAAGGGGCGCACGGGGTAGCCGTTGATTGCTCGTCGGAGTCGCTCCTGGCGCCGGGCACGTTCTGTCGCCGTTAGGGGCGAGGCTACGATGCATGCCAAAGCAATATAAGGACGGCGTTATATGCGCATGGGGACGGTGAATGCATGATTATCATCTAGAGAGAAGGGGGGGCTGGGGCTTACGGGGAGAACTCGCTTGAGTCGAGGCAGTCCATGGTGGCAGACGAAGAAGAAGCCAAGCTTCTAGGGCGCGCACATGCAAGCAAAGGCCACTGGAAGATGCGCTAGGCGATGGAGAGCAAGCTCGTGGAAGCTAGGGGTAGGGGGCGGTCGGAGTTGGCCAGAATTGGCGCCGAAGGATCGTTGGAGCAGTGGCATTTGAGCGAGCAATTGAAGCAGCCTGGTGGCATTCGGGGCATGGGGTTTGAGGGGAAAGAGAGAGGAGAGGTGGGCGATTTAACAAGTGTGATCACTGGGCGGATTAACTGTAGTGTTTATGTGAATTGAAGAGGAGAAATAAATGCAAAAATGGCGAAGAGCGAGGGGGAAACGGGTCACACGGGTTGAGACGACGATGCTTGCGTGGCGTGGGGCCGCAGGGTCAGTGGGGTTGAGGGTTGGTTCGCGCGTGAGAAAAGAATGGCAGAGAGAGGGGGAGGTGCCGGGTGGGCTGGCTGGGCCAAGGGTCTGGTTAGGTTTAGTTGGGTTGGACCCTTTTCTATTTTTTTTCTTTCTGATTTATTTTTCTTTTTCCTTTTTTGATTTCTGTTTTGATTTGATTTAAATGATTTAAGCTTTAATTTGAATTAAAATTTCTGCACAATCTTTTCAGTAGGTTTTAAACTATTTATTAATGTGTTTAAAGTCCATTTTAGAATATTTCAAATATTCTCTTATGGTTTAATAATTCATTTAAATTAGGTCTTTTGTCTTTATAAAATCAAATATGGTTCAAACCCATATAACTTTTATTCAAATAATTCATTTATTCTTTTTAAGTTAATTAGATAACTTTTAATCCATTTTGGCAATTTCAATTATTTTTCTCATGATTTAATTAATCATTTATATTAGGGATTTTGTCTTTATTCAAAAAGAATTGAATATGGTTAGAAGCCCATATAATTTTATTTCAATAATCTTTATTTCTTTATTTTTTATTTGGATTATCTTTATTCAATTTGCTTATGGATTTGGCCAAGATTTAAGTAGACTTTTAAGTATCTCTTATTTATTTAATTCTTTCTTTATCTTATAAAATCCATATCTTTTTATTTATAGATCCAAAATTGGTGATTCCAATTTGTATAATTTTATTTAATATTTGTTTACTCTTTTAAATCCTTTTAAGATTATTTTGCTCACAATTTGGCATGGATTTTTGTTAGGAGCTTTATTAACCTTGGAAATTATTTCCTTTTATCTTATTAAATTCATAAGTTTTTATCCATGGCTCCAAATTAAGTGAAACCAATTTCCATGGTTTTATAATATTCTTGTTTATAATTTTTGATCATTTAGAAATGTTTATTGCTGAATTTTTATATGGATCAAATCCATAGTATTAGAGAGAACTTGGAAATGATTTTCTTTCATTAGGGTTTAGGGTTTTGGTTTAACTTTTCCAAGTGTTTAAATTTCAAGATTCTTTCCATGCATAAATGCATTTGACTTGGGAATATTTGTTTGTTGATTTCTTATTCAAATTTTGCTCAAGTAGGGTTTTGATGTTTCCATTTAGAAGCAAAAAAGTCTCTTTTCACCCTAAATTTCAACAATTGTTTATTTTGTTTATTTATTTTTCACATTTCAAAATTTGGAGAATTTTGGGATGTGACAACCTCAAGTTGATATCCCTTGGGATCTAGGTGGGTAATATATGGAGCATCCTAGCCTGGATTTATGGCTATAAGAGAGTGCTTCCCGGGAGGCAACCCGAAAGTCATTAGGTGCCTTTCTTAGTTTTGTGTCTTGAGTCTAGTTGCATTCATGTTGCATTGGCACTTTTATTCTTTGCATGTATTGCTTTTAGAGTAATCATGTGGTAGTTTTCAAAAGGTAATATTTATTATCACTATATTATGTGTTGCATAACTCAGTTGTACTTAAATCCCGTTTTATACATGCTAATGTTGGTCAAAAATTAAAGTTGTTATTTTACTGTCAAAACATGGTGTTTCATTAAGTTTCAGGTTAAGAATTAATTTTTGAAGAAACAGGTAAATTTTGGTGACTCTAGAAGGTTTAACAACCAATTATACGGCGTGAATAAAAATTTCGGCCGTATAGTTGCGGTTGTATAGTTATCAATGCCTTCGTCAATTTTCTTTCAAATTATACAAAAGGTTTAACGACCAACTATATGGCGGGACCTTTTTAGTCCGATCATATAGTTGCCACCGTATAGATATCGACACCTGCCTCGAATTCTTATTTCAAGGTACAGTAAGTTTAACGACCAACTATACGGCGGGAGCAAAAACTCCGGTCATATAGTTGCGCCCGTATAGTTGGGCAAACCCCTCAAACGCCAACTAGAAGTTAACCATTGCTCAAAATTTTATTTTTTCTTCTTCCTTATTCTAAAAACCTCGAAACTACACATGGGATCTTCTCCCTTGATCGAGGGGAAGCCGAACATTTGAAAACAATAAAAGTTCTACCATAGAAACTTCCTAGACTGTAATTCTCTATAGAAGTTCATATTTTCTTTTTTACTTTCCTTTTATCGGTGGGGTAAATGAACTATGTTACATACCAAACCGATGCATTTTATTTGTGTGTTATTTTCGTAGGGACTTAAAACCTTGAGTGACAACGTGTACGCTAGTGCCAACCATATAAACACTCGCATGAGCCACTTGGTTGCTTCAATTCACTTATTCATGTCTGGTAAAACCTTCCAACTCAAACCTCTTTTAAATAAGCACATAGGGGTTGCACACTTGTGTTTTATATTTTGTCTCACTTACACTTTATCACAATCTAGGAGAAGCGCACTTCTAGAATTAGTTTGTTGACTGAAGCGTGGTGTTTAGATTGATGAACCGACTCAGTGGGACTTGTATTTCTATCACTTGTGAGCTAAACCCGTGTCTTAAAAAACACAAAAATGTTTGATTTCTTTCTAGTCTTGTTCGTACCAAGTTCTTCAGGAAGGCATACACCGGATCATTAAGCACTCATTAAACCAAAGGTTCTTTTTCCATAGAAAGATAGGTTACTAGTACCTCAATAGTAAAATGTGTCACCCTTGCTTTAACTTAAGCTTGGGGAGGTAACCAATTCTTATACTCTCTCTTGATAACTGCATTTTCTCTTTTGTTTTCATGATCTTCTCGAGTTGGTATTTGAAAAGTTCTTAGCTTGGGGAGATTATTTTGCATGCATAGAGTCTTGTGCAATGTTCTTTATCCTAAAAAGTTTTCATGCTATTGTCTATCCCTCTGTTTTTGAATGCTTGCTTAGGTGAGTTTTTGTTCATATTTATATAAGGGATATACTTGCTCATGTTAGGCCCCATAGGAGACAAGCCATAGCTTTGATGCACCTTGTTCAACTTTTATCTAGCTTGTGAAAAATATTGTGATCCTGTAAATATGCATCGCCATGTTCTCTACATTTTGAAAAGGAAAAAAATATAATAAAGAAGTTCTTTGAAACTTGCTAGCTGTCACTGTTCAGAATTGTATTAAGTTAATGGTTATGGAGTAGCATGACCCCATAGTGTTGGAAATGATGGTCTTAACAGATGCTTACTAAGTGAGTTGTAAAATAGGAAATGATGTTTCAAAGTTTTGAGATTACATATGCCAAAATTTTCTCTTAGAAATCAAAGTGAGATATTGCTTTATGTGTGTCTTGCACCACTGCCTCACTCCATGGGGGGCTAACAACTCCGCTGGCCTATAAATGATCTACCAAGAGAGAAATCTCAGATTTTGGCTATGAGTTGATTAAACATCTATAACCGCAATGTTATGATGGGTAAGAGTTTTGGTTCCCTCATGGGTATGCGTTGCAAGCAAAAGTTGGAATACTCCTCTGACCGTTATGATAAATCATTATTCCGAAAAGGGAAACCTTAGTAATGGTCACGAGTGTCCTTCCTAGCCTACACAGTCTCGATTGAACATATACCACTCTTTTGGCATGGTCTCGTTACTAAGAAATAGATTTTCTATGAGTTCAACAATCAAAGTTTGCACTTGAGAGAATTTAATAGATGGCATGAGTGGGCAGCATTGGAAAAATCTATCTCTATTTATGATTGACAACTAACCGTGTTCAGCTTTGCCTTATAAAAAGAAAAATACAAAAATATAATAAAGTGCGTATAGAAGGATCACAAGTTTACTTGCAAGCTATATTTAACTATGACATGGGGCATAGAAGTTTTTTACTAATCTCTAGTGGTTTGGAATAATATAACTGAGCTTATATTGCCTTGTATGATTATGTGCACTCTTGCTTTAAGTTTCCAGGAAAAACAAGAACATGGTGCATTGATTTTAAATGATAAGCAAGATCACATCCATTAAGTTACCGATTCCTTTTGCTCGAGGACGAGCAAGATCTATCTTGGGGAAGTTGATGGCTGTGATCATAAAACACTATTTTTAGCTATATAAATAGTGTCATTTGCCTATCATATCATGCTCCATCTAACTATTGCTATGCCTGATATGCATGATTACTTGTTTGCATTACATTCAATATGAGCTTTGCACATTTAGTTGTTTAGGTAGAATTTTATCCCTCTTTCTTGTCTTTGACATGTGTGTAGGTGTTGATGATTATTATGGATAAAACAAAGGCAAACGGAACAAATAGAGTATAGTATGGAGGAACTTCAGGACCAAACTTAGCTATTTGATGTGTTGGAAAAAGTGTTCCAACTTCTCAAAATAAAGATCCAAGACAATGGGGTTGTAGCCCTAGACGAGAAGAATCCAACGAGCCGAAGAACGACCAAAACAAAGTTCGTATGAAGAAATTGGCGACCAAAATACGAAAGAGTTTGCAAGTTCAACGACCAACTATACGGTCAATGGCCGTATAGTTCTGGTCGTATAGTTGCCACCAAAAAGGTCGAAGCCTACGGGATTTTACCCCAGAAAAGCTCCAGAACCTTCCCCAAGTCATATGACGGTATTATGGGTACCCTAGGGAACCCCCAAGACCTATATAAAGAGGGGAGGAGCCAAATGAAGCCACAATACACCATATACAAAATCTAGATCCCATCTACCGCCTCCACGGTGGCGCCCGGCCGCCGTGCCGCCTCCATAGCCTCTTAAGCTCCACTAAGATAAAGATCTCGATCAACACCATCAAGCCATCCAAGCAAGAACAGGAGGAGAAGGAGAACACCACCATCACCACACCAACGCCAGCATCACCACGCCATCATCACCATCTCCATCGCCACTACTCCTTCATCCTTCCCCATCATGGTCTCCGTGATGGGTTGTAACATGGCTTGAACCCCCTTTTATTAATGTTATGATTATTTGAGTAATTGAAGTGTGGTGTGTTCTTGTTAATTAATTTGTTTGTGCTTTATCTTTACATTGTTCTATTCATGATATTATTCTAGTGGTTGGAGACGTCCAATCCGTTGTTGAGGAATTTACTAGGGATTCAGGGAGTGTCACAAAACTTATCATTAGTCTCTACTCTTCCATGGGTCCTGACAAGTCCATGGGTATAACTAATAGGCTATTTGCTATAAGTGATTTGCGGAGGCAATAACAGCTTAGGATGCACCGCCCAGAGTTCCCCAAGATCACTCATAATTAGATAGGTATAGTGTTGAGAATTGCTTGACCTTAAAGTGACAAACGGGATATCTTGTTACTAGCACACTTTCTTAGGAGTATGGTTGTCCATAGAACTTAATGCCTTTGCTCTAGTTTACCTTGATTGGTATTATTACCTTAATACACTATTCTCTTACGGATGACCCATGTCCGAAGAGGGTGTGGACAATTGAGTTGTCTAGTTGCCACTTACCAACAGTTGGAGACAACAGTATATGAGGGACTGATGACCCACAAGTATAGGGGATCGCAACAGTATTCGAGGGAAGTTAAACCCAATTTATTGATTCGACACAAGGGGAGCCAAAGAATATTTATAAGCCTTAACAACTGAGTTGTCAATTCAGCTTCACCTGGAAATAGTCTCGCTCATAGTAGTTTATGAGTAGCAACAGTTTTGTATTAGCAATAGCAAAGTAACAACAGTATTAAATTAAAGGCAGTAGTAACAATTGTAGTAAACAACAGGATTTGAGTGTGGTAGGCATATGGATGGATGGACGGGCGTTGCATGGACAAGACTATTCATGTAACATCAAGATCAAAGCATTTGCAGATAAATAAGATAAAACATCCAAGTACTAAATAATCATAGGCATGTGTTCCATATATAGTCATACATGCTCGCAATGAGAACTTGCACAACATCTTTTGTCCTGCCAGCCTGTTGCAGCGGGGCCTCAAGGGAATCTACTGGCAATTAAGGCACTCCTTTTAATAGAGTACCAAAGCAAATCATTAACACTCTGTGAACACATGTGATCCTCATATCACAGCCATCCCCTCCGGTTATCCCAATTTATGTCACTTCGGGGCCTCGTATTCCGGACAATAATATGTGTAAAAAACTTGCAGGTAAGATCACAAACAATAATATCATCATGAATCAATAACATGTTCAGATCTGAGATCATGACACTCGGGCCCTAGTGACAAGCATTAAGCATAACAAGTTACAACAATGTCAAAAAGCACTAACAAAGATACTAGGCACCATGCCCTAACAATCTTATGCAATTACATGATAGATCTCATCCAATCCCTACCATCCCCATAGCCTACTGCGAGGGATTACTCACTCATGGATGGGGAAATCATGGATGGTTGATGGAGAAGCGTTGGTGATGATGATGGCGATGATCTTCTCCAATTCCCCGTCCCGGCAGGGTGCCAGAACAGAGTCTTTGGTTCCGAATTGCGGTTTCTGGTGGTGGCGGCGCAACGGAACTCTATTTGGAAAAACGTCGAACCCCCCTTTGTTTTTAGGTCAGAGGTCTTATGTAGGCGAAGGGAGAGGTCGAGGGGGTGCCCGAGGTGGCCAAACCACCCCTGGAGCGACCTGACCTGGCCCGCACCACCAGGTGGCATGGGCCCCTCGTGGCCCTTCTCCGTCTCGTCTTCTCGCTCCTTGAGTCTTCTAGTAAAATAGGAGTTTTGCAATATTTTCCTGGATTTTTCCTAAAAGTTGATTTCCTACACAAAAATGAGACACCAAAGCAATTCTACTGAAAACAGCGTCAGTCCCTGTTAGTTGTATCCAAATCACACAAATTAGAGGAGAAACAATAGCAAAAGTGTTTGGGAAACTAGATACGTTTTGTACGTATCAACTCCCCCAAGCTTAGCTTATTGCTTGTCCTCAAGCAATTCAGTTGAAAACTGAGTGCGATAAAAGAACTTTTCACGAACACAGTTTCTTCATAAGATGTATATGTTCTCAGCATATGATCAAATACTTAGGCAATTCATAATAAGGAGTATGCAAGTAAGTATACTCAATAGTCATGCAAGCTATTAAGAGATTCCAACACAATAATAATAAGCAACATGAAACATAAGCATAAGCAACATTGTAATGCTCATAAGAACGTATGATAGAGTGGTATCTCGTTTTCCTTTGATTGTGGAGTAAAACATAAATGTCAAGGCACCTCTGAAGTTTAAGTGAAGACTAGAAGTAAAGATATCAAAGATACAAGCATCAAAGTTATGTCACAATTAACCGTGTTTTGGGACAAGTACATTACACTAAGAATGACAACTATGCTCTCGGGAAGGTGGTCATAGAATAAATGGTGACTCAACAAAGAAGTGAAAGGTTTTGAAAAGATTGAAGGGCTTCCAAATGCCTGAAATTATGGTACTCATTTGCTTTGAGCTCTCATTGCCCCTATCATAAGCAACTTTAAATGATTAAGGTTAAAGTGAGGTTAATGATACGTCGAAAACATATCTATAATTTTTTATGTTCCATGCTTGTTAGTATCTACTTTGCTTTGCTTTGTCTACACTTTGAGGTATTTTTATATGTTTTCTGGTACTAACCTATTAACAAGATGCCATAGTGCCGGTTGCCTGTTTTCTTCTGTTTTTGGTTCCAGAATGTCAGAAAATCAATATTCTCAGAAGGACGGGACAAAAGCCAAAGTTAATATTTTACCATGGGGAACATGAAGCCAGAGTACGAGACGGAGGGGATCCACCAGGGGGCCACACCCCCTGGCCGCGCAGCCTAGGTGGGCCCGTGCCTAGGGGGTGCGGCCGCCCTGGCTGCCCCCTTCCTCACCTCTTCGCCTATAAAGACCCCTTATACAGAAACCCTAAGTACCCAATCAATATTCCACGAAATAGTCCGTAGATTCCGCTACCATCGTCCCTAGATCGGGGGGATCTGAAGCTCTTCCCGGCACCCTATCGGAGGGGAGATCATCTCGTAGGCCATCTTCTTCATCATGCCAGCCTCCGGTATGAAGTGTAAGTAGTTCCACCTTGGACTACGGGTCCATGTAGTAGCTATATAGTTGTATCTCCTCCTTTGTGCTACCATGTTTAGATCTTGTGAGCTCTATTCATGATCAAGCTCATCTATTTGTAATCATGCATGTTGTGTTTGCGGGGATCTGATGGATATTTAGATTACTATGTCAGATTGATTAATGGTTTTGTCTGTGTTGTTTGAGACCTTGCATGCTCTCTGTTTCTAGTAGCTATCTTGGCCAAGTAGATGCAAGTGACTCCAAGAGGGGGTATTTATGCTCGATAGTGGGTTCATGCCTCTATTTAATATAAGGGAAGTGACAGAAATCTCTAAGGTTGTAGATGTGCTGTTGCCACTAGGGAGAAAATAACGGTCTCCTGTTCATGGAACAAGTGGATTGTTTACCTTACACACTTTGCTTAAAGCAGTTATCCGTTGCTTGCAACTTAATACTAGAGGGGGTTCGGATGATAACCTGAAGGTGAATTACTAGTCATAGATGCAGTTGGATGGCGGTCTATGTATCTTGTTGTATTGCCCAATAGAATCTCATAGGATCATGAATGTCTAGTATTGCATTGTTATGCCTTGCTCAGTCCTGTCAATTGCCCTGCTATAATTTGTTTACCCAGCATGCCATGTTTGTTTATCTTAAGGAGAACACCTCTAGTGAACTATGGACCCCGGTCCAATCTTTACCATTGATATATCTTCCACTGTTATTGTTTACTTTCTGCAAACCACTATTACCTTCCACACCATACAGTTAATCCTTTGTTTTCAGCAAACCGGTGAGATTGACAACCTCATTGTTCGTTGGGGCAAAGTCTTGAGTTTGTGTTGTGTAGGTTTCCAAGTTGCTAGCAACACCTTTGAGTCGTTTCCTTCCTCCTACTGGTTCGATAACCTTGGTTTCTTACTGAGGGAAAACTTGCTGCTGTGCTCATCATACCTTCCTCTTGGGGTCTCCCAACGAAGCTTTCACACACCATCAGTCAACTACGAGTTATATGCTTGACATATCATAAACTGGAAATCTCATGTCCCTTGAGTACGAGGGCCGTTCCTCATGCTACTCAACTTTAGTCACCGATAAGTTCTTGTCATTGTAAGTGTATGTGTATCATAAAGAACCGCCAATGGGTTACCCCTTGCCCCATGATACAGGAGCTATCCCATATCAAAATGACAAGGCAACAGACAGTGAGCATCTTAGCGATATTTTTATTTGATATTTTCATAGGTTTTTATTGAGGATGCTTCACAGATTTCTCGCTATAGTTATGCTGCAAGTTTCCACCAATATTAGGAATGGCTTAGGCTAGCCGCCCAAGCGTTTATCTAACACATATACATAAATCCATGGACTTACAAGCTCCCCTTTTATTTCACTCCGCCGACATCCGTAAACAAAAGAGCATGATATCAACTTGATAATATTTACAGGTGTTGAAAGCGTTCCCCATGACAACATAGTTCCGCTAACTCCCAGCCTATAATTTGCAAGCATATAACTTTCAAGGACAGTCACAATGGTTCAAGTTTATTAAGTGCAAGAAAATAAAATGTGCCATCAAGTTCGTGAGAGCTTTACTAACTAATTTTCGCATAACAAGCAAACATTTTATTTGCAAGAAAACAAGGCATAATAAATATGCACGGAATAGCAATGATGCTAATAGGTAGATATGGTGGACACTATTTGATAATTTTGGTTTTGGGGAGTTGGATGCACGAGTAGATCTCATTGATACGTTGGAAATGTATCTATAATTTTTGATGCTCCATGCTTGTTTAGTATCTCCTTTGCTTTACTTGTCCACACTTTGAGGTGCTTTTTACATGTTTTCTGGTACTAACCTATTAACAAGTTGCAACAGTGCTAGATGCCTGTTTTCTGTTGTTTTTGGTTTCAAAAAAGTTAGTAAAGAAATATTTTCGGAATTGGACGGGACGAAGGACAAAGTCAATAACTTTCCGTGGGGAACAAAAAGTACAGAGGAGAGCCCGAGGGGCCAGACCCCCCCAGGCATGGGTGGGACCTACCCCACGCCTGGCTAGGGTTTGGCCGCCCTGGTGGCCGCCTCGGTCTCCCCCTTCGCCTATAAGAAGCCCCCGATGCAGAAACCCTGGGAACCCGATCAAAAATCCATGAAACCGTCTGTAGATGATCCCACCGTCATCCCTAGATCGGGGGGGGGATCTGAAGCTCTTCCCGGCACCCTGCCGAAGGGGAGATCATCCCGGTGGCCTTCTCTCCGGTATGATTCGTGAGTAGTTCCACCTTGGACTATGGGTCCATGTAGTAGCTAGATGGTTGTATCTCCTCCTTTGTGCTTTCATGTATATATCTTGTGAGCTCTGTTCATGATCAAGATCTAATCTATTTGTAATCATGCATGTTGTGTTTGCGGGGATCCAATGGATATTGAGATTATTATGTTGGTTTGATTAATGGTTTTATCTTTATGATTCTATCATGTCTGTGTTGTTTGTGATCTTGCATGCTCTCCATTGCTAGTGGTTATCTTGGCCAAGTAGTTGCTAGTGACTCCAAGAGGGAGTATTTATGCTCGATAGTGGGTTCATGCCTCTAGTTTCCAAGGGAAGTGATAGAAATCTCTTCGGTTGTAGATGTGTTGTTGCTACTAGGGAGAAAACAATGGTCTCTTGTTCATGGAACATGTGGACTATTTACCTTACACACTTTGCTTAAAGTAGTCGTCTGTTGCTTGCAACTTAATACTGGAGGGGGTTCGGATGATAACCTGAAGGTAGACTTATAGTCATAGATGCAGTTGGATTACAGTCTATGTATATTGTTGTATTGCCCAATCAACCTCATAGGATCTTTCTGGCTAGTAATTGCATTGTTATGCCTTGCTCAGTTCCTGTCAATTGCCCCGCTATAATTTGTTTACCCTTCATGCCATGTTGTTTATCTAAGAAGAGAACCTCTAGTGAACTATGGATTCCGGTCCAATCTTTACCATTGATACATATTCCACTGTTACTTGTTTACTTGTTGCAAACCATTACCTTCCACACCATACATTTAATCCTTTGTTACAGCAAACCGGTGAGCTTGATAACCTCACTGATTCGTTGGGACAGAGTCTTGAGTTTGTGTTGTGCAGGTCTCCACGTTGCTTCCAACACATGTGTGACGTTTCCTTCCTCCTTCTGGTTCGATAACCTCGGTCTCAACTAAGGGAAGACTTGCTGCCTGCTTCTTCACACCTTTCTCTTGGGGTTTCCAACGAAGCGCTTCCACATCAAACACTAGGCGCCATCAAGCTTTCTGGTGCCGTTACTGGGGAATCTACTTCAACCTCTTCCACCTCGTCAAGCGCTATCACTCATACTCAGTGCAAGTGAAGGCTAGCAATAGAAAGGGAGAGACAATCGAGAGAGCAGTAATTGTCATAATCATCCTTGCAACAAAACAAAATTAATTATGGCAGAAAAGTGACACAAGAACACTGAGGCAAAATAAATCATCAAGGCTTAACTGACTTTTTGTTTAGTCATATGCATGCATGAGCATATGCCAAGTCGATTCAAGTAAAAATTCAGAGGAGGATACCACAATGTCATACCAAGTTATGAATAGAACAATGCAAGAAAACATTTACATGACATGCTACAAACTTGTCATGGTGATATCACGTCATATGCCATGGGTAGGCTAAAGTTGGAGCTGATGGACATGGAGGAATCCGGGGAGGGATGATGCAGTGAAGACCGTACTCATAAGAACAAAGATAAATACGATGTATCTAGGTTAGAGGCTCTCATGTTGAGATAACACCTCTTTCCCTGCATCTAATCTCATATATATTGCCATACTTGTGGCTACAATGGTTCTCCTTGAGCTTTTTCTCCTATCCTTCTATCTAAGGACTCTTTGTGAGAATGAAGGAAGAATGAAGGAGAGCTCCTAGCGAGCAGAGAAGAGAGGAGCCCTTCGGGGGGCTCCCTGAGAACGATCCCCCTGGTGCTCCTTATAAAGGGGAGCCCAGGGGAAAAATCTTGTTCCCTACGATTGGCATCTAGATAGCATATTCCTGGCATCTTCTGGAGATGCTCAACATATTCCTTGGCATCTCTGGAGATGCCAGGCATATTCCCCAGCATCTTCCTAGATGCCATGGGCATATTCCATATGCCATGTTCCAGTCTGAGATGGTGGCATCCCAAGACTGGCATGATGCTTGTGGAGCTTGTCTTGGCTGATGGAGAGTCGTCGTGGAGGGTTGAGGTGCTTCTAAATGGCTTATAGAGCAATAGAACTCGGCCCAAGTGCTCAGGACAGTGGAAATTCGGCCTGGTGAAGATTATTTCGGCTAGGTAGCAGATAATTCGGCCTAGAGGAAGAAATAGCCTAGCCAGGGTCTGCCCAATTCGGCCTAGGCGTACTGAGAAAGGCCCAGCCGGATCCTCATTGTCTCCTGCCGAATTAGAGAAAAAGGACCAACCGGTTTATTGTTGTATTCGGCCTGGCCTAACCGAAGTGGCCCAGATGGAAGCCCATCCGGGGTTCCTCTGTGTCGGCCCGAAGTCGGAGGCTCCGTCCTGGCGAGGGAGACCCACAGTGGGCCAGGGTTTGGTTGATTCGGCCCACTCGGGGTCCATTGAGGATCTTGGCTTGGGGATATCATCAGGGGCGCGCTAGGGCAGTGCTCTGGAGGCCTCGTCGATTCTGCGGTGGGCCGAATCTGGCCCACTCGGGTGATGCTGGCGAGGAGGTGGCGTGTCCTTGGCATTGCGGGCCGGTGAGGTTGGCGGGAGGCGCTCTTGCGCGAGACGAGGTGATTTGATGGCGATCTGCTGATCGGGTGGGAGTTCTTCGATGTGGAGCGATGCGGGACCCGCGCTTACTCGACAGTGGTTTGGCGGTATCTGGCAGGAACGAAGAGAGTTCGGTGGTAGTTAGGCCAGGTGGGACGAATTGAGATCTAATATGGCCCTTGATTGTTGTTTAGGCCTAGGAGGAGTGGTGGGACCAGGCCGAATTAGATTCAGTTCGGACCATTCCTCTTTTCCTCTTTTCTTTTTGTATATTTCTCTTTATGCCTTATTGATATATCTTATTATTCTTTTATAGAGACTTCCATCAGTCTTGTAGGGTCTATTCACACATTAACTCTAGGGTACCTGGGGTTATATCCCCGACAAAAATATTAGTAAGTTGGAGCTAATCATAAGAGAGAAAGAAATACTAAGCATTCATTAAATAACATACACCCTACATGAACAGACTAAGAATGCCCACAATGATGAGTATATGTACAAAAATGAAAACAAATAGAGTTCATTACCATCCTCTTACTACACCTCGAGTTGTCATAAATCATCATTGCCTTTCACTTGTGTGGCTTGAATAATAATATAAAACCAAACTCCGAAGGAGTCACAGAGGATCATTTAACCCTGCAACAAACTTCTACAAAACCAGAGAAGAACAACAAATATTTTTGGGTTTCCGATTTTTTAAAGCAAGCGCTGAAGGGAAAAGCAAACAAAGCAAAATATTTTTGATTTTTCTTATATCAAACCAAAGCTAAAAGCTAAAGAAGAAAACAAAGAGAAACAACAAAAATATTTTTGGTCTTTTGTGTTTTGGAAAGAAGAAACAAAAACTAAAAAGAAAGAAAAACATGGATACGCAAAGTACCGACGAAACATGATATGTAGATGAGTGTGATGTTGGTATACCTCCCCCCAAGCTTAGGATTTTTGTTGTCGGAATGACCACAGCAGATGCTGCAATCGGCAACGAGTAGTAGAACATGGGGCAAGGGCGGCCAACCATCTGCGGTGCGAGATGAGGGCGGAGACACAAGGATTTACCCAGGTTCGGCCCCCCGGAGGGTAAAGACCTACTCCTGCTAGATTGTATTATGGTGAGAGTACAATGGGGCGAGCTCGGCGGCTAGGCAGCGAGTTGCTTGGGTGTATGATTGTAACTACCTCGGTGAACTACGCTCCTAGATACAAGCCTGGATGAGTGATAGTGGTTGAAATAGTACGGTGGGGCCCCAAAAGCCACTCACTGGTAGTCCTTTCAGACGTCCCAACCACTACCCTCTCAACGGGACCTGTCTGCGGGCGTGGTCGGCGAAGGATCAACTACGTACACAAGTGGGTATGTACGCAAGCCACCATACAAGAGTACATCAGAGCCACACCATCTAGAAAGAAAGGAAATATACCAACGCCATACGGCAAGATTCAAATGACCTAGATACATCTATAATTTAGGATAACTCCTCATACAACACACATCAGAGTATCATGCGGAAGCGGCAAACAAGATCCGAGTATGGATAAGAAGCAAATAGGCATAAGATGCCAGAGAAATAAGCACATCCCAACTACAGGTCTCACGGATCCCCGTTCCCGGAATCTCTACACCGAACGATCGTTGCCCACATCATCGGCTTCTTCCACCCGAAGATCACGAGAAGGTACATTCATCTGAATCAAGAATTTATCGTGTGAGACCCTAAGGGTACTCGGCAAGTCTTAATGCCTCTAAAGGGGACACACAGGGTGACGAATTGCAGAAAGATAAACCCTAGCAATTCTACAGATAAGCGCTAACCATCCGCCTAACCAATGATAGGCGGATGTCCGTGAATTAAGTACAAGTTATAATGGTAATCTCATCCGATCCATCCTCCTCCCTTACCAACAAGGAAGCGGACGACAACCCCATCCGTTGGCAATTTTATTAACCATTCCATGAGTATTGCACTATTTACTAGTCAAGTTACTTTAGTCGATTAAAGCGGTACTTTAGTTATGCTTGTCTATGATCAAGAAATCGTGCTCCAATTCGTCCATATCATGGACACGGCTTTGAGAAAGTTTTACCGGCGGGTGCACCAATAGCAACACGCTCGATCAACCTCGGAAAAACCAAATCAAAACCCAACGAGGCTTTCACGGTGAACAATCACAGATTCAGAAATATTTCGGGGCCACCCTTTGAGTAGATCCATAGCGGGTAAGCAAGCTCAACGACCTCAAGGTTGCGACAATGGTCGAAGCGATGGGAACCCGAAGTGTGGCTGGGCTTGTCGATCGCGTAAACATTCCGATCCTAAGCGATGCGGTGTGCTCCTCGCACAATCATAAATAAAGCGAAAACATGGCATAAATGCAGGATCGTAAATAAAACCTCAAACTAGTTTGTGGCCCCAAGAAATAAGACGGAATCAAGCTCGGCCCGGGGTGTCCCATATACCTCCGGATGTGGATAGCGCGATAAATCAAGGAACATGAATCAAGTACTCGGGGTCTTACGGACACAAGTGAGCAGGAAAAACCAAATAGCAGATGTTGCTCACGGTGCCACTTTCTTTAGTTATCCCGAACTACTCGGGTTAAGTTGTTTAGGTACCTCATTATTCATCGACTCTCACAAACCCTACACATGTCTTTTTCTCGACTGCATGGCTCAAACAACTCCTATAGTAGTGGCTCATGGGATGGAGGAAACAAGCTTGGTGGGGTATAAAAGTAAAGGCTATGCATACTTGGGATTCAATTTAATGCAATCGCGACTCAATGATGCAAGAATAAGATAGAGGCAATAGGTACTGTATGTTTGCAAGCATGTGGAAGTGCTTGCCTGGTGTCTCTGTTGAAGCAAAGGACGGTTCTGGGTAGTGCTCCTGGTTCTCTTGATATAACCCCTGCTCAGTGTCTATCCGAGAAAAACCAAACAAACAAGGCCAACATGAATATAGAGCACAAGCATATGAATAAGATGCGTCAAGCAAACAATCATGCCATGATGAATGATGTACAATTTACATGGCAAGTAAAGTAGCATGGCATGGGTGAGGTGTGGAGGACAAGAAAATAACATTTAGGTGGTTTTAGAATCACATTTGTTGCCATAACATTTGTTGTTCAACATATATTTATATGATGCATGCTGCAATTGAAGTCATGGATAGCATAAACAGAAAGGTCTCGTCGAGCTGATCATTTTAGACTACTTATTTGCTTAATTTGGATTTACCAAACAAAAGTTATTTAATTATTAAATTCTAGTGGCAATTGATGTAATTTAAACAAACTTGGAATTTTAGTTGTGCAAAAGTCAAAATAGATGGCATATTTGGAATCCTCTCATTTTGCTGATATCCAAACACATATCATTTGCATTATTTGGTAAAACAATGGAAAAGTTGTTTAAAATCTGAATTGAATTTGCATTTTAAATTATTTAAACCAATTTGAATTTAAAAAAGATCTGGACGTTTCTTACACAACCTAATCCAGCTCTGGTCAATGACAGGTGGGACCAGAGGGTTCGCTGGCCCACACGCCAGAGGCTGGGAAAGATCTGGACCGCGGGTTGATTAGGGAAAAGCCAGGGACCTAAAATAGCAAACTTCGACATCAGCAGTGGACCTGGCAGGACCGCGGGTTGAGGGCGAGAAAAGGCCAGGGGGTCATCTGCTAAAGAACTCGCGAGCGAGGGGGAGGGCTGCGGGTTCAGCTCTGGTTCTTGCGGGAGCCTTTTTAGAAAAAGGATCACCGCCGCTGACAGTGGGGCCTCGGGGGTCGCGGGTTGCTAAAAAGATTCTGTAGGGGGTTTTTCGCAAAAGGACATGGCGCACTGTGGATCTTCCCTAATATCTGAACCGCGTGTCTTGACGCCTTGCCGCACGCGCAGAGAGGGCTCGAACACAGGACTGGAGCAGGCAGCGTACCGCTAGGCTAAGTGGGTAGGTGTTGGAGGCGCGCTAGATAGGTTGGCGACGCTGGGAGGCTGCAGATGAAAACAAGCGAGGCCTTGCGGAGAGCGTTCGACAGCTGGTCCGGCGAGGCTAGGACGAGATCGGCAAGAGGGGGTTGTCTGGGAGGTGGGGCTGCTCACCGAGAGTGTGCTGGTGTGGACGGCGTGGCGCGGGGAGCAGGCGATCGGCGATGTGGCTGGCGACGGCGAGCGCTAGGGTTTCTCGGGCGCGAGATCTTTGCGGCTCGGCCCTCCTCCTCCCTTGGCCCGTCTGGATCCGGCTGAGGTCCTTCGCCCTTCTCGACCACTCCCTTGTCGACCTTGGCGTCTGGGCAACGTGGTAGCGAGTCTTGGCGGCCGGCGCAGCTAGGTGGTCGGAGAGGCAGGAGAAGGCAGAGGGGGCGAGGCAAGCCTCAGGGGCGGATCTGGGGAGGTCAGAGAGGGGAAGGGGTGGATAAGAAGGAAGAGGGGGCAGGTTGTTGCGTGGGGGAGGGTTTGATGGGAGAAAAGGTGGCATCGGCCACCTTTACTGATCACGTGCTGGGCATGGCGAGGCCGGGGCAAGGCAGGGCACCGGGGGTCTGGCAGGTGGGGTAGGCCGGCTAGGGAGGCAGGCAAGTGGGGTAGGGGCGTGGGCAGGTCCTGGCAGAGAGAGAGGAAAAGAGGGGAGAGGTGGCCGGCTCGGCTAGGGCTAGAGTAGCTAGGAGGGGTCCTGGTCACGTGTGGGGCAGGTAGAGAGAGAGGGAGTGGCGAGCTGGGGCCAGCTAGGAGGGTGCTGGGCTGGTCGGGTTAGTGCTAGAAGGGAGGGGGGTAGAGGGGCATGGGGAACATGCTAGGTAGAGAAGGGGTGGTACTAGGGTTGTGCTTAGGTAAAGAGGGGGTAGATTAGAGGGGTAAGAGGGGCTTAGGGTTTGTTTTAGCTAGGATAGAAGGCAAGGGAAGGGTAGAAAGGTTTGTTTAGAGAAAAGGGGTAGACTAGGGTTTTGGTTTAGGATAGATTTGAATTAGGGTTTTTGTTTTAGGGAAAAAGAGAGATGGCATGGGTGGATTTAAAGTTTGCTAAGAGGGGTAAGAAAAGAGATGGAGGTACTTTACACTAGATCATGTCTACTCCAAAACAAACTACTAGCACATGGCAAGAGAAAGAGGGATAGGGAGAGGGAAAAGATGGTGATGGGTGGTCCCTTTGGTACATGCATGATCCAACAAAGAACAAGCAAGATCAAAGAAAAAGGTAGGGAGAAGGGTGGGGTTGGTGTTGTGCATGCCACATAAGCACATTTGTGTGCATGGGGCATGGGGTTTAGCTAAGAGGATAAGATAGGTAGATGATATGATGAAGAACTACAAGCCCAAACAAGATTAAGCCCAAGGAAAAGATCCACTTTGAAAACAAACAAAAACCAAGACTAGCAAAGGTGGCGCTTGCATGGCCCATGCAAGGTAATTAATGCCCAATGGTTATATTGTGAAAACAACATTATTTCATGTGGCTTAATCCTCGCATTCCCAAAAATGGGCAAAAGCCAAGCAAAAGATATGGGTGGATCCAACCAACAACATGGGCTAGAGGTAACTCAATAAAATGCCAAGCCCATATTATTGGATGGTGGAATTATAAGGTGGTGAAAGATAAGGTGGTGGAGTCAAAAGAGAGATGCCCCCAACTCAACTTGGGCATATAACAATGTATCAAGAGCCAAATACAATATCAAGAGGCAAATACAATTCATCATGTACATGAGATAAGAACCAAACAAGAAAGGGTTTTATATGATGCACAAATGCAAGGTGGTATGATGACATGAGCATGATATGATGATGATGCAACAATTATATGTTGGAAGTGGCCCATTTTATTATTATGACATGTAGCATTACAGGGGTTAGACAACTGGGATGCTACAACTCTCCCCCACTAAACAGGAATCTCGCCCCGAGATTCTAGGAAGAAGAAGATACAAAGAGAGAAGGATGGTTGGCACGGAGTTCATCTTCACGCTCCCATGTTGCTTCATCAACAGAATGGTGTGACCACTGCACCTTGCAGAACTTGATGGACTTGTTGCGAGTCCTTCGTTCTGCGGTCTCAAGGATTTTGGTGGGGTGTTCCTGATAAGAGAGATCTTCTTGGAGGTCGATTAGCTCATGAGCCACAGTCTTGCCGGGATCTTTGAAGCACTTCTTGAGCTGAGAGATGTGGAAAACATCATGGACTTTGAGTTTTTCCGGAAGCTCAAGTGCATAAGCAACTTCTCCTCTTCTACCACGTATGTTGAAAGGACCGATGTATCTAGGAGCCAACTTTCCTTTGATACCGAAGCGGTGTGTTCCTCTCATGGGAGTGACACGAAGGTAGACGAGATCACCAGGGGCATATACCATATCTGTGTGCTTCCTGTCATAGTTGCTCTTCTGACGACTTTGAGCAATCTTCAGGTTCTCCAGAATGATATGCACCTTCTCCTCTGCTTGAGTTACAATGTCAGGGCCAAACCAGATTCTTTCTCCTGCACCTGACCAACCAATGGGAGTTCTGCACTTGCGTCCATAGAGAGCCTCGAATGGTGCCATCTTCAGACTCTTCTGGAAGCTGTTGTTGTAGGAGAATTCAGCATATGGAAGGCATTCTTCCCACTTCATGCCAAACGAGATGACGCAAGCTCTAAGCATGTCCTCCAGAATCTGATTGATCCTCTCCACTTGTCCTTGAGACTGAGGGTGGTAAGCAGTCTTTGAAGTTCAACTTTGTTCCCAAAGCTTTTGGAAACTCTCCCGAACTTTGAGGTGAAGATGCTCCCACGTCGAACTGATTTCAAGTGGAACCCCATACAAAGAGACAATTACATTGATATAGAGCTCAATGGCGAAGTCCGTAAATTGTTTCTTTGATCGAAGAAGTGTGCCACTTTAGAAAGCCTGTCGATGACAACAAAGATTGCATTGTTGCCCTTCTGCGACCTTGGAAAGCCAGTGATGAAGTCCATCTCAACTTTCTCCCATTTCCATTCCGGAGGTTTCAATGGCTGTAGAAGACCGAATGGTTTCTGATGAACAGCCTTGACTCTGCGGCAGACATCACATTCTGAGACGTACTTGGCACAATACCTTTTCAACCCAGGCCACCAGTATTGTGTTTTCAAGTCCATGTACATCTTTGTGCTGCCAGGATGGATAGAAAGAACCGAATCATGTGCCTCCTTGAGAACTTGGTCTCTCAGACCCGGGTAGTTTGGAACAAACATCCGGTGTTCAAAGAAGAGCGTGCCTTGATCATCGACATGAAAGGACTCATATTTCGGAGTGCCAAGCTTAGAGATGAGCTTTAAAGTGCGGATCACCAAGTCGACGAGAACGAATCTGTTCTTCCAAGAGAGGAGTAGCCGAAGGTTCGAGAGATGCCCTTGTTCCACAATTTCCAGGTTCAGCTGACGGAATTCCTCGCACAAGAGAGGCTGCTGCTCTTCTATCATGAGGTTGTTGACATAAGCTTTACGGCTAAGCGCATCTGCCATGACATTTGCTTTGCCTGGAGTGTAGTTGATGGTCACATCGAAGTCATTGATTGCTTCAATCCATCTCCTCTGCCGTAGGTTGAGATCCGGTTGAGTGAAGATATACTTCAAACTCTTGTGGTCCGAGAAGATCTCACAACGGTTCCCAAGCAAGTAGTGCCTCCATAGCTTCAAAGCAAAGACCACTGCTGCTAGCTCAAGGTCATGTGGGATAGTTGACCTCATGCGTCTTCAACCGACGAGAGGCATAAGCAACCACTGTCTCTCTTGCATAAGGACCGCACCCAATCCTTGCAAAGAGGCATCGCAGAAGATCCGAAAGGCTTAGATGTATCCGGAGGAACCAAGACTGGTGTGGAAGTGAGCTTCTTTGAGTGTCTCAAAACTTTCTTGACAAGCAGAGTCCACAGTACTTCTTGCCTTTCTTGAGGAGGTCGGTAAGAGGCTTTGCTATCTTTGAGAAGTTCACACAAAGCGACGGCAATAGCTAGCCGAGAAAACTCCGCACTTCCTTGACATTAGCGTGAGGAAGCCATTCAACTATTGTTTTCACGGTCTCCGGTTAATCGCAATGCCCTTGGCGAGATGACATGTCCCAGATATGTTACTTGTGCAACCGTAACTCACACTTGGAGAACTTTGCATACAAGCGGTTCTCACGAAGCTTGTTCAGACACACCGTAGGTGCTCTTCATGCTCCTCCTTGGACTTGGAATAGACCGAATGTCATCCATATACCACCACAAACTTGTCCAGTACTCCATGAAAACGGAGTTCATCAGCCTCGAGAAGGTAGCAGTGCGTTGGTGAGGCCGAAAGACATGACCGTGTACTCATACAGGCCATAGCGAGTGGTGAAAGCTGTCTTGGGCACATCCTCTTGCGAATTCTGATTTGGTGATAACCACTTCTCGTGTCCAGCTTAGAGAACACCACAGCTCCTCACCGGTGATCAAATAGATCATTTATCCGAGGAAGAGGATATTTGTTCTTGATGGTTTTAGCATTTAGAGCCCGTAGTCAACACAGAGCCTATCGGTTACATCGCTTCTTCACGAAGATTGTTGGACTACCCCAAGAAGAAGTGCAGTGTTGAATGAAACCCAATTTCTCTTGTTCATCAAGTTGTCGTTTGAGTTCAGCCACTCGAAGGACCCATTTTATATGGCCTCTTGGAGATAGGAGCCGCCTGTGTTCAAGCTCGATCACGAATTCAACCTCGCGATCCGGAGGCATACCTGGCAACTCTTCAGGAAAGACATCCGGGAACTCACAGACCACTGGTACCTTCTGAATAGCTTCCATAGCATCGTCATTCAGAGCAGCCAAGGAATAGAGTTGGACAGCAGGAGCCAGACTTGGAGAAAAGACTAGATGGCCTTCAGGGATCTTCAGAGACACCGAGGCTCAAAGACAATCAATCACAGCTGCATTTGCTGTCAACCAATCCATGCCCAAGATGACATCAATGTCAGAGTTGCCCAGAACAATCAAAGAAGCCAAGAATGAAGAACCACCAATCTCGACTTGATTCCCATGACTGATCTTAGTTGCCATCATATTTGCTCCAGGAGAAAGAACCATTAACTTCTTTTGAAGAGGATCCAATGCTAACCCACTCTCACTTGCAAACTTGTGAGACACAAACGAATGCGATGCACCAGAATCAAAGAGAACTCGTGCAGGGACTGAGTTAACTGAAAGCATACCCATGACAACTCCAGGTGCGAGCTCAGCTTGAGAGGCGTTGACGCAGTTGGCGCGAACAACCGCAGACCCGGGCTTAGTGTTGATGTTGAGAGCCCGAGGCGGTGGTGCACGAACCGAGGGAGAGCTTGTTGCAGATCTTGGCGGGGGTTGAGGGAGAGCTTTGTTCTTCATTGGGCAGTTCCAGCTGGGATGACCATGATCTCCACATGTGTAACAAGCACCGCGAGGACGTGGAGCAGAGTAGCCAGGGACTCCGCCAGCGCCCAGTAAGGGTTGTTGTAGCCCACAGGAGCAGTGGTGAAGTTTGATGGCCTTGGCGTAAGTTGCGTGTCTTGGTGGAGCCGGAGCGACGGTGGGTGTTAGGAACCCGCACACGCTTAGAAGGAGCTGCCATTGCCGCCGAGCTTGACGCATCCTCGTGTGTTTCTTGGACTCCTCGAACATCCGCCTACTAGCCTCCTCTTGTAGTGCCATATGTCAGTTCCAGGAAGGTTGCCGGTCTTGCATGCGTGAGTGCATACTTGATCGACGCATTGAGCCCTTGCACGAATCTTTTCTCGCTTTTCTTGTCATCGATACTTCATCACCACCATAGCGAGACAGGTTCATAAAGTTCTGATATAGGTGTTGATGTTATCATTTCCTGCTTCGGTTGAGGAAAGCATCCTTCATCCTTTCCATCACAATCTCCGAGAGAACTGTTCTTTGAAAGCTGCGGTGAACCTCTCCCAAGTTGGTCGGAACCCTGCAGCTTGCCTTCAAGTAGTTTTCCCACCAAAGAGCCGCATCTCCCTTGAGAAGGTGGGTAGCACACTTGACCCACTCCTGCTCGAACATCGCAGTGTCGAGCAACCTTGAGATCTCGCAGCCAATCATCCGCATCAAGAGGTCGGTCGACACATCGAATCGAGGTTAAACTTGAGGAAGCTCTTGATGTCACCACGCTTGGGAGGTGGAGGAAGTGGAGCGAACTCATTCCTTCCGACGCCTCCTCAAGCGCTTGGTTCTCTTGCATGGCTGCCAGCATTTGCAATGTTCGACAATGAGCCCAGCCCGAGGAATGTCCTCTTCATCCGCGTGGGGAGCCATCCTGTCATTGATGTAAAACTCAAGTCAAGACTATAATGGAGAATGATAATAATCCAAAATAGTACCAAGATGGAATTAACCAAGATTAAAGGATACAATTTCTCGAGATGATATAAAAATATCAACAAAGTTCATAGCACCTCAAAGATATTGAGCATATCGCACACGATAAAAGGAGTGTGGTACACAAACATATCAAAGAAAAATTTTCCACAAATTTCGGCATTAAAATACCAATAGATGCTAAAATTGCTTAACGAATCAAGATTAGTGACTCTACCGATTCAATATACAAAAGAATGATACAAGTAGTGGTATGGTCGCGACTCCATCCCGCACTCAAATCATTACTCCGCACATGAACAAGTGGAACACATATCCTAACCCTTCTTCTTCTCATTTAAACCTAAGATTGGAAGCTACGGAAACGAACACCCCAAACAAGATAGCGTCGGATACAAAAGGAAGATAAATTGCGTCGGTTTACAAAAGCCTGTCGGTATGGAATGTACCAACAGTTGATAACCAAAGGCAGATAAGATAACAACTTGGATGCAACAGATAGACAAGGATTAAACACAGACACACACACACACACACACAACCTATGGTACTACGGAAACCCCGAACACGTGAATCCTAGTTTGAACTTTGAGAAAAGAATTGAAAACGTTGCACTTCCTTACCAGAAAAGGGTGGGTGGGAGGGTAAGAAGAAAATGGAAGCAGTCCTACTCGCTTTGTTTTTCCTATTATACATAACTACCAAAATATTTGCTAGATCGACAACGACTGCTTATTGAAACCTCAAGGTCGGGATGGCTCGATACCAATTGTAACTACCTCGGTGAACTACGCCCTAGATACAAGCCTGGATGAGTGATAGTGGTTGAAATAGTACGGTGGGGCCCAAAAGCCACTCACCGGTAGTCCTTTCAGACGTCCCAACCACTACCCTCTCAACGGGACTGTCAGACGGCGTGGTCGGCGAAGAAGGATCAACTACGACACAAGTGGGTATGTACGCAAGCCACCATACAAGAGTACATCGAGCCACACCATCTAGAAAGAAAGGAATATACCAACGCCATACGGCAAGATTCAAATGACCTAGATACATCTATAATTTAGGATAACTCCTCATACAACACACATCGTAGTATCATGCAAGGCAAACAAGATCCGAAAACGGATAAGAAGCAAATAGGAATAAGATGCCAGAGAAATAAGCACATCCCAACTACAGGTCTCACGGATCCCCGTTCCCGGAATCTCTACACCGAACGATCGTTGCCCACATCTTCGGCTTCTTCCACCCAGTATCCGTCCTGAGAAGGTACCTGTTCATCCGAATCAAGAATTTATCGTGTGAGACCCTAAGGGTACTCAGCAAGTCTTAATGCCTCTAAAGGGGACACAACCTGGGGTGACGCAATTGCAGCGAAAGATAAACCCTAGCAATTCTAGATAACGCTAACCATCCGCCTAACCAATGATAGGCGGATGTCCGTGAATTTAAGTACAACAGATTATAATGGTAATCTCATCCGATCCATCCTCCTCGCTACCAACAAGGAAGCGGACGAACAACCCCATCCGTTGGCAATTTTATTAACCATTCCATGAGTATTGCACTATTTACTAGTCAAGTTACTTTAGTCGATTAAAGCGGTACTTTAGTTATGCTTGTCTATGATCAAGAAACTGTGCTCCAAGTCGTCCATATCCATGCGACACGGCTTTCGAAAGTTTTACCCGCCGGGTGCACCAATAGCAACACACGCCGATCAACCTCGGAAAAACCAAATCAAAACCCAACGAGGCTTTCACGACGAACAATCACATGATTCAAATATTTGGGGCCACCCTTTGAGTAGATCCCGCAACGGAGTAAGCAAGCTCGAGACGGCCTCAAGGTTGCGACAATGGTAAGCGATCGGGAACCCGAAGTGTGGCTGGGCTTGTCGATACAGCGTAAACATTCCGATCCTAACAAGATGCAGTGCTCCTCGCACAATCATAAATAAAGCGATAAACATGGCATAAGTACAGATCGTAAATAAAACCTCAAACTAGTTTGTGGCCCCAAGAAATAAGACGGAATCAAGCTCGCCTGTGGGGTCCCATATACCTCCCGGATGTGGATAGCGCGATAAATCAAGGAACAGGAATCAAGTACTCGGGGTCTTACGGGACACAAGTGAGCAGGAAAAACCAAATAGCAGATGTTGCTCACCGGTGCCACTTTCTTTAGTTATCCCAGAACTACTCAGGTTAAGTTGTTTAGGTACCTCATTATTCATCAGACTCTCACAAACCCTACACATGCTGTTCTACGACTCGCATGGCTCAAACAACTCCTATAGTAGTGGCTCATGGGATGGAGGAAACAAGCTTGGTGGGGTATAAAAGTAAAGTCTATGCATACTTGGGATTCAATTTAATGCAATCGCGACTCAATGATGCAAGAATAAGATAGAGGCAATAGGTACTGTATGTTTGCAAGCATGTGGAAGTGCTTGCCTGGTGTCTCTGTTGAAGCAAAGGACGGTTCTGGGTAGTGCTCCTGGTTCTCTTGATATAACCCCCGCCAAAGGTTCTATCCGAGAAAAACCAAACAAACAAGGCCAACATGAATATAGAGCACAAGCATATGAATAAGATGCGTCAAGCAAACAATCATGCCATGATGAATGATGTACAATTTACATGGCAAGTAAAGTAGCATGGCATGGGTGAGGTGTGGAGGACAAGAAAATAACATTTAGGTGGTTTTAGAATCACATTTGTTGCCATAACATTTGTTGTTCAACATATATTTATATGATCCATGCTGAAATTGAAGTCATGGATAGCATAAACAGAAAGGTCTCGTCGAGCTGATCATTTTAGACTACTTATTTGCTTAATTTGGATTTACCAAACAAAAGTTATTTAATTATTAAATTCTAGTGGCAATTGATGTAATTTAAACAAACTTGGAATTTTAGTTGTGCAAAAGTCAAAATAGATGGCATATTTGGAATCCTCTCATTTTGCTGATATCCAAACACATATCATTTGCATTATTTGGTAAAACAATGGAAAAGTTGTTTAAAATCTGAATTGAATTTGCATTTTAAATTATTTAAACCAATTTGAATTTGTAAACAGCATCTGGACGTTTCTTACACAACCTAATCCAGCTCTGGTCAATGACAGGTGGGACCAGAGGGTTCGCTGGCCCACACGCCAGAGGCTGGGAAAGATCTGGACCGCGGGTTGATTAGGGAAAAGCCAGGGACCTAAAATAGCAAACTCACATCGACAGTGGACCTGCAGACCGCGGGTTGAGGGCGAAAAGGCAGGGTCATCTGCTAAAGAACTCATGGCGAGGGGGGAGGGCTGCGGTTCACTGTTCTTGCGGGAGCCTTTTTAGAAAAAGGATCACCGCCGCTGACAGTGGGGCCTCGGGGGTCGCGGGTTGCTAAAAAGATTCTGTAGGGGGTTTTTCGCAAAAGGACATGGCGATCGTGGATCTTCCTAATCTACGAACCGCGTGTCTGCAGACGCTGCACGCGCGCAGAGGGGGCTCGAAACTCGACGAACGCTACAGCCTTGGCCGCCACTGGCTAGGCCGGGTAGGTGTTGGAGAGGGGGCGCTAGATAGGTTGGCCGCGACGCTGGAGGCTGCAGATGAAAACGCGAGCAGACGCACGGAGAGCGTTCGGCTGGTCCGCGAGCTAGGCGAGATCGGGCGAGGGGTTGTCTGGGAGGTGGGGCTCACCGAGAGTGTCTTGGTGTGTGGCGGGAGGAGGCGATCGGCGATGTGGTGGCGGCAGCGGCGCTAGGGTTTCCTCGGGGCGCGGCAGATGCTGGCGGCTCCGGCCCTCCTCCTCCTTGCTGGCCCGTACGGATCCGCTGCAGAGGTCCCGCTCGCCCTTCTCGACCACTCCCTTGTCGACCTTGACGTCCTGGGCAACGTGGTAGCAGGGTACTGGCGGCGGCCGGCGCAGCTAGGTGGTCGGAGAGGCAGGAGAAGGCAGAGGGGGCGAGGCAAGCCTCAGGGGCGGATCTGGGGAGGTCAGAGAGGGGAAGGGGTGGATAAGAAGGAAGAGGGGGCAGGTTGTTGCGTGGGGGAGGGTTTGATGGGAGAAAAGGTGGCATCGGCCACCTTTGCGATCACGTCTGGCATGGCGAGGCCAGGGCAAGGCAGGCACCGGGGTCCGGCAGGGGTAGGCCGGCTAGGGAGGCAGGCAAGTGGGGTAGGGGCGTGGGCAGGTCCTGGCAGAGAGAGAGGAAAAGAGGGGAGAGGTGGCCGGCTCGGCTAGGGCTAGAGTAGCTAGGAGGGGTCCTGGTCACGTGTGGGGCAGGTAGAGAGAGAGGGAGTGGCGAGCTGGGGCCAGCTAGGAGGGTGCTGGGCTGGTCGGGTTAGTGCTAGAAGGGAGGGGGGTAGAGGGGCATGGGGAACATGCTAGGTAGAGAAGGGGTGGTACTAGGGTTGTGCTTAGGTAAAGAGGGGGTAGATTAGAGGGGTAAGAGGGGCTTAGGGTTTGTTTTAGCTAGGATAGAAGGCAAGGGAAGGGTAGAAAGGTTTGTTTAGAAAAAGGGGTAGACTAGGGTTTTGGTTTAGGATAGATTTGAATTAGGGTTTTTGTTTTAGGGAAAAAGAGAGATGGCATGGGTGGATTTAAAGTTTGCTAAGAGGGGTAAGAAAAGAGATGGAGGTACTTTACACTAGATCATGTCTACTCCAAAACAAACTACTAGCACATGGCAAGATAAAGAGGGATAGGGAGAGGGAAAAGATGGTGATGGGTGGTCCCTTTGGTACATGCATGATCCAACAAAGAACAAGCAAGATCAAAGAAAAAGGTAGGGAGAAGGGTGGGGTTGGTGTTGTGCATGCCACATAAGCACATTTGTGTGCATGGGGCTTGGGGTTTAGCTAAGAGGATAAGATAGGTAGATGATATGATGAAGAACTACAAGCCCAAACAAGATTAAGCCCAAGGAAAAGATCCACTTTGAAAACAAACAAAAACCAAGACTAGCAAAGGTGGCGCTTGCATGGCCCATGCAAGGTAATTAATGCCCAATGGTTATATTGTGAAAACAACATTATTTCATGTGGCTTAATCCTCGCATTCCCAAAAATGGGCAAAAGCCAAGCAAAAGATATGGGTAGATCCAACCAACAACATGGGCTAGAGGTAACTCAATAAAATGCCAAGCCCATATTATTGGATGGTGGAATTATAAGGTGGTGAAAGATAAGGTGGTGGAGTCAAAAGAGAGATGCCCCCAACTCAACTTGGGCATATAACAATGTATCAAGAGCCAAATACAATATCAAGAGGCAAATACAATTCATCATGTACATGAGATAAGAACCAAACAAGAAAGGGTTTTATATGATGCACAAATGCAAGGTGGTATGATGACATGAGCATGATATGATGATGATGCAACAATTATATGTTGGAAGTGGCCCATTTTATTATTATGACATGTAGCATTACAGGGGTTAGACAACTGGGATGCTACAATGATGGAACGTATCCTCTATGCGTCCTCTAGGGAGGTTTATATAGACTCACCTCCCTAGGGTTTACAGATCGCAACCGAATCAGTTAAGGTTTCAACGATCCTTTAACCTAATCCGACTGGGCCTATCTACGCTTCTGGGCCTTCAGCTTCCAGTCGCTTGAGTCCACGCCAGATCCAGATCCGCCGCCGCCCCGCAGCCCACTCGCCGCACCGTGCGCCGGAACGCCCCGCTGGGTATACCCCGGTAGGCATATCCCCATCAGTAGTCCCTGAGGCCGTCGTGGATTGGTCGCAGGTGTGTGCTAGCAGTCGGTGTATACGGGTCCAATGCGGACACCCAGTCGAATCGGCGGCGGACTCCTGAATAAAGGAAAAACTAGTTATTCCAGTCGCAATAACGGCGACCGATCGGGTCGCAGCTCGGCGAACGGGTCGGCGAATTCTCAGTCACTGTTGTAGTGATCGGGTCGGCGAGTCGTCGAGTCGCGCAGAGCGACGAGTCAAGTGGATGAAGTTGGACCGTCAAGTGGGGTCAAAACTAGCCGTTGGGGTAATCCAACGATAACTTTTGGCGTAATTACCGCGTAGTAACGGCTCCCGAAATTGGCGGGTAGCAACCGCTATATAAGGAGAATGACAGGCGAGCGGGGAAACACTCCTTCGTCTTTCCTCTGATTTCGCCCATCTCCGTTTTCCACCTCGCATCGCGATCCAACCGATCCAGAGAGCCCCGAACTCCATGAATCTTCCAACCAATGGCCCCCTCCACCGAACCATGGGGCAGATCCGAATGCACCAGGGCGCTACTGGCGTCCTTCGAGGAGGCCGGGATCCTGCGTGCCGGTAGATGGCGCATCCCCGTGGCCGGAGAAGTGACTCCAGACCCACGCGAGGGAGAGTTCATCTGTTTCACCAGCCACCTGGAGCGGGGGCTGGGGTTTCCCACTTCTCTCTTCTTCCGGCGTTTCTGCGCCTACTACGGATCGATCGCCGACGGGCCCGATAGCATCAAGCAGCTCGCCATTTTCGTGGCGTCATGAAAGTGCTATCTGGCTGCAGGCCCTACTTCCCTTGTGGCAAGATCTATTCCATGGGAGGATCGATCGAAGAATTAGCGTCGATGCCGTCGCGGTGGCCTGACATTTCAGCTGAAGTCGAAGGCGCCGTTCTTCGACCTGATGCTGCCCGCCAAGGCGGCAAAGGAATGGAAGAAATCCTGGTTCTACGTCACCGAGTCGACTCCAGACGGCGAGGTGGCGCTTCCACGGTTCTCCGCCGACCGGCCCGAACCGCGTTGGCTCCAGGTCGGCAAGCTCCCGCTGGATCAGCGGATGGTTGTCGACGAAATGTTGCAAACCATCCGCGGTCTGAAGAAGAAGGGCCTCCAAACCATCAACCTCTACAACTGCTGGCTCGGGCGGCGGCTCGGGCCTTTGGCCCGCCGCGACCATTATATGTACGAGTATACGGGTAGGGACGACCCGATGAAATCCTGCCTCGTCGAGTGGAAACTCGAAGACTACATCCTGGCCCTGAAGAAGATCACCCAGGCGGCGTACCTGGATGCGAAGGCTGGGGTCGCCCCCTATACCGCAAGGCGCCCAGTTCCGACGGTAAGTCGCCATTTTCACCACCATTCGCAGTCGTAGATGATGCATTCGTGGTTATGCTGACGTTGTCTCATGCTTATTGTAGTTGTTCCAAGTGGTGGAAGGATGGCTCCCACCCGCAGATGACGAGAACTCAAGCTCGTCCGTCCAGGACGGGAGTGAGTCGCCTCCCGCCAAAGGCAACGTCGGGAGCGACGAGGGTGAAGACGACGCCGACGATGACGACGAGCCCGTGGAAGACGCTGCCCCGACGATTCGCAAGACTCGCGGGCAACATCAGCGCGAGCTCGAGGCGAGTAGAAGCCTCGAACCTCACGATGACGACGAGCTTCCCGAGCACACCTCGCGTCGCGAGGCCACGCCGTCAAAGAAGATGAAGAATAAGGAGGAGGAGGTGAAGGCTCCACCGAGGAGGAAGAAGAAACCGACGAAGCAAACGTCTCCGCCCCATTCTGTGACCAGTTCTGACACCACCAGCTCGGCTAAGGGCGAAGCAGCGCGCACGACTGTAGCATCGGATGTTGCCGCTCCCCTGGATGAGGTACCTCTGGCGTCGCTTCCACCCCCATTCGCCCCGGTCTCCGGGTTGGGGGCTGCTCCAGCCGCAGAAGCTTCACCTCCCAGGAAAGCTCCCGCAGACGTCATCCAGGAGGCTCCTGCCGTGGCCTCGTCTTCAAAGAGGACCTCTGTGTCTTGGGCACACGATGTGTTCGAGATGGGCCTCAGTTGGAAGTTGGGGCCCGAGCTGGAGAAGTCGGCCAGCATCTGCACGGGTCTGCGGTTCATACCAGTCGCCAAGTAAGTCTTGTTCATCTGCTTGCCTTCCGTTGTAATCGGACGGTTTCACTCATATCGTTGTTTCACATGACTAGAGTTAAAAAGATCGGCCATCCTTCCATGGCCAAGGTTCCGCCAGTCGTCACCGAGGAGGACCCCTCGCGGAAGAGGAAAACTGACGAAGCCGCTGCTCCGCAGACAGCGCTAAGAGGGCGAAGGGCGACGACGTCGTCACAGTCTCTGATGACACGGCAGTTGATCCAAGCGAACCTCCGACTGTGGCGGAAGTGGCCTCAAAGACCACGAAGGTTGTTTCCTCGCCCGCAGTGGCCGAACCGGCTCCTAGTGGCGCTGCGGCATCCGCTGCGACTTTCCCCCGCTTCATGGCCAAGGGGGCTGCAACGAGTGGCACGGCGCCAACGAGTCAGACACCTGGGGTTGCCGAGACAGAGGTCGAGTAGCGTCGCGGACACACTCCGGTCCTGCTTGCATCTGTGGACGCGCTGCAACTTCATGGCATGCTGGGCGCAGCCATCTAGGTATGTCCAGTCCCCGAGAATCGGGCCACTGAATTTCAGTGGTCGGATTCTTAGTGTTTTTGTAGCGTCCAGTCCCCGAGTGCCTAATTTCAGCGGGTGGGCACATAGGATTTTCAATGTATAGTCCCCAAGTGCCTAGTCGCTGAATTTCAGCGGGTGGTCACTTAGGATTTCGTTGTTGTTGACGTTGCAATTTGTGTGCAGGGATTGCAACGCGAATCGACCGATCGGCTTGCAGCGAAGTGTCGCGTGGAGAAGGAACTCGCTGCCATCCAGGAGACGAACAAGGGGCTGCAAGACGTTGTAGCCGAGGCGGAGGAAGTCCGCCGGGGCCTTGTCCCGGTGGGTGACCTGACGGCGGCTCAATCTTCGTTGAGTGCAGCCGAGAAACGGATCGTTGACCTGGAGCGTGAGCTCAAGGAAGCGAAGGCGGAGGCGAGCTCGGCGGAGGGACGAGCGAAAGCTGCTGTCACTGCGGCTGCTGAGGAGCGGAAGGTGTCTGACGCACTCGTTGTTGGGCTGCAAAACGACTTCTCCTCGCTTCAAAGCTTCATCACGGGCCTCTGTCGTCCGCTAATTGGTAAACTTTTCTTCCTCTGCCTGGAGTCGTTATGGAGTCGTTGGCGTACTCACTGCCGACCTCTGTCCACAGGCCGGATTATTGACAGCTTGGAGGAGGCGTAGTCGTACGACGCGCGGCAGTGTGTGGCCACTCTGGTCGACTCGTCCGCGTTGTCCGCGGCTTGCATTTAGAGCGTATCTTCAGGAGATATCGCCCACGGAAGTGATTCCTAGCGACCTCGTCGAGGTATGGCGTTATCTGGAGAAGGCTCCAGCAGTCGTCGAATTCATGGCGCCGTCGGCCTTCCGGCGCGGGGCGGCAGCGGCTCTGAGCCTTGGGCTTGCCCATTTCCCGGAGGACTTTGACCTTGATGATGTGACGAGTGGCTACCCCTCATCGACGGGCTCTGTGGAGATTGCCGTGATGCTGAAGCTGACGGACCGGGCCGCGGTGTATGTCGATCGCGTTTGGGCGATGGGCGAACTCCTCCCCTACCAGGAGACGACTGTCGCCCCCAACGATCCTGAACCGAAGCATCGGGACTTCAAGGTCGAGCAGCCGTTCCGTGCGGCTATGGCGGATGAGTTGACAACGTACCCGTCGAACCCGTACGTGCCCTTCATTCGCAACCGCAGGGGTGGCGGCGAGTCGGCATCGAGACCTGCGGAGTAGAAGCATTGTGCCCTGGGGCGTTAGTAGCAAATAGCCATTGGACTTATCTTGTATTTTGGAACGACTTTGTTCTGCTGTAACGGGAATTTGTGTTGTTTTGTGGATTGTTTCGTGATTTTGATTGTTGATTGGATGATTCCCCGAGCGCGTCCGCCCTTTTTATGGGGTTTACCTCGTTTGTTTGTGTTTGCGATTTTGAATGTTTTTCGATTGTTTCGCTATTGAGGTCGACTCGCCCGAGCTCGGAGAGCCAGTCACAGGGAGACTCCCGTGGGTGCTCTTTACTTGACCGTTTTCCCGTGCGCGAACGAGGTCGTGTGGCCGAGTCCCCGAGCGTGGTACTTGGTGGTTCTAGTCACAGCTCCAAGGTAGGTGAGGACTAAGTGCGTTAGATTAAGCGCGTCACTCCTGCCTGACCCGAAGGATCAGTCGCATGGCGAGTCCTGGGCACGCTCTCATACTGGGCGTTTTTTCCCTAGCCGCTCATATTTGACAGGACGTCAGTCCCCGAGCGTGGTACTTGGCCGTTCGAGTCGCTGTGCCGAGGATGCGGAGGACTTGGTCACTGTGAGAAGCGAATGCAGTTGTCTTGGCTCGGTGAGACAGTCAGGCTAGGCGACTCCAATGGGGCTCCAGGTTGGCGTTTTTCGTGGACGTTACGAGGCTTGGAGTTTTCCAGTGCCCTCGTGCCGCACTACTTGGCCGTGCCGGTCGCTTTACCAAGGGTTGAATTATGCGAATAGAATAACGCTGTTATTACGAGTGCGAGTGGCACAAGACATGGAGAGTAGACACAATTTTCGGTAACCGATCTATTTTATTTTATAGCGGGTGGAGAGTACATGTATGGCGTTCTAGGAGTAGAACTTCTGTAGGAGGTTTACATTCCATGGCCGCTTGATGTCGAGTTTTCCGTTGCCTCGGACGTCGATGAGGCAGTAGGCGTCGTTGCCTAGAACTCGCCTGATGGCGAATGCTCCCTCCTAGGGGGGGAGAGCTTTTGCATTCCCTTCTTGTCCTGGATGAGGCGAAGTACTAGGTCACCTTCCTGGAAAGTGCGAGTCCTTACTCGTCGGCTATGGTAGCGGCGGATCCCTTGCTGGTAGATGGCGGTGCGGGAGCGAGCTAGGTCGCGTGCCTCGTCGAGCTGGTCGACTCCATCCTGGCGTGCGAGTTCATTTGCGGCCTCCGTGTAGTTGACCACCCTGGGCGAGTCGTGCTCTAGGTCGGTGGGCATGATTGCCTCGGCGCCGTACACCATGAAGAAGGGGGTGAACCCTGTCGACCTGTTGATGGAGGTGCGGATGCCCCAGATGACGGAGGGTAGCTCCTCGACCCAGCACCCAGCGGTGCGCTCGAGCGGTACTTGGAGCCGTGGCTTTAGGCCATGGAGGATGCTCTGGTTGGCTCGTTCCGCCTGGCTGTTGGACTCCGGGTGGGTGACTGAGGCGAGGTTGAGTCGGATGTGATGTTCCTCGCAGAACTCGGCCATGGCTCCTTTGGCGAAGTTGGTGCCGTTGTCCGTGATGATGCTGTTTGGGAACCCGTAGCGATAGATTAGCTCGCGTAGGAACTTGGTGGCGGTCTTCCCGTCACACTTCCGGACTGGCTTGGCCTCCACCCATTTTGTGAATTTGTCGACTGCGACCAGGAGGTGGGTGAAGCCGGAGGGGGGCTTCTTGAAAGGGCCTACCATGTCCATACCCCACACGGCGAACGGCCAAGTGATGGGGATTGTCTTGAGCGCCGAGCTCGGCACATGGGTCTGGTTGGCGTATTTCTGGCATCCGACGCACCGCTGGACAATGTCGACAACGTCTACGTGTGCGGTGGGCCAGTAGAAGCAGTGTCGCATAGCCTTTGCGACCAGAGAGCGGGCGTCGGCGTGGTGGCCGCGGTCGCCGGAGTGGATGTCTTGGAGGATTTTACGTCCTTCAGCGGGTTGAACACAGCGTTGGAACACGCCGGTCACACTGCGCTTGTGGAGCTCGCCGTTGATGATGACGAAGGATTTGCAGCGGCGTGCTATCATCCGGGCCTCCGTTTCATCCGCTGGCAGGGTGCCTCCCTCCAAGTAGGTAGTGTACAGCGCGGTCCAGTCATCTGGCTCGGTGATGAGCGTGACCAGGGCTGCCTCTGGTTGTAGCGGGATTCCGATGTCGATCTCCCTTGGGGGAGAGATGGAAGGCTTGGGGATGGTGTCGAGGAAGACGCCGGCGGGTGGTGCGAGTCGAGCCGAGCCAATGCGGGAGAGTGCGTCGGCCTCCTCGTTCTTCCGCCTGTCAATCCACTCGACGGAGTAGCCTGCGAAGTGTCCACCCAGCTTGTCCACTGCTTGGCGGTATGCCGCCATGGTGGGGGAGACGGCGTCGCAGGTGCCAGCGACTTGCCCGGCGATGAGGTCGGAGTCTCCGTAGCAGCGCAAGCGGTTGACGTTCATTTCCTTGGCAGCCCGTATGCCATGGAGTAGCGCCTCGTACTCGGCCATGTTGTTGGTGCAGGGGGTGAAGTCGAGGCTGAGGACGTAGTGGAGCTTGTCGCCCTTTGGGGAAGTTAGCACGATCCCTGCTCTTGCGCCGTCCGCGTTCTTGGAGCCGTCGAAGTGTAAGCTCCAGTAATGGAGGTATGGCAGCTTTTCTGGCTGCTGGGCCTCTTCCCAGTCGGCGATGAAGTCCGCGAGAGCCTGCGACTTGATCGCTTTGCGCGGCTCGTACTTGATGTTGTGTACACCGATCTCGACGGCCCACTTGGCGACTCGCCCGGTCGCCACACGGTTGCGGATGATGTCCTGCAATGGTGCTGAGGAGATGACCGTTATCGGGTGCTCCTGGAAGTAGTGGGGCAGTCGTCGCTGTGTTCTGAAGACCGTGTATACCAGTTTCTAGTATTGCGGATAGCGCTGGCGCGACTCGGTGAGGACTTCGCTAATGTAGTACACTGGTCGCTGCACCGGGCGCTCCTTTCCTTTCTCTGGTCGCCGACCATGATTGCCGACGACGCGGAAGACGCGACGTAGACCAGCATGGGTTCCTTGTCGACGGGAGCGGCAAGTAGCGGTGCTGCGAGTAGCACCTTCTTGAGGTCGCAGAGCGCATCATCCGCCTCCTTGTCCCACCGAAGGTGGGGTTCTTGCATCAAGCGTAGGGGAATCGCCTTTTCGCCCAATCGGGGGATGAAGCGACTGAGAGCTGCGACTCGCCCGGCCAGCTTCTGGACGTCGCGCAGGCACTCGGGTTTGCCGAGTCGAGCGATCGTGTTGATCTTGGTGGGGTTCGCCTCGATCCCGCGCTTGGAGATGACGTATCCCAGTAGCTGCCCAGCTGGTACACCCAAGGTGCATTTGCCTGGGTTTAGCTTTATCTTGTATTTTCGTAGATTGGCGAATGTTTCCGCCAGGTCAGCGAGTAGGTCGCTCTGGCGAGCGGACTTTACCACCACGTTGTAGATGTAGACGTGGATATTGCGGCCAATTTGGGTCGCAAGGCACTCCTGCATGCACCGCTGGTAGGTTGCCCCGGCGTTCTTGAGGCCAAAGGTCATGGCAATGTAACAGAAGGCTCCGAATGGCGTGATGAACGCTGTCTTCTCTTCGTCCTCAACGGCCATTTTGATCTGGTTGTACCTAGAGTAGGCGTCGAGGAAACATAGAGACTCCGAGCCCGCGGTGGAATCGATGAATTGGTCGATCCGCGGGAGGATGAATTGCTCCTTCGGGCAGGCGCTGTTGAGGTTTGTGTAATCGATACACATCCTCCAGGTCCCGTTTTTCTTCTCGACCAGGACTGGGTTTGCCAGCCACTTGGAGTACTTGATTGGCCGGATGAAGCCTGCAGCGAGTAGACGCTGCACCTCCTCGGCGATGGCTCAGCGGCGCTCTTCATTGAAGGGCCGCATCGCTGACAAAGTTGCACTTTGGGGTCGTTGAGTTTGTGCTCAGCGAGTTCCCTAGGGACACGTGCATGTCAGAGGGCTTCCATGCGAAGATGTCCCTGTTCTCACGGAGGAACTCGATGAGCGCGCCTTCCTATGCTGGGCTCATGCCCGTCCCGATCGTCACCGTCTGGCTGGAGTCGCCTGGGACCAGCTCGACGGTGCGGGTATGCGTCGTTGCCTCGAAGGCTGCGGGGTGGCCGCCCTCCGAGTTGGGCTTCTTGAGTATTGTGGGGTCTTCGTTGTTGACCCCGCTCGCGTATTTGGCGAGCTCGTCGGCGTGGTTGGACTCTGCCGCGATGAAGGCGTCGGCGAGCTCGGCTCCTTTGGCCTCGCACTCGGCGGCCATGTCGGGGTCGCCGTGGATGGTGATGACACCGCACGGCCCGGGGAGCTTCATCGCGTTGTACGCGTAGTGGGGCGCTGCCATGAACTTGGCGAATGCCTGGCGCCCCAGGACGCAGTGGTAGGGGCTGTCGAAGGGAACCAGCTCGAAGACGATCCGCTCGGTGCGGAAGTTTGCCGGTGTGCTGAAGGTGACTGGCAGCGTCACCTTGCCGATCGGGTACGCCTTCCGACTGGGGACGATGCCGTGAAACGTGGTGTAGGTCGTGTCGATCATCGACTGCGGGAGCCAAAGTCGCCTGAAGGTGTCCAGGTATAGGATGTTGATGGAGTTGCCGCCGTCCATCAATGTCTTGGGGAGCCAGTAGTCCCCCACCTTGGGCTTGACCACCAGGGCGACTCGGCCTGGGTACTCGATCCGTGGCGAGTGGTCTTGCTGGCTCCAAGTGATTGGTTGCTCAGACCAGTTGAGGAACTGGGGGACGTCCACCTGGGCCACCGCATTGATGGCGACGACGCGGGCGATGACCTTCTTCTCGCGCTTCGTGTTGAAGCCTGTGAAGGTGTGGAGCGAGCCGGCGACGCTGCCGAATTTTCCGCCGTTTGGCGGGTTGTTGTCGGGGTCTTCTCGCGCGCGCCGTGCCTTCTCGATCTCCTTGGCAGTCGGTGGTCATGTGCGTGGCGGGCTTTCCTTCCCTGCTGTGAAATACACAAGGTTGGTTAAGGAGGGCCGCGTGGTCGAACCTCGGCTTCGCCTGGTAGTTGCCGCCATCGCGGCGTTGCCCCCCGTCGCGGCGGAAGATCTTGGGCTCGCGCTGCGCGTATCCAGCGTTGGCGACGAAGTCGACTCGCCCATCACTGCGGCGCTTGCCGGTGAGGCGAGTGTTGCTGTAGCGTAGATCCGATCGTCGTCCATTGTCACTGCCGCTCGTGCGGCGTTTTCCTCCCAACTCGTTGTCGGTTTCTTGGTTTGGGTCTTCCTCCGCGTACCTTTTGGCGATCTCCAGGAGGTCCGGTATGTTGTCGAGTGTGCGGTACGCTCGTTTGAGCTTGGCGACCAGGGGCTCGTAGCGGCACGAGGTCTTGAAGCAGTGGATCACAGTGTCTGGGTGGATGCCGACCGCGTTGTACCATAGTTCTTTCCACCATTGGACCCAGCTGTGGGTCGACTCGCGAGGTCCCTGGATGCATCGTTCCAGGTCCTCGATGGTGGTGGCGCGGGTGTATGAACCCTCGAAGTGTCTGACGAAGGCATCGCGCATCTCTTCCCAGGAGTCGATGCTATCCGCGGGGAGAGTGTTAATCCACTGCCTGCATGCTCCCTCCATCATCAGGGGAAGGTAGCAGGCGGCTAGTAGATCGGTGTGGCCGGCGATCCCCATCGCCATGAGGTAGGTATCCAGCCACACGGAGGGATCGTACGAGGGGTCGTACTTCTGTATTTCCTTCGGCGCTTTGAAGTTCGCCGGGTATCTTTCGCCTCGGATCATTGGTCCGAAGCACCGGGGCCCGAGTCGGCTTAGCGACCTCCTCGGCTCGCCGTCGCGGCGGTTGGTTAGGGTATGCTGCAGGTCGTTGGGCTGGCGTGCGCGCCAGCTCTGGTTGTTGATGATGTGGGTGCGGGCGTCGATGGGCTGACCATTGGCGGCGACAAAGTTGGTCGCCGGCCGGGGGTCGTTGGTGGAGAGTGCTGCATTCGCGGGTCGTTGTTGGAGCTGTAGTGGTTCGGGTGGCGGGCAGTTGAGGGTGTTTGCCGCCATGGGGAGACCGCTTGAGACCGCTCTGCTGCCCGATGAACGCGAGTACATCCGACCCTGTGAGTCGACGCCTGCGTTTTTTTGCTCGACCGCTTTTGCGAGCAAGGCCTTGGCGTACTGGATCTGTAGGGCGCCGTCACCGGTGGCCGCGATGTTGTCGACTGCTGCTCGGCCCGTGACGAGGTTGTCCATCGGGGTGGAGAACAGCGGTAGGTCGTTCGCGTCTCTCTCCCGTGAGGTGACCACGATCCTCGGCTGATCCCTGGGTGGTGCGCGGTTGGGTGGTGGTGGGGCGCCATTGGCCGTTGACCTGTGGGTGGCGCTTCCTCCGGTGGCGCGTTCGCAGATCGCGCCGCCGCCGGGCCGGGTCACTCGTCGTCGGTTCGTGGCGCTCGACGGTGGGGTTCAGCGCGACCTGATTCGAGCTGGTTGTAGCGCCGACAGCTCTGCTGTCACCTGCTCGAGGCGAAATTTTTCGCGCTCGGCTTGTTCCTTGCGGACTGCTTCCGCCAACTTCAGGCGGAGTTCCTCGACCTCCGTTGCTGTCGCGTTGGGAGGGATCGGAGTGGAGAATGGATCCTCCAGCGGGTCGGCGCCAGTCGCCATATAGGTCGCGGCGTGCCGGCCGATTCCATCGCGGAGGTCGGCGGAGTTCTCCGACCCAGAGTCGAAGTCAAAGATCCCAAGGATTGAGGGATCCTCGAAGTCTCCGATGTTGGAGACCTGGGTGATGGAGCCCGCGGGCGACGCAGCGACAATGGATCCGGCGAGTGACGCCGGGGTCGCCGAGTCGGCGTCGTCATTGAGGGCCGCGTCTTTCGTGGCTGCGGTGGTTTCGGCCACGTCGCTGTGGGCCGAGTCGTACTCGGAGGCGAGGCGGTGGATCGTGCGGACCTGACTCTCAAAGAGTCGGCGTGCATGGCGGATGCGAGCCGAGTCCTCCGAGACGATGACGTCGGTGAGGCCGACGAAGAGGCTGATCGTGCCGACCGGTAGGATCATGCTATGCGTGACGGGTCGCGCCGCCAGGATGTAGCTGCTCGGCAAGATCTGGAGCATCTCGCCGATCGCTATCATGCGGCCGGTGGCGATCGACTCGTTGATGGGTAGATTGGATCTCGCCGCAGAACACCGGCCTGACCGGCCAGGCCCCACGGTGGGCGCCACTGTCGTGGGAATGACCACGGCAGATGCTGCAATCGGCAGCGAGTAGTAGAACATGGGGCAAGGGCGGCCAGCCATCTGCGGTGCGAGATGAGGGCGGAGACACAAGGATTTACCCAGGTTCGGCCCCCCGGAGGGTAAAGACCTACTCCTGCTAGATTGTATTATGGTGAGAGTACAATGGGGCGAGCTCGGCGGCTAGGCAGCGAGTCGCTTGGGTGTATGATGGAACGTATCCTCTATGCGTCCTCTAGGGAGGTTTATATAGACTCACCTCCCTAGGGTTTACAGATCTCAACCAAATCAGTTAAGGTTTCAACGATCCTTTAACCTAATCTGACTGGGCCTATCTACGCTTCTGGGCCTTCGGTTTCCAGTCGCTTGAGTCCACGCCAGATCCAGACCCAGTCGCCGTCCTGCAGGCCCACTCGCTGGCACCCGGGCCAGTCGGAAACGTCCTGCTGGGTATACCCCAGTAGGCATATCCCCATCACTTTTGGCCTAATTGGAGATCAATCAAAACACGGGTAGTAACTCCAAGCCGGTGGATCATCGTAAGAATGATCATAATCAAGACCTCGTGATGAATAACAAGAAGCGCCCCAATCATAAGAGGGTTGCTGGTACGAAGACTCCCCCATGTTGGAGGGCTGAACTGAATTATCTTCGGCTTCCTCTCCAACATTCTCCTCTTGCTGGGAGAGCTCCGCCATGTATGTGTCAGATTCTTCCTCCGCGAGTGACCATCCTTTCCTGGTATCAAGGTTAAACAAAGCAAGTGCGGGCAATGAAGGAAATATGCCCTAGAGGAAATCATAGAGATGATTATATTTCATATGTATCCATGAGTTATTGTAATGTTCGTTGAATATCCATATCAGGCAACTTGTATTGATTGGCAATTATGTGAATTGTTTTTGAAACTATTTACTTGTATGGTTATTTAATAGTTGTCCCTAGTCGGAGTTCATGTGAGGACACACGTGAATATTAGACTAGCACATCGATTGGTTGATGACTATGTTTCGCAAGTCATAGACATGGAGATGTCAAACCAATGATGTGGACACATGTTATGAACATGAGGCTGGACTGACCCAACTTGAGACTGGCAATTAGACTTGTAGCTCTCTCTACAAATTGTGTACGTTTTGTCCTTAGACCTGAGATTGTCGCATGTACTTGAGATGTGTATCGACCTACTTTGGGGCTATCAACCACTACTCCGTAACTAGGTAGTCATAAAGGTAGTTTTCGGGTTTGTCCTGAAGCATGCTGCAAGGCATGGTCAATCAAGATGGGATTTGCCCCTCTCTACTTGAGAAAGATATCTCTAGGTCCCTCGAGTGATCGGATCCAGAAATGCATGGACGTGCTACATAAGGTTAAGAGTTAACCTAGTAAAGGGATTCCGAATCACGGTATAGAGAAAGAGAGGTCAGCTTGGAGCTAGACCAAATATCATGAGGCAAAGGGAAAGACTTGTACTAAACCTTGTGATGGTTCGTCCGATATGATCTTTGTATGCGTTTAGGAGTTGGCACGTCTTGCTAGAGGACGCTACCAACTATTGACAGAATAAGTGTATTCGTGTCATGTCTACACGTATATGAACCTATAGGTCACACACTTAAGGGCTGGAAGCCTAATGAGGATTGGATCTGAATTAGACCAGGCTTAGGCTACTAATGGGCTGCTAATGTAGAAGCCCACTAGGGACGCCTATATAAGAGAAGGTGGGGCGAGATGACCAGGGTTAGACCATTCCACCCAGTCGCCACACCTCACTCCTGTGTCGCACGCGCAGACCTAGCAGTCCGGCGTCTGACGCTTCCACCCCGCACTATGGATACCTCGGAGATGCTACATCTATGGTACTTGAATGAACCGCGCAAGGGGAGCTTCTCGTGGGACGAGGACAAGGAGGAGACATGGAACGTCTGCACTTCCTCGACGCACTTCATCAATTCCGCAACTGCGCATCTAGTGGTAATCCTGTGATCTATGACAACAGTATTCCTAGTTTACGTGGTAGAAAATTTTGATTTGCGCTAGTGTAGCCTACCCGTATCCCTTCAGTGGTATCAGAGACGATGCTGTTCAGTTATAGGTTCAGGATGTTTGCATATGGTGATATGAAAATTGATATGAATGATGTGATCATTTATATGGTGGTGGTTCAGGATTGATCTATGATCTTGCTTTCCGTGATCGTGATTATGAGGTTGTCGAACGACTTACCCCTACCGGTCGGTTTCCGCCATCAGGGTAGAAAACGACACATAAATCCCATTGAATCACGCGAAGATCAATATGATTGATTGAATCAGAACCTAGATCTAAAATCGATGTACCATGATCAAAGGAGTTTGATTGAATCGGAACAATAGTCAGTTTATGCTAAATTTGATACCGCGAGGGGCGCTGCCCCTTCGAACCCCGCAGGGGGAGACCCCCTAGACCCCCCTTAATCGTAGCCCCTTTTGTATCTCGTTAAGGTAACTAGGTGCTGCGATGTCACATGATCCGGTAGAATGCGATTCTATGCATAACTTGTTTTTTGCAGGATGTATATGATCAGTATGGCCCATATATGTATGTGATGCATGTATGAAATTTTTCATGACCTGCGTGTCGTGAGTAGGGCAACACGGCTGGAGCCATATGTGTTGTCATTTATTGTAATGGCCTGCGTGCCAACTTGTGATGATCCCAATACTATGTAATTTTGATTACTAGTTGTTAGGAGTAATATCTTGTATTAGTTCTTGGAGGACTAATCACTTGGAAGATGGCTCACATGGAACATGAAGATGGAGAACATCATGGTGGACAAGTTCTATGGCGATGGAGATCACCATGAGAAAATGGGCCATACTTTGTAACATCTATGTGAATGCTATTCTTATGTGTTTTACTACTATGCATACTTAGATGATAGAAGTAGAACGACCCCTCAGAAAGTTTAAGTTAAACCATGCCCTCCCAACCAAACCTTGCACCATCCTATTCCCTGTACAATTGTTGGTGGGCCTATGAAATTAGGGTGCCGCGGTTTTCCTTGGTTTGATGGGTTTGTATCGGATACCTACACGCATAAGGGTTGGTGAGCTTGACAAGGTCATCTTAACAGTTAAGGACCTTGGGGCATAAAGGTTGGGCGCCTAGTTTTGACATAGAGATGTCTCCCAACAACAAGAGTCATATGTGATATGATTAGCAAGTGTTGCTTACCGATTTACCTTGTCTTCTAGCAGTGATGCTCAAGCTCACTAGTCGACTTGTTAATTGTGTATCTTGAATCACTTAGTATCAATAGAGGGATATTGATTTAAGTGGGAGTATATGCTATTAAATTGTTTAATATGTTTTACTCTTTCACGGTTACATGGCTTAGTATTTTTCATGTTTTCTGTTGTAGATCAATGGCGCCGAACACTACATCATCTTTTTATTTGCGTTCGATTCTTGACAAAGATAAACTTAATGGAACAAACTATTCAGACTAGGTCCGTAACCTGAGAATTGTTCTCAGGTCTGATAAAAAGGAAACGGTTCTAGATACCCCAATCCCCGATGAACCTACTGATAATGCATCTGCTGCCCTCAAGAATGCCTTCAAGAGAGCATGTGATGATTCTCTTGAGGTTAGTTCTCTTATGGTTGCATGCATGGAACCTGAACTCCAAAAGAAGTTTGAGGATCAGGAAGCGTACGATATGATCGTAGCGCTTAAAGACATGTTCCAAGATCAGGCAAGGACTGAGAGGTACAATGTTGAAAAGTCCTTTATGGAATGCAAGCTGGCAGAGGGAGCAGCTGTAGGCCCCCATGTGATCAAATTGGTTGGTTACAGTCAGACTTTGGAAAAGCTTGGTTTTCCACTAGGCCAAGAGTTGGACACTGATTTCATTTTGGCGTCTCTTCCATCTAGCTGTGGGCAGTTCATTTCGAACTACCATATGCACGGGGTGGAGAAGGGCCTTAATGAGTTATGTGGGATGCTAAAAACAACAGAAAGTGACATGAAGAAGTGTGCAAGGCATAGCCATGTGATGGCTGTGCAAAACAAGCCTAGCTTCAAAAGAAAGGGTACTTCTTGGAAGAATAAGGGCAAGGCTAAGGATACGATCGCCAAGCCTGCACCCAAGCAAAAGGCTGGACCTGTAGAAGACACCGAGTGCTTCTTTTTTCATGAACATGGCCACTGGAAGAGAAACTGCAGCAAGTACCAAGCTTCTTTGAAGAAGAGTGGAAGTAAGAGTACTTCCCACTCAAGTACGCTTTTTGTAAATGTTGTGGACATTCTTCTCGCTGATTCTTATGTTAACGCTTGGGTATTTGATACCGAATCGGTTGATCATATTTGCAATTCGATGCATGGGCTAATAAGGACTAGAGAAGTGCAGAAAGGCGAAGTGGATTTTCGCGTCGGAAATAAAGCAAGGGTTGCTGCATTGTTCGTCGACGTCATGCAACTTCACCTTCCATCAGGATTTATTATGGAGTTGAATAATTGTTATTACATTCCTAGTATGGGTCGAAACATTTTATCACCTTCATGTTTGATGAGGGATGGTTATTCATTCGCGAGTGCAAACAATGGTTGTGTAATCTCTAAGAATGCTATGTTTATGGCTAATGCTCCCATTGTGAATGGGTTATTTATTTTAAATCTTGATGATGCATCTGTTTACAATGTTAGTGCTAAAAGGATTCGGCCTAATGATTTGAGTCCTACCTATTTATGGCATTGTCATTTGGGGCATATAAGTGAAAAGCGCATGAAGAAGCTCCATGGTGATGGTCTTCTAACTTTGTTTGATTTTGAATCATACAAGACAAGTCAGGCTTGTTTACTTGGAAAGATGACCAAGTCGCCTTTTTCAGGTTTACCCGAGAGAGCGACAGACTTGTTGGAACTCATACATACTGATGTATGTGGACCAATGAGCACGACAGCCAGAGGAGGATGTCACTACTTCATTACTTTCACTGATGATTTCAGTAGATATGGTTATGTCTAGTTGATGAGGCATAAGTCTGAAACTTTTGAAAAGTTCAAGGAGTTTCAAAATGAGGTAGATAATCAACATGGCAAGAAAATAAAGGCCTTGCGATCTGATCGTGGAGGTGAATATTTGAGTCACAAATTTTGCGATCATATTAAGAGTTGCGGAATTGTTCTACAACTCACGCTGCCCGGAACGCCTCAAAGAAACGGGGTCTCCAAACAGCGTAATCGAACTTTGTTGGACATGGTTCGATCGATGATGAGCCAGTCGGATTTGCCATTGTCATTTTGGGGTTACGCTCTAGAACGACAGATTTCACACTTAATAGGGTACCATCTAAATCCGTAGTTAAGACACCATATGAGATGTGGACTAGAAAGAATCCCAGTGTGTATTTTCTAAAGATTTGGGGTTGTGATGCATTTGTCAAGCGACTTCAGTCAGGCAAGCTAACACCCAAATCTGATAAGTGCATTTTGGTGGGATATCCGAGGGAAACCTTAGGGTATTACTTCTACAACCGAGAAGAGGGCAAAGTGTTTGCCGCTCATAGCGGTGTTTTCCTAGAGAAAGAGTTTCTCACAAAGGGAACAAGTGTAGGTCAATGCGACTTGAAGAAGTTAAAGATGAGCCAGTTGGGGATGCTTCTACGAGTGATGCTATTGTAGCAGAACAAGTTGAGGAACCCGTAATGAAGCACCACAACGAAGGTGTCGGCGAGGCTCCGCGAAGCGCGAGAATTATTATTGTTAGACAATGATGAGCCTGCGACCTATGGAGAAGCGATGGTGGACCCAGACTCTGAGAAATGGCTGATCGCCATGAGATCCAAGATAGAGTCCATGGGAGACAATCAAGTTTGGAACTTGGTTGACCTGCCTGATGGTTTTAAAGCCATCGAGTGCAAATGGATCTATAAGAAGAAGATTGATATGGATGGAAATGTTCACATCCATAAAGCTCGACTTGTTGCAAAAGGTTTTCGACAAGTTCAAGGAGTTGACTACGACGAGACTTCCTCACCCGTAGCGATGCTTAAATCTATACGGATAATTCTAGCCATTGCTGCACATTTCGACTATGAAATTTGGCAGATGGATGTCAAGACGGCTTTCCTAAATGGAATCCTAACCGAGGACGTGTATACGATGCAGCCCAAAGGTTTTGTCGATCCAAACAATGCTGGAAAGGTATGCAAACTTCTGAAGTCCATTTATGGGCTGAAGCAAGCATCTCGGAGTTGGAACATTCGATTTGATGGAGTTGTAAAGGAGTTTGGCTTCATCAAAAACGAACAAGAACCTTGTGTTTACAAGAAGGAAAGTGGGAGAGCGCTGGTATTTCTAATCTTATATGTAGATGACATATTGTTGATTGTAAATGACATTCCTATGCTCGAGTCTGTTAAGACCTCATTGAAAAATAGTTTTTCGATGAAGGACTTGGGAGAAGCGGCATATATTCTGGGCATCAAGATCTATAGAGATAGATCAAGGAGGCTAATTGGATTAATCTAGAGTACATACATTGACAAAGTGTTGAAATGGTTCAGCATGGAAGAGGCTAAGAAGGGGTTCTTGACCATGTCTCACGGCATTAAATTCAGCAAGACTTAGTGTCCTTCGACTACTGATGAGCGTGAGCGCATGGGCAGGGTTCCATATGCTTCAGCTATTGGATCCATCATGTATGCAATGATATGTACTCGCCCAGATGTTTCCTATGGTCTAAGTGTTACGAGCAGATACCAGGCTGATCCAGGTGAAGGTCATTGGACAGCGGTAAAGAATATCCTTAAGTACTTGAAAAGGACTAAGGATATGTTCCTAGTTTATGGAGATGAGGATGAACTCATCGTAAAGGGTTACACAGATGCGAGTTACCTTAACGACTCAGATGATTCAAAATCACAATCAGGTTATGTGTTTGTCTTGATTGGTGGTGCTGTGAGCTGGAAAAGTTCCAAGAAAGATACGGTGACCTCCTCTTCAACAGAAGCTGAATATATTGCTGCCTTGGAGGCCGTAAAGGAAGCTGTTTGGATTAGGAATTTCCTGATTGATCTCGGTGTGGTTCAGGGCGCGTCCAATCCCTTGGACGTTTATTGTGACAACAATGGTGCTATTGCACAAGCTAAGGAACCTAAACAGCACCAGAAGAACAAACATATTCGCATGCGTTACCATCAGATTCGTGAGTTCGTTGAGGATGGTAGTGTCATGATATGCAAAATACATACGGACTCAAATGTTGCTGATCCCTTGACTAAGCCTCTCACGCAGCCCGCGCATGAAGCGCACACCAAGAGAAATTGGTAATATATACATTTTAGATTGACTATAGTGCAAGTGGGAGACTGAAGGAAATATGCCCTAGAGGCAATCATAGAGATGATTATATTTCATATGTATCCATGAGTTATTGCAATGTTCATTGAATATCCATATCAGGCAACTTGCATTGATTGGCAATTATGTGAATTGTTTGTGAAACTCTTTACTTGTATGGTTATTTAATAGTTGTCCCTAGTCGGAGTTCATGTGAGGACACACGTGAATATTAGACAAGCACATCAATTGGTTGATGACTATGTTTCGCAAGTAATAGACATGGAGATGTCAAACCAATGATGTGGACACATGTTATGAACATGGGGTTGGACTGACCCAACTTGAGACTGTAAATTAGACTTGCAGCTCTCTCTACACATCGTGTACGTTTTGTCCTTAGACCTGAGATTGTCGCATGTACTTGAGATGTGGATCAACCTACTTTGGGGCTATCAACCACTACCCCGTAACTGGGTAGTCATAAAGGTAATTTTCGGGTTTGTCCTGAAGCATGCTGCAAGGCATGGTCAATCAAGATGGGATTTGCCCCTCTCTACTTGAGAGAGATATCTGTGGCCCCCTCGAGTGATCGGATCCATAAATGCATGGCCGTGCTACATAAGGTTAAGAGTTAACCTAGTAAAGGGATTCCGAATCACAGTATCGAGAAAGAGAGGTCAGCTTGGAGCTAGACCAAATATCGTGAGGCAAAGGGAAAGACATGTACTAAACCTTGTGATGGTTCGTCCGATATGATCTTTGTATGCGTTTAGGAGTTGGCACGTCTTGCTAGAGGCCGCTACCAACTATTGACAGAATAAGTGTATTCGTGTCATGTCTACACGTATATAAACCTATAGGGTCACACACTTAAGGGGCTGGAAGCCTAATGAGGATTGGATCCGAATTAGACCAGGCTTAGGCTATTAATGGGCTGCTAATGTAGAAGCCCACTAGGGACGCCTATATAAGAGAGGGTAGGGCGAGCTGACCAGGGTTAGACCATTCCACCCAGCCTCCACACCTCACGCATGTGTCGCGCGCATGGACCTAGCAGTCCGGCGTCTGGCGCTTCAACCCCGCACGTGTGGATACCTCGGAGGTGCTGCATCTGTGGCACTTGGATGAACCGCGCAAGGGGAGCTTCTCGTGGGACGAGGAAAAGGAGGAGACGTGGAATGTCTGCACTGCCTCGACGCGCTTCATCAATTCCGCAACTGCGCATCTAGTGGTAATCCCGTGATCTATGACAACAGTATTCCTGGTTTACGCGGTAGAAATTTTTGATTTGCACTAGTATAGCGTACCCGTATCCCTTCAGGCAAAGGGACTACTTTCTCAGACTTGCCCCCTCTCCAACCACTCTTGCAAAAGGTTATTTCATAAAATAACTCGCTCGAACTAGCCCAAGAAGAAACAAATTTATGCTGTATCTTGGAATTAAGATCAAGCCTCTCTATGGGAAACTGTAAGTCTGAATGATGAGGCGCTAAACCATGCAAAGCTAATAAACGAGAGGTAATGAGGCCTCCACAAATTCCACCTTTCTCGCGGTTAGCAGCAAGACAGAAAGCTATCAAATCACCCAAGTTATAAGTCCTATCCCGTTTCAAGGCAACTGAGATAAAATCTAGATCAAATGAAGATAATTTACTAGCAGTCTTCCTATCAAGAACACACTTGGCAATGAAATAGGCAAAATATCGAATGGATAGGAAATGAATATTCCAAATTTTACCACTCTCCTTTGAGAAGCTGCTTACTTGGAAAATCTCCGCATATAAGTCCATGAGTGGCATGGGCCTCTCCATAATCTTCTCACATGAAAACCCCACTGTGGCACCTTGATAGTTGTACAAAAACATCAAAAGGGAGATTGACAGCCACATTGTAAATTTTATAGTGAACCATGGGGTTAGGCAAAGACCAACTAAATCAAAAATCCTGCACGATAGACATAGTCAACTTCACATATTGGTAAGGTTCATCTCTAACAAAATGCTCCAACCCTACATTAGAAATTAGAGTTTGGAAATCTTGAAAAATCCCTGCAGCTCTCATCAATTCGGGGCATGGATATATAGAAGAGAAAAATTCCTCCACGCATTGGACTTTCATAATCTCCGATACCCTTAATTCATGTTGATTCAACTGGTATTCATTCATCTTGTTTTCTGAAAGTTTTAGACAAACATCAAACCAAGTGATTTCAAAGCTAATAAGTGACGGGGGAATACTATAGGGACTTGAAAGAGGGCTAAACATGCATAAAAATGAGTTCTCTAAGCATAGAACAAGCATGCAAACTCACAAAACCTGTCACGTATAGTAGCAAAATACTGAAGATATAATCCACCAATCAAAAATCTAATTAGACAAGCGGACGAAGCACATACCGGAGAGCAATCCCTCCAAAAATCAACAGCTAAGACGGGCTGAGCAAGGAGATCGAAAATCAGGAGCAAGAATAACAAGAACTCGAGCTTTGAGAAATTTTTCGGTGTTTTTCTGGAGAGAGAAAGAAGTGGCAGGAAGGAGAATAAGTGGAGGGCAAGGGGTGGCCAACACCAGGGCCAGGCGCGCCCCTGGTCTGGCCACGCCACCAGGTGGTATGCCTATCTGGTGGCCCCCCTGGGTCACTCCAGGTACCTCTCTGCCCCTTTTTGGCGTAAAAAATTAATATGAATTTTCTAGAATTTTTCGGGGAACTTTATTTTTGGGCAATGAAAATTGATTTTCTCGTAGAAAAAGATTTTGGAAAGATGAAAAAGCAAACCAAAACTACAGAAGTTCTAAGAAACTCTAACAAGCAAGCAACTAGCAAAACAAAGATGAACAAGGCGAAGAGCAAAGACTGAAGTAAAGAAAATAAAGGTGATCAAGGATAATCATGGTGAAAACATTGTTTTGTTCATTAAAATCCCTTTGTTAACAAGGATAATCAAGTACTGTTACCAAAACAATTTTATATAAAACAAAACTTTTCATTTCACTTAATGATTATGTTACCTCAATCTTGATAGCAATAGTCCCAATCATAATAGTTTCATAATTTTATTGTGGTATGGGACAATATATTTCTCCAACTTTGATGCCCTCAATATTTTCAATTGAATTTAGGCCATAACTCTTATCAATCTTCTTGAGGAAATATAAAGTATGCTCCTTGTCATTAATATTAAAAGTTACTTTTCCTTGATTACAATTAATGATAGCACCTGCAGTATTAAGAAAATGTCTCCCAAGAATAATAGACATATTATCATCTTCAGGCATTTCAAGCACAACAAAATCAGTTAATATCAAACAGGTATGAGCCACTTGAACAGGAACATCCTCACATATACCAACAGGGATAGTAGTAGACTTATCAGCTATTTGCAAAGATATATCAGTCGGTATCAATTTTCCAGTTGAAGTCTCTTGTAGAGAGAAAAAGGCATAACACTAACTCCAGCTCCCAAATCACACAAAGTAGTTCTAACATAATTATTTTTAATAGAGCAAGGAATAGTTGGAATCCCTGGGTCCCCAAGTTTCTTTGGAACCTTACCATTGAAGGAATAATTAGCAAGCAGAGTGGAAATTTCCTCATTAGGAATCTTCCTTTTATTAGAAACAATACCCTTCGTATACTTTGAATAAGGAGGCAATTTAATAGTATCAGTCAAAGGAATTTGCAAAAATAAAGGTTTCATCCACTCACAAAACTTGTTATAGTGTTATTCTTCCTTTGACTAGTGTTTTTTATCAGGAAAAGACATTGGTTTTTGAACCCAAGGCTCTCTTTCACTACCATGTTTATTAGCAACAAAATCTTCCTTAGCGTACTTCGCGTTCTTAGTGTGCCTTTCAGGTTCCTCTTCAATTTCTTCCTTATTAGGAGCATCATTTATATCATTACCACTTTCAGTTTCAGCATCTGAGATAGATATACTATTAGGATCTATAGCAGGTTTAGAAGATTCTACAACTATTTTATGTTTCTTTTTCTTTCTCTTAGAAGAAGTACCAATATTTTCATCTTGTTGAGAATCCTGCTCAATTCTTTTAGGATGTCCCTCAAGATATAAGGGATCCTGACTGGCAGCACCACTCCTAGTTCTAATTTCATAAGGATGTTTTTCTCCAGAAGCATTAACTAGCAAATCTTTTTTTACTTTAGCAAGTTGATCAATTTGAGTTTAAACCATTTGGAAATGTTTAATAAGCATTTTAACATCATTGGAGGTTCTTTCCACAATATCTTTCAACTCATTAATAGCTCTAGAGTTTTCCATTAAATGATTTTTCACTTGCTTATTAAAATTACCTTGCTTAACAATAAAAGTGTCAAATTCTTCTAATCATTGATTAGGAGGTTTATAATAAGGTATATCACCTTCATTAAAATGTTGGAGAGAATGTACCTCAATAGTGGATGAGTGGGAGATTGGCTTACATAATTATTCAATAGGAGGTAAATTCTTCACATCTTCATATTTAATACCCTTCTCCTTAAGACATTTCTTGGCTTCCTTCATTACTTCATCATTTAGTTCAATTACTCCCCTCTTCTTTGGTGTTGGTGTTGGGGTTGGCTCAGGAACAGTTGGTTTAGGTGTAGTTGGATCAGATGTAGTCCAATCACCATAATTCTTGCTTATTTTAGCCATTAATTCCTTAGCTTCTTTAGGAGTTCTTTTCCTGAAAACACAATCAACACAACTATCCAAGTATGACATAGATTCATAAATTAATCCATTATAATATATATCAAGAATCTCATTTTTAGGTAAAGGACATCTAGGATGTGCATGATCAAAGCACAAAACCTTGCCCAAGATTTAGGCAGTTTATCCTTTTCTCCATGTTTAAAATCAAAAAGTTTCTACAAAACAGCATGTTGAGCACTAGGAGGGAAATATTTATGAAAGAAAGTAGCAATCGAGCAATCAGGGTTATCAATGGATCCAGGAGGTAAATTATTAAACCAAGCTTTAGATTCTCCTTTTAGTGAAAAAGGGAAAACTTTAGCAACAAAGTAGGTGCGCATCTTAATATCATCAGAAAATAAACCACTCATTGTAGAAAGCTCAGTCATATGTGCCACGACACTGTCACTTTCAGTCCCACAAAAAGGTTATTAATCAACAATGGTTATGTAGGATAAATCAAGAGAGAAATCATAATCCTTATCTTTAATGTTTATGGGAGATGTGGCAAACTTAGCATCAGGAAATAGTTTGAGTCTAATAGTACGTCTCTCAAGAAGACTCTTAATAACACTAGCACCATGTGTGTTTTGACATTCTTCAATAAATTCATCAGTCATTTCAATATAACCATCATTAATATCATAGCTCTCTCTAGACTCACGTGAGCTAACATGTGTAGTAGTATCTTCATTAGGAGTTTTAGTGTTTCCTATTATAGTTCTAGCAATTGTAGCATCTAGGAAAGGACCTAATGAACCACTCTCATCAAGCATAGTAGAAGTGACATCATGAGCATCAGAAGATTTTTGATTCAGCAGCAGTAGAAGTGTGTGTAGCATGTATATGTGGTGGTGGTGTAAGGAGCTTACTCCTAGCAGACGGTGAATCAAGAGCAGCAGAGGTGTTCAGAACTGTACCTCTTCTTGTAAGGGATGGTAAAATAGGAACTTTTCTATCACGAGTTTTACCCATGATGAATGGATAGCAGCAAACAATAATAATTCCAAGTGAACTTAATAAATAAAGCTATGCTCCCTAGCAACAGCGCCAAAAAATAGTCTTGATGACCCACAAGTATAGGGGATCGCAACAGTCTTCGAGGGAAGTTAAACCCAATTTATTGATTCGACACAAGGGGATCCAAAGAATATTTATAAGCCTGAACAACTGAGTTGACAATTCATCTGCACCTGGAAATAGTCTTGCTCATAGTAGTTTATCAGTAGCAACAGTTTTGTAGTAGCAATAGCAAAGTAACAGTAGTAGTAAAATAAAGGCAGTAGTAACAATTGTAGTAAACAACAGGATTTGAGTGTGGTAGGCATATGGATGGATGGACGGGCGTTGCATGGACACGACTATTCATGTAACATCAAGATCAAAGCATTTGCAGATAAATAAGATAAAGCATCCAAGTACTAAATAATCATAGGCATGTGTTCCATATATAGTCATACGTGCTCGCAATGAGAACTTGCACAACATCTTTTGTCCTGCCATCCCGTTGCAGCGGGGCCTCAAAGGAATCTACTGGAAATTAAGGTACTCTTTTTAATAGAGTACCGGAGCAAAGCATTAACACTCCATGAACACACGTGATCCTCATATCACATCCATCCCGTCCGGTTATCCCAATTTCTGTCACTTCGAGGCCTCGGGTTCCATACAATAATATGTGTAAACAACTTGCAGGTAAGATCACAAACAATAATATCATTATGAATCAATAACATATTCAGATCTGAGATCATGGCACTCGGGCCCTAGTGACAAGCATTAAGCATAACAAGTTACAACAATGTCAAAGGCACTAACAAAGATACTAGGCACCATGCCCTAACAATCTTATGCAATTACATGATAGATCTCATCCAATCCTTACCATCCCCATAGCCTACTACGAGGGATTACTCACTCATGGATGGGGGAATCATGGATGGTTGATGGAGAGGCGTTGGTGATGATGATGGCGATGATCTTCTCCAATTCCCCGTCCCGGCAGGGTGCCAGAACGAAGTTTCTGGTTCCGAATCGCGGTTTCTGGTGGTGGCGGCACAGTGGAACTCTATTTGGAAAAAACATCGACCCCCCCCCTCTGTTTTTAGTTCAGAGGGCTTATGTACGCAAAGAGAGAGGTCGAGGGAGTTCCCGAGGTGGCCACACCACCCCCTGACGCGTCCTGGCCTGGCCTGCGCCACCAGGTGGTGTGGGCCCCTCGTTGTCCTTCTCCGTCTCGTCTTCTGGCTCCGTGAGTCTTCTGGTAAAATAGGAGTTTTGCAATATTTTCCGGGATTTTTCCTGAAAGTTGATTTCCAACACAAAAACGAGACACCAAAGCAATTCTGCTAAAAACGGCGTCAGTCCCTGTTAGTTGTATCCAAATCACACAAATTAGACGAGAAATAATAGCAAAAGTGTTCGGGAAAGTAGATACGTTTTGGACGCATCAGGGACCGCCACAATTATAGTTAACAGATATTCCATAAGCACTTGTCATGCACACCGGTATACACAACATTACTCGAGGAATCATAGCATTAATATTTCGTCTCATTGCATTCTCCTCTTTTTAGTTTTACTTTTGTTTTAGTTTTCTTTCAATCCTAGTAGTAGTTGTTATGAATTATCTTAAATTCATTTATCCTACAACCTATAGAGTAGACTATTTCCACACCACAGTTTGGGTGCGAACGTAGCCGCATTGACAACGTGGCTGCGGGGTCGTGTTCGCCGACCTCCCATCGGGACAAACTCTTAAATATTTGCTGCTACAAGTACTGCAATAACCCTGTTTTGCTGCAGGTACCCACTAATCACGCGTATGTAAAAGAGATTTGAAACTTCAGTGGGAGAAATCCTTCTCGGGGATTGGCGGATACACCACCAGCACTATAAAGGGGTAAGGTAAATATTATCATCATGAACATTCTCAACTATGTATGTGTGGGAGGAACTCCGTATTTGGACAAAGAGGCAGCAACCACTGCTCAAATCATCCTCATAACCACAGCAGACAGCAATAAACATCAATTGAATTACCGCGCTATTAAGGGACATAATCCCGCAGGACGTATCCCATGGCATGGATAGTGTTTTGTGAGTTTCCTCGATTTACAAGTTCATACGTAAGGGGTGCCAATAGCTTTATAGTCACTATAAGTGCAAACATCCCTCCGTCTACCAACAAGTAGTTTCCTACATCAAGTCCCTACAAGAGGCAAATATTGGAGAGGTCGAGTTCTCCCAACATCAAGATGTAGACAATCTAACACATGGTCACAGCGATGAATATCATAATAAACTTTATCTTATTCCAATCTCTTACTAGGGTTTCTCCATCTCCCCAAGAACTAATGATCTTCTCAGACATGGAGGCAGACAACATCATAGTAATGGTAATGGAAGCGATCATTGATGAATAGTACTTGTATAAATCCACAACTAGTGCAAGAATTACAACAAAATCTAGATGGGATGGATGGCGGTGATGGTGGTGATGAAGATGCATCGGTTGATAAAGATGGAGATCGATGCCTTGGCCTTCCAGATCTGCGTAGGGCATACATGGATCCCTAGGGCAAGTTCCCCCTCCAGATGCCTTCTGGAGGTTAGGTTTCATCAATTTCTGGCTGTTCTGTATGTCGTCTCTCTGAACCAGTTGCGTGAGGTGAAGCTATTTGAGGAGGCGGAGGCAGTGCCAACTATATGGCGGGGACTATACGGCGGCCTGCCATATAGTTGGTCGTCAACTCTTCTGTCTCTGCTTTTTGCTTCGGGTTTTCTTCTGGTATTATTAATTTACCAAATAAGCGATTTACGTAGTTTTTGGCTCCTTTTCTCTCTAGTACAACTGCTCCAAGAATTGTGTCCTTTGGATCCATCATCTGATCTGATCCTGGTGAAAATAAACATAAAAAGTGCATGCGAACGCCGTAAAATACCAAGATCCTACATCTACTATGCAAAAATAACAATGTAAAACATGATGCAAATATGCACTCATCAACTTCCCCAATCTTAGACTCTTGCTCGTCTCGAGCAAGTTTAGCTTAATGGATGTGATCCTCATATTCATGAAGCTGAGTTGATAAAATAAATGAGGCAGTTGCAGCATGTGTTGATCACAAAGAATATAAATAAATAAGTTCATGAATAGTTCCTTACTCGAACCATCTGAATAATATTAGTAGGCTTCCACATCTTAGCAATTAATAGTTCACAAAAGATTATTATCAACATGATGTAAAAGTATTCGGTTCAACCAAATGAGTTAGTGAGGTAGTCCCAAGTGTTTTTAGGATTAACATATTCACCTGGGATTCAAAATCTCAAACATCTCTTTGTCTTACTACAATATAGTGGTATATGCCTACTTCCTCTTTGCACATTCTCTCTTTTTTTCTTCATCTTTCTTTTTCTTATTTTTGATATATATTGTGCTCACACTTTTGTTTAAGTGTTGTGCAAAGGAGCTAGCCATATATTCCACATCTTGTAGGAAATTCAAAGTTTAACGATCTCAATTATCAAATTCCAAACATATATGAAGCATCTTTAAAACTTAAGTATTCTACCTCAAACTTGTTCTCACTCTTTTTGATAGCACTTATATTTTTTCCTTTGTTCAAGGTTTTCCTTTTTCATCTTAATTAATTAGATAGTTTCTCTTTTTTGTAAATTAAACCATTGACCTACAACATATTGATTAAACTATCTTTATATATTCCATTAATATCAATGGTGTGGAAGACTCCTATTGCTATCATCAATTGCAAGTAAAATCATACTCAAGTCATTCATATATCAAATAAGACAAACTCAAACTCAATCATGCTCCATATATTATAATAAACTCGGAATTTCATAATAGGGATCGACTCTTCATGAAGGGAATCTAATGATGCAAACTTTATTTATGATCTCGAACTAATGCAAAACTAGAATAAAAATAAAAACTTGTAAGATATATTACAAGGTCTTAAAGATGTCCCCAAGCTTGGAATAAAGCCAGTCAGGATCAAATAATACCTTGCGATTATTTGACACCGTGCTTTATTGAAGGTCACTGTGGTGCTATGGAACGTGGTACCTTCTCCTCATGGGCTAGCCTGCGACGGAGGGATTGATTGATGGCTTCCAGCTCTTTAATGCACAGCTTGTAGAGAAGGTTATTCTTATCCATCACCTTCACTTGTTCCTTAATGATCTCATTGTTGCTTTGGAGGGTTTGTATCGCCTTGAGACTCATAGTGAAACCTTCTTCAGTGTTTTGCTTGATATCTTCATCGAGTTTATCAAGATAAACACACAGCCACCAAAGATGCCTAGGAGTTCCCGGTGTCTCCTTGTTTATTTCTTCAATCTTAAATTCGAGGTCCTTCAACTCCCTCTTATGGCGTTCTTTGTCCTTGTCAAAGAACTCGAAAGAGGTAGTATTGATCTCCTTGCCTTTCTTGCTATTGCTTCCGATCTCCATAGAAACTCCTCCCCTTGGCCTCTTGGATCTTGATGGATCTATGTTGTGTGTTCTCTTGTATGAACAAGAGGTAGATTTGTTCCTGGTGATTTGTGATTAGAGAGAGTCACAATAGGGAAGTATATAAGGGTGGTCAGAGGTCGGTAAAACTCGTGAGAAACACCAAATTGTTGTTCAATAAAACAATCCAAACCCATTAGAAAAAGAAATCGCGGATTTGGAGGTGTCATGTGTCGTAATGACCAACTATACGGTCGCGGCCCGTATAGTTGGTTTTGGGCAGGTACTTCCAAATATTTCTAGCCCAAATCGGTTAGATTACCGACTAAAAACAGACAAAAACATTTTTTTTGAATAATAACAAAATCTGGTTGAGGGTACCGAATCTTTAACGACCAACTATACGGCGAGTGATACATCCAATTTGCATCACCCTTCTATATCATAATTTTCCTCTATTCATTGATATATTTCTTATTAAGAGGTGTTACTTATGTCTTTTCCTCTGTTTTTGCATGTTGGATGATTCTTGGAGGATGAACTGCTGGAGTCAGGATTCTGATGGAAAAAGAGGTGTTTTGATGCAATTTCGCGAAGATCAAAAAAATACCAGAAAAATATTGGAAAATCATATTTTCCCAGAAGACGAAGGAAGCCAGAAGGGGAGGCGGAGATGGGACACAGGGGGCCCACACCCCCCAACAGCGGCCCCCCTGACCCGTGCCTATAGGGGGTGTGGCCCACCTGGCTGGCCTCCGACTCCGCCCTCTCGCCTATATCTTCTCCTCGAAACCCTAAGCCACGGAGAGCGACCACAGAAAGATTCCGCCGCCTCTGCAGGGCGGAAAACATCGAGAGAGAAAGAGCTCTCCGACAGACAGATTTCTGCCGGGAAAATTCCTTCCCGGAAAGGGGAGATCGTCGCCATCAACACCATCATCAAGATAGACTTCATCGGGATCATCATCATCATCCACACCATCATCTCCACCAGCACCATCATCACCACTCTGTCCTGCTGTAAGAATCGTGTTGAATACTTGCATAGATCTTAGGGGAAACTTTCCTGGTGTTGATTACTATTATAGTTGATGCTTGTGAGTGGAACCATTGGATTATTGTTTATGTTTAGATTGTTATCCATCACCATATCATCTCTGATCTTGATCCATATGATGTCTTGTGAGTAGTTCGTCTAGTTCTTGAGGACATGGGAGAACTCATGTTGTTAGTAGTGGATTTGTGTTGAGATATTATTCAATGGTTTAGTATTTAAGTTGTGGTGCTATTCTTCTAATGGTGTCATGTGAACATCGACTACATGATACTTCACCATTTATGGGACTAGGGGAATGCATTGTGTATTTGGCTACTAATTGTGAGGTTGCCGGAGTGACAGAAACATGAACCCTCGTTAGGACACCATTGCACAAGGGAGCGTAGGATCTCAGAGTTTAAGGCTGTGGTTAGGTTTTTATCTTAATTGCTTTCATGTAGTTGTGGATGCTTGCAGGGGGTTTAATCACAAGTATGTATTAGTCCAAGTAAGGTCGGTACATTAGCACAGGTTCACCCACACAACATTTACAACACCAAAGAAGACTACTTAGTTATTTGAAGCGAAAGCACATGACATAATTCCCATATGTCCTCAAGAACGTTTGGTCCTTATAAGTATTTCCATCGGCTTGTCCTTTGCTAAGAAAGGATTGGGCCACTTGTTGCAGGTGTTCGTTGTCTTTATTACTTGCACTTTGTTTCTTTGCTTTATCAAAAAAAACCTAAAAATATGTTTGCTAAGTATATACAGAGATTTCCTTCTCCATACCACTAGTCAACACCTTCTTCTCCTTGTTGGGATCAACACTCATATTTATCAAAAGTAATACAATACACCCCTATACTTGTGGGTCATCAAGACTATTTTCTGGCGTCGTTGCCGAGGAGTGAAGCGCTATTGAAGATTGGAACTGGTAAAGGAAACGTCTACTGTGAGTATTGCTTTTTATTTTTGTTTGTTGCTTTGTTTCCAATATGGATAACCCACTTGGTTTTCTGTTTGGGAAAACTACTACCACTGTTAGGGTAGTAGATGAACCACCACCTGTTGAGATAGATCCTTTTAAGATACCTACAAGTATTGTTGATCGTGTTATGGATAATTTTTATTTAGGGGATGGAACTGTCATCATTTGTTCTTTATCCATGAATTATGCATGTTGTTTAAGTGTGTAGGTATCACAACTGAAAAGGTGAACAAGAAGTTACTCTCTATATCCTTGAAAGGGAGAGCTGAAGAATGGTATAAGCTGCTGAAGAATGGGCAATCCATGGAATGGGAGGAAATAGTGCCTCTCTTTTATTCTAAATTCTATCCTCCTAGTGAAATTCATAAGGATAGAAATATGATATATAACTTTTGTCCTCGTGATGGAGAGAGTATAACTCAAGCTTGGGGGAAATTGAAGTTACTAATGTTTAAATGTCCTATTCATGAACTCCCTAACAATATTATTATTAATAACTTTTATTCTAGGCTTTCTCTTCATGATAAAGATTTGCTAGATGCTTCTTGTGCTGGATAATTCACACGTATGAAGGAAGAAGCTAAATGGGATCTCCTACACCATATTCAAGAGAACACTGAAGCTTGGGAGAATAACAAAGGGAGAAAGTCAGGTATAAACTATGATTATGAATGTATAAAATCTTTTATGGGAACTGATGACTTCCATGATATTAGAAATGAGTATGGTCTTGATTCTCAAGTTCTTGCAAAGTGTTTTAAGGCTATTGCCTCTTATATTGAAATTCCCAAAAAAGAGTGGGACAAGTACCATGCTCCTTATAAAGACATTGTTACCCATGTTCCTGCTAGCATAGAAGTTTGTACTATTGATCCTATTTTTCCTAAACCTTATGTTGAGAAAATCCCTTTTCATGCTAAGGTAAAGGAACATTCTATCATAGCTAATGTGGTTAGCAAAAGTGCAAAGAAAATTGTGGAACCCGATGAGCAAATTCATATTGAGCCTGTGGTAGCTATTGTGAAAGATTTTGTCACTAGAAATATAGAGTATGAGCATATTGTATTTTGTGAAGATGCTTCTAATATTGTCTCCCATCCTAGAAAAGCTAGAAAAACTAGTGTCCTTATGCTTTCTGTTAGAATTGGTGATCATTGTTATTATGCTTTATGTGATATAGGTGCTAGTTCTAGTGCTATACCTTATGAGCTTTACAGGGAAACTATGCATGAAATTGGTCCTTGTGAGCTTGAGGACATTGATGTGGTTATTCACCTTGCTAATACGGAGACAGTCTATCCCATTGGCATTGTAAGAGATGTGGAGGTTCTTTGTGGTAAGATTAAATATCCTGATGATTTTCTAGTACTTGGTTCTGAAGCTAGTAAAACCTATCCTATTATCTTTGGTAGACCCTTCTTGAATACTTGTGGGGCTATCATAGATTGTAGGAAGGAAAAAGTTTTGACTAAGTTTGATGGAGAGTATTATGAGTTTAATTTTTCCAGATTTTCTAAAACTCCTTATGAAAATGAACTGCCTAATGAGGATTTCAGGATTGAACAACTTTCTGCTATTTATCTTGCTCCTAACAATGCCTTGCAACAGTTTATGGAAGATCATGAAAGCGATGTCTTCATGAAGGAAAGAAATGAGATTGACGAGGTTTTCCTTCGTCAGCCTGGGTTACTTAAGCATAATCTACCTGTGGAAGATTTGGGTACCACACTACCACCTCAAGGGGACCCTATTTTCGAATTAAAACCTTTACCTGATGATCTTAAATATGCTTATCTTGATGATAAGAAAGTATATCTTGTTATTATTAGTTCTAAACTTTCAGGAAAGGAAGAAGAGAGGTTATTGGAAATACTGAAGAAACACCAAGGAGCTGGGGGCTATACTCTTGATGATTTAAAAGGGATTTCTCGTACTATATGTCAGCATGCTATTAATATAGAACCTAATGCAAAACCAGTTGTTGAGCACCAACGTCGTCTAAATCCTAAGATGAAGGATGTGGTAAGAAATGAGGTATTAAGACTCCTTGATGCTGGTATTATTTACCCTATTGCTGATAGCCAATGGGTTAGCCATGTTCATTGTGTTCCCAAGAAAGGGGAATAACTGTTGTGCCTAATGAAAATAATGAGCTTATACCCCAAAGAGTAGTGGTTGGGTATAGGATGTGCATTGATTTTATAAAGGTTAATAAGGTTACTAAGAAAGATCATTATCCGCCCTTTATTGATCAAATGCTTGAGAGGTTGTCTAAAAAGACACACTTTTGTTTTCTTGATGGTTATTCTGGTTTCTCTCAAATTTCTGTGAAAGCACAAGACCAAGAGAAAACCACTTTCACTTGTCCTTATGGCACTTATGCTTATAGACGTATGCCTTTTGGTTTATGTAATGCTCCTTCTACCTTTCAGAGATGTATGTCTGCTATCTTTCATGGTTTTTGTGAAGAAATTGTGGAGGTTTTCATGGACGATTTCTCTGTCTATGGAACTTCTTTTGATAACTGTTTGCACAACCTTTATAAAGTTTTGCAGAGATGTGAAGAAGCCAACCTTTTTCTTAATTGGGAGAAATGCCATTTCATGGTTAATGAAGGGATTGTTCTTGGACTCAAAATTTCTGAAAGAGGCATTGAAGTTGACATAGACAAAATTGAAGCAATTGAGAAGATGCCTTGCCCTAGGGATATAAAAGGTATTCGCAGTATCTTTGGTCATGCTGGTTTCTATAGGAGGTTTATTAAAGATTTCTCCAAAATTTCAAAGCCCCTTACTAATCTTCTTCAAAAAGATGTACCTTTTGTTTTTGATGATGATTGTAAGGAAGCTTTTGAAACTTTTAAGAAAGCTTTAACTACTACTCCTATTGTTGAACCACCTCCATGAGTTTACCTTTTGAAATTATGTGTGATGCTAGTGATTTTGTTGTGGCTGTTTTCCTTGGGCAACGTGTTGATAAGAAGTTGAATATTATTCATTATGCTAGCAAGACTCTAGATGCTGCTCAAAAGAATTATGCTACTACTAAAAAAGAGTTCTTAGCTGTAATCTTTGCCTGTGATAAGTTTAGACCCTATATTGTTGATTCAAAGGTCACTATTTATACTGATCATGCTGCTATTAAGTACCTTATGACAAAGAAGGACGCTAAGCCTAGGCTTATTATATGGGTGTTGCTTTTACAAGAGTTTGATCTGCATATTGTAGATAAGAAAGGTGCTAACAATCTTGTTGCTGACAACTTATCTCGTTTGGAAAAAATTTCTTTTGACCCTTTGCCTGTTAATGACAGTTTTCCAAATGAACAGTTGGCTGCAATAAGGGTAAGCCTGCATGAGAGTCCTTAGTATGCTGATTATGCTAACTTTATTGTTTCCAAGTATTTGCCTCCAACCTTTACAACCCAGCAAAGAAGAAAATTCTTTTATGATCTAAGGCATTACTTTTGGGATGACCCACATTTATATAAAGAAGGAGTAGATGGTATTATGCAAAGATGTGTTCCAGAATTTGAACAACAAGAGATATTGAGAAAATTTCATGGCAGTGCTTATGGAGGACATCATGCTGGGGATAGGACTGCACAAAAGGTTTAACAATCTGGATTTTATTGGCTTACACTTTTCAAGGATGCAAGGAAGTTTGTCTTATCAGGTGATGAATGTCAAAGAGTTAGTAACATTTCTACATGCAATGAAATGCCTATGAATTATTCTCTTATTATTGAACCTTTTGATTGTTGGGGATTTGACTTTATGGGTCCTTTTCCTCCTTCAAAAGGGTATACTCATATTCTTGTTGCTATTGACTATGTTACATAGTGGGTAGAGGCCATACCTACAAATAGTGCTGATGGTAAGACCTCCTTAAAAATTCTTAAGGATGTTATTTTTCCTAGGTTTGGTGTGCCTAGATATCTCATGACTGATGGAGGCTCTCATTTTATTCATGGTGGTTTTAGGAAAACTCTCGCTAAATATGATGTTAACCATAGAATTGCTTCAGCTTATCACCCCCAAACCAGTGGGCAAGTAGAACTTTCCAGTAGGTAAATTAAATCTATCTCGCACAAGACTGTTAATAGATCTAGGAAAAATTGGGCTAAAAAGTTGAATGATGCTTCATGGTCTTATATAATTGCTTATAAAAATCCTATGGGGATGTCTCCTTACAAAATGGTCTATGGGAAAGCTTGTCACTTTCCCTTAGAATTAGAACACAAAGCTTATTAGGCAGTGAAAGAGTTGAATAGAGATTTTAAACTTGATGGTGAGAAGAGATTGCTTGACTTGAGTACTTTAGATGAGTGGAGAAGTGAAGATTATGAAAATGCTAGACTCTTTAAGGAAAAGGTAAAAAGATGGCATGCTAGGATAATTCTCAAAAGGGAGTTCCATGTTGGTGAGAAAGTTCTTATGTATAGTTCTCGTCTCAGATTTTTTAGGGAAACTACTCTCAAAATGGGAAGGGAATTTTGTTATTAAGGAAGTATATCGTTCAGGTTCTATTAAAATATCTTCTTTGAAGGACGATACAACACAGGTGGTGAATGGTCAAATACTAAAACATTATATTTCTGGAGATTCTTATAATGAAGATGTTGACATTATTCAAATGGTGACTCTGGAATAATTTATTAGAAACCAAACACCAGAATCTGCAGAATCCGTCTTTGAATAGGTAAAAGTGGTGAAAATAGAAGGTTCGTGAAAGCCTAATCTTTTATATTTTTGATGTTTTTATTACATACGGAAGGTTATGAAATGAAAGAGAGGAGGAAACGGAGGCCGAGGTGGCCACACCCACCCCAGCGCGGCCCACCGGTCGCTACCGAGGGGGTGAGCCTCGAGTCTGCCTCCTCGCTGCACCAGTACCTTCCTTATGCATTGAAACTTCGTAATATATAACCCCGCGGATCCCCCGAGGTTCGTTTATCATGTTCTCGTCGTATTTTCGTTTTTGCACCAGTACCTTCCTTATGCATTGAAACTTCGTAATATATAGCCTGTCGTCGAAGGGTACCCGTGGTGACATTGTCAACGTCGAAGTCGTTGGGGAAGTGTGCGAGCCCAAGGCTCAACGCAGTCGCAGCTCCACGACGGAAAGCTGACCGCGACATGAACTCCACAACTGCTGGAGCCTTCTCCAGATAGCGCCAGACTTCGGTGAGTTCGCTGGTGATCACCTCCGTCGGCGAGATCTCCTGAAGATACGTGCGGATGCAATTCGCCGAGAGAGCGGCAAATTCCACTAGCATGGTGACACACTATCGCGCATCATACGACTGAGCCTCGGCTTCGTCGTCAAGAATCTTCGTTGCGAAGCACAAGCAGTTCACAATCAGCAGGGTGCAACAACGCAAAGGCGACTTACACGCTCGGGGACTCGCCAGACCAACCACACGAAAGGCAAAGGAACTCACTAATCAAGGGAGGACAACACCCTGTAATGAAGTCCCGAAGACTTGAAAAGTCCGTCTGTAGCCCCGCGACGAGAACATCCGACACCTTCCTCTCTTCGGTCGCGGCAACGACAGTCACCTTGGCTCTCTCGTCCGCCGAGGTCGCCTCCGCTTTCGCTGCTTCGAGCTCCCGTTCCAGTTCGACCACTCGCTTCTCCGCGGCGGTCAACGACGACTGGGAAGTCGCCAATTCGCTCGCAGGGACCAAACCCTCGTGAGCCTTGTCCACCCCTGTTGCACGACCCTCTACATCAACACAAGCGTGAGTACGGAATAGGGAAATGACACCCGCGGAGAAGGGCATATCAAATCATTACCAGCAGCCGCTCGAAGTTGTTCATTAACCTCCCGCACGGAGCGAAATTCCTTGTCCAGACGCTCCTTGGCGGCCAATCGCTCCGCCGACTCGCGCTGGATTCCCTGATCAGAAAAGGCAAACGTCAGCCAAACATTACAAAATTTCCTAAGTACATAGCTGCTGAAATTCAGTGACTATCCACTCGGGGACTGGATAGCGAAGAAGTTCCCAAGAATTTGCTCGCTGAAATTCAGCGACCAGCTCCCCGGGGACTGGACATACCTGGATGGCCGCACCCAGCATACTGTGTAGCTCGACCGCGTCCACTAACGGGAGCACGAGAGGTGTGCGCCCGCGACGCTGCTCGACCTCCGAGCCCAAAACGTCAGGCACCTGAGCCGACTGCGCCGACGCACTCGCGATGGAGGCCCTCGCCATAAAGCAACGGAAGGTCGCCACCACTGTTCCCGCTGCACTCGTCGACGGGGCCGTCGCCCCGACCAGTGCCGCAGCTTCCACTTGCTGCGACCCCGCGTCCGTTACGACCTTCATGGCCGCATCTACTGAAATCGGAGCCCCGCTAGGGGCGTCGACTGGCTTGTCCGAGATCGTGACGACCTCGTCGCCCTTTGCCTTCTTCGCGCCCTCAGCAGGCGCCTCGATCTCGTCTCCCTTCCTCTTCTTCGAGGGGTCATCCTCTGACCCTGCGGTACCTACTAGAACCTTAGCCACCGAGGGGTGACCGATTTTCTGTAGGGATACTGGTAGGCTACACTAGCGCAAATCAAAAAATTTCTACCTCGTATACCAAGATTACTGTTGTCATAGATCACGGGATTACCACTAGACGCGCAGTTGCGGAATTGATGGAGCGCGTCGAGGCAGTGCAGACGTTCCACGTATCCTCCTTGTCCTCTTCCCATGAGAAGCTCCCCTTGCGCGGGTTGTCCAAGCTCTACAGATGCAGCGCCTCCGAGGTATCCAGACGTACAGGGTGGAAGCGTCAGACGCCGGACTGCTAGGTCCGCGCACGCGACATAGGCGTGAGGAGTGGCGGCTGGGTGGAATGATCTCTGGTCTAACCCTAGCCAGCTTGCCCCACCCTCTCTTATATAGGCGTCCCTAGTGGGCTTCTACATTAGCAGCCCATTAGTAGCCTAAGCCTGGTCTAATTCGGATCCAATCCTCATTAGGCTTCCAGCCCCTTAAGTGTGTGACCCTATAGGTTCATATACATATAGACATGACACGAATACACTTATTCTGTCAATAGTTGGTAGCGGCCTCTAGCAAGACGTGCCAACTCCTAAACGCATACAAAGATCATATCGGACGAACCATCACAAGGTTTAGTACATGTCTTTCCCTTTGCCTCATGATATTTGGTCTAGCTCCAAGCTGACCTCCCTTTCTCGATACCGTGATTAGAAATCCCTTTACTAGGTTAACTCTTAACCATATGTAGCACGACCATGCATTTCTGGATCCGATCACTCGAGGGGCCCAAAGATATCTCTCTCAAGCAGAGAGGGGCAAATCCCATCTTGATTGACCATGCCTTGCAGCATGCTTCAGGACAAACCCGAAAACTACCTTTATGACTACCTAGTTACGGAGTAGTGGTTGATAGCGCCAAAGTAGGTCGATCCACATCTCAAGTACATGCGACAATCTCAGGTCTAAGGACAAAACGTACACGATGTGTAGAGAGAGTTGCAACTAATTGCCAGTCTCAAGTTGGGTCAGTCCAACCCCATGTTTATAACATGTGTCCACATCATTGGTTTGACATCTCCATGTATATGACTTGCGAAACATAGTCATCAACCAATCGATGTGCTAGTCTAATATTCACATGTGTCCTCACATGAACTCCGACTAGGGACAACTATTAAATAACCATACAAGTAATGAGTTTCACAAACAATTCACATAATTGCCAATCAATACAAGTTGCCTGATATGGATATTCAAGGAACATTAGAATAACTCATGGATACATATGAAATATAATCATCTCTATGATTGCCTCTAGGGCATATTTCCTTCATTTTCTTCACGCCAGTCCTGCAAAACGACATCATCAGCAAGCTCACCAGACAAGTACAAGCCAGTCGCTAAAAGGAATACACCGAAAACACTTACTTGGCGACTGGGATGAAGCGTAGTCCTGTGCGGATATTCGCCGGCTTCTCCAACTATGGCCCCAGCTTCCGGCTGAGACCCGTCTCGAAAAGGCTTGGATCCCACGACACGGAGGCCTTCTTCGAGGATGAAGCCGCGGCAGGAAGCTCCATGATGGTCGACGCAGGTGCCTCCCTTGGTGGTGATGCCCCCGCAGGTGGGGTGGCCCCGTGCCCGGCGACTGCGGAGAAGAGTGGTGGGAGTGATGCCAGTGGCACCTCATCTTACACCACGGCTATGCCAGCTGCCGCAGTCGCCTGCGCTGGTCGCTTCGGAGGCGGCGACACCGCTTTGGCCTTCCCCTTCTTCTTTTGCGGCGACTTGTTGTTCAACGGTGGGGCCACACGCCGGGAAGTGTGTTTGGGGGCTTCGTCGTCGCCGTCGTCATGAGCTTCGAGGCTCTTGCTAGCCTCGAGCTCGCGTTGTCGTTGCCCGCAGGTCTTCCGAACCGTGGGTGCAGCGACCTTCATGGCTTAGTCGTCATCGTCATCTTCATCACCTCCAATGTTGCCCTTGTCAGAGGAGGACTCGCTCTCGTCCTCAACGGACTCGCTCGAGTTTTCATCGTCAGCGGGTGGAAGCCAACTTTCCATCACTTGGGACAGCTATACGAATGACACATGGTCAGTAAGGCCGTGACTGCAATTCTGTGACTACGAAATGGACAAGGGAGATTAAAACTTACCGGTGGTGCCTTGCGCTTCGTGGTGTACGAGGGAATCCCGGCTTTTGAGTCGAGATTCTCCGCGTCGGTAATCTTCTTTAGCACGAGGGCGTAGTCGGTGACGCTCCACTCAGCGGTGCAGGACTTGGTCGCATCGTCCTTGCCCGTGTACTCGTACATCCAATGGGCGCGGCTGGCCAGAGGCACCAGCCGCCGCCCGAGTCAGCAGTTGTACAAGTTGATGGTTTGGAGGCCCTTCTTCTTTAGGTGGCGGATCGTCATCAACATTTCGTCGATCACCATCCGCTGGTCGTGCGGGAGCTTGGCGACTTGAAGCCGACGCGGCTCGGGCCGGTCGACGGAGTACATCGGAAGCGCCACCTCGATGTCCTGTGTCGACTTGCACACATAGAACCAATGTTTCTTCCATTCATTTGATGCCTTCTTCGGCAGCATCAGGTCGAGGAAGGAGGCCTTGGACTTTAGTTGTAAGGTGAGGCCGCCCATAGCTAGCATCGGGCCGCCAACCCCTTCGCGTCCGACCCACCCATGGAATAGATCCTGCCACATGGGGAAGTACGGGCGACATCCCAGATAGCACTCGTAGAACGCCACTGTCACATCCCAAGATTTTCCAAATCTTGTAATGTGAAAATAAATGAATAAAATAAAACTTTGTTTGATTTTCAGAGCCAGAAGAAACTTTTTGAATTCAATTGGAACTTCAAACCCATTTGAATTAAATAAAACCTAAAGGGATTTAAAAAGATAAACATTTAATAAAAGGAAAGATACAAAAAACATTTGGAAATACTATTTTGAAACAATTAAATAAAAAGATTGTTTTCAAATGGAATAGAAGTTTATAAATAAAGAATATTTTATAAAGCCAAATTAAACCTTGGCCAAGCTTTGGGAATTAAAACATTTTATTTTTAATAAAAATTAGCAAAGGTTTATTTAAATAAAATAATAAGGAATTAATATCCAAACTTTATTTAAATAAATGGTTTTACCAATTTAATTGAAACATCAAGACTTATTAAATTATTTAAAATAAGTTTTCCAAATATTAGATATTCACAAATAAAACCTACTAAAGTGTTTTGGCTTTATATTAGATTTCAAAATAAATATCTCAATAAAACAAATCCTATTTGATTTAGTAATGAAAGTCTATTATGTTTAATAATGGACTCTAAAATAAAATGTTATTTAGTTTTAAAACAAGTTTCCAAGTATTCTATATTGCCCAAATAAAACCTACTGATTTGGTTTTGAAAATATTTAGGTTTCAAATAAAGATTTTATTAATAAAATCAAACTATATTTGATTTGATAACTAAGGCCCATTTTGTTTAACGGACCCTAAAATAAAAGGTTAATTTTGTTTTCTAAATAATCTTTATTTCCAAATAAACTACTGAATGGTTTAAAATTTATTAGTTCTCAAGTGGAACTTTGGAATTAAATCAAAACCTATTGATTTAATAGTTGATACATCTATTTAGTTAATTATTAATGGACCCTATTATTTAAATTATAAATTTGAATTTGGATTTTGGTTCATGTTACTGAACAGAACTAATTTCAATATTACAAAGTTTGGGTGTTGTTTGAATTGATTTGAACATTGTTTGTTTGTTTGAAATTTCAAAATAGAAAAATAGAAATAGAAAAAGAAAAAGGAATCAGACAGAAAAAAATAGAGCAGCCCACCATCTGGCCCAACTAACCCAGCAGCAGCCCACCTAGCCCACCTGACCTCTCCCCCTCCCGAATCGTTTTTCCTCACCGCTGATACAGCCCGCAAAGCCACTGACTGGTGGACCGCTTTTCTCCCTTTCCATCCCTTTGGACCCCACTCCTCCTGTTCTTCTTCTCACCCGCGCGACCACCTTTCCCCCAAACTTCGCTGCCGTTGCTGCCTTCAATCCGCGCGTTCAATTCGCCATAACATCGCGCCTTAACCTCGCCGTGACTGCACGCTATTAAGCGCCAGCGCCTCCTCCTCCTTTTCCCTCAAGCTTCTTCCTCTCTCTGCCCCCAGGCTGCGATTATTTCGCCCTGCACCATCACTGCTCCGACGACCTTCTTCGTCAAATTCCAGCCAAGCTTCGCCGCCCCTTGCCTCACTAAGCACGCTAGCAGACTCCCACTCCTGCACCTTCCTCCCGTACCAACCATTCGACCGCGTCAACGCGCCTTTGTCAAGCTTCTCGAGTGTCCAGTTCTTCTCCGACGAGCCTCACGGGTAGTTTCACCACCGCCCGGTCGTGGTTTTACACGGCAGATGCTCACTGGGGTAGCTTACGTAGAGGGAGCAAGGCGTGGGAGAATCCGGGAGCGAGATTGGCACACGATGTACCCAGTTCACGCCCCTCGGTGGAGGATCGCCACGCCCCGCTATCAATCCAAAGATATGATCATAGATTGGTTTACATGGAGCCAGTGGCGAGGGAGAGACTAGATCTAATCTATTGTGGGAGAAGATACCCGTGGGGTGCCCCCGTGGCTTTATATATGCAGCCACCTAGGGTTTACAAGTGCACTAATGGGCTTTGTATTGAGTCGCCATCTTGGGCCTCCAATTGCCCGTGTCCGGGTCAACAGGCGCCATCGCCAGTATTAGGCGAGTCGACCATGGCTTGGCTTCAGTCGGCTCGATCCAGCTGGCGAATCCGCTTCGTGGGTATACCCCGATTGGTATTCCCCCATCAGTAGTCCCCGAGCGCATTGTCGATTTGACGCGGGCTTGAGGCAGGGCACAGAGAGTCCTGACGATGGGTCGTGGTGAATCGGCGACGAGCTCCTGAACAGAGAAAAGAACGTGAAGCGGGAGGCGGTCGGCGTGATCCAGTCGGTGATGGCCAGTTGGCGAAAGACGCAGGGTGTCGATGAAGCCGCCAGTTGCGGCGAATCCCCAAACATGGAGCGTGCCAAGTCGTCGAGCGACCGGCGAGTGCCGAGTCTCCGAGCATGCCGAGTGGCGAGGTTGGGCAACCGGCGAGTGGCGCTGTTTGTAGCACGTCGAGGTCCCGAGCGTGTTGAGTACGCGAGGGTGAGTCCGTGGTGGCGAGTCCCTGAGTGTGTCGAGTACGCGAGGGAGAGTCCGCGGTGGAGAGTCCCTGAGCGTGTCGAGTACGCGAGGGAGAGTCCGCGGTGGAGAGTCCCTGAGCGTGTCGAGTACGCGAAGGAGAGTCCGCGGTGGCGAGTCGACGAGGGCGGGCCGCGATCGTGGAACCACGCGAGGGCGAGTGTCCGCGGCGGCGAGTCCCCGAGCGTGAAGAGTACGCGAGTGGAGAGTCCGCGGTGGCGAGTCGACGAGGGCGAGCCGCGGTCGTGGAACCACACGCACACGCAGCATGCCTAGGAGTAGTCCCCGAGGCTCGAGTTGGCTTGTAGAGGCGACTCGAGGCTCTTTAGAGATGCATATTCTGAAAATAGTAGTGGTTGCTGCCGACCATGGCGAGTGGCGAGGTCGAGCGACCGGCGAGCGCCGAGTCCCCGAGCGCGGCGAGTCCGCGATGATTGCGAGTCCGCGAGGGGAGAGTCCCCGAACATGGCGAGTCCGCGATGATTGCGAGTCCGCGAGGGGAGAGTCCCCGAACGTGGCGAGTGGCGAGGTCGAGCGACCGGCGAGCGCCGAGCCCCGAGCGCGGCGAGTCCGCGATGATGTTGATTGCGCTGTTTTTTAACGAGTCTCTCGTCTTGGCCCGGGGGGCCAGTCGCATGGCGACTCCAAAGATGGCTCTCGACTTGGCGTTCTTCCTGGACGATCCGAGGCTCGGTTTGCGAGTCCTCGTCCGCAGTACTTGGCCGTGCGAGTCGCGCTATCTAAGGTTGAGGAGGACATGGTGCTGTTTGTGTAGCACTGCCATTTGTCTTGGCCCGGAAGGCCAGTCGAGCAAGGCGACTCCAATGATGGCTCTCGGTTAGCGTTTTTCGTGGACGAACCGAGGCTCGGTTTGCGAGTCCTCGTCCGCACTACTTGGCCATTGCGAGTCGCTCTTTCAAAGGTTGACAAAGGCGAATTGATTTTTCCCGGGGGGAAGAGACGCCCAGTGGTGAGTCCATGCAGCGTGGCATGTGACCCTCTCTGGCGACTCGGACGATGAAGGTCCCTTAGCAAGCGCGGCATATGCATTTGACGTAGAGGATGGGGTCGCACTATGGCGAAGTCGACACGGCAGACACGGGGTCGGCGCTGCGGACAGGGGTCGCGCTATGGCGAAGTCGACGCGGCGGACACGGGGTCGACGCGGCGGATGGAGGTCGCGCTATGGCAAAGTCGACGCGGCGGACACGGGGTCGACGCGGAGGACTGGGGTTACGCTATGGCGAAGTCGACGCGGCGGACACGGGGTTGACGTGGCGGACGGGGGTTGCGCTATGGCGAAGTCGACGCGGCGGACACGGGGTCGACGCGGCGGACGGAGGTTGCGCTATGGCGAAGTCGACGCGGCGGACACGGGGTCGACGCGGCGGACGGAGGTCGCGCTATGGCGAAGTCAACATGGCGAGGCTGCAAGGGAGAGGTCGCGATGGCGATCCCGCAACAGGATAAACCGCGCTGGGCGAGTCTCCGAGTGTGGTAAGTCGGTGACGGCGAGGTCGCGATGATGATCCCGCCGCAAGCGAGACCGCGATTTGCGAGTCTCTGAGCACGGTGATGGCGAGGTCGCGATGACGATCCTGCGGCAGGCGAGTCCGTGCCAAGCGAGTCCGCAAAGGGCGAGTCCCCGAGCCTAGCGAGTCCGCGTTTAAGCGTGTCCGTGTTTAGGCAAGGTCCGGAGCATGGCTCATCCGCAAGGTGCGAGTCAGCTGTGAGCGAGGCCGCAGCAGTGAGTCTCTACGTCGAGTTGAGTAAGACGTCAAGTCCTTATGTTGCGCGTGCGTTGCTTGCGATCGACTATAGAGCGAGTCAAGCGCAGCTGTATCTTGATCAGTTTTGCCATGCGGCAAGGATGTCGGTGATGGAGCTCAAACTTCACGATGCCATAAGTGTATAAATCTAGACACATAAAACAGTATATGCAAGAAACTTTCTTTTGCAGATTTGAAGTCAGATTTGAAATCGCTAAAAGGAGCATAAATTAGAAAAATAACACCCGTTACAATAGGCGAGACCGAATCGTGTCTGGTCGGGATTATTGGCGATTGAGGCGAAAGAAAAAAGGCTGCTTGCCGGCAGACGGGTCGTGGTTTTTGTCTCCACGAAACCATGACGTGGTTTGCTGTTGAGGCAACGATCTCTGTATGTGTGATAAAATTTCCTGGGTATGTACACGAGGACTTTGAGAGGACCTGTACGGCCGATCCGTGTGTATTCCAATGGCGTGAAAGCCTGCGACCAGACGTGATTTGTTCATGTGAGCGCCGCCGAGGTCGCTGATTTCTGCATGCATAGATTGATTCTCCCAACGATACATATTAGTTAATTAGATAGAATAATTCGTTGAATAAATAATCAATCAGAAGGAGAAGAGATTAGATCGATAGAAACAGATCAAACGTATAGCCTGGAATTTTCCGAGTCGGACGCATGGGGCGGCAGCCGTATCTAGCCGACCGGCCTTTTTTAGATGGCGCGCCAGATGCAATCTAGCCGCCGGCGACGGTAAGGGATCCCGCCCGGATTATCACCCTCCAAGCACCGCTAGCCCCACGGTGGGCGCCAACTGTCGTGGTTTTGCACGGCAGATGCTACTGGGGGTAGCTTACGTAGAGGGAGCAAGGCGACGTTGGAGAATCCGGGAGCGAGATTGGCACACGATGTACCCAGGTTCACGTCCCCTCGGTGGAGGATCGCTACGTCCTGCTATCAATCCAGTATATGATCATAGATTGGTTTACATAGGAGCCGCCGTAGGCGGAGGGAGAGACTAGATCTAATATATTGTGGGAGAAGATACCCCGTGGGGGTGCCCCTGGTGGCTTTATATATGCAGCCACCTAGGGTTTACAAGTGCACTAATGGGCTTTGTATTGGAGTCGCCATCTTGGGCCTCGATCGAATGAGTCGACCCGCTTTGGGCTTGGCTTCAGTCGGCTCGATCCAGCTGGCGAATCCTCTTCGTGGGTATACCCCGATTGGTATTCCCCCATCACCGCGCCTCCTCGTTCACGCTCCCTCACTTGTCTCGACCATGCGCGTCTAACCACGTCTTCGTTTTGTCTTGGGGTGAACCACAGCACCGTCCCCGAGCACAACCAGAGCCGCCTGACGCCAGGAACAACTCCGGCGAGGAATTACGACTGCCCCTGAGCGCCCCTTGTCAAGCCAGCAGTACCTTGAGCATCACCACAGCCCTGCGATTCTGGTGAGCTACCCCTCTGCTTCCCTCTCCTCCTAAATCACCGGCGACCACACCGTCTGAGCGCGCCGCCGCCAACCGCCGCCGCCAGCGCCGCCGATCTTTGGCAAGCGTGCTAGCAGCCGTAGGATCGTGATCTAACGGATACGATAGAACGTAGGTGAAAGGGTAAGTGGCATCTGCGCGCCGCACGATCTGACTTGATCCAACGCACCAGAACGACCGATCCGTGCGAACCGGTACTGGCGAATAGGAGCAAGCCACGTGGCCAGATTCTGATTAAAACAGATTTTGAATCCAGATTTAAATACCATTTTGAAACCCTTGTAACTTTGGATCCACACGTCCAAAAATTACAAATTTTATGTCCTTGGATTCAGGAGAGCAAGACCTAGCCAACCATGCCCTTAGTTTAGTAAATAGTATTTGTTAGTTTGTTTGTTTTTGCAGATTCTTTTGTGAGCTTGTTTAGAGTATAAAAATTGTTTAAAATTTATTTTAGGGCTAAAACTTTTGCAAAATGGTTTGATGTGACCTTACTGAACCTAGGAACCAACCCTTGGTGTTAAAAATGACTTTGGTAAAAATTAGGTTGGAGTATTTGACTTAGCCAATTTCTAGCCAAATAAAAATTATTGATTTTATTATGAAAATGTTTATGGAAAGAAAACATTGAAAAAATAGTTTGGACCAAACCTACTGACCCAAAAACACCAAGTTTTGCAATAGCAACTCATTTGGTGAAAAACTTAAAAGTTTTGTTTTGACAAAAACATTTTTCACCACATAAAAAGATGAATGGATTTTAAAATAGTTTTGGGCAAAACCCTCTAACTAATGACTTTGCCATTTTGGTAAATGACCAATTTGGACCTTACAAAATTTAGAAACCTAGTGGAGACCATCCTTGCAATAGAACCATCCTTTGCATACTTATGCATGACTTAGTTTCCTTTTGTCTTGTGTGTGTAATTTTGTTTGAGTGATGGAGGTTTGGAATGTTAGTTGATTGGTGTTTGCTTGATTGACTTGTAGTGAAGTTAGTGAAGTGTGAGACTAGCAAGATCAAGGAGTGAACCACCATTCCCTACCAAAAAGGCAAGTTACACTATCATACAAAAGTCCTACTATTTTCATTATACTTAGTGGATTATGAAAACATGCATGAAAAAGATATCTTTATACTTATGCTATGCTAAATCCTAATAGGATTCCCTATACACTCCTTAGTGAAAATATTGTAGTTGTACATGCTTAGCCATGCTTTATTTTGAAAAGAGGTACATGTTGAGATTTTACAAGGTTGAGAAAAGGACTTATGTTTTACATAATAAAACAAGGACTCAATGAACCACCTAGGTGGTGGATACTTTAAGTTTTGGAGAAGGTGGCAACAAAAGGAACCATGTCTATGGGAATCACTTTGAGTTGTGCTCCAAAAGAAAACCACCTAGGAAACTTAGAGATTGAACATGTTTCTCCAATTGTGGCTTTCGTGTGCAACCACATGCTATTATGGCTCTGGCTTAGTCAACTACATTAGGAAGACCCATACATTGTCTTTAGTTACCGGACATGGGGATCTGGAATGCTTCATGGGGGCTGCAGACAAGCTAGCAATGATGTATGGGAGGACCTTTTGGAAAGACTTCGTCACACTCTCAGTCTGCCGGTACTCCATCTTGGTGAGCACTAATCCAGTAGGCCACTGGTGGCAACAAGATGGGATTGTGACATGTGGGTAAAGTGTACTCCTTCTGCAGAAGTTAATAAAATCTAAGTACTTAGCCGTGTCCCCGGTTATGGACAATACTGAGCAACTAAAGTTTGAACTATGGGAGATCTCGACATTCTAACTTCTAAAATAAAAACTTGATGCCCTTGTGTGTCTACCAAGGAATTCAAAGAGATTTTGTTAAACCATGTTGTACTTGGGGTTACCAAGGAACTCATGAGATTTTAAAGCTTGTTGTACTTGGGGTTACCAAGTGGCTCAAGAGATTTTGACAAGGACTTGAACACTTGAGTTTCTACCAAGGAGTTCAAGGGATTCTTGGAAAAGAGATTTGACAAAGGACTAAAACCATTTTTGAAAAGATAGGATAAAATATTTCTTTGTGCAAATAAGCCCTAAACTCTACTTAGCCAAATATGCATGTATTTATAGAGTCCACTCTTATTAAACATAGAAGTGAAGCTTGCCAATACAATTCAAAATGTATTGACCCTTGTGGCTGTAACTTGTAATGTTGCAGGTTTGATTGAATTTAGTGAAGATGGTTTGAATAGGATTACAAAGTCTACAACCAACATCTGCCTGTGGCACTATGAAGATGAAGGACCCCATGACAATAGTTATTCCGCTGCAATGTAATGTAATAGCCAAATGAGCTATGTATGATGTAATAAAATTATGTTATTCCTGGTTATAAAGTTATATTATGACCTTTGTTTCTTGATATTACATCTAAACTGTGGATGCTAGCTATTGATCCAGGGACTAGCATTGTAAACACAGGAGGAATCTACCTTATCAGGTTGAGACCTCTACAGATGGTATCAGAGCATTGTGTTGCCTGTAGGATTTGTAAACCCTAGGATTGGACAAAAACCCTTAGAAAAATAGGAGTTATATTTTGATCCAAAACTTATTTACAAAAACACTTGTAAACTCTTTCCTCCACCATTTTGGTTTCAACTCTACTTCTCTACTATTTTAACTTGATGGAAAACCTACCCCATGGCCAAGAACTACACCATGTGTAAAGGACATCTTCAACTCTAATGACCTCAACCTCTTCAACTCTAATGACTACAACATCTTCAGCATATTCACCAAGGACTTCCAACTTAGATATCACTAAGGACTACAAGTGAGACAAGGAAACCTTACTCAAGATTTAGAGACTAAGGGAATGCAAAATAAGAAGGAGCCATCATCAACTTTGAAGTTTATGTGACCAAGAGTTTTCCCAAGGAAACCATGATCTCATCAACCAAGAATGATGGAAAGATCACAAGTGAACCATATAGATGGACCACCATATACTAGGTAAGTCAAAACCACCAATTTATGTGGTAGAACAAAAATATTTTGTTAACTAAGTATGTGCTTGAGCCTTGTTTGAGTGAAATATTTGACTTGTGATTTCATGCACATTGCTTGTGTGAATTGTGATGCGTGTGATTAGAATTGAGTCCTTAGAAATATCTTGCATATTCTAATCTCTACCCAACCCAAACAGATGACCACTCCCAAAGACTCCAAGGTTGATGACACCAACACCAACCAAGCTGATAGCATGAAAGAGCTCATAGCAACCCAACACCAGTTGAACCAACTGACAGCTCAGTTCATAGCCAACAATAGAGATAAAGATCCAGCACTCCAAAAGTTTTTGGAAGAACAATCCCAACTGATGCTTAAGGTGACTAATCAAATGATCAACATGGAAGAAAGCTATCCTAAAGGAGTTTATGATAACAAGGATGACAAGAATGTTATTATAGATGGAGCCCCAGCTTGCATTATTTGTGGAGACAAGGACCATACTTCCAAGGAGCATGAGGGTCAATGACCTAACTGTGAATAAAATCATCCTGTTGGACAATGTCCCACCTCTCAAGCTACTTGCTACCTATGTGAAGGAAGCGATCATACTCCTATCCAATGCCCTATCTACTACATGGTAGAACAAAGGAAACAAGACGGATCCAAGTCTACGAAAGGAAAAGGACCACTCATACCTCCAAACAAGACAACCCAATTCAAAGGATCAAAGAAACCGAAGAAACCAAGGCCAGACATGAACCTTGTGCAATGTCGTAAATGTAAGGAAATGGGACACTATTCCAGTGAGTGCCCAGAGAACAAGAAGAATAAAGAGATTGACCAAGTGTGGTGCAACAACTGCAAAGAGTTAGGCCACTATGTAGCAACTTGTCCACAAGAGCCACGTAAAGAACTCAAGGACACCCATTGTTTTAACTGCAAGAACCCAGGACATTATGCAAGCAACTGTCCAGAAAAGATGAAGAACAAGTTGAACAAGCCTATGGAGAAACTCAACCTTGGCCCATGAGTCAAGTATGGAAACCAAGGACACATGCAAAGTTTGCTTAAAGAAGTTTTTCTAGGATCCCAAGAAGGACAACATGTAATTTTTGTTTGGAATTTTTTAAGGGTGGTAGTACTATAGTTGTTTTGAACATGCTTGTAACCCTAACCTTCCCAAATCTCGGGACGAGATTTATTTTAAGGGTGGTAGCCTGTCACATCCCAAGATTTTCCAAATCTTGTAATGTGAAAATAAATGAATAAAATAAAACTTTGTTTGATTTTTAGAGCCAGAAGAAACTTTTTGAATTCAATTGGAACTTCAAACCCATTTGAATTAAATAAAACCTAAAGGGATTTAAAAAGATAAACATTTAATAAAAGGAAAAATAAAAAAACATTTGGAAATACTATTTTGAAACAATTAAATGAAAAGGTTGTTTTCAAATGGAATAGAAGTTTATAAATAAAGAATATTTTATAAAGCCAAATTAAACCTCGGCCAAGCTTTGGGAATTAAAACATTTTATTTTTAATAAAAATTAGCAAAGGTTTATTTAAATAAAATAATAAGGAATTAATATCCAAACTTTATTTAAATAAAAGGTTTTACCAATTTAATTGAAACATCAAGACTTATTAAATTATTTAAAATAAGTTTTCCAAATATTAGATATTCACAAATAAAACCTATTAAAGTGTTTTGGCTTTATATTAGATTTCAAAATAAATATCTCAATAAAACAAATCCTATTTGATTTAGTAATGAAAGTCTATTATGTTTAATAATGGACTCTAAAATAAAATGTTATTTAGTTTTAAAACAAGTTTCCAAGTATTCTATATTGCCCAAATAAAACCTACTGATTTGGTTTTGAAAATATTTAGGTTTCAAATAAAGATTTTATTAATAAAATCAAACTATATTTGATTTGATAACTAAGGCCCATTTTGTTTAATGGACCCTAAAATAAAAGGTTAATTTTGTTTTCTAAATAATCTTTATTTCTAAATAAACTACTGAATGGTTTAAAATTTATTAGTTCTCAAGTGGAACTTTGGAATTAAATCAAAACCTATGGATTTAATAGTTGATACATCTATTTAGTTAATTATTAATGGACCCTATTATTTAAATTATTAATTTGAATTTGGATTTTGGTTCATGTTACTGAACATAACTAATTTCAATATTACAAAGTTTGGGTGTTGTTTGAATTGATTTGAACATTGTTTGTTTGTTTGAAATTTCAAAACAGAAAAATAGAAATAGAAAAAGAAAAAGGAATCAGACAGAAAAAAATAGAGCAGCCCACCATCTGGCCCAACTAACCCAGCAGCAGCCCACCTAGCCCACCTGACCTCTCCCCCTCCTGAATCGTTTTTCCTCACCGCTGAAACAGCCCGCAAAGCCACTGACTGGTGGACCGTGTTTTCTCTCCCTCTCCCACTGACCAGCGGACCCCACTCCTCCTGTTCTTCTTCTCACCCGCGCGACCACCTTTCCCCCAAACTTCGCTGCCGTTGCTGCCTTCAATTCGTGCGTTCAATTCGCCATAACATCGCACCTTAACCTCGCCGTGACTGCACGCTATTAAGCGCCAGCGCCTCCTCCTCCTTTTCCCTCAAGCTTCTTCCTCTCTCTGCCCCCAGGCTGCGATTATTTCGCCCTGCACCATCACTGCTCCGACGACCTTCTTCGTCAAATTCCAGCCAAGCTTCGTCGCCCCTTGCCTCACTAAGCACGCTAGCAGACTCCCCACTCCCAGACCTTCCTCCCCGTACCACCCATTCGACCGCGGGCGCCCAAAACGTCGCCTTCGTCAAGCTTCGGCCGCTGTCCAGTTCTTCTCCACGAGCCTCACGGGTAGTTTCCACCGCCCCGCACCTCCTCGTTACGCCCTCACTTGTCTCGACCATGCGCGTCTAACCACGTCTTTTTTTGTCTTGGGTGAACCACAACACCGTCCCGAGCACAACCAGAGCCGCTCGACGCCAGAACAACTCCGGCGAGGAATTACGACTGCCCCTGAGCGCCCCTTGTCAAGCCAGCAGTACCTTGAGAATCACCATAGCCCTGCGATTCTGGTGAGCTAATCCTCTGCTTCCCTCTCCTCCTAAATCACCGGCGACCACACCGTCTGAGCGCGCCGTCGCCAACCGCCGCCGCCAGCGCCGATCTTTGGCAAGCGTGCTAGCAGCCGTAGGATCGTGATCTAACGGATACGATAGAACGTAGGTGAAAGGGTAAGTGGCATCTGCGCGCCGCACGATCTGACTTGATCCAACGCACCAGAGCGACCGATCCGTGCGAACCGGTACTGGCGAATAGGAGCAAGCCACGTGGCCAGATTCTGATTAAAACAGATTTTGAATCCAGATTTTAATACCATTTTGAAACCCTTGTAACTTTGGATCCACACGTCCAAAAATTACAAATTTTATGTCGTTGGATTCAGGAGAGAAAGACCTAGCCAACCATGCCCTTAGTTTAGCAAATAGTATTTGTTAGTTTGTTTGGTTTTGCAGATTCTTATGTAAGCTTGTTTAGAGTATAAAAATTGTTTAAAATTGATTTTAGGGTTAAAACTTTTGCAAAATGGTTTGATGTGACCTTACTGACCCTAGGAACCAACCCTTGATGTTAAAAATGATTTTGGTAAAAATTAGGTTGGAGTATTTGACTTAGCCAATTTCTAGCCAAATAAAATTATTGATTTTATTATGAAAATGTTTATGGAAAGAAAACAATGAAAAAAATAGTTTGGACCAAACCTACTGAACCAAAAACACCAAGTTTTGCAATAGCAACTCATTTGGTGAAAAACTTAAAAGTTTTGTTTTGACAAAAAACATTTATCACCACATAAGAAGATGAATGGATTTTAAAATAGTTTTGGGCAAAACCCTCTAACTAATGACTTTTCCATTTTGGTAAATGACCAATTTGGACCTTACAAAATTTAGAAAAACTAGTGGAGACCATCCTTGCAATAGAACCATCCTTTGTATACTTATGCATGACTTAGTTTCCTTTTATCTTGTGTGTGTAATTTTGTTTGAGTGATGGAGGTTTGGAATGTTAGTTGATTTGGTGTTTGCTTGGTTGACTTGTAGTGAAGTTAGTGAAGTGTGAGACTATCAAGATCAAGGAGTGAACCACCATTCCCTACCAAAAAGGCAAGTTACACTATCATACAAAAGTCCTACTATTTTCATTATACTTAGTGGATTATGAAAACATGCATGAAAAAGATATCTTTATACTTATGCTATGCTAAATCCTAATAGGATTCCCTATACACTCCTTAGTGAAAATATTGTAGTTGTACATGCTTAGCCATGCTTTATTTTGAAAAGAGGTACATGTTGAGATTTTACAAGGTTGAGAAAAGGACTTATGTTTTACATAATAAAACAAGGACTCAATGAACCACCTAGGTGGTGGATACTTTAAGTTTTGGAGAAGGTGGCAACAAAAGGAACCATGTCTATGGGAATCACTTTGAGTTGTGCTCCAAAAGAAAACCACCTAGGAAACTTAGAGATTGAACATGTTTCTCCAATTGTGGATTTAGGTGTGCAACCACATGCTATTATGGCTCGCTTAGTCAACTACATTAGGAAGACCCATACATTGTCTTTAGTTACCGGACATGGGGATCTGAATGCTTCATGGGGCTGCAGACAAGCTAGCAATGATGTATGGGAGGACCTTTTGGAAAGACTTCCACACTCTCGGTCTGCGGTACTCCATCTTGGTGAGCACTAATCCAAGAGGCCACCGGTGGCAACAAGATGGGATTGTGACATGTGGGTAAAGTGTACTCCTTCTGCAGGTTAATAAAATCTAAGTACTTAGCCGTGTCCCCGGTTATGGACAATACTGAGCAACTAAAGTTTGAACTATGGGAGATCTCGACATTCTAACTTCTAAAATAAAAACTTGATGCCCTTGTGTGTCTACCAAGGAATTCAAAGAGATTTTGTTAAACCATGTTGTACTTGGGGTTACTAAGGAACTCATGAGATTTTAAAGCTTGTTGTACTTGGGGTTACCAAGTGGCTCAAGAGATTTTGACAAGGACTTGAACACTTGAGTTTCTACCAAGGAGTTCAAGGGATTCTTGGAAAAGAGATTTGACAAAGGACTAAAACCATTTTTGAAAAGATAGGATAAAATATTGCTTTGTGCAAATAAGCCCTAAACTCTACTTAGCCAAATATGCATGTATTGATAGAGTCCACTCTTATTAAACATAGAAGTGAAGCTTGCCAATACAATTCAAAATGTATTGACCCTTACGAAAATGGCAAGTTGCTCGATGCTGTGTGGCCCCAGATCTGACGGCTGGATGACGTAGTATGCGTAGAAGCGACGGAAGAAGATCGAGGTGGGGAAGCCGATGTAACATCCCATTATTAGCACCTAGAAATAGTGAGGCCACATGTGTGTGCATTGCATTCATGCATAAGAAAATCCAGAGAATTTTCACGCAAAACGCAAGGAGTTATAGAGGGATTGGTATATCTCTTGTTCTGATGAAACCGTCAGCTCAAGTGTATGGATTTCTACATGACCTCTACTATATTCTTCTGTCTTGGGAAAACAATTCAATTCATGTCTGAAATTGAGAATTGAAATTCAAATTTGAATACTTGGGAATATTTCTAGGATAAATAAATAGTATATAAACAATAAAGTAAAAATTGTGGTACAAAATATATTCAATCATATAATAGATAAACATTTATAATTAAGTGGAATAAGAAATTGCAAACAAGGAGTAAAAGTATTTCTTATTATAATAAATACATGTTACCACATTATTTATATTAAAGGCATTACAATTAAATAATACAAAAGAATTCTTATATTTAAAATAAATATGAATAGTCATTGTCCTTTATGTAATAAACAAAAGAATATTTCTTATTCTGTTCCTTATTTAGTAACAATAAATCAACTAGAATGGAATTAGTAACATATTACCTCATAAGAATAATCACAAAATAAAAATAAACTTTATTAAATAAAAGAAGGTTCTTACAAGGAATCTTTACAAGAGAATAAATAAAAGATTACATTGAAGAATAAAACCTAAACTACCACCTAACTATTTCGTAATCCAGTCTTCATTGATCTTCCATCAGTAGTTTTGTACCTGTAACACAACAAAAAAGAACAAATCAAAATTAAAATAAGGGTTAGTTGGTTAGTGTTTTACTCTTAGAATTGTAGTGAAGTGCACTCCTAGATCATCACTGAGTAATTAGAATAGGGCCAAAAATATGAGATCTGTTCTTATCAGTAGATTTTGCCTCAGACTAATGCATCATAGGCTAGTAAGGGGCAAGTTTCACCAAAGCTAGATGAAATGGTAAAAAGGTAAATTGATAGCAAATATCAAGTTTTCACTTGATCTGATCCACAGATGACACTAACAGGAACACAACACAGTCACTGCATGCAAGCAAACCTTGCTGTCAACACAGGAGCACATGGAAGGGGGTTATCTTCCCAGCCGTAGCAGAGAGAGAGTGCTCTCTCTAAAGCCTCTAACACCACTACCAAACCAACTGAGAACATCATAGGAATCTGAGAGTTTCAACAACCACAACCACCATCTTATCCTTTTCCCCCACACGCAACCAGATCACCAAATCCTCTACTAGCCCAAGAACACCACTAAGAACATCATTAATTCTTACCAATTCAATACCAAAAATCACCATCAGTCACAGCCACCATGAACACATAAGTAGAATTAAGAATCCAAGTAATCAGCAAGGACAAGGTAGAGAAGGCCAAGATATAGCCGATGTAGTAGATGGAGTAGTAAAAGGAGAAGGGAGCAGGATATCAAGATAAGTATCAACTAATCAAGATCCATCACAAGAACAAGCCTCCAACACCACCTCATCTGTCAACACTACAAACAATAAGGTAGATGGGAATATAGCTAGATCTTGTAGCATCTGTTCTTATTTGATTTTTGAAATGACATCTTTGAGGGTTAGGGAAAAGAGAAGTGTAGCAACCAAATCCACCTACCCTTCAACCAGATTTAAGTCAAGTGGTACTCTCAGTATTGCAAAGGGTTTCTTTGCAAAATCATCATAGAGACATACAAAGATTTCCAAATCTTAGTATCTATTATTAAATAAAATCTTGCCTCATTGGCCAGGAATTTCCAAGTTGTGAATTTGCATCTAGAGGAAAATGAATCCCTGAATAGGTGCTACTGGACACATCCCAGTTATGGGTAGCACCTCAATAGCAAACAGCATCAGGGTTGTTCCTCTATGATTAAACCACAAGTAGCATTCTTCAACAAATTAAATAATCAAATCATTCTTCCAAGCACTGTAGGAATCATACCGAGAGAGTATCCATCATAGGTCATTTAAGAAAGGAAGCAGCAAGTAAAAACCTAAGTTTTTACCTAGCACAGTCTCAGACCAGCATCACAGACTAGTGGATCTAGTTCTAACTAGATCTATATTCACCACACTGCTGGTAGAGGGCACATCCCAACTGGGTAGCACCTTTGTACCAACAGGTTCATCTATATCTACTAAAAAATCAGATAATCACTTTTCTAAATGAACTTAGGAATCATATTAGATATTTGATTAGGAAAAGACAGTGAATTTAACAATGTCTATCATTAAGCCACACTTGACAAAGACCATTAAGTAAATCATCTTCCTATAATCAAATAGAAATCAATCATTATCTAAATCATTTTCCTAGCTATCTTTTGCTAGGAATCATTTAAGAATGATGTAACTATATTCAAGAGGGGACCAAGATCATCACTGAATCAGATTCAGGGCATCAAATATATCTCAGATAAGATTATAGCCTAGCCACCCATCTAGGAATCATCAAGTAAGATCAATGATCTGTCAAATAGACAGTACCATTTAGTGACAACATCACATCTAGATAACCTAATTACTTTAGCAAATGGCTTCCGTATAAAGAACCATCTAGCATTCTCAAATTGCTAATACATGGACAAACCACATGAGTCCATTATCCAAAATTCAGAGAATTGAATTTGTATCAACATTGCTTGTAGTATACATAATCAAATTGCAGAGCCTGTTATTTAACCAGGCATAGCCAGCATCAAAAGAACAAGTTTAAGAGAACATCTGCCAGTAATATCATAGTAACCAAACATCACTACAGAGGGTATGAACCCTAGTTACAGAGATGTAACCTTGACAGGGGGTAATCACAGCAAGCATGCTTGACATGGCAAGGTTGATAGAGCATAGATAGAAACACAGTAGGGGAAGCACACTTACCTAAGGTCCTCGCAAGAAGTTAGAAGAGGAAGCAGAGGAGTGGCCGGCGGCGATGAAGAGGTTGCAGCACGGGGAGCACCCCCGGAGGGGCGCTGCAACCCGCACCTGCATCTCATCAGGATCAGCCTGTGGAGAAGGGGTGAGGATCATGAGCAACCCAACATGGCATCGACGAAGCACCAAGGCGGCCGAACCCTAACCCTAGCCTCGGGCGAGGGTCAGCGCGGCCGGGAGAAGACCCCATAGAGGAACCAGCTTGGACAGGATCGTGCGGCAGCGTCGACTCAGCAGTCTTGCACCACGACATGGCCACGGTGGTGGAGTCACTGCCGGGATTGGGCAGGCGACGACGCAGCATCGCCAGCGTCCAGGAGGGGAACGCGTGGGTGCGATGTGAGAACGATGGAGAAGATAAGGATCTACTGGGCCGAATTGGACCAAATCGGCCTATGGGCCAGAGTGACTCGTGGTTCAGGCCCAATAAGGGAATAAAAATACTAAGTCAAGAAAAATATATATATATAAAATTACCAAAATACCCTAAGCTTATTTTAACTCTACTAAATTATAGAAAATCTTAAAGAATATATATATTTTAAATCATCACAAGGATAAGATCTACCTAATAAAAATATAACTTTATTTGTTTAAGATTTATATAAAGCAAATAAATATTAACACCATTAAATCCTAAGTGAAATTACATAAAATAAGGAAAAATCCTAAAAATGAATAAAAATCATATTTGTGTACAAAAATAAATTTACTATTTTATAAAAATACTAACTTAATTATTTTATAAATAAAATTCGAAGTAAGTATTCAAAGACATTTAAATATTTAAAGAATTTTATAAACATAAGACCAATATTTAAAAAATAAAATAAAAATCACTTTTAAGATCATAAGTAAATATACTAAACTAGAAAATATTAAATATACCATTAGAAAAGTCTTAAAGATTATAAAAAAATAATAAAACCTTATCTATTATCTATTTTATCATAATGAGACAACTGTTTTGTTAATTCATTAAAAATTATTTCCTAAGTAAGAAATAACCACATTTCCTTATAAGACACTAAATTATTTAAGATTAATTACTAAGTCCAAATCCATAATTATGATTCATAATAAAACTTAAATGTAAACTATTAACTCTATACTACCCTTTTGAAACCTTTAATCAAATTTAAACCAATCGTTCACTTAAATACCAAATAAATTATCTCATACCCTAATCACAATTATCATAAATCTAAAATTTGGGAATAATTAAAACATATTACACCTTAAGTTTCTTTACCTTTTTAAATCACCATGTCTAATAAACTACTTATGTTTTTATAGTTAACTTTGATCTAGTTAGATTAAGACATAAAGCATCTCAAGTCCAAACTAATCAATCACACACTAAAGACATTAATCACATCCTATTAACAATAAAGATTGTTTAAACCTTAGAAAGGAAATATTTTCTTCAAATGTTATTCTTTTTGCCACTTCAAACAACAATCTCATAATAAGTTCTCCAACTCTTAACAACTCAACCCAAATACTTTTATCATAGTCACCAAATAATAATTAACTATAATCACATTATTTTATACTTTACTTGTATATTTTGGGTTGTTAACACTTAAGTTCCTTAAAAAGGTCATTACTTAGAAAGTAAAATTTGAAGATAAATCAACTCTTAAAAATCACCTAAATTCAAATCACTCAAAGTATTGGGTATTCACTCTGGGAGTTTTACAAAATGCATAGCATTACTTATGCATAACTACATATTGCTTCTTTAAACATTAGTCCTTACTAGACCAATGATGTTGTTTTCAGATATTGGATCTTATATCGTCTCGAAGACCGTGATTACATAATCTTGTGATCACAAAGGCAAGTTCACACTTGCTCATGTCCTTTGATTATTTTCTATAAAGTATTTTGCAAATCAAGTGTTGTCATCACCTGCATTTCAAAAAGGTCAGAAAACACTATTTTCATCATAATATGATTATGGTTTATTTTTCCCTGAGGTAATAACCTACTATAAAAGTTCCGGTGGTAAAGGAACATATTATCTAGGACTTAACAACCAATGTCGCCAGTGATTCTTGCGCCGTATATTATGCGTTAACCATGAGATATATATGGCTCTGGGGAAGTCAGCTGGATCGGCTCCCTCTCGCATGCATCGGACACTGTTCTGGGCATTTGTAAGTTGCAGATCGTGGGTATAGCCAATTTATATGGGGGTCTACCATGGATCTGGGCTTACAGAAGACAGATTTCTAGTGTTAATGGTTGTTGTGTGTATCCAACTAGGGTATAGTCGTTTTATACGGGGAAAAGTCTACCTTGAGTGTGGACATAAAACAATTGCGTTGTATGCAGGGTCGCGGAGAAGGACAGTGATTGGCTTGGATCTTAGGCTGGGCCCCATATCAAGGAAGTATGGACAAGGTCATGACTTGGTTGTGCAACAAGGCTAAGGTCTCTCATGGGTAAATCAACGCACCTCTGCAGAGTGTAAGAACTATAACTTGTTACTCCCTGTTCTGGGAAGGAGCTGCGAACGCTATAGGAAAGGAACTCCATGAAAGTTCTGGTAAACCTGTGAAGGCTGACAGACATAGCTTTTCAGAATAAAAGCAACCTTTGAAGAAATGTTTATGAAAACCTGCATAGACTATGACCTTTGGTCTGTGGCTTTAGATAGTGCATCAAACACTCCTTTTTTAGTGAACTTGCTGAGTACGCTCGTACTCAACGTATCTTCTTAACCCTTGCTATATTTCGGAGCAACGAACGATGAACCTAGAAGATAAGTTCTTTTGAAGAATTAAAGGTATCCAGTGGAGATCAATCTGAGTCAATGACTACATCAGGAGTTTCTGAAGTCAATATGGACCGTTCTATATAAATAAATCCCTAATTAGTAGAACCTACTTCTGGAGGGCATTACTTTAGTAGCAACGCCAAGCCATATATATATATAGTAGTGTTCTTGCATAGTCTTTAAGTTGTTATATTTGGTTGTCTTTTGTATAACATCTTCCTCACTGCCTCGAGGAAGCTCTCTCGATCTTTTGTAATGTGTCATATGTAATCTATAGTCATGTCTTGGACCTGCTGTGTTTCTGTTGTACCACTCCGAGGGATGTAATACTAGTGAATGGTGTTTCATTGGTGTTATATCAATGACTATAGTGTACTACAATATGCAGTGGTATGCTGGGTCACCGCAGCCGAGCCCCCTCTCCAAGTGGCTGGTGAAGCAGATGAACTAACCGGCGCGCGGGTTCGGTACCACCTCTCTGGCCACGGGGATTCGCCATCTCCCGACGCGAAGAATTCACGCATCCTCGAAGGATTTCAATAGCGTCTTGGTGCACTTGGATCTTCCTCACGAATCTGTTGGAGGTGCCATCGATCGGAGGATCTGGGATTGCAGAGTCGCTTTGGGTCGTTACGGAGGAACAGAAGATTGGGAGACGCACGAAGTTAGGAGGAATGTGGGGAATAATCGTTCTTCACCCGTCACTCTCCTTATATAGCGGTTGCTACCCACCATTTTCGGGGAGCCGTTACCGCGCGATGATTACGCTGATATTACCGTTGGATTACCCAACGACTAGTTTGACCAAGATTGACGGTACACCTTCGCCTAATCAATTCTCCAACCGCAGTGATTCGAATACTCCCGACCCATTCGCCATAGCTGCAATTCGATTACTCGCCGACCCATTCGCCATAGCTGCGATTTGATTACTCGCCGACCCATTCGCCATAGCTGCGATTCGACTATTCACTAACCTGTTCACCATACCTGCGATTTTACTGGTCGCCATTTTTGCGACTGAGGAAATATGATGAAGGTTCTCTCTTTTATTGAAGGAGTCCACCGCCGATTCGACTGGGCGTCCAAATTGGACTCGAATACTCCGACTGCCAAAAAACACATGCGACGAATCAACGATGGACTTGGGGACTACTGATGGGGATATGTCGAGTGGGGTATACCCAGCAGGACATTTCCTATTGGCCCATACTGCCAGCGAGTGGGCCTGCATGACGGCGACTATATCACGACTGAACAAGGAGCCAGGCGACTGGAAGCTGGAGGCCAAAAAGCGTAGCTAGGCCCAGTCGGATTAGGTCAAGCACCCTCTAAGTCCTTATCCAACTCGGTTATAGATCTGTAAACCCTAGTGAGGTGACTCTATATAAACCTCCCTAGGGCACGCATAGGACGTACGTTCCATCATACACCCCCTGCGACTCGCCGCCTAGCCATCGAGCTTGCCCTTGTACTCTCTCATCAATACAATCTAGCAGGGGTAGGTATTTACCCTCTGGGGGCGAACCTGGGTAAACCCCTGTGTCTCCGCCCTCATCTCGCACCGCAGATGGCTGGCCTCCCTTGCCGATCTCAAGATCAAGAGGAAGTCCTTAGCACCGCAACTTAGCGGCGCATCTGTGCTTGCACACACGTCCTAGGCACCGAGCAACCTCCGCCTCCTCACTCCAGCGATGCAGCGGAAGCACAACTCTTTCTTGGCGAATAGCCACCGGGAACATGTATCTCGCTAGTCCGAGACTGTGGGGATAAATAAGAGAGGGGGAGAGAGATCCTTCACGAGGAGGTGTGAGTGAGAGAGAGAGGAGAGGGGGCTCCTTTTATAGGATGAGGGGGCACCTAAGGGGGTGTCCGCCGGCCATGGGGGCTTCCCTCTCCCCTCCTTCATTCATGTGGGTGGACACTCCACTCACAAAAATCCTTTCAATTCCCTCCACTCAAATTCCCACTCAAGTTCCCATTAATTTTCCACCAAATTTAATGCAAACTCTCATTAAATAAAACTCCTTTTATTTATTCAGAATTTTGTCAATTAATTTAATGACAAACATTCACATATAACCCCTTGCTAGTATTTCAATTCACATGCAAAAACACTTTCTGCAATTTCACCCGAAAACCTGTTTCGGTATCTAGTGAAATAAATTCCTGTGTTTGTTATTCTTTCCGGCATGAAACTTTTGCTCCAAATGGATGTCGGTGTCTCTTAAGTGTGTCACCCTACGGTTTGCGAATAATGCGGACATGATCGAGACCCCTCTCCGATCAATAATCAGAAGCGGGATCTGGAGACCCATACTGACTCCCACATATTCAACGATGACTTTCTTGTGATCGTCAGAACCTTTTACGTTAGTATCTTAATCCCTTTGTTTCGCGATATATTACATGTCCGAGATTCAATCATCGGTATCTCCATACCTATTTTGATCTCGTTACTGACATGTACTCTTTTCTTGTTCCCATGGTATAACATTCTAGTGATCAAATCACTTTCTTGCAAGCTAACCAATGTGATATCACCAAGAGGGCCCAGAGCATATCTATCCGTCATCGGGATGAAAAAATTCCACTCTCAATCCATGGGCCTCAACATAACACTTTAGTAGTACTGAAACCATCTTTATAATCACCTTGTTACGGTGTGACGTTTGATGTTATCAAGATACTCTTCCGGTGTTAGTGATTGACATGATCTCATGGTCTAAGGATTAGGATCACTTTGTATGATGTAATAGCAATATAAACTCAATGACTTTGATCGTAATGCTATACTTCAGATGAATGTTCATCACACCATTACACTAAAGTTGTGACCTCGTTATTAACAACATCCAATGTCTATGATCAGGAAATCTTGATCATCTTGTTAATAAACGAGCTAGTTTATGAGAGAGGCATAACTAGGAACTTTCTGTTTGTATATTAAACACACATGTATTAATGTTTCCGTATTAATACAATTATAGCATGCAAAATAAACATCTATCATATACTTGGAATATACATAATAAACACTTTATTATTGCCTCTCAGGGCATATTCCCTTCAGTCTCCCACTTGCACTAGAGACAATAATATAGTTACATAGTGATAAATCTAACACCCATGGAGTTTTGGTGTTGATCATGTTTTGCTCTAGGGAGAGTTTTAGCCAACGGATATGCTATATTGAGATCCATGTGTACTTTACAAATCTTTATATCTCCATCCTTTACATGTTCATGGATGGACTGAAACCGGTGCTTAATATGCTTGGAATTCTTGTGAGACCTTGGTACTTTGTCATTTGCAATGGCACCATTGTTGTCACAATAGATCACCATTGGGTCCAACGCGCTTGCAACCACACCTAGTTCGGATATGAACTCCTTCATCCAAACCGCTTCCTGAGCCATTTCCGAAGCAACAACATATTCGGCCTCAGTTGTTGATCCCGCCACCATAGGTTGTTTGGAGCTCCTCCAACTAACCGCTCCGCCATTCATGAGAAATACGTATCCGGATTGAGACTTAGAGTCATCCGGATCAGTGTCAAAGCTTGCGCCAACATAACACTTAGCGACGAGCTCTTCTTCACCTCCGTACACAAGAAACATATCCTTAGTTCTTCGCAAGTACTTAAGGATATTATTGACCGCTATCCAATGTTCCAAACCTGGATCTAATTGGTACCTACTAGTCAAACTAATAGAATGTGCCACATCAGGTCTTGTACATAGCATGGCGTACATTATAGAGCCAATGGCTGAAGCATAGGGGACGTTGTCCATTATCTCTCTTTATTCCGCCGTAGCCGGACTTTGAGTCTTACTCAATGTCTTCCCTTGCAACATAGGTAATAACCCCTTCTTACTTCCGTCCATTTTAAACTTCTTTAAAATTTTATCAAGGTATGTACTTTGCGATAGCCCTATTAGGCGCCTAGATCTATCTCTATAGATCTTTATGCCTAATATGTATGACGCTTCACCTAGGTCCTTCATTGAAAATTTGTTGTTTAGATAACTTTTAACACTGTTTAAAAGATCTATATCATTTCCGATCAATAATATGTCATCCACATATAATATAAAAAATGCCACATTGCTCCCACTCACTTTCTTGTAAATACAAGCTTCTCCATAAGTTTGGACAAATCCAAACTCTTTGACCACCTCATCAAAGTGGAGATTCAAACTCCGAGATGCTTGCTTCAGTCCATAGATGGATCGCTGAAGCTTGCACACCTTGTTAGTATTCTTAGGATCGACAAAACCCTTTGGTTGTATCATATACAACTCTTCTTCAATATTACCATTGAGGAACGCAGTTTTGACATCCATCTGCCATATCTCATAATCAAAATATGCAGCAATTGCTAACATAATCCTAACTGAATTTAGAATCGTTACGGGAGAGAATGTCTCATTGTAGTCAACTCCTTGAATTTTTTGAAACCCCTTTGTGACAAGTCGAGCTTTATAGACGGTCACATTACCATCAACATCAGTTTTTCTTTTGAAAATTCATTTATTCTCCACGGCCTTTCGCTCGTGAGGTAAGTCCGCCAAGTTCCAAACTTGGTTTTCATACATGGATTCCATCTCGGATTTCATGGCTTCTAACCATTTGTTGAAATCCGGGCTCATCATCGCTTCTTCATACGTCGTAGGGTCATCAATTTCATCAACCATGAAATTCATAACAGGGTTTCCATACAACTCGGGAGATGCACGCGTCCTTCTAGACCTGCGAGGTTCGGCAGTACTCTCTTTCAGAGTTTCATGATCATTATTATTAGTTCCCTCTTCAATTGGTGAAGACAAATCCGAAACGACTTGCGGCGCTGCACTACTCACCATACTTTGAAGAGAAGGTTCAACAAACTCTTCGAGTTTTACCTTCTGACTACTCACGCCTTTCGCGAGAAACTCTTCCTCTAGAAAGGATCCATTCTTGGCAACAAAAACCTTGCCCTCGGATTTGTGATAGAAGGAATACCCAATAGTTTCCTTAGGGTATCCTATGAACACGCATTTTTCCGCTTTGGGTTCGAGTTTATCCAGTTGAAGTTTCTTCACATAAACATCGCATCCCCAAACTTTAAGAAATGACATCTTAGGTTTGTTTCCAAACCACAATTCATACGATGTATTTTCAACGGATTTAGATGGTACCCGATTTAAAGTGAATGCGGCAGTTTCTAGTGGATAACCCCAAAATGACAGTGGCAAGTCCGTCAGAGACATCATAGATCAAACCATATCCAATAAAGTACGATTACAACGCTCTGACACACCATTTCGCTATGGTTTTCCGGCAGATGTGAGTTGTGAAACAATTCCACACTCTTTCATATGAGTGCTAAACTCGTAACTTAGATACTCACCTCCACGGTCGGACCGTAGAAATTTGATCTTTCTATTACGATGATTTTCCACTTCACTCTGAAATTCCTTGAACTTTTCAAAGGTTTCAGACTTGTGTTTCATCAAGTAGATATAACCATATCTACTCAAATCATCCGTGAAAGTAACAAAATAATGATATCCACCTCGTACCGACACGCTCATTGGACCATGTACATCAGAATGTATGATTTCCAATAAATCTGTCGCCCGTTCCATTGAACTGGAAAACGACGTTCTAGTCATCTTGCCCATAAGGCATGGCTCACATGTATCAAATGATTCAAAATCAAGTGATTCCAAAAGTACATCTGAATGGAGCTTCTTCATGCGTTTAACGCCAATATGACCTAGACGGCAGTGCTACATATATGCGGATATATCATCATTAAGTTTAATCCTTTTAGCATCAACATTATGAATATGTGTAACACTATTATCGAGATCCAACAGAAATAAACCATTCATAATCGGTGCATGACCATAAAAGATTTTATTCATATAAATAGAACAACCATTGTTCTCGGATTTAAATGAATAACCACTTCACATCAAACATGATCCAGATACAATGTTCATGCTCAGTGCTGGCACTAGATAACAATTATTCAAGTTTATTACTAATCCCGACGGTAAGTGGAGAGGTAGCATTCCGATGGCAATCACATCAACACTTGATCCATTGCCGACACACATCTTGACCTCACCCCTTGCTAGCGGTCGCTTGTTCCGCAGCCCCTGATTTGAGTTACAAATATTAGCAACTAAACCGGTATCAAATAACCAGGTGCTACTGCGAGTACTAGTCAAGCACACATCAATAACATGTATACCTTTGTTTGCCTTGCCGGCCTTCTTGTCTGCCAAATACTTGGGGCAGTTGCGCTTCGAGTGGCCAGTCCCCTTACAATAATAACACTCGGTATCAGACTTAGGGCCAAGTCGGGGTTTCTTTTTAGGCACGGCAAGTGGCTTGCAGCCCTTACTTTCCTTCCGTTTTCCCTTCTTGTCTTTATTGAAACTAGTGGTCTTATTGATCATCAACACTTGATGTGCTTTCTTGATCTCCACTTCTGCAGTTTTAAGCATTGACAGAAGCTCGAGGAGAGACTTCTTCATGCCTTGCATATTATAGTTCATCACAATGCTCTTATAGCTAGGTGGTAGAGACTGCAGAACACGATGGATGCCTAAGTCAATGGGAATCGATATTCCCAAGGACACAAGCTTATCGGCATAACCTGACATCTTGAGTACATGCTCACTTATGGAGCTGTGCTCTTCCATCATGCAACTAAAGAACTTTTATGAAGCATTGTAGCTCTCTATAGTAGCATGTGTGTCAAAAATCATTTTCAACTCACCCATTGTATCAAATGCATTGTCGTTTTCGAAATGCTTTCGAAGTTCTGGCTCTAGCCCATACAATATGCCGCAATGAACTAAGTTGTGGTCCTCCTGACAGGTCCGATAGACATTCTTCTCCTCGTCAGGGGCATCATCGAACGGTGGGGGTCTAGCGGCGCTTCTAGCACATATTGCTTTTGTGCAGCAGAGAGGAGAATCCTCAAATTCATGGCCTATTCGGTAAAGTTTCTACCGTTCATTGCAAGTTTCTCTTTCTCCATGAACACATTGAAATTAAAAGCAGGTGGTGACATCTACAACAGAATTTGAAAATTTTAGACTAAGTTTATGATAGATTGAGTTCAACTAATCCACATTAAGAATGAACTACCACTCAAAAACGACATCCCTCGTGCCTTTTTGGTGATTACATGAACCAAATCCACTACACCAAGTATGATCATCACGTGAGTCGGTGTAGCTTCAAAGGCGAGCATCAAATGGGCATCATATCTACCATATGACTCATGCTTAACCTTTTGGTCCGTGTTTCGAGGCCATGTCTGCACATGCTTGGATCTCCAAGTAAGAACCTTAGTATTCGCGTGTGTAACTATCTTACACCCGAAATATGGTCGTGGATCCAAGAACACCCGATCATCACATGATGTCTTGGAGCGACGAAACATAATCGGTGCATACTTAAGGAAGAACACATTCTTATCTTGATATTTAAATGAGGGATCATCTTATTATGCTAATAAAACGCCAAACAAGCAATATAAGATGCAATCAAACATCACATGTTTATAAGTGAAATGATATGGTTCCCGCACTTGATCTCCATCATGTGCATCGTGATATGATCACTATCATACCTCTATGTGTAAGGCAAAGGTCTATGGAACTTACACGTTATGTGTGTTGTAAGAGTATCAACTTATACTTCTACTTACAACATCACCATATCATGACACTATCCCAACAACAATCTAAACTAGACGCCTCCAATTTATCCATTGCAAGTTTTACGTGGCTTAGGGCTTTCGAAGATAGAACCGTTCTTACCTACGAACATGAACCACAACAAGGATAACTAAATTGTTGCTCGTTGCAAAATAGATATTGACTATAGTAGGAAAGACAGACACCCGCTAGCCACTTATGCAAACTAGTTGCATGTCAAGCGTGGAACAGGTCTCATGTGCGAGGACATGTAAAGTTTGTCCGGGCCGCTTCATCCCACTATTCCACCAATATCCAAAGTACAACCAAGAAGCAATAACATGATCATCATCGCCCACATACTCATATGTGTACTACCCGTGTAAAGCATCTACGCATAGATCCGGCTCTGATACCACTATAGGGTTCGCAGCATAGAAAACAAAAAATTCCTACGATGGGAACAACTATGTACCAAGATCTATCTACTAGATACAAACAATGGGAAGATGTATATCCATAGAGAACATACCCTTGAAGATCGACAAATATTAACGAGTTAAACTCGTGGTTGATGTAGACGATCTCTTGCCGATCTCAAGATCGAGAGGAAGTCCTTAGCACCGCAACTTAGCGGCGTATCCGTGATCGCACACACGTCCGAGGCTCCGAGCAACCTCCGCCTCCTCGCTCCAGTGATGCAGCGGAAGCACAACTATTTCTTGCTGAATAGTCACCGGGAACATGTATCTCGCTAGTCCTATACCATGGGGATAAATACTAGAGGGGGAGAGAGATCCTTCACGAGGAGGTGTGAGTGAGAGAGAGGAGAGGGGGCTCCTTTTATAGGAGGAGGGGGGCACCCAAGGGGGTGGATTCCGGCCATGGGGGCTGCCCCCTCCCCTCCTTCATTCATGTGGGTGGACACTCCACTCACAAAAATCCTTTCAATTCCCTCCACTCAAATTCCCACTCAAATTTCCATTAAATTTCCACCAAATTTAATGCAAACTCTCATTAAATAAAACTCCTTTTATTTATGCAGAATTTTGTCAATTACTTTAATGACAAACATTCACATATAACCCCTTGCTAGTATTTCATTTCACATGCAAAAACACCATCTGCAATTTCACCCAAAAACCTGTTTCGGTATTTAGTGAAATAAATTCCTGTGTTTGTTATTCTTTCAGGCATGAAACTTTTACTCCAAATGGATGTCGGTGTCTCTTAAGTGTGTCACCCTATGGTTCACGAATAATGCGGACATGATCGAGACCCCTCTTCGATCAATAATCAGAAGCGGGATCTGGAGACCCATACTGACTCCCACACATTCAACGATGACTTTCTTGTGATCGTCAGAACCTTTTACGTTAGTATCTTAATCCCTTTGTTTCGCGATATATTACATGTCCGAGATTCGATCATCGGTATCTCCATACCTAGTTTGATCTCGTTACTGACATGTACTGTTTTCTCGTTCCCGTGATATAACAGTCTAGTGATCTCGTTATAGCAATATAAACTCAATGACTTTGTGTAACACCCTCAGAATCGACCCTATGCAAGTTTTAGCGATTTCCGCCAAACCCGCATAGAAACGATTCAAAGGTGCCCACCAGGCACTTACGCGCGGGTGGAAAACAAAGTAATAACATTACACAACAGTCCTCGATGGGACCCACGTAAGATATATACAAAGCGACTCAATGAGTCAAGAATACAGATATACGGTACAAAGATCCAAATCACCTTGAAAAGATGGTCGCGTCCGACTACGGACAAGATGCAAATGGGGCTAAGCCCTGAAGAATAACCAATGGCGTCCATAACCCTGCCCAGGCCAAGCCGGAAGGGTAACCCTACTAACGACATCGATCTCAAAACCAGCTTAAACAAAAGGGGTGCCGACAAAGGGCAAAGGAAAAAGAGGAGCGTCGATCGAGGCCAAGACACGGCGAGGCTAGATTGCGGTCCTCGCCTACATAGGTATGGTGGATCAGCGGCAGCATGCGCTAAACAACCTATAGAGACTCGGTACAACTAGCGGTTATCAGAGAGGGGTAAGAAAGACCTATTCGGAACCAACCTGATGCTACCATCAAACAAACCCATCCTGGTGTTTCCCCCCTCGAGACCAAACGAGGAAGTCAACCGAGGAACTCACACGGTTGGCAGTTTTATTTATTCAGTTATCATTGTAGCAATTACTGGTCAGGTAAAGATAGTCGTCCTGATAAAATAAGCAGTGGGCACTTTTATTTAACCATTCCATTGTAGTTGCAACACTTACTAGTCAGATACAAATAGCATGAGATAACCCCAAAACCCAGCAGTTGTTGGTACTTTTATTTAGCCATTCCGTCATAGTGAAGCTGATTACTAGTCATATCGGATACAAGTCAATTTATAACAAGAACTTTAGTTATAGTTGTCTATGATCAAGCACTTTGCACCAAGTCGTCCATAACCGCGACACGGCTTCTAAAAGATTTAACCTGCAGGGTGCACCAAAGTATCCACAGCACTTCGACCCTTTTGCGATCGCTTAACATACACCGTCGGTATGTCGGCGGGCCTAAGTCATGACGTTTCGCACCCAAAGCAAGCACGAGGGCCACCCCACTAAGTCTACCCGAACGAAGTCGGCCGGTCTCCGAGACGGACTCGGGTTTTGCGGCTGGTAAACGACAAAGAAATCCCAAAATTGGGACTGCCGACATGAAAACACTCCGCTTCCTACAAAGATGCAGTGTGCTCCGACAATCGTAAATAAAGCAAGAAAGCATGGCATAAGTACAGGATAGTAAATAAAACCTCAAACTAGTTTGTGGCCCCCAGTACAATACTTTGAAATCAGGTACTAATCAATGGGGGGCCCATATCTCCCCACCTGTGGTTAGCGCGCTGATCTCGGAACAGGTGTCAAGAACTCGGGATCCTACGGGACACAAGTGGGCGGTCGGAAACCAAACATTATCTATCACCCACCGATGCCTCTGCTTACGTACTTTAATTTTAGTTGTTAAACAGTAATTTAAGTGAACGAAAAGTAAAGCCATGATCATCTCCAACAATAAACATGCGGCACTTCTCCAACAACTGTGGTACTTGACGACACGCAACAACACTTGAGCAAGCGACTACGACGCGCGGGTCCAACTATCTACCAAACAACAGGTGATAGGATGTGTCCAAGGCTATATATGGCTGCAAGGGATATCACGGGTACGAAAACTAGAGCATCGCAACACAGATAGCAAAAGATCAACAGGAGGGAATAAATACTAGAAAAGTAAGATAGGTAGAAAGGGGAAGATGCTCGCCTGAAAACATTGCCGAAGGTTCAACCGAAGATCGGGGCGAAGCTCACATCAACTCAACGGCCTTATCCGCGAAGAAGCAAAACACTAGAATAAACACCGGATGCAATATTTAATACTACGGTAGAAAATCGGGCATGATGCATGTATGATGTATGACATGGCAAGGTGCGATGCAATTGGGCAATATTAAGTGGAACCGGGGTCCCGACATTTTAATTAGGTGACTTAAGTTGTTTCACTACCCCGCAATTTAAATGTTGTTTTAACAAGGCAAAATATATCACCGGTTCACTACACAAATTTAAATGAGGCCAATATAAGACTAGATTTGCCCGCATATGGGCCCCATATTTAATTATAAGGTGAATCGGCGTAAGGCCCCCAACCCACACAATATGCATGCGAGATGAACAATTAATGTGCAACGAGTTTATATTTCATTTATAAAAATAGGGCTCGAGAAAGGGTCACACATTAGGGTTCGACGAGCTTGGGGTTCCGGGGTTCGGGGTCGGTCTCAGGATTCAGGGTTCGACGGTCTCGGTCTCGGATAGCGGAGCAGATCTTGGCGTTCCGGGAGGAAGTACTTGGTCTGGCGCCGGGGCATCGGATTCACCCCGGTTGGTGTCGATCTTGTCGGGCCCGCGCAGTTGATCTTGGTGTTTCCGGATGATCTTGCCGACTCCATGCGAAGGCCTTGGCGCTCTAGATCGGTCTTCAGGGTCTCGGCCATCGGATCCTTGAAGGAGTTCATGGAGTCCGCGAGGCGATCTTGGCGTTCGGGCAGGTGAACTAGGCATGCCGAGGTTCGGTCTTGCGGAGAAGATCTTGAGGTTCCCGGTTTCCTTGCCGACGACGAATTTGAATTAGGCACAAAGTCCTTGTGCGGATCTGCGGGTCTTCGTCTCGGGTCGATCTCGATATCTCAATCAACATCCGCAAGTTGCGGCGGATGCTCTGAAATACCCGAGAGCAACGCCACTTATCCTCCAACCACACTAGAATAACACCACCATTGTTCTTTCCATCGCTTACACGCAGTATCTTCCAGACACGATGTCAAACATACTTCTTCAACAGTGCACACCACCACACTCGCAGCAGCACTGCAAGCAGAACCAAACGTCGGAGCACACAGCGCCAGGGCACACGCTCAGACAAACAAAAGGATGGCGACGGAGGGCCGACAGGGGTCGCGGGGCCGGCACGGTGGCGGGATGGAGTCCGGCGCAGGGAGGCACAGAGAGGAGGCGCTCTGCGAGGGGAACTTGGGGTCGGCCACGAGCGGCACGCGGGTCGGGGCAGCGCTGACGAGCTTGGCGGAGGGGACCACCGGCGGGGGAGAGGATCCCTGGCGGCGCGGGGAGGCGATGCGGGGAGGCGCGCCTGGGGGCGGCCGGAGGAACTCCATGGCGCGGCGGCTCGCCGGAGGAGGAGAAGGGCCGGCGAGCGCGGGGTCGACGTGCTGGCGGCGGTGGCGATGGGCGGACGCGGGGCCGGAGAAGGAGAGCAGAGCGGGCGGCATGGCTCATGACCGGAGGTGGAGGCGGAGGGCGGCGGTTGGTGGGCAGGCGGCGAGGAGGAGGGAGGAGGGAGAGGCTCTGCGGCGATGGCGACCGCGGCGAGGAGGAGCGGGACCTGCTGGCGGGTGGTCGTGAGCCCCGTGAGGCGCTGTCGAGGAAGGGCGGCGGGTCACGCGGAAGGCTCGGGCGGGCGAGGCGGCTGCCGAGGCTAGCGGTGGGGGCGGCGAGCTTGCCAAGGGAGGCGGAGGACGGCGGCGAGCTGGCGGGGTCGTGCGCGGGAGGAGGACGGGGGCGAGGTGGGAGAGGACGGGGGCACCTGGGGGAGACGCGGGGAGGAGGAGAGAGGAAGAGGAACAGGGGCGGGTGACTCGGGCAGGTGGGGTCGGGTGGGGCCAGAGGGGCAGGGGACTGGTTCGGGGTGGGGAGAGAGGTGAGTGGGGGTCGGGTGCGTGGTGTGGTAAGGGAGTGGGGCCAGGGGGAAGGAAGAGAGAGGGGGAGCGGTTCATCCTGGTGAGGTGGCAAGGTTTGATAGGATAGGGGGAGGGAAGAGGTGACGTGGCGAGAGAGGATTGGGTGGGGTGAGGTGGCTGGAGGGTGGGTAGATAGGACTGGGGTAAGAAAAGATTTGGGGTAGGGTCTAAGCTGGACCGATTTTATTCTGGGGGTGGTCGTTCGGGTCGAATCGGCCCATTCGACTGCCCCCTAAAATATTATAACTTTTAATTCATTTGCAATAAACTTTGGTAAATAGTTTTTAGGCAAACAAAATATCCGGAAACATCCGGGGTTTAATTTGAAATAGAAGGAGGGCTAGTTCCAGAAAATAATAGACTTTCGCAACATAGTTTCAAGTAAAAGAATATGCATGATGATGACGATGCTCAAATGCAATGTGGCATGATGACATGAGCATGCGGTCATGATGATGCAATGCACAAAAACAACGCGATTTTCTAGTAGTGGTTTTGCGGGATGCCACACTTTGATCATAATTCTATACTTTGGATGAATGTTCATCACACCATTACACTAATGTTGTGACCTCGTTATTAATAGCATCTACTGTCCATGATCAGGAAATCTTCATCATCTTGTTAATCAACGAGCTATTTTATGAGAGAGGCATAACTAGGAACTTTCTATTTGTTTATTAAACACACATGTATTAATGTTTCCGTATTAATACAATTATAGCATGCAAAATAAACATCTATCATATACTTGGAATATACATAATAAACACTTTATTATTGCCTCTCAGGGCATAATCCCTTCAGTGGAAAATCCTACCAATCTTAGGAGGACAGCGCGGGTGTCTACAGGAGGGAAACCTCCACGTCTTATCTTCGTACCACGTTCACCTCCTCCACGTACCAAGAATGTCTTCCATACTCTTATACATGAGCAAAAATACCAAAATGTGCCCAAAGGGAACTTGCCCTCGGTTTGGGATCTGCCTCGATCTAACCATGCAGGGAAGGAACACGCTAAGAAGGAAGAGTGGGGAAAGAATAGCAAGGACGGGGACTCTCGATCCGATATGATCATGAACCGCATTGAGCAAAATTCAGAGTTGATCCGTACTCTTACCTTCGAGATTGAGGATTTGAGGAAACTGATTGAAGAGCTTATCAAGAGAACACCACCACCGAAGGAGTAATTCATCATCAGGTTTGACATCCCCTTGGCTTGTTCCAAGCTTGGGGGAGTGTCGCGGTATCACATCATTCTCTTTTATCTTTTACCTTTTTAGTAGATTCATATCTTTGGTAGAGAAGTTATCTTATAGGTTGGTTTGCATTGTGGAAGTATCTATCCTTTAGTTTCTATGTATCCCTTGGTGTGAGTGCCTTTATGGATTATTAATGAGAAGTTTCATCTTTTACTTTTTGCACTTCTTATTTTAGTTTGCAATCTCTATTATATGATTGATCTTGTTAATCAGTATTGGTATCACTTTGGGAGCATCAAGTAGATCTATATTGGTTTTGGAAAACTAGGCTCTGGTCGGTTGCAACACTTTTTGAGGTTTAAAAGGAAAAGAGAAAACGCTTACAGGTATTTTGTATCATTTATTTTATTTCTTCATTGGCTCATAAGCTTAGTATTCTTTATTTAAGATTTTTTGTGTCTTCAAGGAAGACTGCATGTTTGGCTTTATCACTTGTAGGTTTGCTTGTTTCCTTCAACTCTTCTGCTTACTACCCAGCCTTGCTAGCCAAAGACCTATTTTGAGAAGGCATACTTCTCATGCTTCCAACCCCTTGGAACCAAACCTGTGCCATTTGTGTCCACCATATCTACCTATTAGCATTATTGCTATTCCAAGCAGATTCTCAAGCTTCATCTATCTTTCGAATTAAAAACTATTTTGTTATGAGAAAACTAGTTAGTAAAGCTCTCACGAACTTGATGGCACACCTTATTTTCTTGCCCCTAATAAACTTGAATCATTGTGTCATCGAAGTTGTATATGCTTGCATCTATACGTTGGGATTAGCAGAACTGTGCTGTCACGGGGAACACTTTCAACACTTATGGATACATATCCAGTTGATATCATGCTATTTGTTTGCGGATGTTGTCGGTGTGAAATAAAAGGGGAGCTTGTAAGTCCATGGAGTTATTTATGTGTGTTAGAGAAACGCCTGGGCCGCTAGCCTAAGCCATGCCTAATCATGGTGGAAACTAGCAACATAAGCATAGTGAGCAATCTATGAAGCATCCTTAATAAAAACATATGCAAATAGCAAATAAAAAGATCGCTGAGATGCTCACTATCTGCTTGCCTTGTCAATTTGATTATGGGATAGCTCCTGTATCATGTGCAAGGGGTACCCCGTTGGCGGTTCTTTATGATACACATGTACTTACATTGACAAGAACTTACCGGTAACTAAAGTTGAGTAGCATGAGGAGCGGCCCTCGTACTCAAGGGACATGAGATTGTCAACTTATATTTCTTCAAGCATATACTCCATCTTTGTTCACTTTAACCTTAATCACTTCAAGATTCTTATGATAGTGGCAATGAGGGCTCAAAGCTAGTAAGTACCATAATATTTTAAAAGCTCTTTATGAACTTGAAATCCCTACTTCCTTCTATGAAGGAACTTTCTCCTATTTCTAAAGTTGAGTCAGTAAACCTACTTCCTCTTTATCTCCAGCAAGCATTTGAGTGTTGTTTTTCAAGCATTCATATGATGATTTATTCAATCATGTTCTCTATCTTACTTGTTTGCACACGACTCTTATCTGTTGAGTATTACTTTGAAAGCCATCATTGTGAAAAACATTTTATGTTTGAGCAAAGAGTACTCTTGTTGTGAAAACTTCTTCAAAAGTTTTTTGTGAAACTGTTTGCTAGTTGTTCTCTGACCAAGAACAAAGTTTGCCAATTCCAATTATGATTTATTTTTATGCATCTCTATTGTGACTCATGTACTTGTTGCAAGCTAAGTTATATAATGGTGAGTTGCCTTCTTCTATGAGTTGCGTAATGGTAAGTGTGATGCTTCTTGTCCGTATTTATTATCGACACTTCACTCCATAAACCTATGGACATGTTTACTATGCTCAGTTTTCGCTTGGGGACAAGCGAAGGTCTAAGCTTGGGGGGAGTTGATACGTCCAATTTGCATCACCATTCTATATCATAATTTGCTTCTATTCATTGATATATTTCTTATTAAGAGGTGTTACTTATGTCTTTTCCTCTATTTTTGCATGTTGGATGATTCTTGGAGGATGAACTGCCGGAGTCAGGATTCTGATGGAAAAAGAGGTTGTTTTGATGCAATTTCGCGAACATCAGAAAAATATTGGAAAATCATATTTTCCCAGAAGACGAAGGAAGCCAGAAGGGGAGGCGGAGATGGGCCACAGGGGGGCCACACCCCCTAGGTGCGGGCCCCCCTGCCCCATGCCTATAGGGGTGTGGCCCACCTGGCTGGCCTCCGACTCTGCCCTCTTGCCTATATCTTCTCCTCGAAACCCTAAGACACGGGGAGCAACCACAGAAAGATTCGGCCTCCTCAGCGGGGCGGAAAACACGGAGAGAGAAAGAGCTCTCCGGCAGACAGATTTTTGCCGAGGAAATTCTTTCCTAGAGAGAGGAGATCGTCGCCATCAACACCATCATCAAGCTAGACTTCACAGGGATCATCATCATCATCATCCACACCATCATCTCCACAAGCACCATCATCACCACTCCGTCCCGCTGTAACAATCGTGTTGAATACTTGCATAGATCTTAGGGGAAACTTTCCCGGTGTTAATTGCTATTGTAGTTGATGCTTGTGAGTGGAACCATTGGATTATTGTTAAGTTCAGATTGTTATCCATCACCATATCATCTATGATCTTGATCCATATGATGTATTGTGAGTAGTTCGTCTAGTTCTTGAGGACATGAGAGAAGTCATGTTGTTAGTAGTGGATTTGTGTTGATATATTATTCAATGGTTTAGTATTTAAGTTGTGGTGCTATTCTTCTAGTGGTGTCATGTGAACGTCGACTACATGATACTTCACCATTTATGGGCCTAGGGGAATGCATTGTGTATTTGGCTACTAATTATGGGGTTGCCGGAGTGACAGAAACCCGAACCCCCGTTATGACACCATTGCACAAGGGAGCGTAGGATCTCAGAGTTTAAGGCTGTGGTTAGGGTTTTATCTTAATTGTTTTCCTGTAGTTGTGGATGCTTGCAGGGGGTTTAATCAAAGTATGTATTAGTCCAAGTAAGGTCGGTACATTAGCATAGGTTCACCCACACAACACTTACAACACCAAAGAAGACTACTTAGCTATTTGAAGCGAAAGCACTTGACATAATTGCCATGTGTCCTTATAAGTATTTCCACCGGCTTGTCCTTTCTAAGAAAGGATTGGGCCACTTGCTGCAGTTGTTCGTTGTCTTTGTTACTTGCACTTTGTTTCTTTGCTTTATCAGAAAACCCCTAAAAATCCGTTTGCTAAGTATTTACAGAGATTTCCTGCTCCATACCACTAGTCAACACCTTCTTCTCCTTGTTGGGATCGACACTCCTATTTATCGAAAGTACTACTATACACCCCCTATACTTGTGGGTCATTAGCGAGAGAATTTTCTCTGGTTGTATAGATACCGCATCTCAAAAATTATTTTGAGAAGAGGGTACAGAACGTTTAACGACCAACTATATGGCGGGAGATTTTTCTCCGGCCGTATAGTTGCGTCTGTATAGTTACATCACCCAAAAATTATTTTGCAAAGGGGACACAGAACATTTAACGACCAACTATACGACGGGAGAATTCTCTCCGACAGTATAGTTGCGGCTGTATAGTTGCAGAAACCCCTCAAAAACTTTAGAACAACAAGAGGAATTCAAAGGCAAAAAAATTAATATTAGAAATCGTGAAAATAAACACTTATTAGAGTTAAAAAAACTTACCTTCCACTTACCGTTTATTTAGTAGGGAGTGACAAGCTCCTCCAACAACAAGGACTTCCTCTTCTTGGGAGGATTTGACCTTAGCTCATATAGTAATTCATGAAAAAAAATCACCAGGACTAAAGCTCATCTCAACAAGATTGATGTCTTGCTGGGTAAATATAGATGATGCATCTACTACCTTTGCTCCTTGTCTCTCCATAATCTACAACTCAAAGTCTTGAAGTAAAAGGATCCAACGGATCAGTCTTGGCTTATGAAACTTCCTCTCGAGGAGTTCTTTTAAACTATCACGATCTGTATGAATTCATACTTTTGCATTAACAATATAAGAACGGAACTTATCACAAGAGAAAAATACAGCAAAGAGTTCTCTTTCTTCCTTAGGATAATTGTTTTGAGCACTATTGAGAGTTCTACTAGCATGATGTATAATATTAAATCTGCGACCTATGTGTTGTCCCATGGTTACTCCTACAACATCATCACTAGCTTCACATATTAAATCAAAATTCATATCCCATATAGGTGGTTTAATGACGGGAGCACGAGATAAAGCATGTTTAAGTTATCAAATGCATTAAGGCATTTATCATCAAAATTGAATCTTACTCCTTTTTACAACAGATTAGTTAAAGGTTTAGAAATTCCAGAAAAATTCCTAATGAACCTTCTATAAAAGCCTACATGAGCAAGAAAACTTCTTATACCTTTTACGTCCCTTGGTTGTGGCATTCTTTCTATTGCTTCAACTTTAGCTCTATCTACTTCAATACCCTTACTTGATGCTTTGTGTCCAAGGACTATGCCTTTTTATCATAAAATGGCACTTCTTCCTGTTTAAGACAAGATTAGTCTCTATGCAACGCTGCAAAATTCTATTGAGATTTTCCAAGCAACTAGTAAACGAAGTTCCATAGATAGAAAAATCATCCATAAATACTTCCATTATAAGTTCTATAAAATCTGCAAATATAGCAGTCATGCATCTTTGAGATGTAGCTGGAGCATTGCAAAGACCAAAAGGCATGCTTCAGTAAGAATTTAAACCATAAGGACTAATGAAGGTTGTTTTAAGTTGGTCTTCAGGATGAACAACTATTTGGGAAAAACCAGAGTATCCGTCCAAACAACAAAAATGAGTGTGGTTTGCTAACCTCTAAAGTTTGATCTATGAACGGTAAAGGATAGTGATCTTTCCTAGTCTCCTTATTCAATTTTCTGAAATCTATGTACATCCTATGTCCAACAACAGTTCTAGTAGGCATCAATTCATTGTTTTCATTAGGAACAACAGTAAAGCCGCCTTTCTTAGGAACACAATGAACAGGACTTACCTAATCACACTTTATTTTATAGGATAGATTATACCTGCATCAAGTAGGCGTACTATTTCTTTTCTTACCACTCCCTTCATTTTAGGCTTCAGTATTCTATTAAATTCTGCAACTGGTTTAGCACCTTCCTCCATGAATATCCGATGGGAGACTATCATGGGACTAATACCCTTCAAGTCATCCATTTAGTACTCGAAGGCCTTGCGGTGCTCCTTTAGTACCTTCATAAGTTCTTCTTCCCCTGAAATTTTAGCACTAATAATAATGAGGAATTTATTAGTATCATCTAAGAATCTATACCTAAGATTATCTGGTAGAGTTTTTAACTCTGGGGTGGTAGATCTTCATCCCCTCTCTTTTCTGGTTCTTCAAAAGCTTCATCAGTTGGAGGTTCTTCATTGGGAAATTAATCAAATTCATTTTCTAATTATTCTAGAGTTTTATCCTCCATAATTATTTCTCCACAATTTGGATCTTCATTTATTTATTCATCTTGATTATTTAAGAAGAGAGTTGCCATTTCTTCAATAGTTTTCTCCTTCTCTTCTTCTTTTATGAATAGAGGTTTGTCTTTAAATTTGGAAAAATGGAATTATTTTTCCACTTCCCCAAGCTTAAGGGATACAACCTCCTTTCTAAAGTCAACTGTGGCACCTATATCACTCAAAAATTTTCTTCCAAATATAATTGGGCAAAGACTATCAATTGGCATATCAACAACTACAAAATCAATAAGGAAATTTTTATTGTTAATTGTGATAACTGCATCTTCAACTACTCCCATTGGAATTCTAAGGTTTTTATTGGCTAACATGATTGTCATATCGGTATTTTCTATTGTAGCCAGTGCTATATCTTCTTTTATTTCTAGATAAAAATCATAAGATATAATATTAACTTCAGTGCCAAGATCACATAAACCATAATGCGAGGTTTCTTTAAATATGCAGGGAAGAATAGGCTTAGCCACATCTTTTACCTTCAACCAATATGGAAGTCTCTTCATCAAGTTCAACTATGTTACAATGTGCATACATAGCCATGATTGCTTCCTTGGTTACATCTTCATCTTTGGTTTCATCTAGATGTTCTTGGATTATTAGCACACTTTCCTCTTCTTTCTCCTCCTGTACTGCCTTGACATGTTCATATTCTAAAATATGTTTTTGTGCAGTGTTAGGAAAAGGTATCTCATACATTGGTTCTAGGGAGGCTACAGTTGCTTTAACTTCTCTTTTCTTTTCAGGTTCAAGTGGTGGATCAAACTTGACCGGACCCACCTTTGGAGCTTTGATGTGTTCTGTAAAAGCTTTAACAACTTGTAATACAAGATCTGAATCTAAATAAAGCTCTTTAGATAATTCATTAACATGGCCTTTTTTATTATATTCATGATCTATTTTCGTGCCTCCTTCACTTCCTAGACCAAAATTCCATGAAACTCTTTCATCGCGAACTCTATTAAGTAAATCCCAAGCTTTAGTAATAGGTAAATCCCTAAAATCTCCTCCCGCGCAAGAGTCTAGTTCAATTCTATTAGGTTCAATTAAACCACCATAAAAGATATGCAGTAAATACCATTTAGGTAAATCATGATGAGGACATTGTCTGAGCAAATCTTTAAATCTTATATAAGCTCTTACTAGTCCTTCATTGGGACAGTTCTTCCAAGTCATTATAAGACACCTGACTTCAAAAGATTTTGATAATAGGTAATATTTAGATAAGAATTCGCAAGCTAAATCATCCCAAGTAGAAGTGTCTTCTGAGGGTAGAGATCTATACCATGAGAGAGATGTGCTTGTCAAAGTTTGACTAAAAAGTTTAACCCTTACCTCATCAGCGGTATACCCTATTAATTGGAACGTGCCACATATATCTTTGAAACATGCAATATGCTCATATGGATCAGGATCTTCTTCATATCTAGTAAATTGCTTCTTGTGTAGAATACCAAGTAGTAGAGGATTTATTTCAAACCCCCTGTCTTCTCGTTGGAGTTGTCTCTTTTATAAATATCATAGGGCTTCCCAAAGAGGTTGAGTGGGTTAGCACTAGTAATATGCCCAAACTCCATCATGTTGGTGGAAACCTGTAACTCAAAACAAAACTTAACAAAACTAATATAAATAAGCAAAAACTAAAAGACCTATAGAGCTTAGCTCCCCGGCAACGGCACCAGAAAATAGCTTGGTGACTACAAAGTGCACAGATCGGATGTAGCTAGTTTCGAAATAAAGATATCGATCCCATAGGAGCATGAGTCTGAAGTCTAAGAATTCTTGAAGTAAGTACTGAAAATAGAAATGCTAAATAGAATTCTAAGTGATAAGATAAAATGCGAGTAATGTGTAAAAATGTGTTTTGGGGTTTTTGGTATAAGAGAACAATGTGTAAAGTAAATAAAACTGAATACAGAAAGTAAATATCACGTATGTAAAAGAGATTTGAAACTTCAGTGGGAGATAACGTTCTCAGGGATTGGCGGATACACCACTAGCACTATAAAGAGGTTAGGTAAAGATTATCATCATGAACATTCTCAACTATGTATGTGTGGGAGGAACTCCATATTTGTACAAAGAGGCAGCAACCATTGCTCAAATCATCCTCATAACCACAACATACAACAATAAACATCAATTGAATTACTGCGCTATTAAGGGACGTAATCCCGGAGGACGTATCCCATGGCATGGATAGTGTTTTGTGAGTTTCCTCGATTCCCAAGTTGATACGTAAGGGGTGCCAATAGCTTTATAGTCATTGTAAGTGCTAACATCCCTCCATCTACCAACAAGTAGTTCCCTACATCAAGTCCCCACAAGAGGCAAATATTGGAGAGGTCGACTTCTTCCAACATCAATATGTAGACAATCTAACACATGGTCACAGCGATGAATATCATAATAAACTTTATCTTACTCCAATCTCTTACTAGGGTTTCTCCATCTCCCCAAGAACTAATGATCTACTCAGACATGGAGTTAGTCAGCATCATAGTAATGGTAATGGAAGCGATCATTGATGAATAATACTTGTATAAATCCACAACTAGTGCAAGAATCACAACAAGATCTAGATGGGATGGATGGAGGTGATGGTGGTGATGAAGATGCACTGGTTGATGAAGATGGAGATTGATGCCTTGGCCTCCAGATATGTCTAGGGCGTAGATGGATCTCTAGGGCAAGTTCCCCCTCCAGATGCCTTTCGGAGGTTAGGTTTCAGTGATTTCTGGGTGTCTGTATGTCATCTCTCCGAACCAGTTGCACGGGGTGAAACTATTTGACGAGGCGGAGGCGGCGCCAACTATACGGTGGGAACTAAACGGCGGCCCGCGCGTATAGTTGGTCGTTAACTCTTCTGTCTCCGCTTCTCGCTTCTGGTTTTCTTCTGGTATTATAAATATTTCCCGAATAAGCGATTTATGTAGTTTTTGGCTCCTTTTCTCTCTAGTACAATTTCTCCAAGAATTGTGTCCTTTGGATCCATCATCTGATCAGATCTTGGTGAAAATAAACATAAAAAGTGCGCGCGAACGCCGTATACCAAGATCCTACATCTACTATGCAAAAATAACAATTTAAAACATGATGCAAATATGCACTCATCAAGGACCCAAAGATTGCCAAAGAAATAAAATAAAAGAAGCATCAACAAAGGACGCAAGCAATCACAAGATCCAAAAGAACCAATTGAAAATAACAAATGATACCAAATGTAAACAACAAGATATTATGACACAAGCAAAAGAGGGTTTAAATAGAAATAGAGAAGCTCTCCAAGTTTTGTGCATAAATTAGACTATTTGTATGTGAATACAACATGCACAAATATGGAATCCTAACTCCCCCATAAGTATTTAAACTACAACAAATGAGAAATAAAGCAAATGAGCATTATTGAATGAATTAGATGAGCTCCCCAAAGATAATGCACCAATTAAGATAATTGCATTTGGAAACAAAGTGCATAATCATGGAATCCTCACTCGTCCAAATTCATTTAACAATACAAGGCATGCGAGAACAAATATGATAAGTACAAAGTGGTACTATAAATAAAATTAGGAAGCTCCCCAAGGTACATGCACAAATTAGGTTTTTGTATGTGAATCAATGTGCACAACATGGAATCCTCACTCCCTCTATTTTAATTATAACACAACTATGTGCAAATGAGCATATACCAAGGCATAAAATTTGCAAGAAACAAATGGTTGAGCGACAATTAAGAGACAACATAATAGCCGGCTCAACCACAAGGATGTGTGAGAGGCATGACAAAGCATATTATAAGACTAGTACAAGAATGATCATTGAGTATCAACATAGTCTTCAATGAATGATATTGCTTAGTATGACCATATAACACAAACGAAGCAAAGAAGATATCAAAAATATACAAGAGTAACATGTCTCATGTGTATAAGTTTCTACGTAGACAATCTCACAAAGATATTGATCCACAAAGAAATATGTACACACAAAGTAGATACTAAAATAAATAGAGCAAGATATTCAAAAATAAGTCATGACAATACACAACTAAGATGTTTGCTTTATAGCATGGCCAAAGACTCAATTTTATCTTATTGCATTTGATGAACTTCAACCACAAGCATATCAAATACATTACAACTATCACAAAGGGAAGAAGAGATAGTTGGAATGTATTACAAAAGGAAAAAAGTATCACAAGGAAAGAATCAACTTTGCAAATGATCAATTTTTCACATGAGAGTACTCTGAGGGAACGATAGGCAATATAATTCCTAGATTGACATATTTGGGGTTGGTGAATCATGAGCATGATTTTGTATAGTCCAAATTTTATGCACTCATCTCAACTTACTCACATATGCAATAGAGTTTTCTTTAAGGCCAAAGAAAGAACAAAAACAATTGCAAATACTTGAAATTCATGCCAAGATGCAACCTACCATATGTTGGAACATGATATGTATGCATGAGTAAGAGATACTAGTTATCAAGATATCATTGGTGTGATGAAGTAGACAGGAATTCGTTGACCATCCTTGCTTGTCTCTAATTTTCATTGATTCATCACTTCTTCCTTATGAAAGAGACAAGCACCCAATGCATCTCCAATGTACCTAAAATAAAGTTTAAGTACAATATGGTCCCCAAACTTATTGGGTCCAAAGTAGTTAGACAATTACAATAATATATAGGAGAGACTCCACATAAATATGTGCATATTGATATGAAATTGAATTTCATGCACATCTTAGCCAATGGGATTTGGTTGAGTTTCCCATATATATATGGATCAAAGAAAGAACACATGCCATAATATAAACATGTAGTAAATATGCATGCACAAGGCTTTCAAGAACCAAAAAGGAGATACAATTTGAACAAAAACACCAAGTAGATCGAGATGTCACACACAAGAGTGTGACACGGCAAAAGGTGTACAAATTGTATCAAAGAACCACTTCAACAGATGAAAGATCACAAGTTTCAACAAATGAACTAGACAAAGTCCAAAGAGCAAAAGATAGAAACAACATAAATTCTCAAGGGTTTATCTCATTCTAAAAGGTCAACATACGAAACAAAGAATAAGACAAAACCAACTCCCAAAAAAGCAAGGTTCCAACAAATAAACCAAACTCTCCACACTTTTCATGATGGCACAAAATACCACAACAAAAAGATCGAACTTCCAAGTACCTAAACATGATATGGAACAAAACAAGAAACATAAATATGAGTGTTCTAAATAATATAGGAGAGCTCCCCCATGGATAGTGCATTATGTAGGATTTTCCTTTTGAATGTAAAATGCATACAAATGGGATCATCACTAGTAACTATATTAAATAAAACACAAGAGAATACCAATACAAATAAGAAGATCCACAAGAGACATGGAAAGCTTGGGAGATAAAACAAAACATTTTCTTGGCAAGAGATAGTACAAAATTAAGCAAACGCCAAAGTGAATATGGTCAATAAAATCTACCGTACTAATTGTCCAAGGACATGAAGTATTGGAAATTATAGGGGTTCATAGCATGGAAAACAAAAAAATTCTACCGCATGAACACACACAAGCCAAGATCTATCTACTAGATTGTAGCAACGAGTCGATTATAGTACTCGCCCTCTAAGATTCCAAAGCGGTTAACGAGAATAGATTCTCGTGGGTGACGTAGTCGTACACTTGCTGATCTCAAGATCGCAAAGACGATCCTTCCGGCGCTGCGTTCTAGTAGTGCTTCTGTAGTCGGTCACACGTTCGATACTCGATGAAGACCTTCCTCTCCCTTGTTCCAGCAGGCAGCGGAGGTTGTAGTTCTCTCCTCGCGCTTCTGGCAGCACGACAGTGTGGTGTAGGAAGTAGAGGGAAGATCCCGCAGGGCTTCGCCTAAGCCGGAGTGGGTTATGGTGGAGTATTAGGGTTTCTCCGGCGATCTAGGGTTTAGAAGCCGGAGAGGAGGAGGTGGTCAGCGGCGGCTAGGGCGGTGGTGACTTGGTGCGGCGGCTGGCGGCGGTGGCTGGCGGCACGACAGCGGTGTGGGGAGGGGCTAGTTGTGGTGTCTCTTGGGGGAACCCCCTCCCCTCTATTTATGAGAGGGAGGGGCATCTTGGGAGAGGAGAGTTTGAATCCTTCCCCAACTCCCTCTCCTACTAGGCTTGTGGTGGAGGGAGAGAAGGATTCTCACCTTCCTCCACCAGGAAACATTGTCCAAGTTTGACTTTCCAAACTTGCCTTTTGACTTTCAATTTGGAGTTGATTTTCTTTCTTTCAAATGCCCAACCAAGTGACCTAGGACATGATGCAATCATTCCACTTAGTCATGACACATTCATGCACCCTTCCCCTTCCGGTCCGGTGAACCTTCTAGAACCTTCTAGATCATTCCGGTGAAAACACCGGAATCATTCCCAAACTCCGGAATTGGACTTTCCTTATGTGAATCTTATTCTCTAGACCATTCCAGATCTCCTCGTGATATCCTGGATCCCATCCGAGACTCTGAACAACATTCAGTCTTCCTACTTATATTCCATATCTACTAAACAACATTGAATCCTTAAGTGTGTCTCCCTACGGTTCGTGAATTATGCAGACATGACCGAGACTCATCTCCGATCAATAACCAATAGAGGAATCTAGAAATTCATATGGATCCCACATATTTCTACGATTACTTTGCGATTGAATGAACCATTTACATACGATACCAATTTCCCTTTGTCTCGCAATATTTTACTTATCCAAGGTCTGATCGTCGGTATCTCTGTATACCTAGTTCAACATCGTTACTAATAAGTAGTATTTACTCGTTCCTGTGATATGTGATCCCTTGTGAGCCAGTCACATGCTTGCAAGATAATTGGATGACATTCCACCAAGAGGGCCCAGAGTATATCTATTTGTCATATGGATGGACAAATCCCACTCTTGATCCATGTGCCTCAACACATACTTTTCGAACACTCAATGCCACCTTTATAACCACCCAGTTATGAAGTGGTGTTTGATGTCATCAAAGCATCCATCCAGTGATGGTCATTAACATGATCTCATGGTCGAAGGATTTAGGTTACTATGTATTTGAAAGCTTATAGCAAGTGAACTATTTGAATGACTTGATCTTATGCTACGCTTAACTATAGGAGTATGTCCATCACACCATTCTTATAATGATATGACCTTGTTGTTAATAACATCTCAATGTTCATGATCAGAAAACCATGATCATATAGTAAACCAACAAGCAAGTTTAACAAGAGGCTTTACTAGTGACTCTTTTATGTTTACAAATCACACAAGTATTAATGTTTCTGGTTAATACAATTATAGCATGGTATGTAAACATTTATCATAAGCATGAAGATATGATAATAACCACTTTATTATTGCCTCTTGGGCATATCTCCAACAGAAATAATCTTACCGAGGTAGTTCACAGGGATATCCAAGATCATATTCACACAAAGAAGCATATAACAAAGTATAAGAATTAAGCTTGATGCTCCAAAAGATATTCTTGGTAGCTTCCTATAGTCACATAATCACTAGTGACTAGAGTAACTTGAAGCTAATGGTTTCCATGAGGATATAGAGCTCCAAATATGAGGAAACTCATACCAAGAAACTGTAGAAGTCCCAACCTGATAAGGTAGAGATCACTGTGTTTACAATGCTAGTCCCTGGATCGAATAGCTAGCATCCACAGTTTAAGATATAATATCAAGAAACAAAGGTCATATTACAACTTATAACCAGGAATAAAATAATTCGTTACATCTTACATAGCTCCTTTGGCTATCTTATTACAATACAACAGATATATCTATATAGCATGGAGTCCTTCATCTTCAAGTGCCACAGGAAATCATGTTGGTTGTAGACTTGTAATCCCTACTCAACAAACTTCACTAACATCAAACAAATATGCAACATAATAAGTTACAGCCACAAGGGTCAATACATTTGAATTGTATTGGCAAGTGATACTATAGTAGAATAGTGGTATCTAACATCTATATGAATTTGGCTAGGTGTAGCTTAGGCTTGCTTTTCTCAAAATAAGGTTTTCCTTATTAGTTGAAAACAATAAGTTTTTGAATTACCAAGATTATAAACCCTATTTTTAATTACCAAAGTACTCCTATTTTTGTTAGTTGCAACTAATAAGGAAAACCTTATTTTCAGTGGAGAAATAGGATAAAACCTTATTTTTGTTAGTATAGAGAAGAAAAACCCATACAAGCAACTTTATTTAGAAAATAGGTTTTCATTAGCTAAGGTAATAAAACCATACAAGATAGCAAACAATTTGTTGCATCTATATTATAGAGAAATCTATCCGGGTTTGGTTTATATTATAGAAAAATAAGGTTTTCCTTATTAGTTGAAAACACTAAGTTGATATCTTGGGAAGAATTTAAAGAGGTTCTACTACAATCTCGTCTCGTCACTCGTATACCAAAAACCCAAGAGTTTGAAGTCCCAAAACGTTCATCTTGCACGATCTATGGAGAAATAGGACATACCTCCAAGGAGCATCGTGATCAGTGCCCCTATTGTGAAGAAAGACACCCATCTGAAGAATGCCCCACCTCTCAGGCTACATGCTTCTGGTGTGAAGGAACCAACCATAACCTGTCGTGGTATTGCCGATGAGTACGCCATGGAGGGGTCCTCACAGTGCATGTTTATATACGTGGGGTAAGGCGAACGGTTGACGGGTACGAGGTAACACAGCTTACCCAGGTTTAGATCCCACGACGGTGGCGGAATCCTACTCCTGCTATAAATCACTATAATGGCAATACGCCGAGTTACAGAGATAGGTTCGCTATGCGAGGTTGTGTGAAGTTATCTATGATCGTGCCCTAAAGGATCCCATAGTCCCGACTTATATAGTCGCCAGGTCCTAGGGTTACAGGGAAAAGTCCTAGCCGGACAGGTTACAGAGTCCTACACCGTCTATTACTAGTCTTGTGTATCTTGCACTCCAAGGCTCCGGGTACGTTGGTGACTCCACTGTAGCCTTCCTTTATCCGGCATGGGCCTCCCTTCTGGATCCACCTAACTGGGCCGCCCAGCAGGCCATAGGCCATGCTACCGACTATGGGCCACCCGGGTTAGCTGGATAAGAGACATGCTATAAGGATACCCATGTAGCATATCCCCAACAGTAGCCCCTGGAGAACTCCGAGATCTTGCGCCGTCTTGCCTCTTCACATGGAATGCTCCGTCTAGATGGATGTCGGCAAATCGTCAAGCAACATCTTGTAGTCCTCCCAAAGAACCCTGCAAGGTTTTTCTCCGTCTTCGACTTGTAGCCGGAGAAATGCTGAATCTTCTATTGTACTCTTCTGTAGTCGGATTAAATCCGTCTATGCCGGAATCTTCGATGTGACGGCTCATCTACCCATGTCAGCTAGGACGACGTAGGCTTAGGTCAGCAACGCCTCGTAACTCACATATGCAGAGAACGCAATCATATCCGATTTCCCCGCGCGAGCGATACGAACCGTTGGCGGCGACGGTTGGAGACGTGGCAAAATTTCTGCGAACGTTCGCAAACACGTCGGCTACGCGGCAACCGTCCGATTAAGCTGCACGAATCTTGACGCCGAGGATGATAAATAGTAACCGTGGGGAATTTTCCACTGTTTACCTCATTCTCCTCGCATCATCGTCTTCCTCCAGCCGTGCGCCTCCTCGAGCTCTCCGCGAGAAACCTCGAGAAAACCCTAGCTTCCATCTGCACCAATCATGTCCATCCTTCACTCCATGGCGAGCAGCAGCACATCCCCATCCATGGCGGCGTCGAGCGAAGCCGCGGCGAAGCCGGCGAGTTCTGTCGTCGTGCCCCAGAAGGCTTGGTCATCCCTGCATCGGCGGTGATCGAGTCCACCGGCGGCGACCAAAATCTGGCGGCTTTAGAGCCACTGGAGGAATATCCAGACTCGCATAAGGGCGATTGGCGCGACTCGGACATCACCGACCGCGACATCCAAGAGATGGTCTCCGAAGGCTACCTCCCCACGACGGAGGGGCTCGCCTGGCGGGCGGCGCCGGCCGGCGAGGTGACACCTTCTCCCCAAGTCGGAGAAAAGGTGTACCTTAAGGCTCAGTGCACGCGTTTCTCTGCCCATCTCCCACTTCTTCCTCTCCGTCTTAAACCACTACAAGGTCCAGCCCCATAACCTCTCCCCCAATAGCATCCTAGTGCTTAGCAACTTCGCGGCACTTTGCGAGGGTTATCTAGGGATAAGGCCTAGGTTAGACTTGCTCGTGTACTTCTTCACCGTCGAACGTGAAGCCAGACACAGTAAGGAGGAGCTTAGGAACCGCGCCACCATAAGCTTCAAGATTCAACCTGGCCGGCGGTTCCCCGACATTGTTGGCCACGAGTCCTGCAAAAATTGGGAGCGGACGTACTTCTACGGCCCCGACATTCCTCTGGCGGGCCAAGAAGTGACGTACCCGGACTTCGCGGATGGAGCCGCCGCTGAAGTTTCCACATGGAGATCCCAAGCCTCCGTTCCTTCCGACCTCGACGCTTCCCGCGCTATAAGGCGGATCGAATGGTTCGTAGAGACGGGTTTATCCGCCTTGGACCTAGCCATGTGATGGTTCATCAGGTGAATCCAACCTCTGCAGCACCGCGCGAAGTATATGCATGAGTATACCAATGATCGAAGGGATAGCCTCCGGATCTCCGTGGATAACTTCTCGAGCGACTCCGTCAAGCTTTGCCTAAAAGACATCGTCAAGGTGAAGCATAAGAAGCGTGGCTTCACCATCACCTACGACATGTTCGTAGATGGCAAGTGCCCAAAGGTAAGTTTTTATTTTCCGTGTACGACATATACTCCAGTTCTTCCGTCTTGCAAATATCATCTTATCTAACACGGTGATTTCTTACTTAACAGCTTAGCGACATAGGTGATATGAGCATGGCTCCTCAAATCTATGATCCAAAGATGAAGGAAGTCACGGTCGTGTCCGACGACGAAGTCCCGTTGGCGCGAAAGCGGAAGAGCTCCACCTCTAACGCTGCCGACGGAGGCAAGAAGAAGAAGACAGAGGGTGGAGACTCCAAAAAGACTACCGCCGCCCTGGAGGCGGAAAAGAGAAAAGCCACCGGGATTTATGCCAAAGAACCCCCCTAGTGTAAGCTTCTCATTCTCCGACATTGTCTATTTATCTATCTTGCTCCTGTACTTATACATTTTGCATGTTTCAGGAAGAAAGCCACGACCAGCCTCAAGAAGACCTCCAAAACTTTGGGGGCTTCTCAAAATATCAAGGATATGCTGCATCGCGACACCTCCCCCGCCATCGCCCCTGCTACTCCTGCCGTCAAGCCCTCGTCCGCCCCAACAAGCTCACAAGCTAAGGAGGCACCAGGTCCTTCCGTCATGGAAGTGGATTCTGGCGCCTCTACCGAACTCGCTGTTGTCGGCGAGCAGGCAACGCAGGAGAGCACCGCTCAACAAATGGCTGAAGCTCCAGCTAAGGATGCCATCGGTGGCGGCAAGGTGGTGGTGGAAGCTGCTACTTCTGCCAAAGGTGGTGCCCTTGCTCCCCAGAAACCCTTTGAGTTTCCTAAGATAGTTTACCCGGTGCTCATGCCGAGTAACACAACTCTGGTTCCTGTAGGAGTACCGTCATCTCCGACATGTGGTCTTGAGGAGCTCCTCCGACAAGCGGACATCTTGCAAGGAAATAGCATCTCCTTTGGCAAGCTGCTAGCCGAGAGCGCTACAAACTTTAAGATCATTGCACTTGTAAGTTTTAGTTTGCCTTTTGCATTTCATATGAGTATCCCACTGTAGCCCCCGAGGATGTAGATGGAAAACCATAGGTTTTGCATCTATATGCTCTAAGAGTGACTAAGTTAGAAAAAACTCTCACTGTAGCCCCCAAGCATTTAGATGGAACAAACTATTCCGACTAGATGTTTCAAGAGTAGCATACGCAGTGTTTATAATTTTCAATACTGTAGCCCCCAAGCCTCTAGTTGTAACTGAATTAGTTCCGACTAGATGCTTAAAGAAAAGCTAAGCATTTTCCGAATTAAAAATTTATACTGTAGCCCCCAAGCTTCTAATCGAGAACTGAATTAGCTCCGACTAGATGCTTAAAGAAAAGCTAAGCATATTTCTATGTAAAAAACTCTCGTTGTAGCCCCCGAGCGCATAGGTGGAAAAATTCCGACTAGATGCAACAAGCAGACTAAACAACGGTTTACCTTTTTTTCTTTTTTCACAGAATGAGAATGCTCGCAGGGGCATTTCCAATGACAAGTACCAGAAGATGCGCGCAGATATTGAAGCCGAAAAGGGTAAAACTGCCATCTTGAAGGAACAGATCATCAAAAACAAGAGTCAGTTTTCTTTTTGCGCATTCCGTCTTGTTTTTGTGCCCACATTCTCCGAGTACTCACTGTGTACTTTGTTTTCTCCGACTTGCAGAACATGTCACCAAGGCCAAGGACATTGTCGAGCAGTCCAAGCACATCCAGCAGCTGGACATCGAGAACAAGATCCTTAAGGAGGAGAGGAAGGAAATGCTGAAAATGCATGAAGATTCCATGAAGGCCCTGCAGGACTCCGCCTCCGTGGAAATCAATCGCTTGAAGGAGGAACTTGCGATCTTAAAAGATAAGAAGCAAGCTGCTGATGAGCAAAAACCAACGCCACAGCGAGGCGTTTAAGATCCTCCAACAAGAGAAAAAAAATCCCTGGCGGACACCATCTAGCAGGCTAAGGCCAGCATCTTCAGTATGTTTCCTCCGCCTTGTATTTCTGTAGTCTGGATACTTTGAATTTATTGAACTCACGCGCTCCTTGTCGGAATTTGCAGCTCCTATGGGTTTAACCCGCTCGCCTCCTTCGGACAAGGAATGCATGGTTCTTGCCGGCAATTTTATCAACACCACCATCACCCAAGCCAAAGATATTGCCAAGTCCCTCCAGATTTATATCAAGGCCTCGGACTCCGTGACGAAGTACTCGGAGATTCTGCGCCGAGCCCTCGAGCGTGTCACAAGCTGGAAAGCTTCATGTGCACGGGCTGACGCAAGGATGGCACTGTCAATGGTGAAGGCACACTACGAAGGTGCCGACATCGACACAGTGACCTCTGGTATCCCCGACGTTGACGATGACGGCAAAGAGATTGATCACGAATACATCTTGTCATCACTCGCGGGTTATGACACCAGAGTTGCCGAGTTGGTGGATATCGACGTCTTCGTGCCCATGAACACATCGACAGCGTCAACCAAGATTCCTCCGAGTCTTATCATAGCGCCGATGTTGAGGGCGATTCTCCGGCTGGTGACGATGCTGCTTACAAGTCTCCTGCGCCCAAGGAATGAAAAACACTATGTAATATTTGTTTCACCTTTGGTGTATGCGCGAAAAAACTTGGTGATGTAACTTAAGGCAGAAAACAATGGTTGTTATGTCCTGCTACTTAAGAACTAATTTCCAGCATGTATATATTTTTTAAGCAAGTGCTGGATTATCCATTACTTTGGTTCTTATGCTTGACTTTTCGTGAGTCGGAAGACTCGTTGTCGGAACCATGTGTTTAGTGTAGGGTTCTCAGCATAGAAAACAAAAAATTTCCTAATATGGGAACAACTATGTACCAAGATCTATATACTAGATACAAACAACGGGCGGATGTATATCCGTAGAGAACATACCCTTGAATACCGACAAAGCTTAACGAGTCCAAACTCGTGGTTGATGTAGACGATCTCTTGCCGATCTCTAGATCGAGAGGAAGACCTAGCGCCGCAAAACAGCAGCGCATCCGTGCTCGCACACACGTTCGAGGCACCGAGCAACCTCCGCCTCCTCGCTCCAGCGATGCAGCGGAAGAACAACTCTTTCTTGCCGAATAGCCACCGGGAACATGTATCTCGCTAGTCCGAGACCATGGGGGATAAATTCTAGAGGGGGAGAGAGATCCTTCACGAGGAGGTGTGAGTGAGAAGTGAGAGGAGGGGGAGAGGAAGTTTGCAATAGGACTTTAAACTTTAGATTGACACTCAACACAATATGATACCAGTTCGTAAAGTATATATCCAGAATTCTATAGTTCTATTATCTCAATTACAACTATGCATAAGGTGGTGAACGAATGCCAATGACTACAAAAAAAATTATGCAAATTCACTTTGATTTAATTTATGATAAATTTAGTTCTACTAATCCAAATTAGAAATGAACTTCCACTCAAAAACGACATCCCTCGTGTCTTTTTGGTGACTACATGAACCAAATCCACTACACCAAGTCCGATCATCACGTGAGTCGGTGTAGCTTCAAAGGCGAGCATCCATATGGTCATCATATCAAAACATATGACTCATGCTTAACCATTCGGTCCGTGTTCCGAGGCCATGTATGTACATGCTAGGCTCGCCAAGTAAGAACCTTAGTATTCGCGTGTGTAACTGTCTTACACCCGAGATATGCTCGTGGATTCAAGTACACCCGATCATCACGTGATGTCTTGAAGCGACGAAACATTGTCGGTGCATACTTAAGGAAGAACACATTCTTATCTTGATATCTAAATGAGGGATCATCTTATTATGCTAATAAAATGCCAAACAAGCAATATAAGATGCAATCAAAACATCACATGTTTATAAGTGAAATGATATGGTTCCCGCATATGATCTCCATCATGTGCACCGTGGTATGATCTCTATCATACCTTTATGTGTAAGGCCAAGGTATATGGAACTTACACGCTATGTGTGTTGTAAGAGTATCATCTCATACTTCTACTTACAACATCACCATATCATAACACTAGCCCAACAACAATCTAAACTAGACGCCTCTAATTTATCCATTGCAAGTTTACGTGGCTTAGGGCTTTCGAAGATAGAACCGTTCTTACCTACGAACATGAACCACAACAAGGATAACCAAATTGTTGACAACTTGTTGCAAATTAGATATTGACTATAGTAGGAGAGACAGACACCCTCTAGCCACTTATGCAAAACTAGTTGCATGTCAAGCGTGGAACAGGTCTCATGTGCGAGGACATGTAAAGTTTGTCCGGGCCGCTTCATCCCACTATGCCACCAATATCCAAAGTACAACTAAGAAGCAATAAAATGATCATCATCACCCACATACTCATATGTGTACTACCCGTGCAAAGTATCTACGCATAGATCCGGCTCTGATACCACTGTAGGGTTCGCAGCATAGAAAACAAAAAATTTCCTACGATGGGAACAACTATGTACCAAGATCTATCTACTAGATACAAACAACGGGCGGATGTATATCCATAGATAACATACCCTTGAAGACCGACAAAGCTTAATGAGTCCAAACTCGTGGTTGATGTAGACGATCTCTTGCCGATCTCAAGATCGAGAGGAAGTCCTAGCGCCGCAAAACAGCAGCGCATCCGTGCTCGCACACACGTTCGAGGCATCGAGCAACCTCCGCCTCCTCGCTCCAGCGATGCAGCGGAAGAACAACTCTTTCTTGCCGAATAACCACCGGGAACATGTATCTCGCTAGTCCGAGACCATGGGGGATAAATTCTAGAGGGGGAGAGAGATCCTTCACGAGGAGGTGTGAGTGAGAAGTGAGAGGAGGGGCTCCTTATATAGGGGAGGGGGCAGCCCAAGGGGGCATGGCCGCCGGCCATGGAGGGTGCCCCCACCTCTCCCTCATTCATGTGGGTGGACACTCCACTCACAAAATGGCCCTTCAATTTTCTCCACTCACAAATCCACTCAAATTCCCATTAAATTTCCACCAAATTTAATGCAAACTCTCATTAAACAAAACTCTTTTATTTTATTCAGAATTTTGTCAATTACTTTAATGACAAACATTCACAAATAACCCCTTGCTAGAATTCTATTTCACATGCATAACCACTTTATGCAATTTCACCCGAAAACCTGCTTTTGGATCTAGTGAAATAAATTCTGCGCTTGTTCATTCTTTCGCATGAAACTTTTGCTCCAATTGGATGTCGGTGTATCTTAAGTGTGTCACCACGGTTCGTGAATAATGCGGACATGATCGAGAGCCCTCTCGGATCAATAATCGAGCGGATCCGAGACCCATACCGACTCCCACACATTCAACGATGACTTTCTTGTGATCGCTTTAACCTTTTACGCTAGTATCTTAATCCTTTTGTTTCGCGATATATTACATGTCCGAGATTCAATCATCGGTATCTCCATACCTAGTTTGATCTCGTTACCGACATGCACTCTTTTCTTGTTCCCGTGATATAACATTCTAGTGATCAAATCACTTGCTTGCAAGCTAATCAATGTGATATCACCGAGAGGGCCCAGAGTATATCTATCCGTCATCGGGATGAACAAATTCCACTCTCGATCCATGGGCCTCAACATAACACTTTATTAGTTCTGAACCCATCTTTATAATCACCCACGGTGTGTGACGTTTGATGTTATCAAGAAACTCTTCCGGTGTTAGTGATTGACATGATCTCATGGTCTAAGGATTAGGATCACTTCGTAAGTTGTTATAGCAATATAAACTCAATGACTTTGATCGTAATGCTATACTTCGGAAGAATGTTCATCACACCATTACACTAATGTTGTGATCCCGTTATTAACAACATCCAATGTCCATGATCAGGATTGATCATCTTGTTAATCAACGAGCTAGTTTATAAGAGAGGCATAACTAGGAACTTCCTTTTTGTTTATTAAACACACATGTATTAACGTTTCCGTATTAATACAATTATAGCATGTAAAATAAACATTTATCATAAATAAGGAATACGATAATAACCACTTTATTATTGCCTCTCGGGCATATTCCCTTCAGTTTCCCACTTGCACTAGAGACAATAATCTAGTTTGAAAACTTTGCGTATTGAACACTTATGGCTTTCCGGTGTTCCATATACGCAATTGCACGTGGTTAACATAATATACGGATCTGACACTTCGGGTCCGTGTGTATTTGCATGTCTTTGCGTCTTCACGCATCACTCATTCTCCAATGAGATGGCATTGTATAAATTTGGTCTTTTGGTGATACCTTTAGTTCCTTGGGGTTAAAACACGTCGATACTATTGTCGTACAATATATCTTTAGTGTTAGCCCGTTGCGAACCACACCTTAGTTTGATAACAAACTATTTGACACAAATGACCTCCTTTGCTGCTACTATAGCAGGCATATACTTAGCCTTTTTGTTGTAGTATTCATCACAATGTCTTAACTATGGATTTTATCCAAATCCATCATGGAATCTCCTTTCCATTACATTGTGCCACCCATAGATTAAATTGAGATAAACTTAATTTGTATCTTGTGACAAACCTAGTATCAATGTAACGCTTTACAATGAACTATTTGTAATTGTTTGTCACCTCTACACAAATATATTCTTAGTTCTTTCAAAGAGATCATAAGAATATCCTCACTATCGGCCAATGATCATTTTATGATTCATTCTGGTATATGCTCATAACACTTAGAGCATAGGACATATCTGGATGTGTACATATCATGGTATGATTGATCAAAACATTCTCGTTATTTCACTCATCAAGTGTCAAAGCACTTGAATCTTGTTTCACTTATCAAGTGTCGATACACTTGAATCTTGATTCAATTTCTTTCCATGCAACAAGAACTGTTTCTTGTCGTTTCTATATTGAACTCCTTCAATATCTCATATATGTACGTTTGGCACAACCATATTGGCGTCACAGTCTATCCACTATAGACATTCACGCTAAATATTCGGGTTTTGCCTAAGTATTTCATCAAAATGAAATTCTTAACCTTTGTCAATAAAAGATACATCATTTCTAATCAACAAGATGTCCTCCACATAATGTATTAGAAATATGTCTCAGCGCTCCCACTTAATTTCTTGCAAATGCAAGCATCTTCATCGTCTCCTGATGAAAACTCCTTTTCATTAAGGTGAAGATTCCAACTCCGCGATGCTTACTTCAACCATTAAAGTTTGCATGCCCTTTTAGCATCCTTTGAATTTTAACAAAACCCTTTGGACCGTGTCATGTACACGTCCTAGGTAACCATTCTATTAGAAGAATTTTGTTTTCTTTATTCATCTACCATATACCAAATTATATGTACTGGTTGATACTTTAATCCGTCCAGACTAAATATCTCTATGAAAGATCAAATCTTGTCATAGTCAACTCCTTGAAAATTGTCGTAAAAAAATTTACGACATGTCGACTATTTCATAGATGTGAAACATCCATGTCTGTTTCTCTATAGATCCAAATACGACCGATAGGTTTTTATATCTTTCCGGAGGGTCTTCAAGTTCAAAACTTGATTTCTCGTGTATGGAACTATCACAGATTTGATGGCTTCAAGCCATTTGACGGAGTGAGGGCCCATCATCGCTTCTTTGCATATAGTCGGTTCATCATTGTCAAACAATAATGATTTACTCTCAAATCTTAGTATTTGATTGTTTATCCGACCTACTTGGTTCAATAGGAACTTAGATCTCCGTGACCACAACCTTTGAGGCACATAAACTATGAGCATTATGGCTGCCTCCGGAACGATTTCCGACACTGCGCAACTCAGCACATATAGCTAAGGTTCGTTAACCTTATCAAAGTTCTATTGTCCTCCCACTTAACTTTTACGAAAAATTCCTTCTTCAAGAAACTTCACGTTTCAAGCGACAAATCCTTTTGTACTTGGTGTTATGGAGGAATAAACAATTGTTATTCGAAATAACCTACAAAGACATGCTCATCCGACTTCGGTTGTAAACATCTTACTTATGTTTAGCATACCAAAATTTAAGAAATGTCAACTTGGGTTTTACCCCAAACCATAACTTCCATGGTGTCATTTCAACGGATCAATATGGAGCTCTTTTCAGTGTAAAAGCGGTAGTCTCTAAATCTTTAATCTTTTAAAACATAATGGCAGTTTTATAAATAACACCTTTGATCCAACCATGTCAAACAAGGTTTCATTACAAATCTCAAACACTCCATATTCCTATGGTGTTTTGGGATATGTAAATCTAGGTGTTTTGCTAAACTTGCAACTCAAATAAATCCCTTTATGATAAAATCATAATTCATTTATTTTCTTGTTACACTTGTAACTCAAACAAATCCCTTATGATAAAATCATAAACCATTTATTTTCTTGTTACAATGATTTTCCACTTCATCTTGAAAGTCTTTGAAACGTTTTTCAAATATTTCATACTTCTTTCTCATTAAGTGAATATTCACTCAAATTTCCGGAGAAAGCATATGAAGTTGAAACCCATCGCTTACGACTACACATAATGGTATACATACATCGATATGTATAAATTCCAATAATTTAGTCGTTCGTTCTTCTTTGGCCTTTGAACGAAGTTTTAATTATCCCGAGGAAAGTCTCACAAGCGTCACTTGATCAAATCAAAGACTCCAAAAATCCATTAATATGGAGATTCTTCATGTTTTCTTTCCAATATAATTTACACGGCGATGTCACTTCGCAAGTGATCTTTCAATCATTTGTCTTGCGACATTTTAGCATTAGGTTTTATGGATGTGATTTCTCCAACTAGATTTGTAAATCATCCATCTTATATGGAATACGGTAATTATTTGAACAACCTTTGTTCTCATAATACCTGATTCAAATAACAATTATTAAAAAAAATCTTGAAGTCAAGCTTTGATGTCAACGAGAAATACAAACAACGGTTTGTTTGTTTTCGATGAACATCATCACATATTCTCTTGCTAGTTACTTAGGCCATTGTGGTTCATGAATTGCGTTGTTCCGTATGAAATTTCATACGAACCAATTCGGTATCCAATACCTAAGAACCACATTGTTTAACAAGAAAAGAATACAACCATAACATGTATATCATCCATATACCTAAATTGGATATTTCCAATCTTTTCTTTTCTGCCAAATATATTTTATAGATTCTCTTTCAGCATTTCCTTTTCCTTTTTAAAAGAATCTATCAACATCAAAAGTGGCGCCATATACATGACACATAGTCCAAAGCGTGTATATTCAAATAATAATACCTTTGGACTTGCACTTTGAAGTAGATCACCATCATCAAATGATCGGTATTCTTTCAAAATACATTCTTTAGTAATCTTTTAGTGTAGTAAACACTTTACATACATCTTCTATTCATCCTTATCATGACGACTTTCATGATCAAGCTATTGTAGCTTATAAAGGTGAATCGTGAGTATAACATTACTTTCCAAAACCCTTTTGGATGATTAGGATGTCTAGCATCTCCAACCTTCATAAATTCTCATCCAATATGAGAACATATATTATACTCTATCATATTGCAACCAAAACATTGTTTCAGATATCGTTATATCTGCCACACATGATGGTTTCTGAAATAATTCTTTCATCTCCTAGATAAACTTGATATTAAAACAATCAAGAATCATGGAGGCAAACATGATACTTAAGATACTAACACTGGAATTGTTACTCTCGATTTAATACCAACTATTAAATTTCACGGAGTAAATAGAGTTTTCTAAAAGTTTGCAATAGGACTTTAAACTTTAGATTGACACTCAACACAATACGATACCAGTTCGTAAAGTATATATCCAGAATTCTATAGTTCTATTATCTCAATTACAACTATGCATAAGGTGGTGAACGAATGCCAATGACTACAACAAATTATACAAATTCACTTTGATTTAATTTATGATAAATTGAGTTCTACTAATCCAAATTAGAAATGAACTCCCACTCAAAAACGACATCCCTCGTGTCTTTTTGGTGATTACATGAACCAAATCCACTACACCTAGTCCGATCATCATGTGAGTCGGTGTAGCTTCAAAGGCGAGCATCCATATGGTCATCATATCAAAACATACGACTCATGCTTAACCTTTCGGTCCGTGTTCCGAGGACATGTCTGTACATGCTAGGCTTGCCAAGTAAGAACCTTAGTATTCATGTGTGTAACTGTCTTACACCCGAGATATGCTCGTGGATTCAAGTACACCCGATCATCACGTGATGTCTTGAAGCGACGAAACATTGTCGGTGCATACTTAAGGAAGAACACATTCTTATCTTGATATCTAAATGAGGGATCATCTTATTATGCTAATAAAACGCCAAACAAGCAATATAAGATGCAATCAAAACATCACATGTTTATAAGTGAAATGATATGGTTCCCGCATATGATCTCCATCATGTGCACTGTGGTATGATCTCTATCATACCTTTATGTGTAAGGCCAAGGTATATGGAACTTACACGCTATGTGTGTTGTAAGAGTATCATCTCATACTTCTACTTACAACATCACCATATCATAACACTAGCCCAGCAACAATCTAAACTAGACGCCTCTAATTTATCCATTGCAAGTTTTATGTGGCTTAGGGCTTTCGAAGATAGAACCGTTCTTACCTACGAACATGAACCACAACGAGGATAACCAAATTGTTGACAACTCGTTGCAAATTAGATATTGACTATAGTAGGAGAGACAGACACCCGCTAGCCACTTATGCAAAACTAGTTACATGTCAAGCGTGGAACAGGTCTCATGTGCGAGGACATGTAAAGTTTGTCCGGGCCGCTTCATCCCACTATGCCACCAATATCCAAAGTACAACTAAGAAGCAATAAAATGATCATCATCGTCCACATACTCATATGTGTACTACCCGTGCAAAGTATCTACGCATAGATCCGGCTCTGATACCACTGTAGGGTTCACAGCATAGAAAACAAAAATTTTCCTACGATGGGAACAACTATATACCAAGATCTATCTACTAGATACAAACAACGGGCGGATGTATATCCGTAGATAACATACCCTTGAAGACCGAAAATCTTAACGAGTCCAAACTCGTGGTTGATGTAGACGATCTCTTGCCGATCTCAAGATCGAGAGGAAGTCCTAGCACCGCAAAACAGAAGCGCATCCGTGCTCGCACACATGTTCGAGGCACCGAGCAACCTCCGCCTCCTCGCTCCAGCAATGCAGCGGAAGCACAACTCTTTCTTGCCGAATAGCCACCGGGAACATGTATCTCGCTAGTCCGAGACCATGGGGGATAAATTCTAGAGGGGGAGAGAGATCCTTCACGAGGAGGTGTGAGTGAGAAGTGAGAGGAGGGGCTACTTATATAGGGGAAGGGGGCAGCCCAAGGGAGCATGGCCGCCGGCCATGGAGGGTGCCCCCACCTCTCCCTCATTCATGTGGGTGGTGACATGGTTATACCCTATGGGTACGTAACTTCGGCATACCTAGTCCAGCCCAAGTAAGGCCCACAGCGGACATACGCTGGCCCATGAAGATTTTCGGGTGGCCAAGGCCCATGACGTCTTCGGATCCTTGGAGAGAAATATTAGAGGAGATAGGAAACTCAAAGGGGTAAAACACTAAGAACTTGTAACCGACTAGGACTACGCCCGGGACCTGCCTAAGTCTATATAAAGGCCAGGAGGGCACGTCCTAGACCGCCATAACCAAACTCGACTCATACTTTCGCACACGCATCCACGCCAGATCGAATCTGTGCACCCTGTAACCTTCGGTTCCGCTGTAATCAAAGAGCAGACAAGCAGGAGTAGGGTTTTCCCTCTGGGAGCTTGAACCTGGGTAAATCTCGTGTCCCCTGGTTGCTTGTCTGTTAACCGTGCCACGATCTCCAGCATCCCCATCTTCTCCAAAACCCAAGTCCATAACAATGGGCATTGACGAGATTAAACCTCGTCAATTGGCGCCGTCTGTGGGAATTGGGGTTGCTGATTGTGCGGTCGTGATGGTTCCGACCCGATCGATCTACAACTCCGCGGCGACGGAGAATCACCTCCTCTTCGGCACTTTCGACTTCACCGCCCACTCGCTGGCTACCATGAAGGATTTCGAGCCCGTAGGCGACGGACTCGAGATCTTGTTCGGGAGCTTCTGCTTCCAGGTGGGACAAACCGGCACCCTCTGCCTCCCTGAGCGGATGCCCGTGCCGTCCATTAGGCCCGCTTCATGGGCTCCACACCCCGTGCTACGCACGTCACCATCAACAGATGAGTACTACAGCAGCAGCTGTTGCAACTCCGATCTGTGCGATCCACCTTCGGATGAAGGGACCTACGGTTCCGGATCCGAAAGCTGCGGCAGCAGCCAACCAATCTGCAGGTGCTATCTGTGCGCCGCGGTCATCCAAACCGACGAGGAAACGCCTAACCCGCCGCCCAACCCCAACCCACAGGACAGAAACGGCGAAAACGGTGGAAACGTCGAAAACGGGGAAAACAGAGGCCACCTCATCCAACTTAGCAAAGAAGGATGGGTCGAAGCACGCCGCGCCATCGCAGGCGAAATAGTCCTACCTCTGGACTCCACACGTGATCTGCTGAGGGCATACCACTACCTCCTCATCGAGGAGCACAAGAAACAAGTCGAGATGCAGAAGATGCTCGACAAACGCAAGCAAGCAGCCTCTGAGTCCAGTGCGCGATGAGCTGCGCTCTCCGCCATGGGACCCGGCTCTAGCACAAACGGAAATCAAGGAACCAAGCACCGCTCTCGGGTGGAAAACATGGACCCCAAGGAGCGGCGTGAAGTGACCCGAACTCTCCATACATCGTTCATGGATATGGACGCTGACGGCAACATCACCCCGAAGACGCCACAAGCTGTGATCATGGCAGCCACTGCGTATCTCGCGGCTCACCCACCTCCGGAGGGGGACCCGAAAAGGGACATGCATAATTCCGCACTCACCGGACAAGGACTAATCGGAGCTGCGCTCCACGAAGACGCTTCTGCGGAGCCGAAGAAGAAAGCTCCGGCCAGGCGAGACCGGAGCCCCACCCCCTCGTCCGAAGAGGAAGAGGAGCACGATCTCCCTCGAAGAAAGAAAAGCTCGCACCGCCATAAACGCGACTACGACACCAGAGACAAGCTTACACAGCGCAAGATCGACAAAGCACACGCTAAACGCGCATGCTCGTCCGAATCTGAGATGGATGAAGACGAAGGAGAACTCTGCGGAGCCCGATGCTTCAGCAGATCCGTTCGGCGAACACAGATGCCACGCAACTTCAAGCTTCCTTCGGATACTCCGAAGTTCAACGGCATGCAAGATCCAAAATCCTGGCTCAGTGACCACCTGTCATCCGTCAAGCTTCATGGAGGCAACAAAGAAACCGCCATGCAATGCCTTCAACACGGTAGCTTAGGCGCATGGTCGCTTAGCGACCTATCATCAGGATCCATCCGAAGCTGGGAGGAGCTCGCTTACAGCTTCATCCGAAACTTCAAAGGCACCAGCAAGAGGCCCGCCTCAATCGAAGAATTGCGAGCCTGCACTCAAAGAACGGGTGAATCTATTCGCTCGTACATACTACGCTGGTCCACGACCAAAAACTCCGCAGCACACATCTCCGAAAGAGGGCCATTGACGCCTTTAGGGATGGCGTCAAGCGCCCAGACTTCAAGGAGGAACTTGGGCGTGTAAAGCCCAAGACACTCAACCACCTCATGGAAATCGCCAACAGTTGGGCAGACGGCGAAGATTGCATCCAGCGACCGCAATCAGATGAAGAGGACGACTACGTTCGAAGACGCGAACGCCGCAGCAAGAGGAGATCGCGCGTCTACGAGGACCGCGACGGACCCGACATGGTCGCGGCTGGCTACGCCGACCGCCGCAACGACAATAGCCGCAACAGCGGAGGATACCGCAGCGGAAACTTCCGCGACAACGACGCGAACGTGGAAACGCCGCGACCGCGACAACGGACCCTCAGCATTCGACAAACTTTCGGGTCCATGCACCATCCACTTCTACATCGACAAACAGGATGGCAAAAAGAAAGCCAGCCACCTGCTCAAGGACTGTCGCGAGTTCCAAAAACTCAGCGAAGGCATGATGCAGATGAGGCAACAAGCTCCAATTCCCGCGTTTGGAACGCACCTGCACCAGGTGAAATAGCACACGGAGCTCCTCCACCGCCGCCTATTGGAGTCCAAAACCAACCAGTCGCACCAGCGCAAAACAACGCCGGGGTACCATACCCCCCACCAAAAGGAGCACTCAATATGATACAGAAGGGACGCCCGACAAATAGGGTGCAGAAGAAAATCACCCGACAAATCAACTTGGCCGTGGCAACCCCGCCTGCAATCCCTGAGTACCTCAGCGGATCGGAATCCTGCATCACATTCACTCGCGTGGATCACCCTTGCCAGATCCCTCGCCCAGGTCATGCTGCCCTGGTGCTGGAGGCGCAGATCGGAGGCTTCGAGATGATTCGCGTCTTCATGGACGGCGGCAGCGGCATCAACCTAATGTTCGCAAGCACTCTAGCAGCTATGCGGATCCCGCAATGCAGCCTGGAACAATCAGACACAACGTTCCACGGCATTGTCCCAGGGAAGGTCATCTTCCCCTGGGCAAGATAGGGCTCGACGTCATCTTCGGGAAGCCGGACAACTTTCGGCAGGAGCGCCTAGAATTCGAAGTGGTGGACTGGCCGCAATACCATGCCATCTGGGACGTGTAGCATTCGCAAGGTTCTGGCCGTCCCACACTACGCATACCTACTACTCAAGATGCCAGGACCAAGGGGCGTCATCACAGTCCACAGGAGCTTCACCCGATCGGACCAATGCGACAGGGATTTCAACAAAATCTCCCAGTCCTTCGGCATGCAAGACGAGCTCGTCAGGTTCCGCGAGGTGACGGACAATGGGCTACCCCCAGTCACAAGGCAGAACGCACCCGACATGTCCTTCGACTCCACCGTCAACACCAAGAAAGTGCAGGTCCATCCGACAGACGCCTCCAAGACGGCGCTGATCGCCAACGACCTCAAGATCAAGATAGGAAGGCGCTTCGAATTCCTCCGTGGAGCTGGAAATAGTCGCTGGTGTCCTGCGGACATGCCAGAGTTCCTGTGGAATTCGCCGAGCACGCATCGAATGTCTTCCCGCACACCAAGCCGGCCAGCGGTCTATCCAAGACGCCGGAACCACGAGCCGAAGCTATCGGCAAGGAGATCAACAGATTACTCGCAGCAGACTTCATCCGGAAAATCAAGGAAAGCGAGTGGCTGGCAAATACGGTGATGGTCCTGAAGAAGGACACGGACATCCTGCGGATGTGCGTGGACTTCACGTCACTAAATAAACACTGCCCAAAGGACCACTTCCCTCTTCCTCGGATCGACCAGAGCATCGATTCGACTGCAGGTTGTGAGAAGCTCTCCTTCCTCGACGCCTACTCAGGCTATAACCAGATTCGACTCAAGGTAGAAGATCAAGAGAAGGCGGCGTTCATCACACCGTTCGGAGTATTCTGCTACAATACAATGCCTTTCGGGCTAAAGAACGCGGGTGCCACGTACCAGCGATGCATGCAGGCCTGCCTCAAGGACCATATCGGTCGCAACGTCCAAGTCTATGTCGACGACATAGTCATCAAAACCAAGGAGGCAAGCACACTTATCGACGATCTCCGCGAGACATTCGACAACCTTGATCGCTACAGGATCAAGCTCAATCCATAAAAGTGCGCTTTCGGCGTCCCCTCGGGTCAGCTGCTAGGGTACTTTATCTCTCAACGAGGGATCGAGGCGAACCCGAAGAAAATCAAAGCTATCATGACAATGGAGAAGCCGAAAAACCTCAAGGGCGTTCAGCAGCTCGCAGGGCGAGTAGCGGCACTAAGCAGGTTCATCAGCCGCATGGGTGAGAAGGCCCTACCATTTTACCAGCTACTACGCAAGGCAGACAAGTTCGAGTGGACACTAGAAGCCAACGACGCATTCGAAAGCCTCAAGCGGCTCCTCTCCACCTCGCCCGTTTTGGTCACGCCAAAAGAGCGCGAGCCCCTGTTGCTGTACATAGCAGCCACACACCAGGTGGTCAGCACAGTACTCGTGGTCGAACGACCCGAAGAAGGCAAGACCCACGGGGTACAACGCCCAATTTACTACCTCAGCGAGGTTCTCACTCCAACAAAACAGCGATACCCGCACTACCAGAAGCTGGCCTACGGCGTGTTCATGACGGCCCGACGACTGAGCCACTACTTCCAGGAGCATCAGGTGATGGTCGTCAACGAGGCGCCCCTGAACAACATCCTGAATAATCCAGAAGCCACAGGACGCGTGGCCCTGTGGGGCATCGAACTATCACCCTTGGACATCATCTACGAGAAGCGACACGCAATCAAATCTCAAGTCCTTCCAGACTTCCTGGTACACTGGATGGAGCTGCAGCTGCCTGACACCCCAGACATGTCGCAGTACTGGACAATGCATTTTGACGGCTCCAAACGCGAAGCCGGAGCAGGAGCAGGAGTCATACTGACCTACCTGCAAGGTGACAGGATGAAGTACGTCCTTCGGATGAAATTCAGAGCCTCCAACAACGAGGCCGAGTACGAAGCCCTCATCCATGGCATGAAGATGGCAAAAATATGTGGAACAACGCGCCTGGTTATCTACGGCGACTCCAACCTTGTCGTACAGCAGACGATGAATGAGTGCGACGCACACGCCGAAAACATGATCGCGTACCGCGCGCTATACAACGCACTCGAAGGAGAATTCGACGGCTGCGAACTTCGGCACGTTGGAAGAGAGAGCAACGAGGAGGCCGATAGACTCGCCAACATCGGCTCCACCTGTGCAAAGGTACCACCAGGTGTGTTCCTCGAACAGATCTGCATGCCATCCATCAAGCGGAAATTCCCCAAGGGATCACCCGAAGAAGCAGAACACTCGGGGGCTACGCTACCAGAAGATCATGAAGGACCCGAAAAGTTGGACACCGAAGTTGCCATGGTCAACCTGATGCAGGTCATGGCAGTCGAAGAAACTTGGACACGCCCATACCTCCAGTTCCTGATAAACGGAGAATTGCCTGACAGCCCGACAGATGCCCGGCGCATATCTCGTCGGTCAAAAGCTTTCACCATCATCAACGGCAAGCTGTATAAACGCAGCATTACGGGTGTACTGCAACGGTGCGTCACCATCGACGACGGCAAGGCCATACTCCAAGATATCCATGAGGGCATCTGCGGCCACCACGCAGGCAGCCGCTCCCTTGTCGCCAAAGCTCTGCGAGCAGGATTCTACTGGACAACGGCCATGAGCGACGCGAAGGACATCGTCCGAAGACGCAACGGGTGCCAACGGTTCGCCGACAAACCGCACGCACCTGGGTCCGAACTTCGACCCATACCCATAGCCTGGCCTTTTGCCCAATGGGGCCTCGACATGATCGGCAAACTGCCAAAATCCTCGAAGGGAGGACACATTTTCCTCCTGGTCGCAGTCGACAAATTCACCAAGTGGATCGAGGCCATGCCACCACCAACCGTAAGGGCAAAACCGCCAAGTTCTTCGAATCCATTGTCTGAGTTCATGTGTTCGCGACAAAGATCATCACCGACAACGGATCAAACTTCATCTCCAAGAATTCCGTGACTTCAAGGCCTCGGATCAGTATCACATACGCCTCAGTGGCACACCCTCAAACAAACGAGCAAGTGGAAAAGTCCAACGGCCTAATCGGCGCCGGCATCAAGAAGCGCCTCATGAGCCCACTCGAGCACAAAGTCGAACCGGACGAAGAGCTACCGTCTGTGGAGCTTACGGACCACGCCAAACAGCTCCACCGCTACACACCGTTCTTCATGGTGCACGGAGCGAGGCCGTGCTACCAGCAAGTCGACACCAGGCTCCACGAGTCGTCACATAAGCCGAATCCACGGCTGCACTCGAAGATGTCGTCGACACACTCGACGAAGCACGGGACATAGCAGCAGCTAGATCAGCGGTGTACCAGCAGAGTCTCCGCAACTATCACAGCCGCCGGTTGCGCCCAAGGTCCTTCGTCGAAGGAGACCTCGTCTTGCGACTCAAGCAAAAGCGACCGAACAAACTCGATTCGCCATGGGAAGGACCCTACGCCATTACCGAGGTCATCCCAGGTGGCGCCTATCGCCTCAAGCACGTGGAATCTGGAGTCGCATACTCCAACCCGTGGAACGTCTTGCACCTGCGAAGATTATACCCGTAGCAACCTACCCCCTTTTACTTTCAATAAGGCTTTCGCCAAGGCTACTCAGCTGAACCATGTACCTCCTCCATTACGATATAAATAAAGCTAAGTGTCTCGCCCCAACCTTCGGTTGACTATTTTCTACAACTTTACTACATGCTACAAACGCACTCGGGGGCTCCCCCCACCTCACGATTTCATCGACTGAGGACCAAACGTGTAAACCCGAGTAGCTGACTACGTTAGGCAAACGAAAAGGGCACGTACTCAATCAAAGCACTGTGTGCTCACAAACAAGGAAACCTTTACAACAAAGGGCACATAAACGCCCAGCCGCAATATACAAATTTTACATCTATCTGTTTATTTTCAGGTCCTATCTACTCTGAAGAATAACCTGAGCACGCTGCTCAAACAAATCTACAATTTGTTCGGCATACTGCCTTACAGCCGCGTAATGCGGACGCATGTTCCACTTGCCACCATCTGGTCGAGGAGGTGGCCCATTCGCCACAAATAAATCTACGCTGTATGCACCCTCACAAGAGACAAGGCAGCCTTCACCTGCGAAGCTGCCGACCATTTCCTTGACATTGCCGATTCAAACTTCGTCGGAAGACCTGCAAGGGTCATTGGCACGGCATCCAACGGAAACATGACGGCAAAGACCGAGGAAAGTGATGTTCGCACCGGGCGGCACCAGAAACCTGGTAGACGCGATCCGCATCGCCGCCGTAACTATGGCGCGATCACGGTCCATCCGAAGAAGCCGCCTCCATGTCCTGTTGAGTCAAACAATTGACTCGAACAACAATACGCCCTTTTTCTTCCTCGAGCAATATTGGCACCCGCGACAACCGCACAAAACAAGAGTAAGGCCAGAAGCTCACTCAAGAACTGGGCTACAGCAAAGAAGGATCAACTTACATTGCAGCTCGGACAGCCGAGCCCGCCATCAAATACTCCTCTCGCTGCACCACGTCCGCTTTGGATTTCCAAACGCTTGACGATCACAGAACCAAGCAAATCCCTCTCCAAGCTACGCACGCGATCTCGAAGAAAAGCGAGCTGCGAGGAATCATCCAATGATGCTGGCAAGGGCCTTTCGGATGAAGTGTCAACTGGGTCAGCACCCGAAGGAACCTATAGCAGCAGAAAAAAGAAGGCACACAAACATTCAGCCAAGGATAGAGCACAACTCGGAGGAATTCATTAAAATATATAAGGCCACTACGTGGCACAAGGATGGTACTACAAAAAGATATTTACAACAAAAGAAGACTACAAACTACCCTACGTCTACTATGCCTCAGGTGCAGGACACTGAGTCGCCTCGTAACCGCATCGCTTATTTGGCCTCGTCAGCTAGCGCGTACTCAGACAGCAAGTCAATGAGCTTAGGCCCATATTGTCTGCAACAAGCGGAGTAGGCATCAAAAGCTACCTCGGATCCATCCGCAGCCGTAGGCATCCGAGAAGTAATCTGGGGCAGGTCCAGCTCCGCCCCAGACGCCATGGCCATCGCCAGCCCGACGGTCGCGCCGATGCCCTTCGCTGTACCGCAGCGCGCTCACCGACAGAGCCTCGCCAGGCATCCACATCTTCAAGGGGTGCGCCCTTCGGGAAGAGCTCCTGGTAGAAGCGACCAAGGACCTCTTTCGCCTTGGCAAGGGAGTTGACGACGGTGCTGCAGCGGTCTTCGACCGCTACAGTGGCATCATCCAAAGCACTCCCGTGCTCCAGAGCACCGTGGTAGAACTCGATGCCTGCGGCATCTGAGACAAAAAAAGAAGAAAACATGAAGAAAGGCAACACAGAAGAAGAGCCGTAGAAAAAGAAGCAAGTCCAAAAGCTTGTACTCACCCGAAATAGCCTTGGAAGCAGCCATGAGCTTATCTGCCACCCCTCTTTCACGAGCAGCCGCAGCGGTGGCCAGCTGCTCCTCACGATCTGCAGCCTCCTGCTGCAGACGCTCCTTCACTTCGGCTGCCTTCGTCAGCTCCAGCTCAAGGCGCTCTTTCGCACCAGCGGCAGCTTCGGCCTTCTACTCCGATTGGCCAAGGCTCTTCTTCAGAGCGTCGACCTCACGGAGAGAGTCGTTATGCTCCTCTGCATTTACAAGAAGCAAGTGTCAAAGAACAGGACAAGGATAAGCAAAAGAAGCCCTACCAGGCAGACGAATACCTTGAAGCTGCCGCAGTTTCGCCTCCAGCGTCAGGCGCTCCTCCACCAGCCGCTTGGCCTCTTGGACAAAAGACTGCAGAAAAAGGCAATAGCAGTAAGAATAGGACTTGGGGGCTACGCCCAACACAAAGAATCAAAAATAAACATCGCCATACGAAGACACTAGGGGGCTCCCCCCGTAAGATCAAGCAGAAGAAACTTACGTGCTCCAAAGGCGAACCCGCAGGCCCGCCTGTGAAATTCTGGGGCGTAACCACCAGCCTCTCCTGCACAGGAGGAACTAGCGCAACGTCGCCAGAAGTCGCCATAGTCTGAGGAGGAGGCGATGCAATGTTCGAATCCCCCATCATCTCCTGCCCACCATCACTAGAGCCGTCGGAGGATTGCCTGCATACGAAGCCAATCAACACAGGTGCAAACACCATCAAGGAAAAAGGACAACAATGGCAACAACAAAACTTACGAGCCCAACGCGCTCAGGTCGAAGATAGGAGAAGCCCTTCGGGACCTCTTCTCTTCCTTCTTTTCCTCCTTCTTCTCCTCCTTCTTCCGCTTTGCTGGCGGGTGCGGAGCAACAGCTCGCACAGGAATGGCAGGAAGAGGAGAGGAAGAACCCCCATGAACATCATCATGACGCTCAAGGCCCAGAGGATTTCTGGGAGTCGGAGGAGTCGAGGCATCCGAAGACTCGCTGGAGCTCCGTGGAGATCGCGCTGACGGCAGCTCGGACACGGAGTCCACCACTTCATTGTCCGGGGCATTCGGATATCTTTCGGGCAATGGCGCTGTCATGCCCGGCACTTTGACGCTCTACAAGATAAGAAGAAACTTTGTTAGCAAACAAAGAAAACACATACACACCCAACAAAAAGGAGGATCACTACGTGCACAAATCTACACCTTCGGCACGGCCAACGTCGAAGAGAAGGGAGGACTCAGCGACTTCCCCGGGAGTTCTTCATCGGCCTTGAACTTCAGCAGCACGCGAAGAGCCTTATCAAGTTCCGCCTCCGAGATTTTCTCACTCGAAACCCTCGTCGGATCACGGTGCCCAGAGTAAAGAAACATCGGATGCGCCCTTGCTTGGAGAGGCTGCACCCGACGCTCAAGAAACGTTCGGATGATGTCGACACTGTTCACCTCCTTATCAGGAATCAGTTGGAGATCCTCCACCCGACGGTACAGGGCCTCTATCTCCGCCTCCTCATCGTCTAAGATTTGGTTTTTCCAGGATCTTTTCTTCTCAGTCAATTGGGAGGGGTCAAAAGGAACGAGACCAAAATCTTGCCCAGGCAGTACAGAGTCACGGATGTAAAACCACTTCCTCCGCCAAGATCTTGATGATTCGACATGGAAAAGGAAAAGAATTGGACATTGGGACCGAGAGAGATGATGAAACCCCAATGGGATACACACCATCCGAACAGATCGCCTCTTCACGGAATAAAGCTTCCTAAGAGGCCAAAGTGCGGCTCAATGCCAAGCCACTGCAAAGCGTGATAAAGCACGCAATGTGGAGAAGGGAGTTGGGAGATGATGACGGAGTTGAACCCCATAGAAAAGAGCACCACGAAGGAAGTCATGGACCGGATAATGAAACCCACGCAAGATGAAGGCAACAAACATAACCCGATACCCGATGGGGACGGGATTACCTCATTGCCGGGAGTCTCACGGCCGTGTCTTGCGGGATCAGCTCGCCACAAGCTTATGGAGATCGCTCTCCCGCGTCTCTGATCGCCGCCAGCCACCATCGGTGATGCGAGCAGCGGCGGTGCTCTTCTTGCCTCCGGTGGTGCTAGTCCCAACAGCAGACGAGGACTTATTTGTTTTCCCCATGGAGCTGCAGCGGTGGTGGCGATGACAACGCAGAAAGAACGAAGGAAATGTGGAAGGAAAGCTCCGCGCGCAGCAGGAATCGCTCAAGAACAAGGAGGCAGTGAATAGATGAACTGGTGCAGTGAAAAACAAACCACGATTTCACCCAGGATTATAACAATAAGACGACGCACGCCGGCCCATCGAGAAGACCTAACGCCAACGGTAGATTTGGCCGCATACGTGTCAACACCACAACGAACGTCGTTACCACGCCGCCCACTACGCGGAAATCGAGGAGGCACGTAATCATCTCACGCCCGTGACCGGTCAATTCAAAGTCGCAAGTGGGACCCACGCTTCGATCAAATCATCTCCGGCGAGTGACGCTTGAAGTCATCGATCGTAAGCACTGACGTCATCAAAAGCTATACTAGCACCACTTCGGCTCCACAGCTAAAAGTACTCACTCGAATCTACGATTCGACTAAATACTTGGGGGCTACTCCTATCAGGAGCGCTGACCGCGCACACGGTGGACAAATGAAGACAAAATTACTTCTCTGAGTGCTACGTCGAGTCTACGACTCCACTACGGACTCGGGGGCAACTCCCATAGGGAGGATGGATTTAAGCATCCGAAAATTTTCGAGTCCTACGGACCTAATGATTGAAACAATGCTTGAACTGAAAGTCCGCCGAGTTCACGACTCGAATGACACTTGGGGTTACTCCCATAGGGAGCGCTGATCGCGCACCCTATGAAATCTTCGACTGCGATCTTTCAGATCAGCATGCAAATTTTTTTTGGCAACTCTGCCCCAACAAAACGCTAAGTGAGCAACAATATCCTTGGCCACTCGAAACACCTCCGAGGTGATAAATGTTCGGATGCTGCATCTGTGACGCAAAGATAAGACCTACAGATATCATCTGATGGCCTGGCAACGCACCTGACTGCGCTCTGCTAGTATGAATCCGTGCCAGCAGGTACGATGAAAAATCCCGACGGACGCGTTGGGTCCACCAATTAAAATCACTGGAATTCCACTCCTGTAAGTCCTCCGCGGCCTGAGTCGAATTACGCCAGCATATGTTCCGGGTCCGGGTTGAGGGACCCGAACCTGAAGAAGATCGTGTCGTTGCCCTAAGATCGTTAATCGACCCCGATCCGTCGGGTGAGTCGACACACGCATCAACAATCCTCGCACATATACTATAAATGTATAGTCGCACCCAAAATGGAAGAGTCCTCACCGAATCTACACCCGATCAACACTCGGGCCATCGACATGGTTATACCCTACGGGTACGTAACTTCGGCATACCTAGTCCAGCCCAAGGAAGGCCCACGGCGGACATACGCTGGCCCATGAAGATTTTCGGGTGGACAAGGCCCATGAAGTCTTCGGATCCTTGGAGAGCAAGATTAGAGGAGATAGGAAACTCAAAGGGGTAAAACACTAAGAACTTGTAACCGACTAGGACTACGCCCGGGACCTGCCTAAGTCTATATAAAGGCCAGGAGGGCACGTCCTAGACCGCCATAACCAAAATCGACTCATACTTTCGCACACGCATCCACGCCAGATCGAATCTGTGCACCCTGTAACCTTCGGTTCCGCCGTAATCAAAGAGCAGACAATCAGGAGTAGGGTTTTCCCTCCGGGGGCCTGAACCTGGGTAAATCTCGTGTCCCTTGGTTGCTTGTCTGTTAACCGTGCCACGATCTCCAGCATCCCCATCTTCTCCAAAACCCAAGTCCATAACAATGGGCATTGACGAGATTAAACCTCGTCAGGTGGACACTCCACTCACAAAATGGCCCTTCAATTTTCTCCACTAAAAAATCCACTCAAATTCCCATTAAATTTCCACCAAATTTAATGCAAACTCTCATTAAATAAACATTTTTATTTTATTCAGAATTTTTTCAATTACTTTAATGACAAACATTCACAAATAACCCCTTGTTAGAATTCTATTTCACATGCATAACCACTTTATGCAATTTCACCCGAAAACCTGTTTCGGTATCTAGTGAAATAAATTCCTGCGCTTGTTCATTCTTTCGGCATGAAACTTTTGCTCCAATTGGATGTCGGTGTCTCTTAAATGTGTCACCCTACGGTTCGTGAATAATGCAGACATGATCGAGTGTCACATCCCAAGATTTTCCAAATCTTGTAATGTGAAAATAAATGAATAAAATAAAACTTTGTTTAAATTTCAGAGCCAGAAGAAACTCTTTAAATTCAAATGGAACTCCAAACCCATTTGAATTAAATAAAAACCTAAAGGGATTTAAAAAGATAAACATTTCATTAATGGAAAAATGAAAACATTTGAAAATACCATTTTGAAACAATTAAATGAAAAGATTGTTTTCAAATAAACAGAAGTATATAAATAAAGGATATTTTATAAAGCCAAATTAAACCTTGGCCAAGCTTTGGGAATTAAAAACAATTTATTAAAAATAAAATTAGCAAAGGTTTATTTAAATAAAATAATAAGGAATTTATATCCAAACTTTACTTAAATAAAAGATTTTACCAATTTAATTGAAACATCAAAACTTATTAAAATTATTTAAATAAGTTTTCCAAATATTTTATATTCTCAAAATAAAACCTACTGAAATGTTTTGACTTTATTTTAGAGTTCAAAATAAATATCTCAATAAAATAAGTCCTATTTGAATTAATAATGAAAGACTATTATATTTAATTAATAATGGACCCTAAAATAAAATGTTATTTTATTTTAAACAAATTTCCAAGTATCCTTTATTTCTAAATAAAACCTACAGATTTGGTTTTGAAAATATTTAGATTCAAAATGGAGATTTTATTAAAACCAAACCTTATTTTATTAATAAACCATGGTCCATGTTATTTAATTAATAAATGGAACCTAAAAGATTTAAAATATTATTTTATTTTGGAATGTGGATTATGTTGATAAATGTAACCAAATTCATAGCTACAAGGTTTGTTAATTGTTTGAATAGATTTGAGTGTGAATTGTTTGTTTGAAATTCAAAATGTAAATCGAAATAGAAAAAGAAAAGGTTACGAATAAAAAATGGAATTGGATCGACCCAACCTGTGCAGCCAATAAGCCCACCAACCAGCCCAGCTCCTTTCCCCGCAGAAACGAATCGAACCACTACGACCCACAGAGAATGACCGTGGACCTCTCCCTTACTCTTTTCCTCACGACAGTAGACCACCGCCATCGCTCGTCCTCACCGCCCCTTCTCCCCAAACCGCTGTCGTTCCCTGTCGTTAATATGCACGCTTAATTCCTCATAATGGCTGCGTTAATCTCGCCTCGACCTTGCGATTTAAGCCTTCCCTCCGCTCCTCTATCACCACGCCGACTCGCCTCAGGCTGCTCCATTTCGCCGCACCACCCTCGGTCCGACGAGCTTCCTCTATCGATTCCGGCCAAGCCACACCTTCGCGAGCCTCCCTGAGCACGCTAGCAGCTTCCCCACTCCCAGACGCTTCTCCCCGTGCCCTTCATTCAACCGCGGGCGCCCCGGAGCATCGGCTTTGACAGAGCCGCCAGACGCTTTACTCCGGCGACGACCTTCGTGTGAACCACCGCCCACCCTCTCGCTCATGCACAAAGACGCTGTTTCTTGCGCATCTGAATGTGCTCCTGTTTTGCCTTAGGGCGATCTGCAGCAACGACTCCTACCGTCACCACCGTCTGGCTTAACTCCGACGAGCACTTCTGGTATGCATCTGACCACCCCGCGCCTCCTCGTTCACACTCCCACACTTGCCACAACTTTCTGCAACTAACCGCATCGTTGTTTTGCTTCGGGATGATTTACAGCGTCGCCCTCGATCACGGACAGAGCCACCCGACGCCGTCCTCCACTCCGGCGAGCAATTACTGCAGACCCTGAGCGCCCCGTGACCAACCGACCACGCCCCGAGCATCACCTCGTCCTCGCGATCACGGTGAGCCTTCTCCACTTGTACTTTGCTTCCTAGAACCACCGCGAACCCCTCGCCTGGCCATGTGCCGCTTAGCCGCCACGCCGCCACTTTTGGTCCAAATAGTCAAGATCAGAGGATCTAGTTTGAACGAAAAGGATTAGATCACTTATCGAAGAGGTACGCGTCCAGACCGTGCGATCGATCGATCCAACGCCCACCGCGATCCACGCTGGTACTACCGATAGAAACGTGCCGCGTGTCACCTATCTCGTTTTAAAAGAAATTTGAATCTGATTTAATTGCAAACTTCAAACCCTTATAACTTGAGATCTACACGTCCAAAAATTGCAAATTTTATGTCGTTGGATTCAGGAGAACAAGCCCTAGCCAACTGTGGAATTAGTTGAGCAAATAGTATCTGTTAGCTTGTTTGAATTTGCAGAAACATTTGTGTGCTTATTTGTATTAGAAAAATTGTTTAAAATTGATTTTAGGGTTAAAACTTTTGCAAAATGGTTTGTTGTGACCTTATTGGCCCTAGGAACCAACCCATGGATTTGAAAATGAAATTGGAAAAAAATTTAGAATGGATTAATTGAATTAGCCTAATTCTAGCTAAATAAAGATAAAGGTTTTATTATGAAAAAGGATTTTGGAATAAAAACCTTGGGAAAATATTTGGATTCAAAGCTACTGACCCAAAAACACCAAGTTTTGCAATGACAACTCACTTGGGGAAAAACATAAGGTTTTGCTTTAAATAAAGAAACTATTTTTCATCACATGAATAATGAGTGATTTGAAAATGGTTTAAGGATAAATTACATGTGCAAAATGACTTTGCCATCTTGGTAAATGACCAATTTGGAACTTACAAAGTTTAGAAACCTAGTAGAGACCATCCTTACCATAGAACCAACCATTGCATACTTATGCATGACTTAGATTCCATTACTTGTGTGTGTGGAATGTTGTTTGAATATTGGTTTGGAATGCTACTTGATACCATGCTTGTTTGATTGAATGTAGTGAAATTAGCAAAGTATGAGACTAGCAAGATCAAGAAGTAAACCCTCATTCCCTACCAAAAAGTCAAGTTACACCATCATACAAATTCCCTATTATTTTCATTATACTTAGTGGATTATGAAAACATGCATGAAAGGACATTTATACTTATGCTATGCTAATTCCTAATAGGATTCCCTATACACTCCTTAGTGAAAATATTGTAGTTGTACATGCTTAGCCATACTCATTTGAAAAGAAAGATACATGTTGAGATTTTACAAAGTTGATAAAAAGACTTGTGTTTTACATAATAAAACAAGGACTCAATGAACCACCTAGGTGGAGGATACTTTAAGTTTTGGAGAAGGTGGCAACAAAAGGAACCATGTCTATGGGAATCACTTTGTGTTGTGCTCCAAAAGAAAACCACCTAGGAAACTTAGAGATTGAACATGTTTCTCCAATTGTGGCTTCGTGTGCAACCACATGCTATTATGGCTCTGGCTTAGTCAACTACATTAGGAAGACCCATACATTGTCTTTAGTTACCGGACATGGGGATCTGGAATGCTTCATGGGGGCTGAAGACAAGCTAGCAATGATGTATGGGAGGACCTTTTGGAAATACTTCGTCACATTCTCAGTCTGCCGGTACTCCAACATGGTGAGCACTAATCCAGTAGGCCACTGGTGGCAACAAGATGGGATTGTGTCATGTGGTTAAAGTGTACTCCTTCTATAGAAGTTAATAAAATCTAAGTACTTAGCCGTGTCCCCAGTTATGGACAATACTGAGCAACTAAAGTTTGAACTATGGGAGATCTCGACATTCCAACTTCTAAAATAAAAACTTGATGCACTTGGGGGTACCAAGGAATTCAAAGATATTTGTTAAGCTTGTTGCACTTGGGGAGTTACCAATGTGCTCAAGAGCATGATGTACTTGGGGTTACCAAGGAACTCATGAGATTTCATAAAACTTGTTGCACTTGGGGTTACCAAGTAGCTCAAGAGATTTTGACAAGGACTTGAACACTTGAGTTTCTACCAAGGGATCAAGGGATTCTTGGAAAAGATATTTGACAAAGGACTTAAAACTTTTTTTGAAAAGATAGGATAAAATATTGCTTATGCAAATAAGCCTTAAACACTACTTAGCCAAATATGCATATAATGATAGGATCCACTCTTATTATACATGGAAGTGAAGCTTGCCAATACAATTCAAATGTATTGACCCTTGTGGCTGTAACTTGTAATGTTGCAGGTTGATTGTTTTTAAATGAAGATTGTTTGATTGACTAGGACTACAAAGTCTACAACCAACATCTGCCTGTGGACCTTTGAAGATGAAGGACCCATGATTATAGTTATTCCGCTGCAATGTAATGTAATAGCTAAATGAGCTATGTTTTGATGTAATAAACTTATGTTATTCCTGGTTATAAATTCATATTATGACCTTTGTATCTTGATATTACATCTTAACTGTGGATGCTAGCTAATGATCCAGGGACTAGCAATGTAAAACACAGGAGGAACCTACCTGGTTGGGTTGGGACTTCTACAGATGGTATCAGAGCATTGAGTTGCCTGTAGGATTTGTAAACCCTAGAATTGGACAAAACCCTTAGAAAAATAGGAGTTATGATTTGATCAAAAACTTATTTACAAAAACTTGTAAATTCTTTCCTCAACCATTTCGGTTTCAACTCTACACCTCTTGTACTTCAACTTGATAGAAAAACCTACCCATGGCCAAGGACTACACCATGTGCAAAGGATGACTTCAACTTCTTTAACTCTAATGACTTCAACATCTTCAGCCTCTTCACCAAAGACTCCAACTTGGATATCACTAAAGACCACAAGTGAAACAAGGAAAATCTTACCCAAGATTTAGAGACTGAGGGAATGCAAAATAAGAAGGAACCATCAACAACTTTGAAGTGTTGTAACCAAGAGTTTATCTCAAGGAAACCATGATCTCATACAAAGAATCATAAAGGAAAGAAAGATCACAAGTGAACCATATAGATGGACCACCCTATTTAGATAAGTCAAAAACACACCAACCTATGTGGTGTAGCAAAATATTTTGTTGCCTAAAGTGTGTGCTTGAACTTTGTTTGAGTGAAAAGTTTGGTTTGTGATTGCATGCACATTGCTTGTGTGAATTGTGAAGTGTGTGATTAGAAATATTTCCTTAGAAATATCTTGCCTACTCTAATCTTCCTTCAACCCAAACAGATGACTACTCCAAAGGACTCCAACATCAAGGTTGATGACACCAACACCAACCAAGCTGACAGCATGAGAGAGCTCATAGCAACCCAACATCAGTTGAACCAACTGACAGCTCAGTTCCTAGCCAACAATAGTGATAAAGATCCAGCACTACAAAAGTTTTTGGAAGAACAATCCCAATTGATGCTTAAGGTGACTAATCAAATGATTAGCATGGAAGAAAGCTATCCTAGAAAAGTGTATGATAACAAGGATGACAAGAATGTTATTCTAGATGGAGCCCCAGCTTGCATTATTTGTGGAGACAAGGATCATACTTCCAAGGAGCATGAAGGACAATGCCCCAATTGTGAAGAAGAACATCATGTTGGACAATGTCCCACCTCTCAAGCTACTTGTTACCTTTGTGAAGGAAGTGATCATACCCCTGGCCAATGTCCCATCTATGCCATGGTGGAACAAAGGAAACAAGAAGGATCCAAGTCTACCAAAGGAAAAGGACCACTCATACCTCCAAACAAGACAACCAAATTCAAAGGATCAAAGAAAACCAAGAAACCCAAGCAAGACATGAGCCTTGCACAATGTCGTAAATGTAAGGAAATGGGACACTACTCTAGTGGATGCCCAGAGAACAAGAAGAATAAAGAGATAGACCAAGTGTGGTGCAACAACTGCAAAGAGATGGTCCACTATGTAGCAACTTGTCCACAAGAGCCACGTAAAGAACTCAAGGACATTCATTGCTTCAACTACAAGAATTCAGGACACTATGCAAGCAACTGTCCAGAAAAGATGAAGAACAAGTTGAACAAACCTATGGAAAAGCAACCTTGGCCCATGAGTCAATTATGGAAACCAAGGAAACCATGCAAATGTTTGCCATGAGAAATTTTTCCCAGGATCCCAAGAAGGACAATATGTAATTTTTGTCTGAAACTTTTTAAGGGTGGTAGTACCCTAGTTGTTTTGAACTTGCTTGTAACCCTAACCTTCCCAAATCTCGGGACGAGATTTATTTTAAGGGTGGTAGCCTGTCACATCCCAAGATTTTCCAAATCTTGTAATGTGAAAATAAATGAATAAAATAAAACTTTGTTCAAATTTCAGAGCCACAAGAAACTCTTTAAATTCAAATGGAACTCCAAATCCATTTGAATTAAATAAAAACCTAAAGGGATTTAAAAAGATAAACATTTCATTAATGGAAAAATGAAAACATTTGAAAATACCATTTTGAAACAATTAAATGAAAAGATTGTTTTCAAATAAAACAGAAGTATATAAATAAAGGATATTTTATAAAGCCAAATTAAACCTTGGCCAAGCTTTGGGAATTAAAAACAATTTATTAAAAATAAAATTAGCAAAGGTTTATTTAAATAAAATAATAAGGAATTTATATCCAAACTTTACTTAAATAAAAGATTTTACCAATTTAATTGAAACATCAAAACTTATTAAAATTATTTAAATAAGTTTTCCAAATATTTTATATTCTCAAAATAAAACCTACTGAAATGTTTTGACTTTATTTTAGAGTTCAAAATAAATATCTCAATAAAATAAGTCCTATTTGAATTAATAATGAAAGACTATTATATTTAATTAATAATGGACCCTAAAATAAAATGTTATTTTATTTTAAACAAATTTCCAAGTATCCTTTATTTCTAAATAAAACCTACAGATTTGGTTTTGAAAATATTTAGATTCAAAATGGAGATTTTATTAAAACCAAACCTTATTTTATTAATAAACCATGGTCCATGTTATTTAATTAATAAATGGAACCTAAAAAGATTTAAAATATTATTTTATTTTGGAATGTGGATTATGTTGATAAACAGAACCAAATTCATAGCTACAAGGTTTGTTAATTGTTTGAATAGATTTGAGTGTGAATTGTTTGTTTGAAATTCAAAACAGAAATCAGAAATAGAAAAAGAAAAGGTTACAGAATAAAAAAAATGGAATTGGATCGACCCAACCCAGGCAGCCCAATAAGCCCACCAACCAGCCCAGCTCCTTTCCCCGCAGAAAACGAATCGAACCAACTACCTGACCCACACAGAGAATGACTGGTGGACCTCTCCCTTACTCTTTTCCCTCACGATGTAGACCCCACTGCCATCGTTAATCGTCCTCACCATGACCTTCTCCCCAAACCGCGCTGTCGTTCCCTGTCGTTAATCTGCACGCTTAATTCCTCATAATGGCTGCGTTAATCTCGCCTCTGACCTTGCGTACTTAAGCGCCAGTGCCTTCCCCTCCGTTCCCCTCTATCACCACTCGCCCCAGCTGCTCCATTTCTCGCCGCCCCACCCTCGGTCCGACGAGCTTCCTTTGTCGATTCCGGCCAAGCCACACCTTCCCGAGCCTCCCTGAGCACGCTAGCAGCTTCCCCACTCCCAGACGCTTCTCCCCGTGCCCTTCATTCAACCGCGGGCGCCCCGGAGCGTCGGCTTCGACAAGCTCCGACAGCTCCGCCGTCCGTTTCTACTCCGGCGACGACCTTCAGGTGAACCAGACCGCCCCGACCCCTCTCGTTCACGCACACATCATCGCCTTGCTCTTGCGCATCTGAATGTGCTCCTGTTTTGCCTTAGGGCGATCTGCAGCAACGACTCCTACCGTCACCACCGTCTGGCTTAACTCCGACGAGCACTTCTGGTATGCATCTGACCACCCCGCTCCTCCTCGTTCACACTCCCACACTCGCCACAACTTTCTGCAACTAACCGCATCGTTGTTTTGCTTCGGGATGATTTACAGCGTCGCCCTCGACCACGGACAGAGCCACCCGACGCCGTCCTCCACTCTGGCGAGCAATTACTGCAGACCCTGAGCGCCCCGTGACCAACCGACCACGCCCCGAGCATCACCTCGTCCTCGCGATCACGGTGAGCCTTCTCCCCTTGTACTTTGCTTCCTAGAACCACCGCAAACCCCTCGCCTAGCCATGTGCCGCCGCTAGCCGCCGTCGGCGCCGCTCACTTTTGGTCCAGCGAGTCAGTACCGTAGGATCTAGTTTGAACGAGTGCGATTAGATCACTTACCGCGAAGAGGTACGCGTCCAGGACCGTGCGATCAATCAGATCCAACGCCCCACAGCCGCGATCCACGCGAAGTGGTACCCGCGAATAGAAACGTGCCGCGTGTCACCTATCTCGTTTTAAAAGAAATTTGAATCTGATTTAATTGCAAACTTCAAACCCTTATAACTTGAGATCTACATGTCCAAAAATTGCAAATTTTATGTCGTTGGATTCAGGAGAATAAGCCCTAGCCAACTGTGGAATTAGTTTAGCAAATAGTATCTGTTAGCTTGTTTGAATTTGCAGAAACATTTGTGTGCTTATTTGTATTAGAAAAATTGTTTAAAATTGATTTTAGGGTTAAACCCTTTGCAAAATGGTTTGTTGTGACCTTACTGGCCCTAGGAACCAACCCATGGATTTGAAAATGAAATTGGAAAAAAATTTAGAATGGATTAATTGAATTAGCCTAATTCTAGCTAAATAAAGATAAAGGTTTTATTATGAAAAAGGATTTTGGAATAAAAACCTTGGGAAAATATTTGGATTCAAAGCTACTGACCCAAAAAAACCAAGTTTTGCAATGACAACTCACTTGGGGAAAAACATAAGGTTTTGCTTTAAATAAAGAAACTATTTTTAATCACATAAATAATGAGTGATTTGAAAATGGTTTAAGGATAAATCACATGTGCAAAATGACTTTGCCATCTTGGTAAATGACCAATTTGGAACTTACAAAGTTTAGAAACCTAGTAGAGACCATCCTTACCATAGAACCAACCATTGCATACTTATGCATGACTTAGATTCCATTACTTGTGTGTGTGGAATGTTGTTTGAATATTGGTTTGGAATGCTACTTGATACCATGCTTGTTTGATTGAATGTAGTGAAATTAGCAAAGTATGAGACTAGCAAGATCAATAAGTAAACCCTCATTCCCTACCAAAAAGGCAAGTTACACCATCATACAAATGCCCTATTATTTTCATTATACTTAGTGGATTATGAAAACATGCATGAAAGGACATTTATACTTATGCTATGCTAAATCCTAATAGGATTCCCTATACACTCCTTAGTGAAAATATTGTAGTTGTACATGCTTAGCCATACTCATTTGAAAAGAAAGATACATGATCAGATTTTACAAAGTTGAGAAAAAGACTTGTGTTTTACATAATAAAACAAGGACTCAATGAACCACCTAGGTGGAGGATACTTTAAGTTTTGGAGAAGGTGGAAACAAAAGGAACCATGCCTATGGGAATCACTTTGTGTTGTGCTCCAAAAGAAAACCACCTAGGAAACTTAGAGATTGAACATGTTTCTCCAATTGTGGCTTCGTGTGCAACCACATGCTATTATGGCTCTGGCTTAGTCAACTACATTAGGAAGACCCATACATTGTCTTTAGTTACCGGACATGGGGATCTGGAATGCTTCATGGGGGCTGAAGACAAGCTAGCAATGATGTATGGGAGGACCTTTTGAAAGACTTCACACATTCTCATCTGCAGACTCCAACATGGTGAGCACTAATCCAAGAGGGCCACCGTGGCAACAAGATGGGATTGTGTCATGTGGGTAAAGTGTACTCCTTCTGCAGAAGTTAATAAAATCTAAGTACTTAGTCGTGTCCCCGGTTATGGACAATACTGAGCAACTAAAGTTTGAACTATGGGAGATCTCGACATTCCAACTTCTAAAATAAAAACTTGATGCACTTGGGGGTACCAAGGAATTCAAAGAGATTTGTTAAGCTTGTTGCACTTGGGGAGTTACCAATGTGCTCAAGAGCATGATGTACTTGGGGTTACCAAGGAACTCATGAGATTTCATAAAACTTGTTGCACTTGGGGTTACCAAGTAGCTCAAGAGATTTTGACAAGGACTTGAACACTTGAGTTTCTACCAAGGGATCAAGGGATTCTTGGAAAAGAGATTTGACAAAGGACTTAAAACTTTTTTTGAAAAGATAGGATAAAATATTGCTTTAAGCAAATAAGCCTTAAACACTACTTAGCCAAATATGCATATAATGATAGGATCCACTCTTATTATACATGGAAGTGAAGCTTGCCAATACAATTCAAAATGTATTGACCCTTGTGGCTGTAACTTGTAATGTTGCAGGTTGATTGTTTTTAAATGAAGATTGTTTGATTGACTAGGACTACAAAGTCTACAACCAACATCTGCCTGTGGCCCTTTGAAGATGAAGGACCCATGATTATAGTTATTCCGCTGCAATGTAATGTAATAGCTAAATGAGCTATGTTTTGATGTAATAAACTTATGTTATTCCTGGTTATAAATTCATATTATGACCTTTGTATCTTGATATTACATCTTAACTGTGGATGCTAGCTAATGATCCAGGGACTAGCATTGTAAAACACAGGAGGAACCTACCTGGTTGGGTTGGGACTTCTACATCGAGACCCTCTCGATCAAATATAATCGAGGATCGAGGACCCCCATCCTGACTCCATTCATTTCAACGATGACTTTCTTGTGATCGTAACCTTTTTTTCTAATCCTTTGTTTATGATATATTACGAGATTCAATCATCGGTATCTCCATACCTAGTTTGATCTAGATGCAGACTGCACTCTTTTCTCGTTCAGTGATATAACATTCTAGTGATCAAATCACTTGCACGTTTCCGTATTAATACAATTATAGCATGTAAAATAAAAATTTATCATAAATAAGGAATACGATAATAACCACTTTATTATTGCCTCTCGGGCATATTCCCTTCATTTAGGTGATGATGCCCAATGGCACCGCTAATAACCTAAGCACAAAATCGCCGACAATAAGTGCCAAAAGTCACTACTCCAGAATCCACATAAAAACGACAAAGAACGTGTAGACCAGAAAACTTAAGCTAACGCCCGTAGGCGGAATTTTCACAAGTGCAAACGCAATACTTGTGCATAAAGATTTTACATGATCCAAAAATGAACACTAAAGAAGGTAAAAAACTCAGAAATATGAGTGAACCAAAGAGCTTTATTTCATTGATCATATAAGAGGTACACAATTTAGATAAAAAATGCTAAGTGTAAAAAGGACGTAGTTGTGCTATGTTCCATGGCTGATCAAGCTTCGGGTAGTCATCATCCGGGTCATGTCGCTTATGCTTATGATACTCGTTTGGTCTATCCTTTAGTTCACGATTGTCAACAAGGTAGTAAGACCCATCGAGCAGTGCCTTGCTTATGATGAACGGTCCTTCCCATGGCGGGGATAATTTGTGTGACTTCTTCTGCTTAAGTCGGAGCACCAAATCCCCCTCTTTAAATGATCGATGCCGAACGCGGCGACTATGGTAGATGAAGGGAATATGCCCTGAGAGGCAATAATAAAGTGTTTATTATGTGTATTCCAAGTATATGATAGATGTTTATTTTGCATGCTATAATTTTATTGATACAGAAACGTTAATACATGTGTGTTTAATAAATAAACAGAAAGTTCCTAGTTATGCCTCTCTCATAAACTAGCTCGTTGATTAACAAGATGATCAAGGTTTCCTGATCATGGACATTGGATGTTGTTAATAACGGGATCACAACATTAGTGTAATGGTGTGATGAACATTCATCCGAAGTATAGCATTACGATCAAAGTCATTGAGTTTATATTGCTATAACAACTTACGAAGTGATCCTAATCCTTAGACCATGAGATCATGTCAATCACTAACACCGGAAGAGTTTCTTGATAACATCAAACGTCACACCGTAACAGGGTGATTATAAAGATGGATTCGTAACTAATAAAGTGTTATGTTGAGGCTCATGGATCGAGTGGAATTTGTTCATCCCGACGGATAGATATACTGGCCCTCGGTGATATCACATTGATTAGCTTGCAAGCAAGTGATTTGATCACTAGAATGTTATATCACAGAACGAGAAAAGAGTGTATGTCGTAACGAGATCAAACTAGGTATGGAGATACCGATGATTGAATCTCGTATATGTAATATATCGTGAAACAAAGGGATTAAGATACTAGCATAAAAGGTTCCGACGATCACAAGAAAGTCATCGTTGAATGTGGGAGTCAAGATGGGTCTCCATCCCGCTCGATTATTGATCCGAGAGGGTCTCGATCATGTCCGCATTATTCACGAACCGTAGGGTGACACACTTAAGAGACACCGACATCCAATTGGAGCAAATGTTTCATGCCGAAAGAATGAATAAGCGCAGGAATTTATTTCACTAGATACCAAAATGGTTTTCGGTGAAATTGCATAAAGTGGTTATGCATGTGAAATAGAATTCTAGCTAGGGGTTATTTGTGAATGTTTGTCATTAAAGTAATTGACAAAATTCTGAATAAAATAAAAAAGTTTTATTTAATGAGAGTTTGCATTAAATTTGGTGGAAATTTAATGGGAATTTGAGTGGACTTTTGAGTGGAGGGATTTTAAAGGGCATTTTGTGAGTGGAGTGTCCACCCACATGAATGAAGGAGGGGAGGGGGCAGCCCCATGGCGGCCACCCCTTGGGTGCCCTCCTCCTATAAAAGGAGCCCCTCCTCACTTGTCTCTCACACCTCCTCGTGAAGGATCTCTCCCTCTAGAATTTATCCCCATGGTCTCGGACTAGCGAGATACATGTTCCCGTGGCTATTCGGCAAGAAAGAGTTGTGCTTCCACCGCATCGCTGGAGCGAGGAGGCGGAGGTTGCTCGGTGCCTCGAACGTGTGTGCGAGCACGGATGCGCTGACGGCGGCGCTTAGGACTTCCTCTCGATCTTGAGATCGTTTACATCAACCACGAGTTGAACTCAAGCTTTTTAGGTCTTCAAGGGTATGTTCTCACGGATATACATCCTCCCATTGTTTGTATCTAGTAGATAGATCTTGGTATATAGTTCACATCGTAGGAAATTTTTTTTCTATGTCGAACCCTACAAAGGTATCGAGCCGGATCTATGCGTAGATACTTTACACGGTAGTACACATATGAGTATGTGGGCGATGATGATCATGTTGTTTCTCCTTTGTTGTAATTTTGGATATTGGTGGCATAGTGGGATGAAGCGGCTGACAAACTTTACATGTCCTCACATGAGACCTTTCCACGCTTGACATGCAACTAGTTTGCATAAGTGGCTAGCGGGTGTCTGTCTCTCCTACTATAGTCAATATCTATTTTGCAAGCGAGTTGTCAACAATTTGATTATCCTCGCTAGGTTCATGTTCGTAGGTAAGAACGGTTCTATCTCGAAAGCCCTAAGCCACGTAAAACTTGCAATGGATAAATTAGAGGCGCCTAGTTTAGATTATTGTCGGGCTAGTGTTATGATATGGTAGTGTTGTAAGTAGAAGTATGAGATGATACTCTTACAACACACATAGCGTGTAAAATCCATAGACCTTGGATTTACACATATAGGTATGATAGTGATCATACCACGATGCACATGATAGAGATCATCTGCGGAACCATATCATTTCACTAATAAACATATGATGTTTTGATAGCATCTTATATTGCTTGTTTAGCGCTTTGTTAGCACAATAAGATGATCCCTCATTTAAATATCAAGATAAGAATGTGTTCTTCCTTTAGTATGCACCGATTATGTTTTCGTGCTCCAAGACATCACGTGATGATCGGGTGTTCTTGGATCCACTACCATATTTCGGTGTAAAACAGCTTACACGCCAATACTAAGGTTCTAACTTGGAGAGCCTAGCATGTACGACATGGCCTCTAACACGGACCGAAAGGTTAAGCATGAGTCATATAGTTGATATGATGCCCATTTGATGCTCGCTTTGAAGCTATACCGACTCACGTGATGATCGGACTTGGAGTAGTGGATTTGGTTCATGTAATCACCAAAAAGGCACGAGGGATGTCGCTTTTGAGTGGGAGTTCATTCGTAATATAGATTAGTTGAACTCAATCTATCATACACTTAGTCTAAACTTTACAAATTCTGTTGTAGATGGCACCACCGCTTTTAATTTCAATGTGTTCATGGAGAAAGAGAAACTAGCAACGAACGGTAGCAACTTTACCGAATGGGCCATGAATTTGAGGATTCTCCTCTCACGCACAAAAGCAATATGTGCTAGAAGCATCGTTAGCCCCCCACCTTTTGATGATGCCCCGACGAGGAGAAGAATGTCTATCGACTCCAGAGGACCACAACTTAGTTCATTGCGGCATATTGTATGGGCTAGAGCCAGAACTTCAAAGCGTTTAAAACGGCAATGCATTTGATACAATGGGTGAGTTGAAAATGATTTTCGACACACATGCTGTCAGAGAGAGCTACAACGCTCGTAAAAGTTCTTTAGCTGCATGATGGAAGAGCACAGCTGTTAGTGAGCATGTACTCAAGATGTCGGGTTACCGATAAGCTTGTGTCCTTGGGAATATCGATTCCCATTGACTTAGGCATCCATCGTGTTCTCCTCTCGCCACCTAGCTATAAAAGCTTCGTGGTGAACTATAATATGCAAGGCATGAAGAAGTCTCTCCGAGCTTCACAATGCTTAAAACTGCAGAAGTGGAGATCAAAAGGAACATCAAGTGTTGATGATCAATAGGAACACCGTTTCAAGAAAGACAAGAAGGGAAAACGGAAGGAAGTAGGCGGCAAGACTGCTGTCGCGCCTAAAAAGAAACCCCGAGTTGGATCTAAGTCTGATTCGAAAAGTGCTACTATTGTAAGGGGATCGCCATCGAAGCGCAATCGCCCCAAGTATCTCGCGCATAAGAAGTCCGCAAGGCAAACAAAGGTATATATGATATACATGTTATTGATGTGTACTTGACTAGTGCTCGCAGAGCACCGGGTATTTGATACCGTTCGCTTGCTAATATTTGTAACTTGAATCGTGGGTCATGCGAACAAGCGACCGCTAGCAAGGGTGAGGTCAAGATGCGTGTCGGCAATGGATCAAGCGTTGATGTGATCGCCGCTTAACGCTGCCTCTACACTTGCCGCCGGGATTAGTTATAAACTTGAATAAATGTTATCCGGTGCCCGACCGAGCATGAACATTGTATCCGGATCGTGTTTGATGCGGTGGTTATTCATTTAAACCGAGAACAATGGTTGTTCCATTTATATGAATGAAATCTTTATGGTCATGCACCGATGATGAATGGTTTATTTCTATTAGATCTCGATGATAATATTACACATATTCATAATGTTGATGCTAAAAGGATTAAACTTAATGATGATATATCCGCATATATGTGGCAATCGCCTAGGTCATATTGGCGTTAAACGCATGAAGAAGCTCCATTCGGATGGACTTTTGGAATCACTTGATTATGAATCATTTGATACATGTGAGCCATGCCTTATGGGCAAGATGACTAGAACGTCGTTTTCCGGTTCAATGGAACGGGCGATAGATTTATTGGAAATCATACATTCTGATGTATGTGGTCTAATGAGTGTGTCGGCGCGAGGTGGATATCGTTATTTTGTTACTTTCACGGATGATTTGAGTAGATATGGTTATATCTACTTGATGAAACACAAGTCTGAAACCTTTGAAAAGTTCAAGGAATTTCAGAATAAAGTGAAAAATCATCATAATAGAAAGATCAAATTTCTACGGTCCGACCGTGGAGGTGAGTATCTAAGTTACGAGTTTAGCACTCACATGAAAGAGTGTGGAATTGTTTCACAACTCACACCTGCCGGAACACCACAGCGAAATGGTGTGTCGAAACGTCGTAATCTTACTTTATTAGATATGGTTCGATCTATGATGTCTCTGACGGGCTTGCCGTTGTCATTTTGGGGTTATGCACTAGAAACTGTTGCATTCACTTTAAATCGGGCACCATCTAAATCCGTTGAAAAGACACCGTATGAATTGTGCTTTGGAAACAAACCTAAGCTGTCATTTCTTAAAGTTTGGGGATGCGATGTTTATGTGAAGAAACTTCAACCGGATAAACTTGAACCCAAAGCGGAAAAATGCGTCTTCATAGGATACCCTAAAGAAACTATTGGGTATTCCTTCTATCACAGATCCGAGGGCAAGGTTTTTGTTGCCAAGCATGGATCCTTTCTAGAGAAAGAGTTTCTCGCGAAAGGTGTGAGTAGTCAGAAGGTAGAACTCGAAGAGGTTGTGGAACCTTCTCTTCAAAGTATGGCGAGTAGCGCAGCGCCGGAAGTTGTTCCGGAGTTGGCTCCACCTGTTGAAGAGGGAACTAATGATAATGATCATAAAACTCCAAAAGAGAGTACTACCGAACCTCGCAGGTCAAACAGGACGCGTGCAGCTCCCGAGCTGTATGGAAATCCTGTCATGAATTTCATGGTTGATGAAAATGATGACCCTGCGATGTATGAAGAAGCGATGATGAGCCCGGATTCCAACAAATGGTTAGAAGCCATGAAATCCGAGATGGAATCCATGTATGAAAATCAAGTTTGGAACTTGGTGGAATTACCTCACGACCGAAAGGCCATGGAGAACAAATGGATTTTCAAAAGGAAAACTGATGCTGATGGTAATGTGACCGTCTATAAAGCTCGACTTGTCGCAAAGGGGTTTCGACAAATTCAAGGAGTTGACTACGATGAGACTTTCTCTCCCGTAGCGATGCTAAAGTCAGTTAGGATTATGTTAGCAATTGCTGCATATTTTGATTATGAGATATGGCAGATGGATTTCAAAACCGCGTTTCTCAATGGAAATATTGAAGAAGAGTTGTATATGATACAACCAAAGGGTTTTGTCGATCCTAAGGATGCTAACAAGGTGTGCAAGCTTCAGCGATCCATCTATGGATTGAAGCAAGCATCACGAAGTTGGAATCTCCGCTTTGATGAGGTGATCAAAGAGTTTGGATTAGTCCAAACTTATGGAGAAGCTTGTATTTACAAGAAAGTGAGTGGGAGCAATGTGGCATTTCTGATATTATATGTGGATGACATATTATTGATCGGAAATGATATAGATCTTTTAAACAGTGTTAAAAGTTATCTAAATAGCAAATTTTCAATGAAGGACCTAGGTGAAGGCCACATATTAGGCATAAAGATCTATAGAGATAGATCTAGGAGCCTAATAGGGCTATCGCAAAGTACATACCTTGATAAGATTTTAAAGAAGTTTAAAATGGACGGAAGTAAGAAGGGGTTCTTACCTATGTTGCAAGGCAAGACATTGAGTAAGACTCAAAGTCCGGCTTCAGCGGAAGAAAGAGAGATAATGGACAAAGTCCCCTATGCTTCAGCCATAGGCTCTATAATGTACGCCATGCTATGTACAAGACCAGATGTGGCACATGCTATTAGTTTGAATAGTAGGTACCAATCGGATCCAGGTTCGGAACACTGGATAGCGGTCAATAATATCCTTAAGTACTTACGAAGAACTAAGGATATGTTTCTTGTATACAGAGGTGAAGAAGAGCTCGTCGCTAAGTGTTATGTCGATGCTAGATTTGACACCGATCCGGATGACTATAAGTCTCAATCCGGATACGTATTTCTCATGAATGGCGGAGCGGTTAGTTGGAGGAGCTCCAAACAACCTGTGGTAGCAGGATCAACAACGGAGGCCGAATATGTTGCTGCTTTGCGGCTCAGAAGCGCTTTGGATGAAGGAGTTCATATCCAACTAGGAGTGGTGGCAAACGTTGGACCCAATGGTGATCTATTGTGACAACAATGGTTCCATTGCCAATGCCAAAGAGCCAAGGTCTCACAAGCATTCCAAGCATATTAAGCGGTTTCACTCCATCCCATGAGCATGTCAAGGATGGAGATATAAAGATTTAGAAGTACATACGGATCTCAATGTAGCAGATCCGTTGACTAAAACTCTCCCTAGAGCAAAACATGATCAACACCAGAACTCAATGGGTGTTAGATTTATCACTATGTAACTAGATTATTGTCTCTAGTGCAAGTGGGATACTGAAGGGAATATGCCCTGAGAGGCAATAATAAAGTGTTTATTATGTGTATTCCAAGTATATGATAGATGTTTATTTTGCATGCTATAATTGTATTGATACGGAAAGATTAATACATGTGTGTTTAATAAACAAACAGAAAGTTCCTAGTTATGCCTCTCTCATAAACTAGCTCGTTGATTAACAAGATGATCAAGGTTTCCTGATCATGGACATTGGATGTTGTTAATAACGGGATCACAACATTAGTGTAATGGTGTGATGAACATTCATCCGAAGTATAGCATTACGATCAAAGTCATTGAGTTTATATTGCTATAACAACTTACGAAGTGATCCTAATCCTTAGACCATGAGATCATGTCAATCACTAACACCGGAAGAGTTTCTTGATAACATCAAACGTCACACCATAACAGGGTGATTATAAAGATGGATTCAGAACTAATAAAGTGTTATGTTGAGGCTCATGGATCGAGAGTGGAATTTGTTCATACCGATGACAAATAGATATACTCTGGGCCCTCTCGGTGATATCACATTGATTAGCTTGCAAGCAAGTGATTTGATCACTAGAATGTTATATCACAGGAACGAGAAAAGAGTGCATGTCGGTAACGATATCAAACTAGGTATGGAGATACCGATGATCGAATCTCGGACATGTAATATATCGTGAAACAAAGGGATTAAGATACTAGCGTAAAAGGTTCCGACGATCACAAGAAAGTCATCGTTGAATGTGTGGGAGTCAGTATGGGTCTCCAGATCCCGCTTCTGATTATTGATCCGAGAGGGGTCTCGATCATGACCGCATTATTCACGAACCGTAGGGTGACACACTTAAGAGACACCGACATCCAATTGGAGCAAATGTTTCATGCCGAAAGAATGAACAAGCGCAGGAATTTATTTCACTAGATACCAAAAGCTGGGTGAAATTGCATAAAGTGGTTATGCATGTGAAATAGAATTCTATCAAGGGGTTATTTGTGAATGTTTGTCATTAAAGTAATTGACAAAATTCTTAATAAAATAAAAGAGTTTTATTTAATGAGAGTTTGCATTAAATTTGGTGGAAATTTAATGGGAATTTGTGTGGACTTTTGAGTGGAGGGATTTTAAAGGGCATTTTGTGAGTGGAGTGTCCACCCACATGAATGAAGGAGGGAGGGGCAGCCCATGGCCGGCCACCCCCTTGGGTGCCCTCCTCCTATAAAAGGAGCCCCCCTCCTCACTTGTCTCTCACACCTCCTCGTGAAGGATCTCTCTCCCCCTCTAGAATTTATCCCCCATGGTCTCGGACTAGCGAGATACATGTTCCCGGTGGCTATTAGGCAAGAAAGAGTTGTGCTTCCGCTGCATCGCTGGAGCGAGGAGGCGGAGGTTGCTCGGTGCCTCGAACGTGTGTGCGAGCATGGATGCGCTGCTGATTTGCGGCGCTAGGACTTCCTCTCGATCTTGAGATCGGCAAGAGATCGTCTACATCAACCACGAGTTGAACTCGTTAAGCTTTGTCGGTCTTCAACTGTATGTTCTCTACGGATATACATCTGCCCGTTGTTTGTATCTAGTAGATAGATCTTGGTATATAGTTCACATCGTAGGAAATTTTTTGTTTTCTATGCTGCGAACCCTACAGTAGCTTCATAGCTTCTGCTGGTAGATGGCGGATCTTTGGCATGCCAAAACGCGCTCCTCCTCGAGAAGGTCCACATCTAGGCGTACGGGTTCTTCAGCATCATCCTCGTCGTAGGAGGAAACTCTTGGTGCATTGTAGAGGGAGTGTCCCAACCTTTACACAATAAGGTGGAGTCCCCTGTGTTTACAATGCTAGTCCCTGGATCAATAGCTAGCATCCACAGTTAAGATGTAATATCAAGAAACAAAGGTCATAATACAACTTTATAACCAGGAATAACATAGTTTTATTACATCTTACATAGCTCATTTGGCTATTACATTACATTGCAGCAGAATATCCATAAGCATTGGGTCCTTCATCTTCAAAGTGCCACAGGCAGACATGTTGGTTGTAGACTTTGTAATCCTAATCAACACACTTCACTAAATCAATCAAACCTGCAACATACAAGTTACAGCCACAAGGGTCAACACATTTTAATTGTATTGGCAAGTGATACTATGGTAGTATAGTGGAGTATATCATCTATATGCATTTGGCTAAGTGGAGTTGAGGCTTGCATTGCTCAAAATAGATTTTTCCTTAACATTTGAAAATACTAAGTTTTTTTTGTTTGACAAAACATCTTTACTCAAGGCATCTACCTTGTGAACCACTCAACCAAAATCCACCAAGCAAGTCCCATTCCACCCAGGTGATTCATTGACTTAGTTTTTTTATTAAGAAAAACATAAGTCCTCAGACTTAGATATTTTCCATAGTATGAATATATATTCCACCCTTGTTTTCTATTAGCTAGTCTAAGCTTGATAGTAATAGGAATTTTAACTTAGGAAGATTTCTACTAAGGTTTCATCTACTAGTTTTCCTATAGCAAGGTTTATACCTAGCAAAAACCATGCAAGTTTACTTAGAGAAAAACACTAATGCATAGTGAAAGTAATGGGACAAAAAGTATGAAGCATCACTTGCCTTTTTGGTAGAGTATAGGTTCACTCCTTGTCCTTGCAACAATCACACTCTTCAAGTCACTACAATTCAATCAAGCAAGGCACAAACTCAATCTACCAATCAAGCAAAACAATCACATAAAATCATAGGACCAATATAATGCATGCAAGCATGCCAAGCTTTGTTTTGTTTTAAAAAGTGGTTTCTAATGGGTCATGAACATTTGAAAACACCCAATGGTCATTTTATAAAGTGGCAAAGTCATTTGCAAAAGGTTTCACTTTAAAGACCATTTTCAAAACAAAGTATCATTTTATGTGGTGAAGAAATATTTTTACTAAGGCATTAATCCATAGGGTTCACCAAATATGTTTTCAAACCATAAAACTTGGTGTTTGGGGTCAGAGAGTTTAAAACAAAACATTTTCCAAAGGTTTTCTTCCAAAACCATTTTTAATAAATAAACCACATTTCTATTTGACTAGAAATGGTTTTAAACCAAAGAATCATTATTTTGTTTCACCAAATACATTTTTGAATCCACAAAGTGTTTCCTATGGTCAGTAGGTTCAAATCACACCATTTTCCAAAGATTTTATCCCCAAAATCATTTTTAAACAAGTTTTACATCCTTAACAAGCATACAAATGTTTCTGCAAAAACAACCATTTTTCCAGAAGATTTTTACTAAAAAAATGGCATGGTTGGCTAGGCCTTGTCTTGATGAATCCAATGATATAAAGTTTGCAAAATTTGGACGTGTGGTTTAAAAGTTACAAGGTTTCAAAATGGCATCTAATTCTGATTTCAAAATCTGTTTTAAACAGAAACTGGCCACGCGTCAAGTCCCTATTGGACGGTACCGGTTCGTGTGGATCGCACAGATGCAACTGTTGGATTAAACAGATCGCGTGGCCCAGAACGCGTACCCCTTCGCTGGTAAGTGATTCTATCCTATCCACCAGATCGAGATCGGACGGCTGCTGTGAGCTCGACCCTAAACAAGCGGCCGCCTGGGCGTGGTCGGCGCGAGCTGCGACGGTGGCGGCGCCGGTGATACAGGAAGCAAGGGTGGCTGGGAAGGTACTCACAGCGTTCGCAGAGGCCTGGGGGAGCTCAAGGTGGTGCCGTCTTGTCGAGGGGCGCACTGGAGCGGGCTTGATTGCTCGTCGGAGTTCCTGCTGGCGTCAGGTTCGCTCGGGCGTCGTCGGAGACGGGGCTACGATGCACGCTAGGATAAATGGGAGACAGGGCCAGACGCGCAAAGCTATGGCGACGATGTGTGCGTGAAGGAGAGGGCGCGGGGTGGTCGAAAACTACCTGTGGGGCTCGTCGGAGAAGAATCAGTCACGGCGGCGCTGGAAGTTGTCGCTGCCGAGGCTACAGAGCACTCGCGGGCTAACCAGTGGCACGGGGAGATGCACCAGGAGATGGAGAGTATGTGTGCGTGGTCGAGGAGGCGAGGGGTGGCGAGTACTGGCCGGAATCGGCAAGGAGGGTCATCGGAGACAGAGGTGTTCGGGGAGGAATTGGGGCGGCCTGGGGACGCACTTGGGGGAGGAGACAGAGGGGAAATGGAGAGGAGGCCGTATGCTTGCGCAGGTGGTCGTGGCGTTGATCACGCGGCATTGAAGCGAATTGACGACGCGAATCAATCGGCAGTAAACGGCCAGGCGACGAGGTCGTGCTTGAAGACGATGAATAGGAGGGGGTGGGGTCCGCTTGGCAGTGAAAGAAAGGGAGTGGAGGTGGGGGCCAGAGTTCAGTGACTGTGCGGGTCGTTTCGAGAGTGAGGGAAAATGTTTCAGGGAAAAAGAGGAGGTGGGCTGCGAGTGGGCTTATTGGGCTGGCTCAGTTGGGTCAGGTCCAATTCACATTTTTTTTGTCTGATTGTTTTATCCTTTTCTATTTCTATTTTTCTGTTTTGAAATTCAAACAAACAAATCAAACATTCAAACAATTCAATCAATTCAAACACCTCCAAACTTGTATTGAGTTTTGGTTCTGTTTGATAACATAAACCAAAGTCCCAAAATAAAATAAAATAATTTTAATCTTTTTAGGATCTATTTAATATTTAAATAAAATAGACCATTAATTAATAATTCAAATAGGTTTTGATTTATTTAATAAAATCTCCATTTGAAAACTAAATATTTTCAAAACCAAATCAGTAGGTTTTATTTAAGAATATAAAATACTTGGAAAACTTATTAAAATAAATAATTAAGTTTTTGTGTTTTATTTAAAATGGGAAAAACCTTTGCTTTTGAAAACCAAATCCTTTTATTAAAAGTTCCAAAATAGTAATTTTAAATATTTTGAAGTTTATTGTTTATTTAAATTTTTAAATCCCTTTAGGATTTTATTTGATCAAAATAGGTTTTGAAAGTTCCCAATTGGATTCAAAAAGTTTCTTCTCACCCTGAAAATCAAACAAAGTTTTATTTTATTCAAAATAGGCTAAGATGAATAGGCTAAACAGATTTCTACTAAGGTTTCATCTACTAGTTTTCCTATAGCAAGGTTTATACCTAACAAAAACCATGCAAGTTTACTTAGAGAAAAACACTAATGCATAGTGAAAGTAATGGGACAAAAAGTATGAAGCATCACTTGCCTTTTTGGTAGAGTATAGGTTCACTCCTTGTCCTTGCAACAATCACACTCTTCAAGTCACTACAATTCAATCAAGCAAGGCACAAACTCAATCTACCAATCAAGCAAAACAATCACATAAAATCATAGGACCAATATAATGCATGCAAGCATGCCAAGCTTTGTTTTGTTTTAAAAAGTGGTTTCTAATGGGTCATGAACATTTGAAAACACCCAATGGTCATTTTATAAAGTGGCAAAGTCATTTGCAAAAGGTTTCACTTTAAAGACCATTTTCAAAACAAAGTATCATTTTATGTGGTGAAGAAATATTTTTACTAAGGCATTAATCCATAGGGTTCACCAAATATGTTTTCAAACCATAAAACTTGGTGTTTGGGGTCAGAGAGTTTAAAACAAAACATTTTCCAAAGGTTTTCTTCCAAAACCATTTTTAATAAATAAACCACATTTCTATTTGACTAGAAATGGTTTTAAACCAAAGAATCATTATTTTGTTTCACCAAATACATTTTTGAATCCAAAAAGTGTTTCCTATGGTCAGTAGGTTCAAATCACACCATTTGCCAAAGATTTTATCCCCAAAATCATTTTTAAACAATTTTTACATCCTTAACAAGCATACAAATGTTTCTGCAAAAACAACCATTTTTACATAAGCTTTTTACTAAACAAAGGGCATGGTTGGCTAGGGATTGTCTTGCTGAATCCAATGATATAATGTTTGCAAAATTTGGACATGTAGTTTAAAAGTTACAAGGGTTTCAAAATGGCATCTAATTCTGATTTCAAAATCTGTTTTAAACAGAAACTGGCCACGCGTCAAGTCCCTATTGGACGGTACCGGTTCGTGTGGATCGCACAGCTGCAGCCGGTGCATCTAAACAGATCGCGTGGCCCAGAACACGTACCCCTTTGCTGTTAAGTGATTCTATCGTATCCACCAGATCGAGATCGGACGGCTGTTGTGAGCTCGACCCTAAACAAGCGGCCACAAGTGGCGCGCGTGAGCGGTTGCATGGCGGCGATACAGGAAGCAAGAGTGGCTGGTAAGGTACTCACAGCGTTCGCAGAGGCCTGGGGGAGCTCAAGGTGGTGCCATATTGTCGAGGGGCGCACTGGAGCGGGCTTGATTGCTCATCGGAGTTCCTGTTGGCGTCAGGTTCACTCGGGCGTCGTCGGAGACGGGGCTACGATGCATGCTAGGATAAATGGGAGACAGGGTCAGACGCGCAAAGATATGGCGACGATGTGTGCGTGAAGGAGAGGGCGCGGGGTGGTCGGAAACTACCTGTGGGGCTCGTGGGAGAAGAATCAGTCACGGCGGCGCTGGAAGTTGTCACTGCCGAGGCTACAGAGCAGAAGCGGGCAAACCAGTGGCACGGGGAGATGCGCCAGGAGATGGAGAGTATGTGCGCGTGGTCGAGGAGGCGAGGGGTGGCGAGTACTGGCCGGAATCGGCAAGGAGGGTCGTCGGAGACAGAGGTTTTCGGGGAGGAATTGGGGCGGCCTGGGGGCGCACTTGGGGGAGGAGACAGAGGGGAAATGGAGAGGAGGCCAGGGCGTTTAAGCGTGTGTGGTCAGGGGGCGTTGATCACGCGGCATTGAAGCGAATTGACGACGCGAATCAATCGGCAGTAAACGGCCATGCGACAAGGTCGTGCTTGAAGACGATGAATAGGAGGGGGTGGGGTCCGCTTGGCAGTGAAAGAAAGGGAGTGGAGGTGGGGGCCAGAGTTCAGTGACTGTGCAGGTCGTTTCGTGAGTGAGGGAAAACGTTTTAGGGAAAAAGAGGAGGTGGGCTACGAGTGGGCTTATTGGGCTGGCTCAGTTGGGTCAGGTCCAATTCACTTTTTTTTCTGTCTGATTGTTTTATCCTTTTCTATTTCTATTTTTCTGTTTTGAAATTCAAACAAACAAATCAAACATTCAAACAATTCAATCAATTCAAACACCTCCAAACTTGTATTGAGTTTTGGTTCTGTTTGATAACATAAACCAAAGTCCCAAAATAAAATAAAATAATTTTAATCTTTTTAGGATCTATTTAATATTTAAATAAAATAGACCATTAATTAATAATTCAAATAGGTTTTGATTTATTTAATAAAATCTCCATTTGAAAACTAAATATTTTCAAAACCAAATCAGTAGGTTTTATTTAAGAATATAAAATACTTGGAAAACTTATTAAAATAAATAAATAAGTTTTTGTGTTTTATTTAAAATGGGAAAAACCTTTGCTTTTGAAAACCAAATCCTTTTATTAAAAGTTCCAAAATAGTAATTTTAAATATTTTGAAGTTTATTGTTTATTTAACTTTTTAAATCCCTTTAGGATTTTATTTGATCGAAATAGGTTTTGAAAGTTCCCAATTGGATTCAAAAAGTTTCTTCTCACCCTGAAAATCAAACAAAGTTTTATTTTATTCATTTATTTTTCACATTACAAGATTTGGAAAATCTTGGGATGTGACATGCATCGTGGAGGATGTCGAAAGGCAAGATGGCTTCTGCTCCATATACCATGAAGTAAGGGGTGTACCCGGTGGATCTGTTGGGTGTAGTTCGTAAACTCCACAGCACAAATAGCAATTCTTCCGCCCAGGTTCCAGCTGATCTATGTAGCGGGGCCTCAAGACATGACTTGATTCCCTGCAGAATTAATCCATTGGCTCGCTCAACCTGACCATTGGATTGTGGGTGTGCCACAGATGCAAGGTCAAGTCGGATGCCTTTGTCCCAACAATAAACCTCCACTTCTCCGAGTGACAAGTTACTTTCGTTGTCAGTGATAATGCAATGTGGGAGACCAAATCTCACCACTAGATCCCAGACAAACCTGAGGGCAATTGCCCCATCAAGCTTTCTAATGGGTTTAGCTTCTATCCATTTGGTGAATTTATCAACTGCTACAAGCAGATGCGTAAACCCACAAGGTGCCGTCTGTAACGGTCCCACCATGTCTAGCCCCTAGACTGCGAACGGCCAAGTTATTGGTATTGTTCGCAATTCTTCAGCAGGAACATGTGGTTGTCGGGCATAATACTGGCATCCCATGCATGTCTCAACCAGCTTGTTTGCCACCGCGCCATGTCAACCAGTAGAATCCTTGCCGGAAGGCTTTCGCGACCAACGACCGAGGAGCGGCGTGATGCCCACAATCTCCGAGATGGATTTCGCGCAGGATTTCCATACCTTCTAGCTAGGAAACACACTTTAGGTATACACCAGTAGTGCTCATTTTATAGAGTTGCCCATTGATTATGGTATAACCCTTTGCTCGCTATACTATTTGCCGTCTTTCGACTTCGTCATCAGGCAAAGTTCCGTGTTCGAGATACTCCATGAACGGTTTTGTCCAAGCCGGAGGGACCTTGGTCACCATGTTGATGAAAGAGTCGGCTCTATCCGGGTTGTCGATGTTGGCTCCCTTCACGGATGGTGTGCGCAGGTGCTCTAGGAAAACTCCTGGTGGAATGCGCTTGCGCCCTGATCCAAGCTTAGACAGCAGATCAGCCGCCTCGTTTTGTTCCCTAGGTACATACTTGACTTCGTAGCCCAAGAAGCTCTTGGCTATCTCGTCCACTTGCCCTCGATATGACGCCATCATAGGGTTCCACAGATTCGTGTGCCACCACCGGGCAACCAAGTCGGAATCTCAAAGAACTATGCGCTTGATGCCAATATCCTTGGCTACACGTAGTCCGTGAATGAGTGCTTCATACTCCGCCATGTTGTTTGTAGCCTCAAGTCGATCTGCAGAACGAGTGTAGCTTGTCTCCTGATGATCGTAGCAATACACTAGCCCCCGAGCCGTTGAGCAGCTTTGATCCGTCAAAGTGCATCACCCAGTACTCTGGTTCTGGCAACGGAGTAGCGTCTGGCATCTCCATCCAATCTACAACAAAATCCACCAAGGCTTGTGACTTGATAGCGTTGCGTCTCTTGTAGGTGATCTCGAAGGCGGCAAGTTCAATGCCCCACTTCGCGACCCTTCCTGTAGTGTCGCTGTTATTGATAATGTCAGACAGTGGAGTCTTTCTCACCATTGTGATTGGGTGCTCCTGAAAGTAATGCACCAGCTTCCGAGAAGGAAGGAATACTCCATAAGCTATCTTTTGGTAGTGCGGGTGACGCTGCTTGGACCCCGTCAAGACCTTGCTCACGTAGTAAACTGGTCGTTGAACTCTGTGCTCATAGCCTGGTTCCTTCCCTTCTACCACGACGACGATGCTGATAACCCGGTTGGTTGCCGCCATGTAAATTAACATGGGCTCTCCAGGCTCGGGTGCTGCAAGGATGGGCGCTGAGGAAAGAGTCTCCTTGAGCTACTTCAATGTTGTGTCTGCTTCATCCGTCCATGTGAATTTGTCCGCCTTCTTCAGCAACTTGTACAGCGGCAGAGCCTTCTCTCCAAGCCGGCTGACGAACTGAATAACTGCTGCAACATAACCTGTTAGTCGTTGAATGTATTTTAGGCATGTCGGACGGTTTATGTTTAAGATGGGGTTGATTTTCTCCGGGTTGACCTCGATTCCACGTTGGGAAACGATGAAGCCCAACAATTTGCCAGCTGGAAACCCTAAGACGCACTTCTTAGGGTTGAGCATCATGTTGTATTTCCGGAGATTATAAAAGGTTTCTTTTAAGTCAGAGATTAAGTCGTTTGACTTTTTAGACATCACTGCGATATCGTCCACATAGGCGTGAACGTTCCGACCAATTTGCTCGTGAAGGCAACGTTGCATTGTCCGCTGGTAGGTAGCACCTGCGTTTTTCAGCCCAAAGGGCATCGTGACGTAGCAAAACATGTCGTATGGGGTAGTGAACGAAGTGGCCAATTGGTCCCACTGCCTCAGGTGATCTATCCTGCTCTAGAAAGGTCTTGGAGACGGCGAGGTTAAGGAGTGGGGTGGGCATCACCTGCTTGCCTTCACTGTTAATGTATGGCTTGGCCTGTGCCGGCTTTGAGGGAGCCCATCCTAGGTTGCGCCATACACCAGGATCGTTGATGACGCGAGCCGGAGCTTTCTTAGCCTTCTGCTGCTGTATCTAAGTCTTGTACTCGGCCTCCATTGCTCTAGCTTTCTCTATGGATTTCTGCGTGTTGACCAGATCTCGATCTAGTTTAGCGCCTTGCTCCGCGATGGCTTGCGCGTCCTCCAGCAGATGCTGGCGCTTCTCGTCAAGTTGGGTCACGTTCCGGATATGGGCAACGGTTAGTGGCTCAACAAGGAGATTGTCGTACATCACTCTATCAGCTGGAGTAACATCGGCTGCTACCAATGTAAATGCTGGAGGAGGCAAGTTTGCGGTGTTATTGTTGCTCGGGCCGGTACCGAGTTCCTGCGGCTATTGCACTGGGTTAGGCGGAGGAGGCATGAACTTTGCGTGATCAGTGTTAGCAGCAATAAGCGGACCCTTCCCCTTGTCCAGCACTGTAGGCGGAGCTTGTCCGGGTTGATCTTCATCCATCGCCGTCCCAATGGTGACGAACACCCCTCGAGACGTGATGGTGTTGTTGGCTTGCTCGTCGCGCGAGTACTCCTCCTCCATATCCTGCATGGCGGAGTCTAGCTCTTCGGGACTGAAGTCTATCTCCTCTGAATCTGCACTGAAATCAGCATAAAGCGCGTCAATGACAGAGTCGGAGGGTGCCAGGACTTCCTCGATGACAGGCGGTGGAGGTGCAATGGCCTCGACGATGACTGGAGGTGGTGGTGCTGCTGCGACGATGGCGGCCGGAGGCGATGGTGGCTGAATCGGAGGGGCTCCGTCAATGAGCGCGAGCGCTATCTGAGCTGCCGCTTCGGCCTCCGCGTAGTTGTTGACGGTGCTCACCATCTCTTCGAGGGTGATACGTCATGTTGCCTGCTGTCGTCTTAGAGAATGTCGGAGAAGCGTGCCACGGTCCAGTCCTTTCACGAAGTGATACAAAGCGTTATCATCGGGGTAGTCGGCCAGATCGGCTCGTATACGGAGCCACCTGGCAAGGTAATCGCGGGGGTTTTCGCCCTCTCTCTGAATGCAGCGCGCCAGATCGAAGATGGTAACCACGCCGACGAACTTGGATCTCTGCTGTCCAGACGCATGGACGAAGCCTGCGGATTTGTAGTGATCATCCACCTTTATATCCTGCACAGGGGCGGTTCGGGTGGGCCTTGAATTTTTCCGATCTTTGCCGGCAAACTCCGAGGAGAGATCCGACATTGATCCTTCCGCGAACGTATCCTGCCCATAGGCGGTCCGTGCGGGCCTTGATGCTTTCCGATCTTTGCTGGCAAACTCCAAAGAGAGATCCTACATCGATCCTTCCGCGAACGTATCCTGCCCGTAGGCGGTTCGTGCGGGTATTGATGGTCCTCCGACTCCCAGGGAACTAGTGCCCGAGTCGGTTTCGCCGATGAAGAGGTGGATGTCTCCGATAGGAACGATCGAATACCGCAAAGGGTTCGTCTTCGCCGGGATCCAGAACTCGTCAGGAAGGACGATCGGAACGTTGCCGGAGAAGAGAACACGACCAATGGCTACAGTTTTGCCGATTCCCGTGAAGATCTTGGTCCTCGCCCGCTGAAGATCCTGAAGCGCCTCTTGCCCCACGGTAGGTGCCAACTGTCGTGGTATTGTCGACGAGTACGCCATGGAGGGGTCCTCACAGTGCGTGTTTAGAGACATGGGGTAAGGCGGACGGTTGACGGTACGAGGTAACACAGCTTACCCAGTTTCAGATCCCATGATGGTGGCAGAATCCTACTCCTGCTATAAATCACTATAATGGCAATACGCCGAGTTACAGAGATAGGTTCGCTGTGCGAGGTTGTGTGAAGTTATCTATGATCGTGCCCTAAAGACTCCCATAGGCCCGACTTATATAGTCGACAGGTCCTAGGGTTACAGGGAAAAGTCCTAGCCGGACAGGTTACAGAGTCCTACACCGTCTATTACTAGTCTTGTGTATCTTGCACTCCAAGGCTCAATGCACTCGTGACTCCACCGTAGCCTTCCTTTATCCCATGGGCCTCCTTCCGGATCCACCTAATCACACCAGAAAGCCATAGGCCATGCTACCGACTATGGGCCACCCGGGTTAGCCGGATAAGAGACATGCTATAAGGATACCCATATAGCATATCCCCAACATAACCCTTCTCAATGCCACCTCTACCCGATAGTACAACAAGTGAATAGGCAAGTTAGAGATGTAATGCGCCAAGGAATATCGTCCTTACCAAAGAAGAGGAAGGATCTAAGCAAAGTCATGTGCTTCCAGTGTCACAATCCTAGGCATTATGCTGTTGATTGTCCAGAACAGAAAAATATGTGTGGAAAGGATGGGAACTATGATGGTAATGGTAATAGATGTAGCAACAAGAAGACCAAGAAAGACCCTAGCCCGGTGACATGCTACAAGTGTGGTGAAACAGGGCATTACGCGTCAGATTGTCCCGAGAAAAGGAAGAATGTTGGTGGAAATTGCAATCACAACAGAAATGGCAAGAAGCCCAATCTGTCCATTAGGCTACGGTGAATTATGTTAGTGTGAGTTAAGCTTATAAATCACTGTACCCGGAGAATCCAACATATACAATCTTTTAAGAATGGTAGCATCCTACCACAACCCGAACTTATTTCCTTCTAGCCTTCTCGAATCTCGAGGACAAGATTCCTTTTAAGGGTGGTAGTCTGTAACATCCCAAAATTTTCCGAATTTTGGAATGTTAAAATAAAATTATTAAGTTGATTGGATTGTTTAATCTTGTTGAAATTTTAAATAAAAAAATGTGTTGTTTGTTTGAACTTTTACTAAGCCACATTAAAAGAAGTGGATTAATATGACTACGACATTTGTTGGGAAAATTTGAACAAATCCAAGGCATTTTTGTTTGCTTTGCATTCATGATCCTTGCAATAATACAAGTTCTTAAGTTAAACCCCATTTGCAAAACCCTATTTTTAATTACCAAATACTCCTACGAGAGTATAAACAAGGATATATAAACCCACTATCATAAAACTATATAAAAGGCTACAAAACTGACCCTAAAATGATCTAGTGAATTTCATAAAAAATTAGAAACAAATTTCATGTCTTTTGGATTTATAAAGCAAAAGATATGTAAGAATTGGTAAAACAAAAAAATAAAAAATAAAAACAAAACAACTAATCCGGCCTACCTCGCCCCTAGCTTGCAGCCGAGCCCACCTACCCTCCTCCCCGCTACCTACCACCGCCCCTCGCAGCGTGCAGCGCATAGCCGTAGTGCGCAGTGGGCCAGCCCATAGCAATTGCCCGACATAGCCCACTCCTCTCTCCCACTCTCACGTTGACGATCGAGGCCCGCTTGTCATCCCCCTCCTATGAACATAACCTGTAACAAACATGGTTCGTTCAATCCCGATCGAATCCCGCAGTTCTTGCTCGATTTTGGCGCAGTTTGTTTCCCCTCCTCCACGCCAAACCCCCATATAAATCCCCTCACCCCGCCGCCTCTTTTCCCCCTCGAAAAAATTCTCAAAACCTAGCCGCCAACGATGATTTCGGATCTCGACGCCATCGCCATTACCGAAGATCGAGGTCGAGGTTGAGATCGACGTCCCTGTCGCCCCCTTCCCTCCTTTGTCCCCTGGATTTAATCCTCGTGTAGTACCACACCTCCTCACCCACTTTTCCCTCTCGCAGGAGCACCCGAGCCGCTGAAATTGCTCGACAGAGTCTCACCGGAGTCGCGCCGCTCCAGCCGAGCACTGCGACCACGCCAGGGGAACCGATCTACACCGAGGGTACGAGGAGTACCATATAAAGCGCGCGCTTCTCGTCGACTGTTTTCCCATCGCCGGAGACCATCGTACCACCGCCAACCGACATCGTCAGGAGCCGCCACCATTCGCCACCACCAGCCGCTGGCCATCGTCGAAGGAGAGGAAGCTCTTGTTCCCGTCTGCCGGATCCGGGAAGAAAGGTGCAGATTAGAAGCCCCCCGAACCGGTACCAGCGAATCAAATTCCGTCATGTGTCGCCTAACAGCCTGCCTTGTCACTGCCCTACCAATGTCCATGTTGGGCCTCACACAGCCAGTCACTGACGCAATATGCATATTTAATATTTACAGATATTGATTAAAAATTTGGAAATTCATAGTAAATTATCTACATGTCCAAAATTATAAAATAATATATCAATAGATTCAGAAAATTATGTAGAATAATATAATGCTATTAGATCATACTTGTAATAAAACATTTTAATATAATAATTTGTTTGGTTTAATAGCCATTTTAGACTAAATAAATCATAGTAAATGATCTGTAGATTAAAAAACTATAAATAAGGTATATATGGATTCGTAATTTCATATACGACATTAGTATGCTCTTAGATCTAATTTTCGTAGTGTATAATTGCTGGTGTAATTTAATTAGATTTAATGGCCATTTAAATTATTAAATTCATAATAAATTATTCATAGGTCTGAAAAATATAAATAATATGTCTCTGGATTCATAATTTCTTGTAGAATACAGATCTGGTCTTAGATATAACTCTTTACATAGTAAATATTTTAAAAGAATTAAACTCTATTAAATAGTAATTAAATCGTAGAAAAAGATTTACAACTCCGATTAGGGTGAATCCAACTCCTACGGGTTCTTAATAATGTCCTCTATACAGTATAACTTAGAACCAAATTTTATTCCATAATTAGGACAGAAGTTGCAACAAAACTATTAAAACCCTTTTTTGGCAATCAACATTTAATGATAAATATCCTATTGCATTAAATGGTCTCATACATGCATCATATGATATATTAATGTTCATAAAACTAAATATAACCATTGTGTCATTTTAAATCATCATGCATGTTTGTGATCATTGTTGTTGTATTGTTTGTTGCAATTGTTTTGATTGGAATTACTCTATTCTCGTGTTAGATTGTTCCGAGAGTGCGACTGCTACGGAGAAATACAATCATCACCCATATTATCACCATAAGGCAAGTTACACCTCTTGTTCATATAATGTCCCAGTTTTGATTCTAGGCATGTTAGATGTTCCAGTTCTATAGTGTGCATGTGTAGGATGTTCTAGTATAATTTTTCCTCAGTATTATTTTGCAAGTGCGATGAATTTTTGTAGTATGCCATGAGTAGATCTATACTTAGATTTTTTCCCTCCTAATAGGTTACCCCTATTTTTGCTAAGTATTGCTTGCCACGCTATATATAAATAAAGTACCGTTGGGGGTTTGAAAGACAAGGAAATTTTCTAAGTATAAAGGCTCTTTCGAGTGATCTTTTCTTCTCAAATCCTCTTCAAAATAAAAATTAAGTTTTCTTTTGGGCGGAATGGATTTCGGGTCAACGAGTGAGATTTTGGTGGAGGACGGTCGGCCATGAATCAAAGAAGTCTGCCATGTTTCAGAATTCAGAAGCTTCCAGTGCAGCCACAATACATATGGGCTCTGTCTTGGCCTAGTACTTAGTGGGAAACCTCACCGGGGTACCAACATTTGGAGGTTCTTGGCACGATTGGATCCAGCTGGTAGAGGGGATACTAAGGGAAAGCATCGACATGGTCTTGTCTGTAAAAGGACTTGATCGTGGATTGTGGGTAAAGTGCGCAAATTCTCGAGAGTATTGCAATCTGATCGATCAGCCATGTTCACGAAAATAGAACAACATTGAGCATCTGAAGGATGGAGCCTCTGAAGGATCTACCTCTCCCTTTTCTAAACAAAGTTTTGAAACCCCATGGCGTGAGTAATATCGCCAATGGGTGGGATTTTGGGACTTGGTGAGTAATATCCAAGTGTTTGGTTGTTTGGACACTTGGTGAGTAATATCCTCGTGTGCCATTTGATCCTATTTTACTTAAGCAAATGTCTACAAAGTAGGATAAAAAATCTTCCTCTTTTTTTCTCTTACTTAGAGAAAATCGGCTTTATGCAAATGAACTCCAAAGCCTACTAAGCCTTGCATGTAGAGTTAGCCTTATTCTTTCCTTGGTGTAATTTGCCAATACATTCAAAGTATTGACCCAACTTGTTGGCTGCATGTTTTATGTGCAGATTTTGGAGATCGTTGAAAGGTGCGCTAGGATCACGGGTCTTCACACAACCTGCCTGTGGCATTGATGGGACTCCAAGTTGTATTTATATCGCTTTTGTTGTAATAATGTAAACTCTGGATTATTCCATTCATGTAATAAAGACTTGTGTTTTACATGATATTTCATCGACTGTGAGTGCTAGCTATTGATCCATGGACTAGCATGTTAATCACAGGGACTTATGATCTTTCGATCCGAGGTCGCTATAATTTCATAGCATGAATAATCCACCCTTGTTTTCTACTAGCTAGGCTAAGCATGATAACATGGAAAGTTTCCTAACTTAGGATAATTCTTCTAAGACATCATATAGGATTTCCCATGGAATAGCCTATACTTAGAAAAATTCCATGCAAGTCCTACTCAAAATTATCACTAATGCATAGTCAAAATAACAGGACAAAATATATGAAGCACCACTTGCCTTTTTAGTAGAGAAACTAGGTGCACTCCTTGATATTGCAATTGTCGCACTCTTCAAAGTTCACTACAATTCAATCAAGCAAGGCACAAATTCAAAACTAGCATTCAAAACAATTCACCACATAAAATAATAAAAACAAAGAAATGCATGCAAGCATGACAAAGATTGTTTTATTGAAAAGGTGGTTTATAATAAGGCTATAAAAATTTTTAAAACACCTACTGGTCATTTATAAAATGTGGAAAAACATTTGAAAACAAGTTAGTGAAAATAACTTTTTAAAATCATTTTTGTTTTGCTAGAAATTCTTTTATCCAAAGGAATAATTTATAGTGTTATCCAAATATGTTTTTAAACACAAATGGTAGTGTTTATGGTCAGAGTGTTTTAAAACAAATCCATTTGCAAAAGATTTCACTCAAAAATCATTTTTGAAACAATTTTTATATCCAAAATAGTCCTAATAATGTTTCTGTAAAAACACATAATTTTTAAGAAGAAAAATACTAAACTAAGGCAATAGTTGCAAATTTTACATTTTTCTGAATCTATTGATATAAAATTTATAATTTTTGGCCAAGCAGAACAAAAGTTATAGATTTTACAAAATCAAACAACTAATAGATTCATTTCTGTTTTTAAAACAAAAGTTGGGCCACGTGTTCATTTGGATTTAGCAATACAGGCCGTAGGATTTAAATGAGATCGCATGACACAGATCAATCATAAACAATTCATTAAGTCATCTATTCTATAGCATTAGATTTAGATCCAACAATCCAGAGTGCATCGACCAAAGTCTGGCGGCGCTTGGCGACGATAAGAGGCGGTGGCGCTCGGTCAATGGTGGTCCGGCGGTTATAGGAAGTGGGGAAGGGAAAGGATAGCGTTACAAGGTTCTCAAAGTCGCAGTGATGCTCGAGGTGGCCGTAGGAGGGCAGGGGCGCACGGAGTCAATGTGGATTGCTTGCCGGAGTCGGTGCTATCGTCGGGCACGTACTGTCGTTGTAAGGGGCGGAGCTACGAGGCATGCAAAGACAAGAGGAAGACGGCGTTAGATGCGCGAGACAAAGGCGAGTGCACGACCGTCAACCAGATAAAAGGAGGAGTATAGGGTTTACCGGGAAGAGTCGCAGGAGTGAAGGGCAGACGACGTCGACGCTCAGACGTGGACAGAGGCGAGGCTCTAGGGTGCGCGCGAGCAAGGGGAAGGTGCTGGCAGGTGCGCACGACAATGAGGAGTGAGCTCATGTGATCCAGGAGGCAGGGGCGGTCGGAGTTGGCCGGAATTGCCGCGGAGGCTCGTCGGAGCAGCGGTGGCGCAAGGTGAAATCAAGGCAGCCTGGTGGCTCCGGTGGCATGGGGACTGAGGGGAAATGGAGAGGGAAGGGAGGCGCTTAAGAGGGCGAGGTCGCGGGGAGGGATTACTGCATCGTTTACGCGAATTTACAAAGATTAATAACGAGCAAAAACGGCCGAGGAGAGGGGCGTGGGCACCGCGGGTGGAAACGAAGACACTGAGCTGGCGTGGGTCCACTTCGTCAGCAAGGGGGAGGGGTTGACAAGCTTGTGAGATACGTTTCTGCGGGGGGAGGGTGAGAGCCGGATGGGCTTGCTACTGGGCCTGCTGTTGGGCTGGGGCTAGGTAGGTTAGTTGGGCTGATCTGTTTTCATTTTTTTCCTTCTGTTTTCTTTTTTCTTTTTCCAATTCTGTTTTCTGTTTTCATTTGATTCAAATGATTTAAGTATCAGTTTGAATTCAAATATTTCCCGAACTTTTTCAGTAGGTTTGTGCTATTTATTAATGTGTTTTGAAAGTCTACTTTGGAATAATCCAAACATTCTCTCATGATTTATTATTTATTTAAATTAGACTTTTATGTTTATTCAAATAAAATTGAATATGGTTTAAACCCATATAACTCTTATTCAAATAATCCTTTATTCTTTTTAAGTTAATTAGATAACTTTTAATCCATTTTGGCAATTTAAATTATTTTTCTCATGATTTAATTAATCATTTATATTAGGAGTTTTGTCTTCGATAAAATAAAATTGAATATGGTTAAAAGCCCATATAATTTTATTTAAATAATATTTATTACTTTGTTTTTATTTGCATTATATTTATTATATTTGCTTATGGATTTGGCCAAGATTTAATTTGACTTTTATATATTCCTTATTTATTTATTTATTTCTTTGTCTTATAAAATCCATATCTTTTTATTTATAGTTCCAAAATTTGTGATTCCACTTTGTATAATATTATTTAATATTTGTTTTATCTTTTTAAATCCTTTTAGGATTATTATTTTCAAAATTTGGTATGGATTTTAGCTAGGAGTTTTATTAGCCTTGGAATTACTTTCTTTTATCTTATTAAATTCATAAGTTTTTATCCATGGCTCCAAATTGAATGAAACCAATTTCTATGGTTTTATAATATTTTTGTTTATCATTTTGGTCATTTATAAATTTTTGTTGCCAAAACAATTATATGGCTTAAATCCATAGTCTTGGAGTGATCTTGGAAATGATTTTCTTTCATTAGGTTTTGGGTTTTAGTTTATTTTTCCCAATTGTTTAAATTCAATATTTCTTACCATGCGAGATTGCATTTGATCTTTTGAATATTTGTTTGTTGTTTTATTATTAAAATTTTGTTCAAGTGGGGTTTTGATGTTTCCATTTAGAAGAAAAAAGTTTCTTTTCACCCTAATTTCAACAATTAATTCTTTTGTTTATTTATTTTTCACGTTTCAAAATTTGGAGAATTTTGGGATATGACAGAAACACTCTCACAAACAAGATCCAAAAGATGAGCAATAAAGGCATTCAAGCAAATTTGAACTTGTTTGAGAAAATGTGTCACATAGAAGCTAGATAATTGTCGATATCAATTCTAAGTGACACTACCTCGAATTTTCACATTTTCTAGGCTAGTAATATGCACTAAGCATATGACTCCCCTATAATGTGATAAACCATAAATCTCAACATGAGGCAAAAAATATCCAAATAGAGATAATTAATAGACATTATAGAACTTAAATTTCTCGTGAGAAACATACCTCGTAGAGACTAGATAATATTGCAATATCAATACTAGGTGGTATTACTCATGTACACACATTTTTAGGATTGTGGAATGTCCAAGCATAACACTCCCCCAAGGTAGGATAGTCCATTAATCTCTCACAAGAGCCAAATAGGATACCAAATATAATCAAGAAGGGCTCCAACGCAAGAAACACACATACATGGTGTGCCACCCAAGATTCATAAATATACTTAATAACTCAAGATAATTCGTGGAACGCACAACATCTACGAAAGCATGCAAGGTACAAAGCCCTAAGTGTTGGGGATATGGTCATATTGAGTGAATGTGTACAACACAGCGTGTTATGTTGGTACGTGAAGATGGTGAATATAATTCAGCTAGTGACTTTGATGAAGACACTTTGTCTCTTATTGCTGCACGAGATGGAAATAATTCTGATTCTGAAGAATAAACAGAGGTAATGTGAGGTGAAACTGCTGATCAATAAAAGAGTCTAGTTGCACAACGTGTGTTGAGTGTGCAATTGAGCCAAGCTGAACATGATCAACACCACAACTTTTTTCAAACAAGAGGCATTGTCAAAGAAATATCTATACAGATCATCATTGATGGGTGGAGTTGCAATAATTTGGCTATTCTTGATATGGTGGAGAAGCTTGCTCTACCTACACAACAACGCACCCATTCATATTACATTCAATGGTTTGAGAATTCTCAAAAGATCAAGGTAACAAGAACGGTATGCATGCATTTTACTATTGGTACATATTATGATTTTGTTGACTATGATGTTATGCCCATGCAAGCTTGTTCTGTGTTACTTGGTAGACCTAGGCAATTTGATAGTGAATCTTTTCATAATGGTAAAACTAATCATTATTCTCGTTTGCATAATGGAAAGAAAATTGTTCTCAAACCTATGACTCCTGAACAAGTAATAAAAGATGATCTTGGTAGAGCTAGTAGAGATAAAAATGAAGATAAAAACAAAAATGAGAATCAGATTGTTGCTACTAATTTATGTGCCTCCTAAGACCATAAAATCTGATTCTAAACATGCTACTGAAATTCGTTCGAAAAGTCCATGTATGCTTGCAAATAAAATTGATATTGTTGAACTAGATATGAACACTACTCCTTGGTATGCAATTGTTTGCAAAGAGGTTTTGTTTTCATTTGAGGATATGCCTCCCTCTTTGTCACCTGTGGTTGCTAACCTTTTGCAGAAATATGCGAACGTTTTCCCACCTGACATGCCACCAGGATTGCCGCCTATTAGAGGAATTGAGCACCAAATGAATCTCATTCCTGGTGCCATATCGCCCAATCGCGCACCATATCGAACCAATCCAAAGGAGACAATAGATATACAACGCCAAATTCAGGAATTATTCGACAAGGATCATATTCGTGAGTCTCTTAACCCTTGTGTTGTTCCTATTATTTTGGTACCTAAGAAAGATGATTCGTCGCGCACGTGTACTGATTGTAGAGCTATCAATAACATTACTATTCATTACCGTCATCCTATACCATATTTAGATGACATGCTTGATGAATTGAGTGGCTCTACCATGTTTTATAAGGTTGATTTGCATAGTGGTTACCACCAAATTCGTATGAAATTAGGAGATGAATGGAGAACAACATTTGAAACTAAGTTCGGTTTATATGAGTGGTTAGTGATGCCTTTTGGTTTAACTAATGCACCCAGCACATTCATGAGATTAATGAACGAAGTTTTACATGCTTTCATTGGACAATTTGCGGTAGTCTACTTCGATGATATTCTGATTTATAGTAAATCTTTAGAGGATCATTTGGAACATTTGTGTGCTGTTTTCAATGCTTTACGTGATGCACGTTTGTTTGGTAATCTTGAGAAGTGCACCTTTTGCGTCGATCGAGTTGTGTTTCTTGGCTATGTTGTTATATCACAGGGAATTGAAGTGGATCGAGCCAAAATTGAAGCGATTGAGAATTGGCCGGAGCCCAAGACGGTCACACAAGTAAGGAGTTTTCTTGGCCTCGCCGGTTTTTATAGGTGCTTTGTTAAAGATTTTGGATCAATTGTTGCGCCGCTGAATGAACTTACCAAGAAGGATGTGCCCTTTATTTGGGGCGATGCACAACAACATGCCTTCATAATATTAAAAGATAAGTTAACATATGCTCCATTACTCCAACTTCCTGATTTTAATAAGACTTTTGAACTTGAATGTGATGCTAGTGGAATTGGTTTGGGAGGTGTGTTATTACAAGAGGGAAAACATGTTGCATATTTTAGTGAGAAATTGAGCGGGGCTAGTCTAAACTATTCTACTTATGATAAAGAATTATATGTGCTAGTTCGGACATTAGAAACATGGCAACATTATTTATGGCCTAAAGAATTTTTTATACATTCTGATCATGAATTTTTGAAGCATATTCGTAGTCAAGCTAAACAGAATCGTTGCCATGTAAAGTGGGTTGAATTTATTAAGTCTTTTCCTTATGTTATCAAACAAAAAAAGGGTAAAGATAATGTTATTGATGATGCTTGTTGAGACGTTATAATTTGTTATCTCAACTTGACTTCAAAATATTTGGATTGGAAACTATTAAGGAACAATATGTGCATGATACTGAATTTAAAGATGTGTTGAAGAATTGTAAAGATGGTAGAATTTGGAACGAATTTGTCTTCAATGATAGATCTGTGTTATGTGCTAACAAACTATGCATCCCAAATAGTTTCTTTCGTCTTTTGTTGTTACAGGAGGCGCATGGAGGAGGATTGATGGGTCACTTTGGTGTAAAAAAGACGGAAGATATTCTTACTGCACACTTCTTTTGGCCACGCATGCATTGAGATGTTGATAGTTTCATGGCACGTTGCACTACTTGTCAAAAAGCTAAGTCTCTCCTTAATCCACATGGTTTATATATGCCTCTTCCTTTTCCTAGTGTCCCTTGGGAGGATATTTCAATGGACTTTATTTTGGGATTGTCTCGTACACAGAAGGGGAGGGATGGCATTTTTGTTGTTGTGGATCAATTTTCTAAGATGGAAAACTTTATTCCTTATCACAAGACCGATGTTGTTGCGCATATTTATGATTTGTTATTTTGAGAAATTATTCGTTTACATGGTGTGCCAAATACTAATGATTCTGATTGTGATACTAAATTTCTTAGCCACTTTTGGAGATGTTTATGGGCTAAGTTGGGGACAAAATTGTTGTTTAGTACTTGATGACCCACAAATATAGGGGGTGTATCGTAGTACTTTTGATAAATAGGAGTGTCGATCCCAACGAGGAGCAGAAGGTGTTGACTAGTGGTATGGAGCAGAAAATCTCTATAAATACTTAGCAAATGGATTATTAGGGTTTTTGATAAGCAAGGAAATAAAGTGCAAGTAAATAAAGACAGCAAATAATTGTAGCAAGTGGCCTAATCCTTTCTTAGCAAAGGACAAGCCGGTGGTAATACTTATGAGGACCAAACGTTCTGTCAAGTGCTTTCATTTCATATAGTTGATTAATCTTTTTTGGTTTTATAAGTGTTGTGTGGGTGAACCTGTGCTAATGTACCGACCTTACTTGGACTAAAACGTACTTGTGATTAAACCCCTTGCAAGCATCCGCAAATACAAGAAAGTAATTAAGATAAAAAACTAACCACGGCCTTAAACTCTGAGATCCTACACTCCCTTGTGCAAAGGTTTCCTAATGGGGGTTCAGGTTTCTGTCACTCCGGCAACCCCACAATTAGTAGTCAAATACACAATGCATTTCCCTAGGCCCATAAATGGTGAAGTATCATGTAGTCGACGTTCACATGATACCACTGGAAGAATAGCACCACAACTTAAATATTAAACCATTGAATAATACCTCAACACAATTCCACTACTAACAACATGACTTCTCCCATGTCCTCAAGAACTAAACGAACTACTCATGAGACATCATATGGATCAAGATCAGAGATGATATGATGATGGATAACAATCTGAACATAAAAAATAATTCAATGGTTCCACTCACAAGCATCAACTATAATAGTAATCAACATCGGGAAAGTTTCCCCTAAGAACTATGCAAGATTCAACACAATTGCTACAGCGGGATGGAGTGGTGATGATGGTGCTGGTGGAGATGATGGTGTGGATGATGATGATGATCCCGATGAAGTCTAGCTTGATGACGGTGTTTATGGCGATGATCTCCCCTCTCTGGGAAGGAATTTCCCCGACAGAAATCTATCTGTCGGAGAGCTCTTTCTCTCTTTGTAGTTTCCACCCCGCAGAGGCGGCGGAATCTTTCTATGGTTGCTCCGCGAACTTTAGGGTTTCGGGAGTAAGATATAGGCGAAGGGGCGGAGCCAGAGGTGGTCCAGGGTGGCCACACCCCTTGTAGGCGCGGCCCATGGTGGCCCGCACCTGGGTGTGTGTGAAGGGTTCGCAACATAGAAAACAAAAAATTTCCAATGATGGGAACAACTGTGTACCAAGATCTATCTACTAGATACAAGCAATGGGTGGATATACATCCATAGAATACATACCCTCGAAGACCGAATAGCATTAACGAGGTTGTACTCGTGGATGATGTAGTCGAACGCTTGCCGATCTCAAGATCGTGATGAAGTCCATCTGGTCCAGCCGGTCCAGCACCATCAAGTCCAGCACCGCAAAGTAGTGGTGCATCTGTGATCACACACACATCCGGTTACCCCGACAACCTCCGTGCCCTCGCTCCAGCGAAGCAACAGAAGCAACAAATCCTTCCAGAAAAATCCACCGGGAACATGTATCTCGCTGATCCGAGACCATGGGGAAATTCTAAAGGGGGAGAGAGATCCTTCACGAGGAGGTGTGCTTTGAGAGGAGGAGAGGGGGGCCTTTTATAGGGAGAGGGGGGCACCCCAAGGGGCATGGCAACCAGCCATGGTGGCTGCCCCCACCTCTTCCACATTCATGTGGGTGGAGCTCCCACTCAAAATGAAAAGCCTCCACCACCATAAAATAACCTCCACTCAAAAATCCACTCAGATGCATTAAATTTCCACCAAATTTAATGCAAGCTCTCATTTAAATAAAACTCTTTTATTTATTTATTCAGGATTTTGTTAATTACTTTAATTAACAAACATTCACATAAAACCCCTTACAACATTTCAATTTCACATGCAGAACCAGTTTCAGCAATTTCAACCGAAACAGTTCCGGTGTCTAGTGAAATAAATTCCCGCGCTTTCCTTTTTCTTTATCTGGCATATTATTTTCTCCAGATGGTGTCGGTATCCCTTAAGTGTGTCACCCTACGGTTCGCAAATAATGTAGACATGATCGAGACCCCTCTCCGATCAATAATCAGCAGCGGGACTTGGAGATCTGTACTGACTCCCACATATTCAACGATGACTTATGTGATCGTGTGAACCTTATACGCATGTAACTCAATCCCTTTGTCTCGCGATATATTACATGTCCGAGATTCTATCATCGGTATCTCCATACCTAGTTTGATATCGTTACCGACATGTACTCTTTTCTTGTTCCCGTAATATAACATTCTAGTGATCAAATCACTTGCTTGCAAGCTAACTAATTTGATATCACCGAGAGGGCCCAGAGTATATCGATCTGTCATCTGGATGGACAAATTCCACTCTTGATCCATGAGCCTCAACATAACACCTTCGTAGCACTAAACCCATCTTTATAGTCACCCTGTTACGGTGTGACGTTTGATGTTATCAAGATACTCTTCCGGTGTTAGTGATTGACATGATCTCATGGTCTAAGGACTAAGACTACTTCCTATGATGTTATAGCAATATAAACACAATGACCTTGATCGTAATGATATACTTCAGATGAATGTTCATCACATTATTCCAACAATGTTGTGACCTCGTTATTAACAACATCCAATGTCCATGATCAGGAAACCTTTGATCATCTTTTTAATCAACGAGCTAGTTTATAAGAGAGGCATAACTAGGAACTTCCTTTTTGTTTATTAAACACACATGTATTAACGTTTCCGTATTAATACAATTATAGCATGCAAAATAAACATTTATCATAAACTTGGAATATACATAATAACAACTTTATTATTGCCTCTCAGGGCATATTTCCTTCAGTCTCCCACTTGCACTAGAGACAATAATCAATTTTAGAAACTTTGTGTATTGAACACCTATGGCTTTCTGGTGTTCCATATACGCAATTGCAAGTGGTTAACATAATCTACGGATCTGACACTTCAGGTCTGTCTGTATTTGCATGTATTTGCATCTTCACGCATCACTCATTCTTCAATGAGATGGCATTGTATAAATTTGGTCTTTTGGTGAGACCTTTAGTTCCTTGGGGTGAAATCATGTCGATACTATTGTCATACAATATATCTTTAGTGTTAGCCCGTTGTGAACCACTCCTTAGTTTGATAACAAACTACTTGACACAAATGCCCTCCTTTGTTGCTACTGTAGCAGTCATATACTTAGCCTTTTGTTGTAGTATCTGTCACAATGTCTTAACTTTGGAATTCATCCAAATCCGTCATGGAAACTTCTTTCCATTTCATTGTGCCACCCATAGTTTAAGTTGAGATAAACTTAATTTGTATCTTGTGACAAAACTAGTATCATTTTTCAATGAACTATTTGTCTCTTATACAAATGGAATATATTCTTAATTCAGCCAAGAGATTATAAGAATATCCTTACTTTCGTCCAATGATCATTTTATGATTCATTCTGGTATATGCTCATAACACTTGGAGCATAGGACATATCTGGATGTGTACATATCATGGTATAATTGATCAAAACATTCTTGTGATTTCACTCATCAAGTGTCAAAGCACTTAAATCTTGTTTCACTTATCAAGTGTCGACACACTTGAATCTTGATTCAATTCTTTTCCATGCGATAAGAACTGTTTCTCGTCGTTTCTATATTGAACTCCTTCAATATCTCATATATGTATGTTTGGCATAACCATATTAGCGTCACAGTCTATCCAAGTAGACATTCATGCTAAATATTCGGGTTTTGCCTAAGTCTTTCATCAAAATGAAATTCTTCACCTTTGTCAATAAAAGATACATCATTTCTAATCAACAATATGTCCTCCACATAATGTATTAGAAATATGTCTCAGCGCTCCCACTTAATATCTTGCAAATGCAAGCATCTTCATCGTCTCCTGATGAAAAACTCCTTTAACAGTTTCGTCATGGTGAAGATTCCAAATCCGCGATGCTTACTTCAACCATTGAAGTTTGCATGCCCTTTTAGCATCCTTTGAATTAACAAAACCCTTTGGACCATGTCATGCACACGTCCTAGGTAACCATTCTATTAGAAGAACTTTGTTTTATTTATTCATCTACCATATACCAAAATTATATGTAGTGGTTGCTACATTAATCCGTCCAAACTAAATATCGCTATGAAAGATCAAATCTTGTCATAGTCAACTCCTTGAACATTGTCGTAAAATACTTTATGACATGTCGACTATTTCATAGATGTGAAACATCTATGTCTGTTTCTTTATAGATCCAAATACGATGGATAGGTTTTTACACCTTTTCGGAGGGTCTTCCAAGTTCAAAAAACTTGATTTCTCGTGTACGGAACTATCACGGATTTTATGGCTTCAAGCCATTTGACGGAGTCAGGGCCCATCATCACTTCTTTTCATGTAGTCGGTTCATCATTGTTAAACAACAATGATTTACTCTCAAATCTCAGCATTTGATTGTTTATCCGACCTACTTGGTTCAATATGAACTTAGACCTCCATGACTACAACCTTTGAGGCACGTGAGCCATGAGCATTGTAGCTGCCTCCGGAATGTTTTCCGGCGCTACGCAACTCAGCAAATATAGCTAAGGTTCGTTAACCTTATCAAAGTTCTATTGTCCTCCCACTTAAATTTTTGTGAAAAAAATTCATTTTTAAAGAAACTTCACGTTTCAAGCGACAAACCCTTTTGTCCTCGATGTTATGGAGGAATACCCAATGGTTATTTGAAATAACCCACAAAGACATGTTCATCTGACTTTGGTTGTAAACATCTTAGTTATGCTTAGCATACCAAAATCTAAGAAAGAACAACTTGGGTTTTACCCCAAACCATAACTTACATGGTGTCATTTCAACGGATCAAGATGGAGCTCTTTTTAGTGTAAAAGCGGTAGTCTCTAAGGCTTTTAATCCTTTAAAACATAATGGCAGTTTTATAAATAACACCTTTGATCCAACCATGTCAAACAAGGTTCCATTACAAATCTCAAACACTCCATATTCCTATGGTGTTTCGGGATATGTAAATCTAGGTGTTTTGCTAAACTTGCAACTCAAATAAATCCCTTTATGATAAAATCATAAATCATTTATTTTCTTGTTACACTTGCAACTCAAATAAATCCCTTTATGATAAAATCATAAATCATTTATTTTCTTGTTACAATGATTTTACACTTCATCTTGAAAGTCTTTGAACATTTTCAAATATATCATACTTCTTTCTCATTATGTGAATATTTAGTCAAATTTCCGGAGAAAGCATATGAAGTTGAAATCCATCGCTTACGACTACACATAATGGACTACATACATCGATATGTATAAATTCAAATATTTTAGTCATTCCTTCTTCTTTGGCCTTTGAACAAAGTTTTAATTATCCCAAGGAAAGTCTCACAAGCGTCACTTGATCAAATCAAAGACTCCAAAATCCATGAATATGGAGATTCTTCATGTTTTCTTTCCAATATAATTTAAACGGCGATGCCACTTAGTAAATGATATTTCAATCATTTGTCTTGCAACATTTTAGCATCAGTTTTTATGGATGTGATTTCTCCAACTAGATTTGTAAATCATCCATCTTATATGGAATACAGTAATTATTTGAACAAACTTTGTTCTCATAATACCTGCTTTAATTAACTATTATTAGAACAAATCTTCAAGGCAAGCTTTGATGTCAACGAGAAATACAAACAACCGCTTGTTTGTTTTCGATGAATATCATCACATATTCTCTTGCTAGTTACTTAGGCCATTGTGGTTCATGAATTGCGTCGTTCTGTATGAAATTTCATACCAACCAATTCGGTATCCAATACCCAAGAACCACATTGTTTAACAAGCAAAGAATATAATCATAACATGTATATCATCTATATACCTAAACTGGATATTTCCAATATTTTCTTTTCTACCAAATATATTTTATAGATTCTCTTTCAGCATTTCCTTTTCCTTTTTAAAAGAATCTATAAACATCAACAGTGGCGCCATATACATGCCACATAGTCCAAAGCGTGTATATTCAAATAATAATAGCTTTGGACTTGCACTTTGAAGTAGATCACCATCATCAAAATTCATTCTTTAGTAATCTTTTAGTGTAGTAAACACTTTACATACATCTTCTATTCATCCTTACCATGACGACTTTCATGATCAAGCTAATGTAGCTTAATATCTTATAAAGGTGAATCGTGAGTATAATATTACTTTCCAAAACCCTTTTGGATGATTAGGATGTCTAGCATCTCCAACCTTTGCAAATTCTCATCCAATATGAGAACATATATTATACTCTATCATATTGCAACCAAAACATTGTTTCAGATATCGTTATATCTGCCACACATGATGGTTTCTAAAACAATTCTTTCAGCTCTTAGATAAACTTGATATTTGAAACAAGAATCATGGAGGCAAACATGATACTTAAGATACTAGCACTAGAATTGTTACTCTCGATTTAATACCAATTATTAAATTTCACGGAGTAAACAGAGTTTGCTAAAAGTTTGCAATAGTACTTTAAACTTTAGATTGACACTCAACACAATACGATACTAGTTCATAAAGTAAATATCCAGAATTCTATAGTTCTATTATCTCAGTTACAACTAAGCATAAGGTGGTGAACGAATGCCAATGACTATAACAAATTATGCAAATTCACACTGATTTAATATGATAAATTGAGTTCTACTAATCCAAATTAGAAATGAACTCCCACTCAAAAACGACATCCCTCGTGTCTTTTTGGTGATTACATGAACCAAATCCACTACACCAAGTCCGATCATCACGTGAGTCGGTGCATCTTCAAAGGCGAGCATCCATATGGTCATCATATCAAAACATATGACTCATGCTTAACCTTTCGGTCCGTGTTCCGAGGCCATGTCTGTACATGCTAGGCTCGCCAAGTAAGAACCTTAGTATTCGCGTGTGTAAAATGTCTTACACCCGAGATATGCTCGTGGATTCAAGTACACCCGATCATCATGTGATGCCTTGAAGCGACGAAACATTATCGGTGCATACTTAAGGAAGAACACAATTTTATCTTGATATCTAAATGAGGGATCATCTTATTATGCTAATAAAACGCCAAACTAGCAATATAAGATGCAACAAAACATCTCATGTTAATAAGTGAAATGATATGGTTCTTGCACTTGATCTCCATCATGTGCACCATGGTATGATCCTCATCATTTCTTTATGTGTTAGGCCAAGGTATATGGAACTTACACGTTATATGTGTTGTAAGAGTATTGACTTATACTTTTATTTACAACATCACCATATCATGACACTAGCCTAGCAACAATCTAAACTAGACGCCTCTAATTTATCCATTCCAAGTTTTACGTGGCTTAGGGCTTTCGAAGATAGAACCGTTCTCACCTACGAACATGAACCATAACAAGGATAACCAAATTGTTGACAACTCGTTGCAAATTAGATATTGACTATAGTGGGAGAGACAGACACCCGCCAGCCACTTATGCAAAACTAGTTGCATGTCAAGCGTGGAACAGGTCTCATGTGCGAGGACATGTAAAGTTTGTCCGGGCCGCTTCATCCCATTATGCCACCAATATCCAAGGTACAATTAAGAAGCAATAACATGATCATCATCGCCCACATACTCATGTGTACTACCCGTGCAAAGCATCCACGCATAGATCCAGCTCTGATACCACTGAAGGGTTCGCAATATAGAAAACAAAAAAATTCCTACGATGGGAACAATTGTGTACCAAGATCTATCTACTAGATACAAGCAACGGGTGGATATACATCCATAGAATACATACCCTCGAAGACCGAATAGCATTAATGAGGTTGTACTCGTGGATGATGTAGTCGAACGCTTGCCGATCTCAAGATCGTGATGAAGTCCATCTGGTCCAGCCGGTCCAGCACCATCAAGTCCAGCACCACAAAGCAGTGTTGCATCCGTGATCACACACACGTCCTTGTACCCTGACAAACTCCGCGCCCTCGCTCTAGCGAAGCAGCAGAAGCAACAAATCCTTCCAGAAAAATCCACCGGGAACATGTATTTCGCTGATCCGAGACCATGGGTAAATTCTAAAGGGGGGAGAGAGATCCTTCACGAGGAGGTGTGCTTTGAGAGGAGGAGAGGGGGGACTTTTATACGGAGAGGGGGGCACCCCAAGGGGAATGGCGCCCAGCCATGGTGGCTTCCCCCACCTCTTCCACATTCATGTGGGTGGAGCTCCCACTCAAAATGAAAAGCCTCCACTCCCATAAAAGAGCCTCCACTCAAAAATCCACTCACATGCATTAAATTTCCACCAAATTTAATGCAAGCTCTCATTTAAATAAAACTCTTTTATTTATTTATTCAGAATTTTGTTAATTACTTTAATTAACAAAAATTCACATAAAACCACTTACAACATTTCAATTTCACATGCAGAACCAGTTTCACCAATTTCAACCGAAACAGTTCCGGTGTCTACTGAAATAAATTATTGCGCTTTCCTTTTTCTTTCTCTGGCATATTATTTGCTCCAAATAGTGTCGGTATCCCTTAAGTGTGTCACCCTACTGTTCACGAATAATTTAGACATGATCGATACCCCTCTCCGATCAATAATCAGCAGCGGGACCTGGAGATCCGTACTGACTCCCACATATTCAACGATGACTTATGTGATCGTGTGAACCTTATATGCATGTAACTCAATCCCTTTGTCTCGTGATATATTACATGTCTGAGATTCGATCATTGGTATCTCCATACCTAGTTTGATCTCGTTACCGACATGTACTCTTTTCTCGTTCCCGTGATATAATATTCTAATGATCAAATCACTTGCTTGCAAGCTAACTAATGTGATATCACCGAGAGGGCCCAGAGTATATCTATCCATCATCGGGATGGACAAATTCCACTCTTGATCCATGAGCCTCAACATAATACCTTCGTAGCACTGAACCCATCTTTATAGTCACCCTGTTACGGTGTGACGTTTGATGTTATCAAGATACTCTTCTGGTGTTAGTGATTGACATGATCTCATGGTATAAGGACTAATATTACTTCGTATGATGTTATAGCAATATAAACACAATGACCTTGATCGTAATTCTATACTTCGGATGAATGTTAATCACATTATTCCAACAATGTTGTGACCTTGTTATTAACAACATCCAATGTCCATGATTAGGAAACCTTTGATCATCTTGTTAATCAACGAGCTAGTTTATAAGAGAGGCATAACTAGGAACTTCCTTTTTGTTTATTAAAAACACATGTATTAACGTTTCCATATTAATACAATTATAGCATGCAAAATAAACATTTATCGTAAACTTGGAATATACATAATAACAACTTTATTATTGCCTCTTAGGGCATATTCCCTTCAGTGTGGGCCCCCTGTGGACTAACTCCGCCTCCCCTCCTGGCTTCCTTCGTCTTCTAGAAAAATAGAATTTTCCATGGTTTTTCTGGTATTTTACGATCTTCGTGAAAATTGCATCTAGACACCGCTTTTTCCATCAGAATCCTGACTCCGGCAGTTCATCCTTCAAGAATCATCCAACATGCAAAAACATATGAAATAACATAAGTATCACCTCTTAATAAGGAATATATCAATGAATAGAAGCAAATTATGATATAGAATAGTGATGCAAATTAGACGTAACAACTCCCCCCAAGCTTAGACCTCGCTTGTCACCAAGCGAAAACTGAGCTCAGTAAACATGTCCACGGGTTTATGGAGTGAAGTGTCAATAAAAATAATACAGACAAGAAGCATCACACTTACTAATACACAACTCATAAAAGAAAGCAACTCACCATTATATAACTTAATTTGCAACAAGTATGGGAGTCATAATAAAGATGCATAAAGATAAATCATAATTGGGAATGGCAAACTTTGTTCTTGGTCAGAGAACAGTTGATAAACAATTTTCAAGCAAAGCTTTTTGTAAAGAAATTTATAACAGGAGTACTCTTTGCTCAAACATTAAAAACTTTTCACAATGATGGATTTCAAAGTAATACTCATTTAGATAAGAGTCTTGTGCAAAACAAGGAAGATAAGGAAAATGATTGAATAAATCATCATATGAATGATTGAAGCACAATAATTCAAATGCTTGCTGGAGATAGAGAGGAATAGGTTTACTAACTCAACTAATAAGTAGAAGAAAGGCCCTTCATAGTGGGAAGCAGGGATTTCAAGTTCATAAAGAGCTTTCAAAAGATTATGGTACTTACTAGCTTTGAGGTGATTAAGGTTAAAGTGAACAAAGATGGAGTATATGCTTGATGAAATATAAGTTGGCAATCTCATGGCCCTTGAGTATGAGGTCCGCTCCTCATGCTACTCAACTTTAGTTACCGGTAAGTTCTTGGCATAGTAAGTACATGCGTATCATAGAGAATCGCCAACGGGGTACCTCTTGCACATGATACATGAGCTATCCCATATCAAAATGACAAGGCTAGAAGACAATGAGCATCTCAACAATCTCTTATTAACCATGGGAAAATGGTGTTTTTTTCTCTCTGTCCTCTTTTCAATGTGTCTCTTTTTTTATAAGAAGAAAGCTTCATAGATTGCTCACTATGGTGATGCTGCAAGTTTCCACCATGATTAGGCATGGCTTAGGCTAGCGGCCCAGGCGTTTCTATAACACACATACATAACTCCATAGACTTACAAGCTCCCCGTTTATTTCACACCGACGACATCCGCAAACAAAATAGCATGATATCAGTTGGGTAGATATTTACAAGTGTTCAAAGTGTTCCCCATGACAGCACAGTTCTACTAATCCCAACGTATAGGTGCAAGCATATACAACTTCGATGACACAATGGTTCAAGTTTATTAGGGGAATAAAATAAGGTGTGCCATCAAGTTTGTGAGAGCTTTACTAACTAGTTTTCTCATAACAATAGAATTTTTAATTTGAAAGATAGATGAAGCTTGAGAATTTACTTGGAATAGCATTAATGCTAATAGGTAGATATGGTGGACACAAATGGCACAGGTTTTGGTTTAAAGGATTGGATGCATGAGAAGTATTCCCTCTTAGTATAGGTTTCTAGCTAGAAAGGCTGGGTAGCAAGCAAAAGAGTTGAAGGAAACAAGCAAACATACAAGTGATAAAGTCAAACATGCAATCTTCCCTGAAGACACAAAAGATCTTAAATAAAGAATACTAAGATTATTAGCCAATCAAGAAAGAAAATAAATGATACAAAATACATGTAAGTGCTTTTCTCTTTTCCTTTCAAACCTCAAAAAGTGTTGCTACTGACCAGAGCTCGGTTTGCCAAAACCAATTTAGATCTACTTTATGCTACCAAAGTGATACCAATACTAATCAACAAGATCAATCATATAATAAATATTGCAAACTAAAATAAGAAGTGCAAAAAGTAAAAGATGAAACTACTCATTAATATTCCATAAAGGCACTCTCACCAAGGGATACATAAATAACCAACTAAAGGAGAGATACTTCCACAATGCAAACCATCCTATATGATAACTTCTCTATTCAAGATATGACTCTACTAAAAAGGTAAAAAGATGAAAGATAATGATGTGATACCGGGGCACTCCCCCAAGCTTGCAACAAGCCAGGGGGAAGCCAAAACCTGATGATGAATTACTCCTTCGGTGGTGGTGGTGGTGTTCCCTTGATGAGCTTTTCAACCAGCTTCCTCAAATATTCAATCTCAAAGGTTAGAGTACGGCTCAACTCCGAAATATGCTCAATGCAGTTCATGATCATGTCGGACTGAGAATCCCAGTCCTTGTTATTCTTTCCCCACTCTTCCTCCTTAGAGTGTCCCTTCCCTACATGGTTAGAACGAGGCATATCCCAACTAGAGGGGAAACTTCCCTTTGGGAACCTTATGGAATTGTTGCTCATGTATAAGAGTATGGAAGGAGTTCTTGGTACGTGGAGGAAGTGAGCATGGAGCGAGGCAATGACGTGGAGGTTTACCTCCTGTAGACATCTGTGTTGTCCTCCTGAGCTTGATAGGGTTTGCCACCACTGTAATTCTTGCGACAGTAGCGCGGGTGTCCGGATGCTCGTCCTCCTTCACGTCCTCTTCATCCCCAACCAAGATCTCCTCCTCCTTGGGGTTTTGAGGATCATCTTACATGGGCTTCTTGCCCTTGTCGTTGGCGGAGACCGTGGTGCCTCTAAACTTGAGAAAATTTCCTGACAGAAACAGATCAAAACAAAAACACGATGAGAACACAATATACGAACCTCAGGGGATCCGGGGGTTATATATTACGAAGTTTTACTACATAAGGAAGGTACTGCACGAAAACGGGGTGGAGACGGACTCCAGGGGTCTCACACCCCCTGGTGGCGTGGCCAGCTGGGGCCCGTGCCACTGGTGGGTGTGGCCCACCCGGGCTCTGTTTCCTCCTCTTTTTAGTCTCTTAACCTTCCATATGGAATAAAAACAGCAAAAATATAAAGAAAGAGGTTTTTCGCGAACCTTCTGTTTTCACCACTTTTACCTATTCGGAAACGGACTCTGCAGATTCTTTCTCTCCAACACTTGAAAGTTCCTAACATACAAAGCCTCACCCAACTTCATTAGCAACATTAGTGTATGCAAAAACAATAAACCTTTGGGTTCAAACTTCAACTGAAATCCAACAAGACAAAAGCTACTGAAGAAACTCCTTTCAAAAGCCCAAAAGAATCTGAAAGGAAGTCGATTTAAGAGGCAAATGCAAATGATGGCAGAAATCTGTCAAAACAGACCAGCAGGTAATGATTGATTTTTGCGAAAACCTTATGTTGCTCAAATCAAAAAGTGCAAAACTAATGAAAGTTGGAAAAAAACTTGGGGCACAAGCACAGAAAATTACAGATCCGTCCGAAATACTGAGCTCCTTCACGAATTTTTACAATGCAACACAAAATTCTTTCCTAGGACAGCAACTCTCCCAACTCCTCTACTTCTCAAAAGTGGTTGATTTTGACACAAAAACCAAAAAAAGGATAAGTAGAGGTTATTACAAGTAATAACTTCCAAGACTCAATAAAACTATTGGGTTATATCCCAAGAAGTACTTTTCTTTAATGCCTTTAAGTTAGGCTTGATAATTTCAAAGATGCTCGCATAAGAGATATAGATTTGAAGTGAAAGAGAGCATCAAGAAGCAAATATCTAACACAATTGAGTCTAACCCACTTCCTATGCAAGTGAGTCTCATGAGAAAACAAATTAAAACAAAAGTCTACTAGCATAGGAAGACAAAACAAGTGCAATTCAAAGCTTTCAACATAAAGCGGGGAAACTTAATATTATTAAGATGTATAAAACCATGTTTCCCTCTCTCATAGTAACTTTCAGTAGCACTTTGAATAAAGTTGGCAATATAACTGTCACAAGAAACAACTTTATCAGAATGAGCATACTTACAATCATCAAAAAGAGGTCTAAGGTCATAAACTGGATCAATAGAAGCAAGTTGTTCAACCCTGAAATCCTCATTAGGCAATTCATTTTCATAAGGAGTTTTGGAAAATTCGGAAAAGTTAAAGTCATAAGATTCTCCATAACACTTGTTTAAAACTTTCTCCTTCTTATAATCTATAATAGCCCCACAAGTATTCTGTTGAAGTGTATAAGTGGATTGCACTAGGCCTTTCCATCAGTTCGGACTTTTGGTTGCGTTGGTTAGTGCATGAAGCTTGACATGGTATCAGAGCCTAAGGTCTCGAGTTCAAGTCCTTGCTTTCGCAATTTATCCTAAAATTGTTGTTGACCCCTCTATGTCCACGTATAGGCCTCTTGATTCATACGTGAGTTTCGCGCGCTGTCGCTCTCTTCCGGTTGCATGTGCTGACTTCTCTCCGTCACACGTGAGAGGGGGTGTTGAAGTGTATAACTGGATTGCACTAGGCCTTTCCATCAGTTCAGACTTTTGGTTGTGTTGGTTAGTGCATGAAGCTTGACATATTCAAGAAAGGTCTACCAAAAATGATAGGACAAGTTTTACTAGCTTCATAACCAAGCACTAGAAAATCAGCAGGATATTAATCTTACCACAAAGAACCTCCACATCTCTTACAATGTCGATTGGACAGGCTGTCTCTCTATTAGCAAGGTGAACAACCACGTCAATGTCCTCAAGTTCCCAAGGACCAATTTCATCCATATTGGAAACAAAGTAACAAACAGAAATAAAAAGCAATACTCATAGTAGAAGTTTCCTTTACCAGTTCCACTCTTCAATAGCGCTTCACTCCCCAGCAACGGCGCCAGAAAATAGTCTTGATGACCCACAAGTATAGGGGGTGTATCATATTACTTTTGATAAATAGGAGTGCCGATCCCAACGAGGAGCAGAAGGTGTTGACTAGTGGTATGGAGCATGAAATCTCTGTAAATACTTAGCAAATGGATTTTTAGGGTTTTTTAATAAAGCAGGGAAATAAAGTGCAAGTAAATAAAGACAGCAAATAATTGTAACAAGTGGCCCAATCCTTTCTTAGCAAAGGACGAGCCGGTGGTAATACTTATAAGGACCAAACGTTCTCGAGGACACATGGGAATATTGTCAAGTGCTTTCGTTTCATATAGTTGATTAATCTTCTTAGGTTTTATAAGTGTTTGTGTGGGTGAACGTGTGCTAATGTACCGACCTTACTTGGACTAATACATACTTGCGATTAAACCCCCTGCAAGCATCCGCAACTATAGGAAAGCAATTAAGATAAAAACCTAACCACAGCCTTAAACTTTGAGATCCTACACTCCCTTGTGCAAAGGTTTCCTAACGGGGGTTCGGGTTTCTATCACTCTGGCAACCCCACAATTAGTAGCCAAATACACAATGCATTCCCTTAGGCCCATAAATGGTGAAGTATCATGTAGTCGACGTTCGCATGACACCACTAAAAGAATAGCACCACAACTTAAATATTAAACCACTAAATAATACCTCAACACAATTCTACTACTAACAACATGACTTCTCCCATGTCCTCAAGAACTAAACGAACTACCCACGAGACATCATATGGATCAAGATCAGAGATGATATAATGATGGATAACTGTCTGAACATAAACAATAATTCAATGGTTCCACTCACAAGCATCAACTACAATAGTAATCAACATCGGGAAAGTTTCCCCTAAGAAATATGCAAGATTTAACCCAATTGTTACAGTAGGGTGGAGTGGTGATGATGGTGTTGGTGGAGATGATGGTGTGGATTATGATGATGATGATCCCGATGAAGTCTAGCTTGATGACGGTGTTGATGGCGACGATCTCCCCTCTCCGAGAAGGAATTTCCTCGGAAGAAATCTGTCTGTCGGAGAGCTCTTTCTCTCTCTGTAGTTTCCGCCCCACAGAGGTCACGAAATCTTTCTATGGTCGCTCCGTGAACTTTAGGGTTTCGGGAGGAAGATATAGGCGAAGGGGCGGAGCCAGAGGTGGGCCAGGGTGGCCACACCCCCTGTAGGCGCGATCCAGGGTGGCCCGTGCCTAGGGATTGTGGGCCTCCCGTGGCCCAACTCTGCATCCCCTTTTGGCTTCCTTCGTCTTCTGGAAAAATAGGATTTTCCATGGTTTTTCTGGTATTTTTCTGCTCTTCACCAAAATTGCATCTACACACCACTTTTTCCATCAGAATCCTGACTCCGGCAGTTCATCCTCCAAGAATCATCCAACATGCAAAAACATATGAAATAACATAAGTATCACCTCTTAATAAGGAATATATCAATGAATAGAAGCAAATTATATATAGAATAGTGATGCAAATTGGGCGTATGAGTACTACATGTCATCTCCAAATTGATGGACAAACTTAAGTAGTCAATAAAACTTTGTCTACTATGTTGCGGTTTGTTTAAAGAAGAACTTAAAATTGTGGGAAGAGTGTTTACCTCGTATTGAATTTGCTTATAATCGTTCGCTGCATTCTAACACAACATGCTAAAATGATATTAAAATTTCATGAGACTACTAAAGACAACATAGAACGCATGAATGCTAAGTATAAACTTGTTGGGGATAGAGGGAAAAAGCATGTTGTGTTTGATGTTGGTGATCTTGTTTGGTTACATTTGTGCAAAGACTGTTTTCCTGACATGTGCAAGTCTAAATTAATGCCATGCGCTTCTAGTCCTTTTAAGGTATTAGAGAAAATAAATGATAATGCATATAAACTTGAGATGCCTGCAAATTTTGGTACAGTTAGTCCTACATTTAACATTGAAAATTTGAAGCCTTACTTTGGTGAGGAAGATGAAATTGCATCGAGGACGACTTCAATTCAAGAATAGGAGTATGACGAGGACATCCCTTCTATTGATACAACCGATGTACATACAGCTACAGAAATACAAGGACCTATCACTCGAGCTCGTTCCAAGCAACTTATCTATCAGGTACTTTCATTTCTTGGAACTATTTCTCATATACATGAGAATGTTATGCTGCCTAAATTAGATGTGTTTGTTAATCTTAGGAATGATAGACCTAGCATGGACGAGAGGGACAAGCATTGGAGCATGATCATGCATGGAGATGGCACCAAGCATGTGAGGATTGAAGAGGACACCATGAGTGGAGATTTCAGAACTTTGAAGCCACCATAATGAAGATTGAAGGCTTGGATAAAATATTCACGAATACTACTTCATAGATTCGTCCATAGCTTAATTTGGTGCTGCGTCACCTTTATTTTGGGCCAGGCCCATTTTATTTACGCAGGAATTTAGATAGCCACTTTTTAGAGTCCGTATTTTGGGGAAAAGGACTTCTAGGGTTGGATTAGGCCACCACATCTATGGTTGGTGAAAGAACATGTTGGGCCCCCATGTGTGGTTTTGGTAATTAATGACAATCTTTATGGACTAATGTGTGCATTAAGTTATACTTGTAGGATTTGTCCATTGGCATCGCTTGGAGCATGTGTGGCTTCAAGGTTGATGAAATGCAAATAATATATGTTGGGCAAGCTCAATATGCGAGGTCGATGATGAGGAATTAAGAAAGGCGTTCCATCTTGAGAAGGGCAAGACCGTCTACATCGAGCTCAAGTGGAATGCTCAAGGCAAAGGTATAATCGTGATAGGTTTTCTCTTTTGCCGGTCTCTTGTTGTGTGTAGGAGACCGGGTTTAGGATAGATAACCGTACTATCAAGAGGGGCTCTCGTATGAGTAATTATGTCACATCGTTCGGAGAGAGCTCAAACCTTTTCATACTTGCATCATCATATTTGGTTGTTATTTGGTCTTATCCATGTGATGATATAGAGCTTGTGGTAATCTCCATAACAAGCTCTTGTTCATCTAAATCGGATCTCCCATTTGTATCTTGTTGCGAATTTAATTTATGCGGCTCTTCGGTTTCTCATCAAGTGAGGTATATCACATTATGCGGCCCTTGTCTCCCTCTATCCAACGCAATTTGAATCGGGTCAATCGGAGCTTCCAGTCAAAAGTTATTGCCGTTTGAATATTTGCCTGTCTGGCTGTTTTCTCGGCCAAGCGGTAGTACCGCCCGGACGGGCCGGTACTACCGCCCGGGCCTAAAAACGGCCCGATTTCTCTCTGTCTGGCTAGGTACCTTTTCCCGGTACTACCGGCCGGCCCGGTAGTACCGCCCGTGTGGGCCGGTAGTACCGGTTGGCCCAGTTATTTTACCCGGAAAATCCCCAGATCCAGATTTTGCGCACGCCCCGCACTCGATTTCTCTCAGATCCCATGCAGCGTTGACCTGCCCGTGTGCGCAGCTCCCGACCTCGCCAGGTCCCATGCGTCTGCCTCGCCCGCTCCGCTTCTGGCCCGGCCGCACCGCATGCCGCGCGCTGCCTTGCTCTGCGCTTCTTGTGGCGTTGCCATGCCATCTTCTTGGCTGCATGCGTTCTTGGCATGCGCCGCACGCCTTGCTCGCCAAGATGCGTACCGCATGCCGATGTCGCTGCTCTTGCCCAAGCTTGGCTCCCACGTCATGGCTTGCTCTGCCTTTTTTCTTCTTCCTGGCTAGTTCGCGTTTTCCTCGACCCGATTTGATTTATTCGGTCCGGTAGTACCGGTCGCATCCGGTACTACCGGTCCGTCCAGAAAAATACCCCAACGACCATATTTTGGCTAGCCCTATATAAGTCTTTTGTCCATTTTCTTTTAGGGTTACTTCTTTCTCCTCCTTTTGTCCAAGCTTTGCCCCCATTTGCTTTAATCTTTGAGCTTGATTTCTACTCACCCCTCCATTGATTCTTGCATATATTTGAGGGGTAGTTGGAGGAGATCTAGATCTATGTTTTGACCAAACCAAAACATCTCTTTGTGAGTGTATCTTTGGGGATCTAGATTTTGGGGGATTTTGTGTCTCTCTTTGATTCCTCCTCTCTTGTTCCCCCAATAGCTTTAGTAGCTTTGTTGGAACTTGAGAGTGAGGGATTTGAGCACCTTTGTGGTGTTCTTGCCATTTGCATTTGTTGCATCGGTTTGGGTTCTCCTCGGAGGATTTGGTTTGAATTGCTCATTGGAGCTTGTCCCTCTTGGGTTCTTGGAACCCTAGACGGTTTTGTGGCCTTGGTGGTATTGTAGCCTTGGTGGCATTTGTTGAGGCCTTTTGTGGCGTTTGTTGGGAGCCTCCAGTTAAGTTGTGGAGTTGTGCCCCAACCTTGTGAGAGGTTCCGGTTGCCACCGACAAGTGCACCGATAGTGGAAGCGTGGATCGATCCCATTGGGGTGAGATTCACCGGAGAATAAGGGAGGCCTTTTGTGGCGTTGGTGGTTTGATACCACCCCCTCTCCAAACGAGACGTACTCCATGTTGAGAGGAACTCGGTAAAATTTCGGTGTCCCCGCGTGCCTCGGTTATCTCTATACCCGAGCTCTTTACTTATGCACTTTACATTGTGATAGCCTTCGTGCTTGAAGTAATATATATCTTGCTATCACTTTGTTGCTTGTATTGCTTAGCATAAGTTGTTGGTACACATAGGTAAACCTTAGTTGTTTCTAGGTTGTGCTTTACAAAGTAAACACTAGTTTTATTACGCCTTTGTTGAGCCACTCTAGGAAAAGTTTTAATCGCCTATTCACCCCCCCCCCCTCTAGGCGACATCCGTATCCTTTCAGTTGGCCGAAACCTCACCTTTTCCTCCTTAAATACCCCTCATATCCGTCACTTTAGACTCGAATTTTGTTTAGACTAAAACTCAGCCATCATTGCAACTTCGTCAAGGCTCGAGTATCGCAGAGGCCTCTTGTACTTCGCAACTATACATGATCCCACCTTTTCAATAAGGCTTTCATCTTAATCCGCAATATCTTGATTGCAATATTAGTTATTACTTGTTCTCGATTTCAGGTATGAATTAAAACCCTCGTTGGTCAGGTTGATCGTGCTTCTGCAAGATCGGTAACCTCCAGGAGATTGGCCTAGCGATTGCATTGGCACTCGTGATTGCACGTGTAGTCGGATCGTCAAGACCGAACTCCACCCAAATCGACTATAACCATCTCATCGAAAGATCGGACACCTTTTCCCTATCACCATGACAATTACATCCCAATTAAAGGAGGTGGTGATTGTCGAGCTTTCTCCAACAAATCCAACACTTCTTGCATTAGAAAAAATTCAAATGAGAGCTTACTCTCACTTAAGATCTTGCTGACTCTAGGCACCTCTATCGCGCGAGCCCTGAAACTGGCCATTGTACTTGGCTCAAACTCCACCTACCTCTCGACCGTGAAATCACAATCACCACAAACGACAAGCTCGCCGCCCCTACATCTCAACTATGTCCCCATCTGGAGGAGATTGACTAATAAGCGAGGCGGCTTCAAATCCTCCTTTCCACCCCTGCCAAATCCAGCAACATCGCTGCCTTCTCCATCCGCTGCACTCCGTTCGTCACTAGTTGCAGGTACCAAACGTTGTTCACTAGCTGCACTCCGTTGCCTTCTCCATCCGCTGTATGTGAGTACGATGAGGGAAAGGAGATTGTTGGGCCACGTAGAGATTAAACAAAAAAATTTCCTCTAACATGGTGATACAAAGATCTAGCTGAGGTAGAAGGCCACGAGGATTACCACTAGACGTGCAGTTGCGGATTATGGATGAAGCGCGTCAGTTGATGCAGTGTAGTCCTCATGATCTGATCCGATCCCGATCTTTGTGGTGCTGATCGTACAACACCACTGCTGGTATCCACACGTACAAGGAGGAACGCCGATGGTAAAATGCTAGGTTCGTTACGGCGATAGGACTACTATGGAGCTAGGGTTTCAAACGCATGGAATGACCTAACCGTTAACCCTTTTGGGTTTCTGCGCCCCACTATATATAGGGTGTGAATGTGGGATCCACTCATCGGTGGCCCATTCACTAAATCCCATATTAGTCATCGTGAGTCCGACTCACTAACTCAGTCCAAATCTGGCTCGGGTCCAACCCAACTAGATTTCCGGTTCATATCCAATCCGAACTTGCTCCTGCTCTTAAGTGTGTGACCCCATAGGCTCATGGAAACTTGGACACGATTGGAGTCCGACTCTCAATAGATCAGTCGATAGCGGCTCCTAGCAGAACGTACCAACTCCCAAGTACCAAAGAGTCCTGACGACATGCCTTTCCAATGCGACTTACGTCCGAGTCCCTTTTGCCTCATGATATACCTTGTCAGACTATAGGCGAATAATTGTCATCCCTTAAATAGTCCAACTCTCTTCTTGATCCGAGATAAGTGATTCATCCGACTAACTCTTAGTCGATCACCTCGGTTAACAATTAACCGAGTCATGCATGGCCATGCTTTCTGAATCATATCATCCGAGAGGGCCCATAGAATATCTCTCCAACTGGAAGGGAAAAATCCCATCATGGTTATTCAAATCACATAGCTTGATTCTCAGTCGACCTGAACTCTGCCTTTATAACTGCCCAGTTACGGATCAGCGTTTGACAGAACCTAAGTCGGTGATCCTCAACTCGAACTGTGCAACAACCTCAGGTCTAAGGATTACATTGATTGAGATATACAAATGATAACTTGTTTGTTGTACCTCAATATGGGTCAATCTGACTCGCTAAACTCTTTAGCCGAATCTGTGTAAGTCGGAATAGCATCTCCATTCCCATGACAAGTGGAACCGAGTCATCAGCCGACTTTCACATTGGTCTAAGTTGTGTGTCTAGTACAACCTCGATGACCAAGGATATTTAGTACAAACAACATGAATGTATAGTACCACAACTGAATCACATATTTAATGATACACATCAAATGTTTATACAAGGAAAACTTAATAACTTTATGAATACAATGGGAAATATCATCATACATGATTGCCTCTAGGGCATATTCCCAACAGTCTCCCACCTGCACTAGAGTCAATCTTCCGACATCACATGTCTAGGTATCTAATGCCCATAGCTCTTAGGTGTGCCTGATACGTCCAATTTGCATCACCATTCTATATCATAATTTGCCTCTATTCATTGATTTGTGTCTTTTTATGAGGTGTTACTCATGTATTTTCCTTTGTTTTTGCATGTTGGATGATTCTTGGAGGATGAACTGCCGGAGTCAGGATTCTGATGGAAAAAAGAGGTGTTTTGATGCAATTACGCGAATATCAGAAAAATATTGGAAAATTATATTTTCCCAAAAGACGAAGGAAGCCAAAAGGGGAGGTGTAGCTGGGCCACAGGGGGCCCACACCCCCTAGGCGCGGGCCCACCTTGCCCCGCGCCTGGAGGAGGTGTGGCCCACCAGGCCGGCCTCCGACTCCGCTCTCTCGCCTATATCTTCCTCTCGGAACCCTAATACCAGGGGGGTCAACCACATAAAGATTTTCGCCGCCTCTGTGGGGCGGAAAACACCAAGAGAGAAAGAGCTCTCCGGCAGACAGATTTCTGCCAGCGAAATTCCTTCCCGGAGAGGGGATATCATCGCCATCAACACTGTCATCAATCTAGGCTTCATCGGGATCATCATCATCATCATCATCCACACCATAATCTCCACCAGCACCATCATCACCACTCCATCTTGTTGTAACAATTGTGTTGGATCTTGCATTAGTTCTTAGGGGAAACTTTCCCGGTGCTGATTACTATTGTAGTTGATGCTTGTGAGTGGAACCATTGGATTATTGTTTATGTTCAGATTGTTATCCATCACCATATCATCTTTGATCTTGATCCATATGATATCTTGTGGGTAGTTCGTTTAGTTCTTGAGGACATGGGAGAAGTCATGTTGTTAGTACTAGATTTGTGTTGAGTTATTATCCAATGGTTTAGTATTTAAGTTGTGGTGCTATTCTTTTAGTGGTGTCATGCGAATGTCGACTACATGATACTTCACCATTTATGGGCCTAGGGGAATGCATTGTGTATTTGGCTAATAATTGTGGGGTTACCGGAGTGACAGAAACCTGAACCCCCGTTAGGACACCATTGCATAAGGGAGTGTAGGATCTCAGAGTTTAAGGCTGCGGTTAGGTTTATATCTTAATTCTTTCCTGTAGTTGCGGAAGCTTGCAGGGGGTTTAATCACAAGTATGTATTAGTCCAAGTAAGGTCGGTACATTAGCACAGGTTCACCCACACAATACTTACAACACCAAAGAAGAGTACTTAGCTATTTCAAGCGAAAGCACTTGACATAATTACCATGTGTCCTCGAGAACGGTTGGTCCTTATAAGTATTTCCACCGGCTTGTCCTTTGCTAACAAAGGATTGGTCCACTTGCTATGGTTGTTCGTTGTCTTTATTACTTGTACTTTTTTTGTTGATTTATCAGAAAATCCCTAAAAATCCGTTTGCTCGGAGATTTCCTGCTCCATACCACTATTCAACACCTTATGCTCCTCGTTGGGATCGATACTCCTATTTATAGAAAGTACTACGATACACCCCCTATACTTGTGGGTAATCAAGACTATTTTCTGGCGCCGTTGCCGGGAAGGGAAGCGCTATTGAAGAGTGGAACTGTTAAAGGAAACTTCTACTGTGAGTATTGCTTTTTGTTTCTGTTTGTTGCTTTGTTTCCAATATGGATCACCCACTTGGTTTTATATTTGGGAAAACTACTACCACTGTTAGGGTAGTAGATGAATCACCACCTGTTGAGATAGATCCTTTTAAGATACCTACAAGTATTGTTGATCGTGTTATGGATAATTATTATTTTGGAGATGGAACTGTCCACCCTGGTGATCACTTGCTTTTTATCCATGAATTATGCGGGTTGTTTAAGTGTGCAGGTATCACAACTGAATAGGTGAAGAAGAAGTTACTCTATATATCCTTGAAAGGGAGAGCTGAAGAATGGTATAAGCTGCTGAAGAATGGACAATCCATGGAATGGGAGGAAATGGCTTCTCTATTTTATTCTAAATTCTATCTTCCCAATGAAATTCATAAGGATAGGAATCTGATATATAAATTTTGGCCTCGTGATGGAGAGAGTACAGCTCAAGCTTGGGGAAGATTGAAGTTACTAATGCTTAAATGTCCTATTCATGAACTCCCTAACAATATTATTATCAATAACTTTTATGCTAGGCTTTCTCTTCATGATAAATATTTACTAGATGCTTTTTGTGTTGGATCATTCACACGCATGAAGGAAGAAGCTAAATGGGATCTCCTAGACCGTATTCAAGAGAACACTGAATCTTGGGAGAATGATAAAGGAAGAAAGTCAGGTATAAACTATGATTATGAATGCATAAAATCTTTTATGGGAACTAATGACTTCCGTGATATTACTAATGAGTATGGTCTTGATTCTCAAGTTCTTGCGAAATGTTTTAAGGCTTTTTCCTCTTACATTGAAATTCCCAAGAAAGAGTGGGACAAGTACCATACTCCTTATAAAGACATTGTTACCCATGTTCCTGCTAGTGTAGAAGTTTGTACTGTTGATCCTATTTTGCCTGAACCTTATGTTGAGGAAATCCTTTTTCCTGCTAAGGTAAAGGAACATTCTATCATAGCTAATGTGGTTAGCAAAAGTGCAAAGAAAACTATGGAGCCCGATGAGAAAATAAATATCGAGCCTATAGTAGCTATTGTGAAAGATCTTGTCACTAGAAATATAGAGAACGAGCATTGTCTTCAGTGAAGACGCTTCTAATATTGTGTTTCATCTTAGAAAAGCTAGAAAATCTAGTGTCCCTGTGCTTTCTGTTAGAATTGGTGATCATTGTTATTATGGTTTATGTGAATTGGTGCTAGTTCTAGTGTTATTCCTTATGAGCTTTACATGGAAATTATGCATGAAATTGGTCTTTGTGAGCTTGAGGACCTTGATGTGGTTGAGACCTTGCCAATAGAGAGATAGTATGTCCCATTGGCATTGTAAGAGATGTGGAGGTTCTTTGTGGTAATATTAAATATCCTGCTGATTTTTCTAGTACTTGGTTCTGAAGCTAGTAAAACCTATCCTATTATCTTTGGTAGACCCTTCTTGAATACTTGTGGGATATCATAGATTGTAGGAAGTAAAAAATTTTGACTAAGTTTGATGGAGAGTCTTATGAGTTTAATTTTTCCAGATTTGCTAAAACTCCTTATGAAAATGAACTGCCTAATGAGGATTTCAGGGTTGAACAACTTTCTGCTATTTCTCTTGCTCCTAACAATGCCTTGCAGCAATTTATGGAAGATCGTGTAAGCGATGTCTTCATGAAGGAAAGAAATGATATTGGCGAGGTTTTCCTTCGTCGGCCTGAGCAACTTAAGCATAATCTACCCGTGGAAGATTTGGATACCACACTACCACCTAAAGGGGACCATGTTTTTGAATTAAAACCTTTACTTGATGATCTTAAATATCCATATCTTGATGATAAGAAAGTATATCCTGTTATTATTAGTTCTAAACTTTCAGGAAAGGAAGAAGAAAGGTTATTGGAAATACTGAAGAAACACCGAGGAGCTATGGGTTACACTCTTGATGATTTAAAAGGAATTTCTCCCACTATATGTCAGCATGCCATTAATCTAGAACCTGATGCAAAACCAGTTGTTGAGCACCAACGCCGTCTAAATCCTAATATGAAGGATGTGGTAAGAAATGAGGTATTAAAACTCCTTGATGTTGGTAGTATTTACCCTATTGCTGATAGCCAATGGGTTAGCCCTGTTCATTGTGTTCCCAAGAAAGGGGGAATAACTATTGTGCCTAATGAAAATAATGAGCTTATACCCCAAAGAGTAGTGGTTGGGTATAGGATGTGCATTTATTTTAGAAAGGTTAATAAAGTTACTAAGAAAGATCATTATCCTTTTCCCTTTATTGATCAAATGCTTGAGAGGTTGTACAAAAAGACTCACTTTTGTTTTCTTGATGGTTATTCTGGGTTCTCTCAAATTGCTGTGAAATCACAAGACCAAGAGAAAACCACTTTCACTTGTCCTTATGGCACTTATGCTTATAGGCGTATGCCTTTTGGTTTATGTAATGCTCCTGCTGCCTTTCAGAGATGTATGACTGCTATCTTTCATGGTTTTGTGAAGAAATTGTGGAGGTTTTCATGGACAATTTCTCCATCTATGGAACTTATTTTGATAACTGTGTGCATAACCTTGATAAAGTTTTGCAGAGATGTGAAGAAACCAACCTTGTTCTTAATTGGGAGAAATGCCATTTCATGGTTAACGAAGGGATTGTTCTTGGACACAAGATCCCTGAAATAGGCATTGAAGTTGACAGAGCCAAAATTGAAGCAATTGAGAAGATGCCTTGTCCTACAGATATTAAAGGTATTCGTAGTATCCTTGGTTATGTTAGTTTCTATAGGAGGTTTGTTAAATATTTCTCCAAAATTTCAAAGCCCCTTACTAATCTTCTTCAAAAATATGTAACTTTTCTTTTTGATGATGATTGTAAGGAAGCTTTTGAAACTTTGAAGAAATCTTTGACTACTGCTCCTATTGTTCAACCACCTGATTGGAGTCTACCTTTTGAAATTATGTGTTATGCTAGTGATTTTGCTGTGGGTGCTGTCCTTGGGCAACATATTGATAAGAAGTTGAATGTTATTCATTATGCTATCAAGACTCTAGATGCTGCTCAAAAGAATTATGGTACTACTAAAAAAGAGTTATTAGCTGTAATCTTTGCCTGTGATAAGTTTAGACCCTATATTGTTGATTGAAATATTACTATTCATACTGATCATTAAGTACCTTATGACAAAGAAGGACGCTAAGCCTAGGCTTATTAGATGGGTGTTGCTTTTAAAAGAGTTTGATCTGCATATTGTAGATAGGAAAGGTGCTGAAAATCCTGTTATTGACAATTTATCTCGTTTGGAAAACATTTCTTTTGACCCTTTGCCTGTTAATGATAGTTTTCGAAATGAGTAGTTGGCTGCAATAAGGGTAAGTCCGCATGAGAGTCCTTGGTATGCTGATTATGCTAACTTTATTGGTTGCAAGTATTTGCCTCCAACCTTTACAGTTCAACAAAGAAAATTCTTTTATGATCTAAGGCATTACTTTTGGGATGACCCACACTTATATAAAGAAGGATTAGATGGTATTATGCGAAGATGTGTTCCAGAATTTGAACAATAAGAGATATTGAGAAAATGTCATGGCGGCGCTTATGGAGGGCATCATGCTAGGGATAGGACTACACAAAAGGTTTTATGGATTTTATTGGCCTACCCTTTTCAAGGATGCAAGGAAGTTTGTCTTATCATGTGATGAATGTCAATGAGTTGGTAACATTTCTAGACGCAATGAAATGCCTATGAATTATTCTCTTGTTATTGAACCTTTTGATTGTTGGGGATTTGACTTTATGGGTCCTTTTCCTCCTTCAAAAGGGTATACCCATATTCTTGTTGTTGTTGACTATGTTACAAAGTGGGTAGAAGCCATACCTACAAACATCGCTGATGGTAAGACCTCTTTAAAAATGCTTAAGGATGTTATTTTTCCTAGGTTTGGTGTGCCTAGATATCTCATGACTGATGGAGGCTCTCATTTTATTCATGGGGGTTTTAGAAAAACTCTCGCTACGTATGATGTTAACCATAAAATTTCTTCAGTTTATCACCCCTAAACCAGTGGGCAAGTAGAACTCTCCAATAGGGAAATTAAATATATCTTGAAAAAGTCTGTTAATAGATCTAGGAAAAACTGGGCTAAAAATTTGAATGATGCTTTATGGGCTTATAGAACTGCTTATAAAAATCCTATGGGCATTTCTCCTTACAAAATGGTCTATGGGAAAGCTTGTCACTTGCCTTTTAAAATTAGAACACAAAGCTTATTGGGCAGTGAAAGAGTTGAATAGAGATTTTAAACTGGCTGGTGAGAAAAGATTGCTTGACATGAGTACCTTAGATGAGTGGAGAAGTGAAGCTTATGAAATGCTAGACTCTTAAGGAAAAAGTAAAAAGATGGCATGATAGGAGAATTCTCAAAAGGGAGTTCCATGTTGGTGAGGAAGTTCTTCTGTATAGGTCTCGTCTCAGATTTTTTGCAGGGAAACTACTCTCAAAATGGGAAGGACCTTTTGTTATTGAGGAAGTATATCGTTTGGGTGCTATCAAAATATCTTCTTTGAAGGACAACAAAACACAGGTGGTGAATGGCCAAAGGATCAAACATTATATTTCTGGAGATTCTTATAATGAAGACGTTGACATTATTCAAATGGTGACTTCGGAAGAATTTATTAGAAACCAGACACCAAAATCTGCAGAGTCCGTCTTTGAGTAGATAAAAGTGGTGAAAAAAGAAGATTCGTGAAAGCCTAATCTTTTTATATTTTTGATGTTTTTAATACATATGGAAGGTTACAAAGCGAAACAAATAAGGAAACGGAGGCCGGGGTGGCCACACCCACCCCAGCGGCCCCACCGGTCTCGCCGAGGTGTGAGCCCCGAGCCTCGCCTCCTCGTTTTTGTCGATTCTTCCTTATGCTTTGAAACTTCATAATATATAACCCCCCGGATCCCCCGAGGTTTGTGTATCGTGTTCTTGTATTGTTTCTGTTTCGATCTATTTCTATCAGGCAGATTCTCAGTTTTGGAGTCACAATGTCTTCCTCTGGATCACCCATGTAGAATTTGTTCGCGTATGTCATCAACCCATACATGTATGAGTTGAGGATTCATCCCAAGGAGTTGATTCTCAAGGATGGGAAGGTGCAGATGAAAGAGGTTCAAGGCCCTAAAGGAGAACGCAGTCTGGAAGACAGGATGGAAGCATTGGACTAGGAAGTTTTTAGGTACAAGAAGATGGCAGAACGCGAAGTGAATGTTATTTACAAGATAAGTTTAGAACTCATCGCCAAGCACGAGGAGGAGGTTGCTAAGCTTCGAGAAGAAATCTTCTCGCTCCCTCAGACCACCAACCAATTACAAGCACAAATCTACAACATAAAAAATCAAAAGTGTGAGTATGAGGCTAGATTTAATCGCATAAGCTCTGCTGCTAGTTTCAGGATTGCAGAAACCAGGACGTCCTTTTTGGATGGGGAACATTTTCCCTGGAAGTTTGATGATGACAGGAGAACACCGCCGCTAAAGGAGTAATTCGCCATCAGGTTTGGCATCCCCTTGGCTTGTTCCAAGCTTGGGGGAGTGTCGCGGTATCACATCATTATCTTTTAGCTTTTTAGTGGATTCATATCTTTGGTAGAGAAGTTATCTTATAGGTTGGTTTGCATGTGGAAGTATCTCTCTTTTATCATCTATGTATCCCTTGGTGTGTATACCTTTATTGAATATTAATGAGAAGTTTCATCTTTTACTTTTTGCACTTCTTATTGTAGTTTGCAATCTCTATTATATTGTAAGATCCCACCTTTATAAAGGTAAAGATCCCTGTGATTGCAATGCTAGTCCCTGGATCAAATGCTAGCATCCACAGTTTAAGATGAAGTACACAGAAACAAAGGTCATTATTACATCGTCATTCCAGAGATAACATAGTATTTTACAACTCCATATCCACAGGCTTAATACAAGAGTTTAACTTATCAATATAAATAAAGTCTTCATCTTCATGTGCCACGGGCAAGCATGTTGAGTGTAGACTCATGACCTCTAATCATCATCAGAGTAACCTGCAAAATCACAAGTTACAGCCACAGTGGGTCAATACATTGGAATAGTATTAGCAAGTGATACATTAGTAGAATATTAGCATCTAGTTACTACATGAATTTGGCTAAGTGTAGATTAGGCTTGCTTTGCTCAAAATAGGTTTTACCTATCAGTTGAAATCACTAAGTTTTGTTTGGTAAAAACTTTCCCAAGGAAACACCAATGGAAATTGGTGAACCTTCACCCTTGTTCAACCACAAGTTTTAACTTAGAAAAATTGGGATGAGGAGATTCTTGATAGCTTCCATGTCTTGGTGCTCAAATTGTCCAATACCAGGGAAATGGCTAAGTACTTAGGTTCTTCCATCTGCAGAGGTGGTGCACTTTCCCCACAAGACTTGATTTTCACCAAGATAGGACCTTTCAGAAGCCATCCCTTAGACCAAATGGACGCGTTCCAACCTATCATCCCACTACCACCAACTGTCCAAATGGGTAAGTTATTGCAACCTATATGATCCAGGCAGAGCCCATATTGCCATGTGGCTGCACTAGAAGCTTCTTAACATTTGGCATCTCAAATCCCTTAATTCTTGGGTGGCAATCCACAAGTGAGATACACAAGGTAAACCATAGAAATGGGCCTAGTGTAACCACTCAACACAAACCATTCTTTACATTCCACACAGGTGTTTTTTCACTTAGTTGTTTTATTAAGCAAAACATAAGTCAAAGACTTAGAAATATTTCTCATAGCATGTATATATAATCCACCCTTGGTTACTACTAGCTAGGCTAAGCATGGCAATAGCAAGTATCTTAACTTAGAGGAAATTCTAACATTTCTACCACTACTAGGATTTCCCAAGCATAGCATATAGATACTTAGTAAAATTATTCATGCAAGCCCTATGCAAAATATTTCTAATGCATAGTAAAAATATTGGGATAAAAATATGAAGCACCACTTGCCTTGATAGTTGGGAGAGTAGCAACAATCCTCACAATCACAATCACCACTAGCACCAAAATCTACACATAAAATGATAGCACCAAATTCACATATCAAAATTAAACAAGCAAAAATATATGAATGCATGCAAATGCTATGTGATGATTTTTTTCTAAACCAAAAAATACAAGTGAAACAGTACTGAATCATAAACAAAACAATTATACACTAAATAAAATTAATTTGACCCTTAGAACATTTTCCATACCATTTTTATATACAAAATAAGCTTAGAAATGTCTCTGCAAAAACAACCCATTTTACAGATGAAATTTATTAAACAAAGTGCATAATCGGATAGAATTCTTTCTCCTGATTCCAATGATATAAAATTTACAAAATTTGAACGTGTGGATCAAAATTTATGAATTTTGCAAGTTTGAACAACTAATAGATCTATTTCCAGATTTTAAATCAAAACACAGGCCACGCGGAGCTGTCTGATTGGTTGGTACCGATTCGCGCGGATCACGCTCGCGGGCCGTTGGATCTAAGTGGAAGTGCACAGCTAGATCTCCGCGTACCGGTTCGATTAAGTGATCTATTCCCGAGTGTTGGATCTAGATCTAATGGCTAAGATGCAAGCGACCAAAGACTGGCGGCGCCAATGGTTGTTGGCGGCGGCGGCTCTTCTGCCAGCGACGCACCGGTGATTCCGGAGGGGGCTAAGGGTTGAGCAGTGGCTTACAAGACTCGCGGGAACACGAAGATTCTCAAGGTGTTGCTGGCGTGGGCGGGGGCGTGGTGTAGAGGTTGCTGGGGCTCGTCGAAGTTGGAGGCAGCGTCGGGTTTGCTCGGACGGTAACGAAGGCAACGTTACTGGCCACCCTAGAACAAACCAAGGGTATCAGCGTGTGCACAACGCTCATGCGAACCTGACAGGGTCAAGTAGAAGGCGCGGGGCGGTCGGTTTTTACCTCAATCTCTCACCGGAATTGGAGACGGCGTCGGATGCCCACGATGCTCGTTGAAGTCGATGATCTGGATCACAAGCAGACGAACAAAGGGGATCAGGAGGTGCGCAAGGATCAGGGGATCATTCTAGGGTGAGCGAGGAGTGGGTGCAAACACTAGACTTAACGGAATACCTCGCCGGAGCTGGTTCTGTCTGCGGCGGTGTAATGCGAAATAGAGGAAGCCTAGTGGCGGAGCGAGCGAGTGGAGTGAGGGGAAAGCTGCAGAGTGGAGAGGGGGTTTTGTAGCCGGATCAGGGCGAGGATCACACACGGAAACGCCAGCAATTACTCGGGTTTAAGGCACGGCAGTGATGTCGGAGGCAACAGCTAGCGACGTGGTCGTGGGCGTGATTTGGGGAAGACGGGGGTGAGCTGGTGAGGGTCCACCAGTCAGCGACTGTTTAGGTAGCGCGGGTGCGGTGAGAAAAAGAGGGAGAGAGGGAAATCCCGGGTGGGCTGGCTATTGGGCTGCTTCTGCTATTGAGCTCAAATGCTATCGCCGGCCTTTTTCCATTTCTCTTATCTTTATCTTTTTCTGTTTGATTTTCCAGGAATCCTTTTCAAATGAATTTAAAGTTGTTTGAATTCAAACAACTCCTGGATTTTTGTAAGGTGAAATAAGTACATAATTGGCTACAGAACAATGTTGTACAGTTGGAAATACATGGGCACTTTGGAATTTAAAAATAAACAATGCCTTTATCAATTGTTTAATAAAGACATAAGAGTGGTTTTGAATTCATACTTTGTTTTGAAAATTTTGTCTAAGCTTTAGGAAACCTCTATCAACTCTAAGTTCAAATCTTTCTGGTTTAAAACAAATAATCTCCTACTAGAGAGTAGCATTGGGCCATTGCCCCGCTTACATAAAATAATAGACATTCAAATGCTTCTGTTTTTGAAATCTTATTTGAAATGATCGTAAAATGATTATGAATGCATGAATGATATGCAAGCTTTGAAATCATGATTTTTGGGATGTTACATATATGATTGATCTTGTTGATCAGTATTGGTATCACTTTGGGAGCATCAAGTAGATCTAAATTGGTTTTGGCAAACCGAGCTCTCGTTAGTAGCAACACTTTTTGAGGTTTGAAAGGAAAAGAGAAAAAGCTTACATGTATTTTGTATCATTTGTTTTCTTTCTTTATTGGCTCATATGCTTAGTATGCTTTATTTAAGATCTTTTGTGTCTTCAAGGAAGATTGCATGTTTAGCTTTATCACTTGTAGGTTTGCTTGTTTCTTTTAACTCTTTTGCTTGCTACCCATCCTTGCTAGCCAAAAACCTGTTTTGAGAAGGCTTGCTTCTCATGTTTCCAATCCCTTTGAACCTAACATGTGCCATTTGTGTACACCTTATCTACCTATTAGCATTATTGCTATTCCAAGAAAATTCTCAAGTTTCATCTATCTTTCGAATTAAAAAATATATTTTGTTATGTGACAACTAGTTAGTAAATCTCTCACGAACTTGATGGCACACCTTATTTTATTGCCCCTAATAGACTTGAACCATTGTGTCATCGAAGTTGTATATGCTTGCACCTATACGTTGGGATTAGCAGAACCGTGTTGTCACGGGGAACGCTTTCAACACTTATGGATACTTATCCAGTTGATATCATGCTCTTTTGTTTGCGAATGTCGTTGGTGTGAAATAAAAAGGGAGCTTGTAAGTCCATGGAGTGATGTATGTGTGTTAGAGAAACGCTTGGGCCGCTAGCCTAAGCCATGCCTAATCATGGTAGAAACTTGCAGCATCACCATAGTGAGCAATCTGTGAAGCATCCTCAATAAAAATCTATGCAAATAGTAAATAAAAAGATCGCTGAGATGCTGTCACATCCCAAGATTTTCCAAATCTTGTAATGTGAAAAATAAATAATTGTTGAATTTTAGGGGGAAAAGAAACTTTTGTTTCTAAATGGAAACTTAAAATCCCATCTTGAACAAACTTTGGTTAATATTTGAATCCAACTAGATTCAAATCAAGTGGAATGCATTCATCATAAATGCATCTGGAAATTTAAACACTTGGAAAACAAACCAAAATCCTAAAACCCTAATGGAAGGAAACATTACCAAGTTATCTCTAAGCCTATGGATTTGATCCATATAAAAATTGGTGAAACAAACATTTCAAAATGGTCATGAATGACAAATGGAAATAATATAAAACCATATAAATTGGTTTCACTTAATTTGAAGCCATAGATAAAATCTTATGAATTTAATAGGATAAGGGAATTGAATATCCAAAGCTAATAAAGCACCTATATAAAAATCCATACCAAATGGTGAGCAAATAATCCTAAAGATATTTAAAAGAATAAACAAATATTAAACAAGATCTTACCAATCGGAATCACCAAGTTTGGATCCTTAAATAAAAATATATGGATTTTATAAGATAAAGATAGAAGTATTAAATGAGGAATATTTAAAGGCCAAATTAAATATTGACCTAATCCATAAGCAAATGGAATAAATATAATCCAAATCCAAATAAAATAATGGATAAAGAATTTTCAAATTAAATGAAAGGGGCATTAACCAAATTCTACTTCTATTTTGAATAAAGTCAAAATCCCTATTAGAAATGATTAATTAAATCATGGGAAAATAATATTTGGAATATACCCAAGAGGAATAAAAGTTGTTTAATTAACTTAAATAAGATCAAAGAAATCTTCCAAATAAAATTTATGGAATTAAAACTATATTTAATTTCATAGGAATAAAGACAAATACCCAATTCAAATGATTTATAAATCATATTAAAAACATTCCTAATAATTCAAGGTGAATTATTTGACACCCAAATAAAAAAAATAAAACCTACTGAAAAGATTTGGAAGAATTTAGATTTCAAATGGAGTTTGAAAATATTATTAAATCTTATTTGGATAAATGCTAGGGCCTATTTTAAATAATTAAAAGACCCTAAAAAGAATAAAAGAAATATTCTAGTTTTGACTTTAAAATGTATTATTAATCAGTATTTGATTGCACACAAAGTTTGAGAGAAGTTTGAATTCAAATGAATGTTTGAAATGTTTAAACAAAATCAAAACAGAAAATCAAATGGGAAAAAAGAAAAAGAAACAGGAACAGGAAAAAAATAATAAAAGGACCCAGCCCAGCCCAACTAACCTATCTGCCCAACAGCGCAGCCCAGTTCCTCCTTCCAACCCGAAGCGTTTTCGCACTCGCAGTTGAACTCACTCAGTCGCTGATGGCTTGGACCCACTTCTTCTCTCTCTCACTCGCTGACACCAGGCCCCACTACCACCTCACCATCGTCTCCACCCACGCGAAGACCATGCCCCCTGGCCGTTTCTGTCGTCGATTACTCGCGATCAATCCTCCTTAATGCCGCGTTTATTCCTCATCGTGACCATGCAGTATTAATCGCCATGCTCCCCTCTTCCTTTCCCCCCAACCAACGCCACCAGAGAGCCACCAGGCTACTCGGAATCATCTCCGAACCCCCACTGTCTCCGACGAGCCTCTGCTCCAATTCCGTCCACACCTCGCCGTTCCTCGACCCCTCGACCACACGAGCATGTTCCACAGAATCTGGCGCATCTCCCAGTACTCCTAGATCATCCGTGCAAACTCCCTAGCATCGGCATCCTCAACGCCACTCGCCACCGTCTCCGACTTGAACTCCGACGAGCTTCCTAGGTATCCTCCGTCCGCCCCTGTTTCCCCTGTTGATGCTCCTGTAATCCACGCTCTCGCTCGCGTCTAACGGCACCTCTATCTCGCCTTCGGTTACATGTAGCCTCGCCCCTGTCGACAACCATGTGAGCCCGAGCCAGAGGGCAACTCCGGTGAGCAATTACGTTCGTCCTCGTGTGCCCCCTTCCTCCTCGCGAACGAGTTGAGCATCAGCACGTCAAGGCGAACTCGGTGAGCCCCCTCCCTCTCTTTCTCGGGTCATGCATCATCGGCAGTGACCACGCCAGAGCGCCGCCGCCAGAGCGCTGCCGCCAGCGCCGCTCGATTTAGGACAAACTGTTTTGCACCGTTAATCTCCATCTGGCGGCTTAGATAGATTCATTTAAGCGAAGGGGTAAGGCTGTCTCTGTGCCGCATGAATCACTTTAAATCCTACGGTCCATGTTGCTGATCCGGACGAACCGGTATGGGCGAATAGAAAACATCCACGTGGCCCAGAGTTTGTTATAAAAACAGAAATTGATCTATTAGATTTCAATTTTGTAAAATTCATAACTTTCAAACCACAAGTACAAATTTTGCAAATTTTATATCAATGGAATCATCAATACAAGTACTTTCCAACCATGCACTTTGTTTAATGAATTGCTTCTGAAAAAATGGTTGTTTTGGCAGAAACTTGTGTAGGCATATTTTGGATATAAAAAGTGTTCTAAAATTATTTTGGTGATAAAAACTTTGGCAAATGGATTGTTTTGAACCTACTGACGATATAAACCAACTTGTGGATGCAAAATCATATTTTGTGAAGCAAGAGAATAAATCCTTGAATTAAAGCATTTCTAGTCAAATAAAAATGTTGATTATGGTTTAAAAATGCTTTTGGAGGAAACCCTATGGGAAAATGTTTTGATTTAAACTCTCTGACCCCAAACACCAAGTTTTAGAATTAAAAATGTTTTTGGTGAACCCTATAAAGACTGTTGCTTTGCTAAAGGCATTTTCAACCACATAAAATAATGCTTTGATTTAAAAAGAGTTTATAGATAAAATATTTTGCAAATAGTCTTGACACTTTTATAAAAATACCAATAAGTGTTTTAGAATGTTTATAATCCATTAGAAATCACTTTTCCAAATAAAAAAATCTATGGCATGCTTGCATGCATTGTTTTGATTCTATTATTTTATGTGATGTTTGCTTGAATGGTAGATTGTATTTGTGCCTTTCTTGATTGAATTGTAGTGACATTTGAAGAGTGTGAATATTGCAAGATCAAGGAGTGAACTTATATTCTCTACCAAAAAGGCAAGTGATGCTTCATACTTTTTTGTCCCATTATTTTCACTATTGTGGCATCCCGCAAAACCACTACTAGAAAATCGCGTTGTTTTTGTGCATTGCATCATCATGACCGCATGCTCATGTCATCATGCCACATTGCATTTGTGCATCGTCATCATCTTGCATGTGCTTGTATAAAACTATTTTCAGAAAAACCCGTCTTTGTTTTCTAAACGCCCATCTTATTCAAACACCAAAATCCGGGTCGCCGGGATATTTTTGCTTTGCCCGATATTGGTTTGCAAAAGTCTCGTTTGAAATAAATAAAAATATTAATTATTTTAGCGGGGCAGTCGAACGGGCCGATTGACCCGAACGACCGCCCCAGAAATTTAATCGGTCCAAATAGACCGACCCCTCTAAATCCTAAACTCACCCAACCTACCTACCCACCCCTGCCTCCACATCACTCTGGCCAATCAGAACATGCCACCTCACTTTTCCTCTCTCCCTCACCCTATCCTACACAGCCACCTCACCCCTCATTCTCCCTCTCCCTCACACTCAGCTCACCATCCCCACCACACACGCACTACACGCACGCACGCCCAACCCCCCAACCTCTGGCCGCCCGGGCCCCACCGGTCCCACCACCAACCTCCCCCACGCGTGCGACCCTCCCCAGCTTCTTCTTCCCCGCACGCAAACCCCCTCCCCCGCTCGCCTCCTTCCCCACAGAGAACCCCGGCGCCCCGCCACCGCTCTCCCTTCCTCTCCTGTGCGCCGCCACGCCACCCAGGCCGCCCGTCCCCGACCTCGCTCCCTCACCGGACCGACCCTGCAAGCCCCGTGGCCTTGCCTTTGCCTCGCCGCCCGCCTCCGCCTCAGCGCTCGCCTGAGCCCGCTCGCCCTCGCCTCCGCCTCGGCCCTTGCTCATGAGCCGCCGCCCGCAGTGAGCCGCTGTTCCGCGCCCTCTCTGGAGCCGCTGCTGCTTCCGCCCCTCCATGCGTCTCTCCCCAGGCAGCGACCTGCCTCCTCCGTCAACCGCCCGCGTGCGGACCGCCCGGACCTCCGCCGTCGCCTGCCAGCTTCGCCGCAGCCCGCCTCGCCGGACCACCTCCGGACGCTCCACCGAACCCGCCGGACCCGCTCCGCCCGCTGCGACCTCACCATGCTGGCCGACGCCATGTCGCCCGCCAGCGTCTCCGGCGCCCGCTGCATGTGCCGCCCTCGCTGTTTTCGTTTCCCTGCAGGTCATCGTTGCTAGTACCAGGGGGTGCTGCTCCGAGGCTGGAGCCTCTCGGTTCCTCTGCCTCGGGTGCCGTGGGTAGTACCGGTATCGAGTGGAGGAAGTACCGAGATGGGGCCGAAGAATCACCAAAACTGTTTTTCCGTCGACATGGGCCCGATGACCGTCGACCGCCTCTTGAACGCCATGCCTTTCTACACGAACGCCGTACCTCGTCGAACCCCCGGAACCCCGAGGTCTATCGCCATCGGACAAGCACGTCGCGGACCCTTGAAGCATGGATCGGATGTCCGAAGGTCTTCTACTTGGACGCCAAGATCGCCTCACGGACGCGCGACGGATTTGGAGGAACCCTCGGACGCCAAGTTCGCCTCATGAACCCCGAAGACCGGACCTAGCAGGATTGACATGATCTTCTTCTCGGACGCCAAGATTCGTCGAGGGCCCGGAACGACAAGTACCTCCTCGAGAACGCCGAGTGCTTCGCCTCGGACACCGAGACCCCGACGCGACAAGAACCTCATCCCGAACGCCATGACCGTCAACATGACCCGAAGACCCCGGATGCGTCAAGAACTACCCCCGATATCCGAGAATGATCCCGGAGTCCGAGAACGCTTCCGTCGAACCCTGAACCCCAGATCCGGACCCCGAGACCGATCCCGGACCCCGAACCCCGGAAACCCCAAGATCGTCGAGACCCCTAATGTGTGACCCCTTCTCGCCAACCCTATTTTATCAATGAAATATAAACTTGTCGCATATTAAATTGTCATTCATCTCGCATGCATATTATCGTGTGGTTTGGGGGCCTTATGCCGATTCACCTAATAATTAAATATGGGGCCCATATGCGGGCAAATCTAGTCACATATCGGCCTCATTTAAATTTGTGTAGCGAACCGGTGCTATCTTTTGCCATGCTAAAACTACATTTAAATTGCGGGGTAGATAAACAACTTGAACCATATAATCATTTGTCGGGACCCCGGTTCTGCTTAATATGACCTAATTGCATTGCACCCTTGCCATGCCATGCATCATGCCGATCTTCTGCCGTTGTATTAAATATTGCATCCGGTGTTTATTCTAGTGTTTTGCTTCTTCGCGGATAAGGCCGTTGAGTTGATGTGAGCTTCGCCCCGATCTTCGGTTGAACCTTCAGCAATGTTTTCAGGCGAGCATCTCCCCCTTTCTACCTATCTTACTTTTATAGTCTTTATTCCCTCCTGTTGATCTATTGCTATCTGTGTTGCGATGCTTTAGTTTCCGTACCTGTGATATACCGTGCAGCCCTATATTGCCTTGGACACATCCTATTACTTGTTGTTTGGTAGATAGTTGGACTTGCGCGTCGTAGTTGCTTGCTCAAGTGCTGATGTGTGTCGCCACATGCCACAGTTGTTGATGTATTGCCGCATGTTGATGCTGGAGATGATCCTAGTTATACTTACTGTTCACTTTAAATTCCTGTTTAACAACTAAAATTGAAATAAGCAGAGGCATCGGTGGGTGATAGAAAATATTTGGTTTCCGAACGGCCACTTGTGTCCCGTAAGACCCCGAGTACTTGATACCTGTTCCTTGATTTATCGCGCTATCCACATCCGGGAGGTATATGGGACCCCCCTGAGCCAGAGCTTGATTCATCTTATTTCTTGGGGCCACAAACTAGTTTGAGGTTTTATTTACGATCCTGTACTTATGCCATGCTACTTTCTGTATTTAAATTGCGAGAGCACACTGTATCTGTTAAGAATTGTGACCCGTTTTACGTGGTATCGACAGTCCCGTTTGGGGATCTGTCGTTACCTGACCCACAAACCTTGAGTCCGTCTCAAGCTTGCTTACTTGCTATGCATCTCAATGGGTAGCCCCCTGAAATATTTCTGAATCCTGTGATTGTTCAGTCGTGAAAGCCTCGTTGGGTTTGATTTGGTTTTTCCGAGGTTGATCGAGCGTGTGTTGCTATTGGTGCACCCCGGCCGGGTAAAACTTTCTGAAATCCGTGTCCGCGGATATGGACGACTTGGAGCACAGTATCTCGATCATAGACAAGCATAACTAAAGTTTATTTCTATAAATTTTACTTTATAATGACTAGTAATCAGCTTCACTATAATGGAATGGCTAATTAATACTGTCCACCACTGCTTGTTTGGAGTGTCGCTTGCGACCATTGTACCTGACTAGTAAGTATTGCAACTACAACGGAATGGCATAACAAAAGTACCAACAACTGCTGGGTTTTGGGGGTTATTCCACGCTATTTGTATCTGACTAGTAAGTGCCGCAACTATAACGGAATGATTAACTAAAAGTGCCCACTGCTTATTTTATCAGGATGATTATCCACACCTGACTAGTAATTGCTGCAACGATAACTTAATAAGTAAAACTGCCAACTGTGTGAGTTCCTCGGCTGACTTCCTCGTTTGGTCTCGAGGGGGGAAACACCAGGATGGGTTTGTTTGGTGTTAGCTTCAGGTTGGATCCGGATAGGTCATTCTCACCCCTCTCTGAAAACCGCCAGTTGTATCGAGTCTCTATAGGTTGTTCATTGCATGCTGCCGCTGCCGCTTCAGTCCACCATACCTATGTAGGCGAGGACCGCCGAATTCTAGACTCGCCGTGTACTGGCCTCGATCGACGCCCTTCTTTTTCCTTTGCCCTTTGTCGGCACCCCTTTTGTTTAAGCAGGTTTTGAGATCGACGTCGTTAGCAGGGTTACCCTTCCGGCTTGGCCTGGGCAGGGTTATGGACGCCATTGGTTATTCATCAGGGCTCTTAGCCCCATTTGCATCTTGTCCGTAGTCGGACACCTCGACATTTTCAAGGTGATTTGGATCTTTGTGTATTATATCTGTATTCTTGGCTCTTGAGTCGCTGTTATATATATCTGATCTGTGGGTCCCATCGAGGACTATTGTGTAATGTTATTACTGCTTTCCACCCATGCGAAGTGCCTGGTGGGCACCTTTGAATCGTTTCTATGCGGGTTTGGCGGGTTTCGCTAAAACTTGCATAGGTTCGATTCTGAGGGTGTTACAGAGTGGTATCAGAGCTCAGCAGTTGCGATACCCACAAGTCCAGCCTGTAGGATAACCTAGCTAACGGCCGCAGTAGAGTGTCAAAACTATTTTCCAAAATCGGTTGGATAGTTCTGAATAGGTCTGATTTTACTCCTTACCCCTCTGTTGTTCTCCTCTTACCTCTACGTGTTTTGAATCCGCTCTCTTCTCTCTCTTCGAGTCCAGGATTTCTCGCGGTTGGGTTTCCGTCGTACCTTCAGGGTTTCGCTTTCTCCCTTTTGTGACGGAGGTGCTACGATCATCAATCTTCTACTTGTCTATTGTACCTTCCTTCAATCTTCTGTCCTTGAGCTTTTTATCCATATGTGTTCCTTGCCGGATATCGGTGTCGTTGAAAAACATATGAGAAGGACGAGCATTGGTGAAGTTGGAGTATACCTTGAGCATGTGTTGTTCATGCCAATGGAACCATTGTGGAACCTAATCAATGTGTCTTTCAGACGATTTCTGCTGGCATCATCCCTTTGTTCCGGACACCGCCTACGAAGATCTTCAGTCTAAATCTCGAGAGTTGAGTTGCCTGATTCTCCTACTCATGTAAAGAGTTGATAGTGTGGGTACGGGATGGACTGATCACCCTACCCGACTCTTACTGTTCGCTCTGTACATCGAACTGGTGGATCAAAGTAACTTTTCCTCTTCTATGGAAGTTAGAGGTGTCCTTATCGTTTGATACCTCTACCTTCGTCCTTTGTTCTCCGGAGTGTCCTCTCGACGATCAGGAACAATGACCCTTTGTTGGTGGTGTCGCCGATTTCAAGCTGGAGGATGAACCATTGGTAGTGGTGTCGCGAGGATCTACATGAAGCGAGAAAATTCAGATCGCCGACCTTCCTTCCGGTACCATGAGGCGGATCTCGAGGGCGAGATCCATTGTTAGTGGTGTCGAATTGTGGCATCCCGCAAAACCACTACTAGAAAATCGCGTTGTTTTTGTGCATTGCATCATCATGACCGCATGCTCATGTCATCATGCCACATTGCATTTGTGCATCGTCATCATCTTGCATGTGCTTGTATAAAACTATTTTCAGAAAAACCCGTCTTTGTTTTCTAAACGCCCATCTTATTCAAACACCAAAATCCGGGTCGCTGGGATATTTTTGTTTTGCCCGATATTGGTTTGCAAAAGTCTCGTTTGAAATAAATTAAAATATTAATTATTTTAGAGGCGGTCGAGCAGGCCGATTGACCCGACGACCAGAAATTTAATCGGTCCAAATAGACCACCCTCTAAATCCTAAACTCACCCAACCTACCTACCCACCCTGCCTCCACATCACTCCGCCAATCGAACATGCCACCTCACTTTTCCTCTCTCCTCACCCTATCCTACACAGCCACCTCACCCCTCATTCTCCTCTCCCTCACTCAGCTCACCATCCCACACACGCACGCACGCCCAACCCCCCAACCCCTGGCCGCCCGGGCCCCACCGGTCCCACCACCAACCTCCCCCACGCGTGCGACCCTCCCTAGCTTCTTCTTCCCCGCACGCAAACCCCCTCCCCTGCTCGCCTCCTTCCCCGCAGAGAACCCCGGCGCCCCGCCGCCGCTCTCCCTTCCTCTCCCGTGCGCCGCCCCGCCACCCAGGCCGCCCGTCCCCGACCTCGCTCCCTCACCGGCCCGACCCCGCAAGCCCCTGGCCTCACCGCCTCGCCTCGCCCTCGCCTCCGCCTCGGCGCCCGCCCAGCTCGCCGGAGCCCGCCGCTCGCCCTCGCCACCCCCTCGGCGCCCGAAGCTCGCGGAGCCCGCGCCCGCCCGCCCAGCGCAGTTCCGCGCCTCGCCTCCCTCTGCTGGCCGCTCCGCGTCCCTCGCGGCGTCTCTCCCCAGGCGGCGCCTCCTCCGTCAACCGCGCGTCGCGGACCGCCCGGACCTCCAGCGTCGCCTGCCAGCTCGCCCGGCCCGCCTCGCCGGACCACCTCCGGCCGCTCCGCACCGCCGCCGACCCGCTCCGCCCGCCGCTGCGGCCTCCGCCAGCAGGCTGACGCCATGTCCGCCGCCGCCAGCGTCTCCGGCGCCCGCTGCATGTGCCGCCCTCGCTGTTTTCGTTTCCCTGCAGGTCGTCGTCGCTAGTACCAGGGGGTGCTGCTCCGAGGCTGGAGCCTCTCGGTTCCTCTGCCTCGGGTGCCGTGGGTAGTACCGGTATCGAGTGGAGGAAGTACCGAGATGGGGCCGAAGAATCACCAAAACTGTTTTCCGTCGACATGGGCCCGATGACCGTCAGGACCGCCTCTTGGAACGCCATGCCTTTCTACACGAACGCCGAGACCGTACCTCGTCGAACCCCCGGAACCCCGAGGTCTATCGCCATCGGACAAGCACGCCGCGGACCCTTGAAGCATGGATCGGATGTCCGAAGGTCTTCTACTTGGACGCCAAGATCGCCTCACGGACGCGCGACGGATTTGGAGGAACCCTCGGACGCCAAGTTCGCCTCATGAACCCCGAAGACCGGACCTAGCAGGATTGACATGATCTTCTTCTCGGACGCCAAGATTCGTCGAGGGCCCGGAACGACAAGTACCTCCTCGAGAACGCCGAGTGCTTCGCCTCGGACACCGAGACCCCGACGCGACAAGAACCTCATCCCGAACGCCATGACCGTCAACATGACCCGAAGACCCGGATCGTCAAGAACTACCCCGATATCCGAGAATGATCCGAGTCCGAGAACGCTTCCGTCGAACCTGAACCCGATCGGACCCGAGACCGATCCGGACCCGAACCCGGAAACCCCAAGATCGTCGAGACCCTAATGTGACCCTTCGCCAACCCTATTTTATCAATGAAATATAAACTTGTCGATATTAAATTGTCATTCATCTCGCATGCATATTATCGTGTGGTTTGGGGCCTTATGCGATTCACCTAATAATTAAATATGGGGCCCATATGCGGGCAAATCTAGTCACATATCGGCCTCATTTAAATTTGTGTAGCGAACCGGTGCTATCTTTTGCCATGCTAAAACTACATTTAAATTGCGGGGTAGATAAACAACTTGAACCATATAATCATTTGTCGGGACCCCGGTTCCGCTTAATATGACCTAATTGCATTGCACCCTTGCCATGCCATGCATCATGCCGATCTTCTGCCGTTGTATTAAATATTGCATCCGGTGTTTATTCTAGTGTTTTGCTTCTTCGCGGATAAGGCCGTTGAGTTGATGTGAGCTTCGCCCCGATCTTCGGTTGAACCTTCAGCAATGTTTTCAGGCGAGCATCTCCCCCTTTCTACCTATCTTACTTTTATAGTCTTTATTCCCTCCTGTTGATCTATTGCTATCTGTGTTGCGATGCTTTAGTTTCCGTACCTGTGATATACCGTGCAGCCCTATATTGCCTTGGACACATCCTATTACTTGTTGTTTGGTAGATAGTTGGACTTATGCGTCGTGGTTGCTTGCTCAAGTCTTGATGTGTGTCGCCACATGCCACGATTGTTGATGTATTGCCGCATGTTGATGCTGGAGATGATCCTAGTTATACTTACGCTCACTTTAAATTCTGTTTAACAACTAAAATTGAAATAAGCGGAGGCATCGGTGGGTGATAGAAAATATTTGGTTTCGAGCCACTTGTGTCCCGTAAGACCCCGAGTACTTGATACTGTTCCTTGATTTATCGCTATCCACATCCGGGAGGTATATGGGACCCCCGAGCCGTGAGCTTGATTCATCTTATTTCTTGGGGCCACAAACTAGTTTGAGGTTTTATTTACGATCTGTACTTATGCCATGCTACTTTCAGTATTTAAATTGTGCGAGGCACACTTTGTCTTGTTAAATTGTGACCCGTTTACGTGGTATCGAGTCCCGTTTGGGGATCTGCTGTCGTTCTGTGCCCCACAAACCTTGAGCCCGTCTCAAGCTTGCTTACTTGCTTGGTGTACTCCAAGGGTGGCCCCTGAAATATTTCGAATCCTGTGATTGTTCACCGTGAAGGCCTCGTTGGGTTTTGATTTGGTTTTTAGAGGTTGATCGGCGTGTGTTGCTATTGGTGCACCCCGGGTAAAACTTTCGAAATCCGTGTCGCGGATATGGACGACTTGGAGCACGATTCTCGATCATAGACAAGCATAACTAAAGTTTATTGCTATAAATTTTACTTTATAATGACTAGTAATCAGCTTCACTATAATGGAATGGCTAATTAATACTGTCCACCGCTTGTTTGGAGTGTCGCTATGCACCATTGTACTGACTAGTAAGTATTGCAACTTCAACGGAATGGCATAACAAAAGTACCAACAAGCTTTGGGTTTTGGGGGTTATTCCACGCTATTTGTATCTGACTAGTAAGTGCCGCAACTATAACGGAATGATTAACTAAAAGTGCCCACTGCTTATTTTATCAGGATGATTATCCACACCTGACTAGTAATTGCTGCAACGATAACTTAATAAGTAAAACTGCCAACTGTGTGAGTTCCTCGGCTGACTTCCTCGTTTGGTCTCGAGGGGGGAAACACCAGGATGGGTTTGTTTGGTGTTAGCTTCAGTTGGATCCGGATAGGTCATTCTCACCTCTCTCGAAAACCGCCGGTTGTATAGTCTCTATAGGTTGTTCATTGCATCGCCGCCGCTTGATCCACCATACCTATAGGCGAGGACCGCGATTCTAGACTCGCTGTCTTGGCCTCGATCTTGACGCTCCTTCTTTTTCCTTTGCCCTTTGTCGGCACCCCTTTTGTTTAAGCAGGTTTTGAGATCGACGTCGTTAGCAGGGTTACCCTTCCGGCTTGGCCTGGGCAGGGTTATGGACGCCATTGGTTATTCATCAGGGCTCTTAGCCCCATTTGCATCTTGTCCGTAGTCGGACACCTCGACATTTTCAAGGTGATTTGGATCTTTGTGTATTATATCTGTATTCTTGGCTCTTGAGTCGCTGTTATATATATCTGATCTGTGGGTCCCATCGAGGACTATTGTGTAATGTTATTACTTCGTTTTCCACCCGCACGAAAGTGCCTGGTGGGCACCTTTGAATCGTTTCTATGCGGGTTTGGCGGGTTTCGCTAAAACTTGCATAGGTCCGATTCTGAGGGTGTTACAACTATGCATTAGTGATGTTTCTAAGTAGGACTTGCATGGAATTTTGCTAAGTATAAGCTATGCCATGGGAAATCCTAGTAGATGAAAACTTAGTAGAAACTTCCTAAGTTAAGATTCCTACTACTATCATGGTTAGCTTAGCTAGTAGAAAACAAGGGTGGAATATATTCATACTATGGAAAGTTTCTAAGTCAAGGACTTGTGTTTTGTTTAATAAAAAAAACTAAGTGAATGAATCACCTGGGTGGAATGGAAGGAATGTTTTGTGTTGAGTGGTTACACAAGGCCCATTTCTATGTTTTACCTTGTGTATCTCACTTGTGGATGGCCACCCAGGAAGAAAGAGATTTGAGATGTCAAATGTTGAGAAGATTCAAGTGCAGCCACTTAGCATTATGGGCTCTGCCTGGATCATATAGGTTGCAATAACTTAGCCAAATGGACAGTTGGTGGTAGGGGATGATAGGATGGAACGCGTCCATTCTGGTCTAAGGGAAGGCTTCTGAAAGATCTTGTCTTGGTGAAACCAAGTCTTGTGGGGAAAGTACACCACCTCTGCAGAGTGTAAAATCTAAGTACTTAGGCATGTCCCTGGTAAAGGACAATTTGAGCATCAAGACATGGAAGCTATCAAGAATCTCCTCATCCCAATTTCTAAGTTAAAAACTTGTGGTTGAACAAGGGTTGAAGGATCACCAATTTCTATTGCGAGATGCCTTGGGTGATTTTTGTCAAGCAAAAACTTAGTGTTTTCAAATGATAAGGAAAATCTATTTTGAGAAAAGCAAGCCTAAGCTCCACTTAGCCAAATGCATATAGATGATAGACTCCACTATACTACCATAGTATCACTTGCCAATACAATTCAAATGTATTGACCCTTGTGGCTGTAACTTATTATGTTGCAGGTTTGTTTGATGTTAGTGAAGTTTATTGATTAGGATTACAAGTCTACAACCAACATGACTGCATGTGGCACTTTGAAGATGAAGGACCCCATGCTATTGTTTTATTCTGTTGCATTGTAATGAGATAGCCAAATGAGCTATGTAAGATGTAATAAATTATTTTATTCCTGGTTATAAAGTTGTATTATGACCTTTGTTTCTTGATATTACATCTTAACTGTGGATGCTAGCTATTGATCCAGGGACTAGCATCGTAAACACAGGGATCTCTACCTTATTAAAGGTTGGGACTCTACAGATGGTATCAGAGCATTGTGTTGCATGTAGGATTGTAACCCTAGGAATGGACAAAACCCTTTAGAAAAATAGGAGTTGTATTTGTTCCAAAACTTATTTACAAACAATCTTGTAAACTCTTTACTCAACCATTTTGGTTTTGATTCTACATCTTGTCTATTTCAACTTGATGGATAAAGCCTTCCCCATGGCCAAAGACTTCAACATGAGCAAAGGATTCCACCAATGACTTCAACATCATCAAGGACTACAAGTGAGACAAGAAATGTTACTCAAGACTTGAAGACTAAGGAAACACAACTAGGAAGGAACCATCATCACCTTTGAAGTTTTGTGACCAAGACACAAGAATTTCCCAAGGAAACCATGATCCCATTCAGGAAGAATCAACTAAGAAGGATGGAATGATCTCAAGTGAACCATATAGTTGGACCACCATGTTTAGTTTAAAATAAACACACCAAATTATGTGGTGTAGCAAAAATATTTTATTGCCTAAAAATGTGTTTGAAAACTTGTCGTTTGAGTGGAATGTTTGTTTGTGATCGCTTGCACATTTCTTGTGTGAATTGTGATGTGTGTGATTAGAATTGTTTCCTTGGAAATATCTTGCCTATTCTAATCCCAATCCAACCCAAACAGATGACTACTCCAAGAAACTCCAACATCCAGGATGGTGACAACAACAACAACCAAGGGATCAACATGAGAGAACTCATAGTAACCCAAACCCAGTTGAACCAAGTGACAACTCAGTTTTTGGCCAACACCAGTGAGTTAGATCCAACCATGCAAAGGTTTTTGGAAACCCAAACTCAATTGATTCTAAAGGTGACAAATCAAATTATCAACATGGGAGACAACTCTTCCCAAGGAGTTTATGACAACAAGGATGTCAAGGATGATATTCTAGATGGAACCCAAGCTTGCAATGTTTGTGGAGGCAAGGATCACACTTCCAAAGAGCATGAAGATCAATGCCCCAATTGTGAAGAGAAACATCCAACTAATCAATGCCCCACATCTCAATCTACCTGCTTCCTATGTGAAGGAAATAATCATGTCCCTATCCAATGCCCCATCTATTCCATAGTTCAACAAAGGAAACAAGGTAGAGTGCAACAACAGATTGCAGACTTCCATGAGAGAACAACTTCTACCAAGAAGGATGAAGACAAAGGAAAATCTCAGCTTGCACCTCCATGCAATATGACTCAATTTGATGGACCAAAGAGGAGACATATGTATTATCCAAGGAAAATATCAAGGAGACAAGGAAAATTTCCCACCTTTGAGATAATATATGAAGAGCATGAACTAGAAGCACTCCTAGCTTTGGAGAAACCCAAGAAGAAGAAGGACAAAAGTCAAGTGCAGTGTTGCCATTGCAAAGAGATGGGACACTATACCAATGAATGTCCAGAGAAAAAGAAAAAGTATAAGGATATTAGCCAAGTGTGGTGCAACAACTGCAAAGAGCTAGGCCATTATGTGTCAACTTGTCCACAGAAGATACGTGAAGAACTCAATCTTGTCACATGTTACAATTGTGGTGATCAAGGACATTATGCAAGCAATTGTCCAGAAAAGATGAAGCATAAGATAAAAAAGCCTATGAAGGATCTCAGCCTTGTCACATGTTTCAAGTGTGGAAACAAAGGACACTATGCAGATGTATGCCCAGAAAGATTTCATCAAGATCCCAAGCAAGCCAAGAAGTAATCTAGTTAGAAAATTTTTAAGGGTGGTAGTACCCTAGTTGCTTTGAGCCAACTAGTAACCCTAGCCTTCCCAAATCTCGGGACGACATTTACTTTAAGGGTGGTATCCTGTCACATCCCAAGATTTTCCAAATCTTGTAATGTGAAAAATAAATAAACAAAATAAATAATTGTTGAATTTTAGGGGGAAAAGAAACTTTTGTTTCTAAATGGAAACTTAAAATCCCATCTTGAACAAACTTTGGTTAATATTTGAATCCAACTAGATTCAAATCAAGTGGAATGCATTCATCATAAATGCATCTGGAAATTTAAACACTTGGAAAACAAACCAAAATCCTAAAACCCTAATGGAAGGAAACATTACCAAGTTATCTCTAAGCCTATGGATTTGATCCATATAAAAATTGGTGAAACAAACATTTCTAAATGGTCATGAATGACAAATGGAAATAATATAAAACCATATAAATTGGTTTCACTTAATTTGAAGCCATAGATAAAATCTTATGAATTTAATAGGATAAGGGAATTGAATATCCAAAGCTAATAAAGCAACTATCTAAAAATCCATACCAAATGGTGAGCAAATAATCCTAAAGAGATTTAAAATAATAAACAAATATTAAACAAGATCTTACCAATTGGAATCACCAAGTTTGGATCCTTAAATAAAAGATATGGATTTTATAAGATAAAGATAGAAGTATTAAATGAGGAATATTTAAAGGCCAAATTAAATATTGACCTAATCCATAAGCAAATGGAATAAATATAATCCAAATAAAATAATGGATAAAGAATTTTCAAATTAAATGAAAGGGGCATTAACCAAATTCTATTTCTATTTTGAATAAAGACAAAATCCCTATTAGAAATGATTAATTAAATCATGAGAAAATAATATTTGGAATATACCCAAGAGGAATAAAAGTTGTTTAATTAACTTAAATAAGATCAAAGAAATCTTCCAAATAAAATTTATGGAATTAAAACTATATTTAATTTCATAGGAATAAAGACAAATACCCAATTCAAATGATTTATAAATCATATTAAAAACATTCCTAATAATTTAAGGTGAATTATTTGACACCCAAATAAACAAATAAAACCTACTGAAAAGATTTGGAAGAATTTAGATTTCAAATGGAGTTTCAAAATGTTATTAAATCTTATTTGGATAAATGCTAGGGCCTATTTTAAATAATTAAAAGACCCTAAAAAGAATAAAAGAAATATTCTAGTTTTGACTTTAAAATGTATTATTAATCAGTATTTGATTGCACACAAAGTTTGAGAGAAGTTTGAATTCAAATGAATGTTTGAAATGTTTAAACAAAATCAAAACAGAAAATCAAATGGGAAAAAAGAAAAAGAAAATGGAATAGGAAAAAATAATAAAAGGACCCAGCCTAGCCCAACTAACCTATCTGGCCCAACAGCGCAGCCCAGTTCCTCCTTCCACCCCGAAGCGTTTTCGCACTCGCAGTTGAACTCACTCGGTCGCTGACGGCTTGGACCCACTTCTTCTCTCTCTCACTCGCTAACACCAGGCCCCACTGCCACCTCACCATCGTCTCCACCCACGCGAAGACCATGCCCCTGGCCGTTTTTGCCATTGATTACTCACGATAAATCCTCCTTAATGTCGCGTTTATTCCTCGCCGTGACCATGCAGTACTAATTGCCATGCTCCCCTCTTCCTTCCCCCCAACCAACTCCACCAGAGAGCCACCAGGCTGCTCGGAATCATCTCTGAACCCCCACTGTCTCCACGAGCCTCTGCTCCAATTCCGGCAACACCTCGCCGCGCCTCGATCCCTCGACCACACGAGCATGTTCTACAGACTCTGGCGCATCTCCCAGTACTCCTAGATCAGCCGCGCAAACTCCCTAGCGTCGGCAACCTCAACGCCACTTGCCACCGTCTCCGACTTGAACTCCGACGAGCTCCCCAGGTATCCTCTGTCCGCCCCTGTTTCCCCTGTTGATGCTCCTATAATCCACGCTCTCTCCCGCGTCTAACGGCACCTCTCTCTCGCCTTCGGGTGACCTGTAGCCTCGCCCCCGTCGACAACCGTGCGAGCCCGAGCCAGAGGGCAACTCCGGCGAGCAATTACGTTCGTCGTCGTGCGCCCCCTTCCTCCTCGTGAATGAGTTGAGCATCAGCACGTCAAGGAGAACTCGGTGAGTCCCCTCCCTCTCTTTCTCGGGTCATGCATCATTGGCAACGACCACGCCAGAGCGCCGCCGCCAGCGCCGCTCGATTTAGGTCAAACTGTTTTGCACCGTTAGATCTCCATCTGGCGGCTTAGATAGATTCATTTAAGCGAAGGGGTAAGGCTGTCTCTGTGCCGCATGAATCACTTTAAATCCTATGTTCCACGTTGCTGATCCGGACGAACCGGTATGGGCGAATAGAAATCATCCACGTGGCCCAGAGTTTGTTATAAAAACAGAAATTGATCTATTAGATGTTCAATTTTGTAAAATTCATAACTTTCAAACCACACGTCCAAATTTTGCAAATTTTATATCAATGGAATCAGCAAGACAAGTAATTTCCAACCATGCACTTTTTTTAATGAATTGATTCTGAAAAATGGTTGTTTTTGCAGAAACTTGTGTAGGCATATTTTGGATATAAAAATTATCCTAAAATTATTTTGGTGATAAAACCTTTGGCAAATGGATTGTTTTGAACCTACTGACCATATAAACCAACTTGTGGATGCAAAAACATATTTTGTGAAGCAAGAGAATAAATCCTTGAATTAAAGCATTTCTAGTTAAATAAAAATGTTGATTATGGTTTAAAAATGCTTTTGGAGGAAACCCTTGGGGAAAATGTTTTGATTTAAACTCTCTGACCCCAAACACCAAGTTTTAGAATTAAAAATGTTTTTGGTGAACCCTATAAATATTGTTGCTTTGCTAAAGGCATTTTCAACCACATAAAATAATGCTTTGATTTAAAAAGAGTTTATAGATAAAATCTTTTGCAAATAGTCTTGCCACTTTTATAAAAATACCAATAAGTGTTTTAGAATGTTTATAATCCATTAGAAATCACTTTTCCAAATAAAACAATCTTTGGCATGCTTGCATGCATTGTTTTGATTCTATTATTTTATGTGATGTTTGCTTGAATGGTAGATTGAATTTTTGCCTTGCTTGATTGAATTGTAGTGACATTTGAAGAGTGTGAATATTGCAAGATCAAGTAAAGAACTTATATTCTCTACCAAAAAGGCAAGTGATGCTTCATACTTTTTTGTCCCATTATTTTCACTATGCATTAGTGATGTTTCTAAGTAGGACTTGCATGGAATTTTGCTAAGTATAAGCTATGCCATGGGAAATCCTAGTAGATGAAACCTTAGTAGAAACTTCCTATGTTAAGATTCCTACTACTATCATGCTTAGCTTAGCTAGTAGAAAACAAGGGTGGAATATATTCATACTATGGAAAGTTTCTAAGTCAAGGACTTGTGTTTTGTTTAGTAAAAATAACTAAGTGAATGAATCACCTGGGTGGAATGGAAGGAATGTTTTGTGTTGAGTGGTTACACAAGGCCCATTTCTATGGTTTACCTTGTGTATCTCACTTGTGGATGGCCACCCAGGAACAAAGAGATTTGAGATGTCAAATGTTGAGAAGCTTCAAGTGCAGCCACTTAGCATTATGGGCTCTGCCTGGATCATATAGGTTGCAATAACTTAGCCAAATGGAAAGTTGGTGGTAGGGGATGATAGGATGGAACGCGTCCATTCTGGTCTAAGGGAATGCTTCTGAAAGATCTTGTCTTGGTGAAACCAAGTCATGTGGGGAAAGTACACCACCTCTGCAGAGTGTAAAATCTAAGTACTTAGCCATGTCCCTGGTAAAGGACAATTTGAGCATCAAGACATGGAAGCTATCAAGAATCTCCTCATCCCAATTTCTAATTTAAAAACTTGTGGTTGAACAAGGGTTGAAGGATCACCAATTTCTATTGGGAGATGCCTTGGGTGATTTTTGTCAAGCAAAAACTTAGTGTTTTCAAATGATAAGGAAAATATAATTTGAGCAAAGCAAGCCTAAGCTCCACTTAGCCAAATGCATATAGATGATAGACTCCACTATACTACCATAGTATCACTTGCCAATACAATTCAAATGTATTGACCCTTGTGGCTGTAACTTATTATGTTGCAGGTTTGTTTGATGTTAGTGAAGTTTATTGATTAGGATTACAAGTCTACAACCAACATGACTGTCTGTGGCACTTTCAAGATGAAGGACCCCATGTTATTGTTTATTCTGCTGCATTGTAATGAGATAGCCAAATGAGCTATGTAAGATGTAATAAATTATTTTATTCCTGGTTATAAAGTTGTATTATGACCTTTGTTTCTTGATATTACATCTTAACTGTGGATGCTAGATATTGATCCAGGGACTAGCATTGTAAACACAGGGATCTCTACCTTATTAAAGGTTGGGACTCTACAGATGCTCGCTGTCTGCTTGCCTTATCATTTTGATTATGGGAAAGCTCTTGTATCATGTGCAAGGGGTACCCCGTTGGCGGTTCTTTATGATACACATGTACTTACAATGATAAGAACTTATCGGTAACTAAAGTTGAGTAGCACGAGGAGCGGCCCTCGTACTCAAGGGACTTGAGATTGCCAACTTATATTTCCTCAAGCATATACTCCATCCTTGTTCACTTTAACCTTAATCATCTCAAGATGCCTATGATAGGGGAAATGAGGGCTCAAAGCTAGTAAGTATCATAATCTTTTGGAAGCTCTTTTTGACTTGAAATCCCTTCTTCCCTCTATGAAGGGACCTTTCTCCTATTTTCTAAGTTGAGTCAGTAAGCCTACTTCCTCTCTATCTCCAGCAAGCATTTGAGTTGTTGTGTTTCAAGCATTCTTATGATGATTTATTCAATCATGTTCTTTATCTTCCTTGTTTGCACACAACTCTTATCTATTGAGTATTACTTGAAATCCTTCATTGTTAAAAACCCTTTATGGTGAGCAAAGAGTGCTCCTATTGTAAAACTTCTTCAAAACATTTTTGTGAAACTGTTTGCCAGCTTTTCTCTGACCAGGAACAAAGTTTGACAATTCCAATTATGATTTATCTGTATGCATCTATATTGTGACTCCTGTACTTGTTGCAAGCTAAGTTATATAATGGTGAGTTGCCTTCTTCTATGAGTTGTGTAATGGTAAGTGTGATGCTTCTTGTCCGTATCATTTTATCGACACTTCACTCCATAAATCTGTGGACATGTTTATTGAGCTCAGTTTTTGCTTGGGGATAAGCGAAGGTCTAAGCTTGGGGGAGTTGATACGTCCAATTTGCATCACCATTCTATATCATAATTTTCCTCTATTCATTGATATGTGTCTTTTTATGAGGTGTACTTATGTCTTTTCCTTTGTTTTTGCATGTTGGATGATTCTTGGAGGATGAACTGCCGGAGTCAGGATTCTGATGGAAAAAGAGGTGTTTTGATGCAATTTAGTGAAGATCAGAAAAATACCAGAAAAATATTGGAAAATTATATTTTCCCAGAAGACGAAGGAAGCCATAAGGGGAGGCATAGCTGGGCCACCCGGGGCCCACACACCCCTAAGTTGGAGGCCGGCCAGGTGGGCCACACCTCTTCTAGGTGCGGGGCCACCCGGGGCCCACACACCCCTAAGCGTGGGCCCACCTTGCCCCGCACCTAGAAGAGGTGTGGCCCACCTGGCCGGCCTCCAACTCTTCCCTCTCGCCTATATCTTCCTCTCGAAACCCTAATACCAGGGGGCGACCATAGAAAGATTTCTGCCGCCTCTGCGGGGCGGAAAACACCAAGAGAGAAAGAGCTCTCTAGTAGACAGATTTCTGCCGGGGAAATTCCTTCCCCGAGAGGGAAGATCATTGCCATCAACACCGTCATCAAGCTAGGCTTCATCGGGATCATCATCATCATCCACACCATCATCTCCACCAGCACCATCATCACCACTCCATCTTGCTATAACAATTTTGTTGGATCTTGCATTAGTTCTTAGGGGAAACTTTCCCGGTGTTCATTACTATTGTAGTTGATGCTTGTGAGTGGAACCATTGGATTGTTGTTTATGTTTAGATTGTTATCCATCACCATATGATCTTTGATCTTGATCCATATGATGTCTTGTGAGTAGTTCGTTTAGTTCTTGAGGACATGGGAGAAGTCAAGTTGTTAGTAGTGGATTTGTGTTGAATTATTATTCAATGGTTTAGTATTTAAGTTGTGGTGCTATTCTTCTAGTGGTGTCATGTGAACGTCGACTACATGATACTTCACCATTTATGGGCCTAGGGGAATGCATTGTGTATTTGGCTACTAATTGTGGGGTTGCCGGAGTGACAGAAACCTGAACCCCCGTTAGGACTGTTGGAGATAATTCCCTAGAGGCAATAATAAATGTAGCTATTATTATATCTTTGTGTTTATGATAAATGTTTACATTCATGCTATAATAGTATTAACAAGGAAAAATTGATACTTGTGTGATTTGTAAACTTAATTTGAAGTCCCTAGTATAGCCTCTATACATCACTAGCTTGTTGGTTGATAAATGATTGTGGTTTCCCTATCATGAACATTGAGATGTTATCAACAACAAGATCATATCGTTAGGAGAATGATATGGTGGACATACTCCTATAGATAAGCGTAGCATAAAGATCAAGTCATTTCATTAGTTCAATTGATATATGCTTTCTGATACATAGTAACCTAATTCCTTCGACCATGAGATCATGCATATCACCTTTACCGGATGGATGCTTTGATGACATCAAACACCACACCGTAACTGGGTGGCTATAAAGGTGTCATTGAGTGTTCGGAAAGTATTGGTTGAGACACATGGATCAAGAGTGGGATTTGTCCATCCATATGACGGATAGATATACTCTGGGCCCTCTCGGTTGTCATCCAATTAGCTTGCAAGCATGTGACTGGCTCACAAGGGATCACATATCACGGGAACAAGAAAAGAGTACTTATCAGTAACGAGGTTGAACTAGGTATGCAGAGATACCGACGATCATAACCTCGGATAAGTAAACTATCGTGAGACAAAGGGAAATTGGTATCGTATGTAAGTGGTTCATTCGATCGCAAAGTAATCGTAGAAATATGTGGGAGCCATATGAATTTCCAGATTCTTCTATTGGTTATTGTTCGGAGAAGTGTCTCGATCATGTCCGCATAATTCATGAACCGTAGGGAGACACACTTAAGGATTCGACGTTGTTTGAGTAGTTATGGTATTATGAGAAAGAGACCGAATGTTGTTCGGAGTCTCGGATGGGATCCGGGATATCACGAGGTGATCCGGAATGGTCCGGAGAATAAGATTCATATAAGGAAAGTCCCGTTTCGGAGTTCGGGAATGATTCCGGTGTTTTCATCGGGAATGTTCTAGAAGGTTCCGAAATGTCCGGCACTCCGGAGGGGAAGGGGTACATGAATGTGTCATTGTATATTGGGATGATTGCATCATGTACTAAGTGTTCTCGCTGTTCCAAATAAAGGATTAAATTTAATCCTAAATTGAAAAGTCAAATAGCAAGTTTGAAAAGTCAAACGGCTAAAATTGGAAAGAGGGAAAGAGGAAGGTGTGGGAAACCGAGTTGGGGAGGAGTTCCCTCCTCCAACCGGCGGCCCACCTCCAAGCCGAGTTGGGAGGACTCCTCCTCCCCATGGCGCCGGCCCTCCACCTATATAAGGAGGCGGGGCTCCCTCCTCTAGACACACAAGTTCCTATCCTCTAAATCTAAACCCTAGCCCTAGCCTCCGGTTTAGAGCCGTTTTGGTTTAGAGCTTCTAATTGCCCTAGCCTCCGGATTAGAGCCTTCTAATTGGTGTGTCTAAACCCTAGACCACCGAGGAACTCTCTCATACTCCACCATACTCGCTCCGGCTTAAGGCGAAGCCCTGCGGGATCTCCCCTCTACTTCCGGTACCACGCCGTTGTGCTGCCGGAATCGCGAGGAGAGTGCTACAACCTCCGCTGCATGCTGGAACAAGGGAGAGGAAGGTCTTCGTCGAGTACCGAACGTGTGACCGATCAAGGAGCGCTCTGGAGCCTTGCCGGAAGGATCGTCTACGATCTTGAGATCGGGAAGAATCGACTACATCACCCACGAGAATCCGCTCTCGTTAAACACTTTGGAATCTTGAGGGTAAATTATTCCATCGACTCGTTGCTACAATCTAGTAGATATATCTTGGCTTGTTTGTTTGTATGCGATAGAAAATTTTTGTTTTCCATGCTCTGAAACCCTGATTGGTATCGAGCCGTGTCTATATGTAGATCTTGCGAGTAGAACACAATGGTCATTGTGGGCGTTGATGCTTTATTGTCGATTGCTTCTTGTGTACTTTGCATCTTGCGGTATGTTGGGATGAAGCGGCCGGGCTAACCTTACATGACATCGTTCATGAGACTTGCTCCACGCTTGACATGCAACTTGTATTGCATAAGTGGCTTTATGGTGCTGTTTCTCCTAGCATAGTTAAGATCCAATTTACAACGGGTGATCAACAATGCTAGTATCAATGTTGTGGTTCTTGTTCGTAAGTTAGAACGACACTTATTGAAAGCCCCAAACCACGTAAAATATGCAAAGAAAGTAGAGGCGTCTAACTTTGTTTTGCGGTGTCTGATGATGTGATATGTCCATGATTGTGATTATATTTGATGTATGCAATGTTCCTTATTGTAAGTTGGCAACCGGCAGGAGCCAGATGGTTGTCTTTAATTTATGTTAAGACCCGTGTGTCTATTCAAAGTAGTTGTAATAGTTGAAGCCGGTGGACGACAACCATGTAGAAGCGTCATTGACCTTGATGCAATGCCGGCGATGATGGAGATCATGTTCGTGCTTGAAGATGGAGATCGGAAGCACAAAGAAGAAAGGCCATATCATATCACATATTATTGAATTGCATGTGATGTTAATCCTTTATGCATATTGTATTGCTTAGTAGACAACGGTAGCATTATAAGATGATCCCTCATGCACATGAATTTCAAGTCATAAAGTGTTCACCCTTAGTTAGCACCGTTGCTAAAGCTTGTTGTTTCGAAGCACCACGTGATGATCGGGTGTGTTAGATTCTGCAAGTGTATACAACGTGAGCAAGCCAGATTTGCTCATGCGGAAACTAAGGTTTGATCTTGACGAGACTAGCATGTACAGACATGGTCTCGGAACACGGATCACCGAAAGGTAAAGCATGAATCATATAGTAGATATGATGAACATGACGATTGTTCGCCATTGAAACTGTATCAACTCTCGTGATGATCGGTGTTGATGTAGTAGATTTGGTTCGTGTGATCACTAAAACAATGTGAGGGATGTTGTTTTGAGTGGGAGTTCACCTAGTTTAATTTCATCATTAAATTGAACTCAATTTGTCATAAACTTAGTCTAAACTATTGCAAATATGTTGTAGATCAATGGCAGCCCCTACCATCAATTTTAATGCGTTCCTAGAGAAAGAAAAGTTGAAAAACAATTGAAGCAACTTCGCGGATTTGTTCCGCAACTTGAGGATTGTCCTCACAGCTGGTAATTTGACCTATGTCTTTGGATGCATCATTGGGTGACCCACTGCGGTGATGCTGCCGATGAAGTAAAGAATGTTTACCTCGCACGGAAGAATCAGTACTCCATAGTTCAGTGTGCTATCTTGTATGGTTTGGAATCGGAGCTTCAGAAAAGTTTTGAAGCTTCAGACCCATATGATATTGTCGAGGATCTCAAATTGATTTTTGAGATTCATGAGTCAATTGAAAGCTATGAGGCTTCTGAAAAGTTCTTTAACTGCAAGATGGAAGAAGGCAGCTCCGTCAGTGAGCATGTGCTTAAGATGTCTGGGCACGCAAACAAACTTCAAAGCTTGGGTATAGTGATTCCTAATGCTTTGGGGATTTACCGTGTCCTCCAATCACTACCACCAAGTTACAAGAACTTTGTGATGAACTACAACATGCAGAACATGAACAAGACGTTACCAGAACTCTTTGCCATGTTGAAATCTGCAGAAGTGGAGATCAATAAAGAGCACCAAGTGTTGTTGGTCAATAAGACCACCAAATTCAAGAAAGGCAAGTCTAAGCAGAAGGGACACTTCAAGAAGGGTGGTAAGAAAGTTGCCACGCCGGCGAAGAAGACCAAGGCTGGACCCAAGCCTGATACTGAGTGCTTTTACTGCAAGGGAGAAGGTCACTGGAAGTGGAATTGCCCAAAGTACTTAGCGGATCTGAAGAACGGCAACATCAAGAAGAAAGGTATATCTGATATACATGTTATTGATGTGTATCTCACTAGTACTCGTAGTAGTGCACAGGTATTTAATCTTGGTTCGGTTGCTCATATTTGTAACTCGAAACAGTCTTTGCGAATAAACGGAAGCTAGCGAAGAATGAGGTGACGATGCGGCGTGGGAAGCGGATCAAAGGTTGATGTGATCGCGGTCGACGCTACCCCTTCATCTACCATCGGGATTAGTTTTATACTTAAATAATTGTTATTTGGTGCCTGCGTTGAGCATGAACATTATATCGGGATCTTGTTTATTGCGAGACGGTTACTTGTTAAGTCCGAGAATAATGGTTGTTCGATTTATATGAGTAATATGTTTTATGCACATGCACCTTTGATAGATGGTCTATTCTTATTGAATCTCGATAGTGGAAATACACATATCAACAACATTGAGGCTAAACGTTTGAAATCAAGCGATAATTCGACCTATATGTGGCACTGTCGTCTTGGTCACATTGGAGTGAAACGTATGAAGAAACTCCATTCCGATGGACTTCTTGAATCACTTGATTTTGAATCACTTGAAAGATGCGAAGCATGTCTGATGGGAAAAATGACTAAGACTCCATTTTATGGTATGATGGAGCGAGCTAAGGACTTATTGGAAATCATACATACCGATGTGTGTGGTCCAATGAGTGTAGCATCGCGCGGTGGTTATCGTTATGTTCTTACCTTCACAGATGACTTGAGTAGATATGGGTATATCTATTTCATGAAACATAAGTCCGAAACTTTTGAGAAGTTTAAGGAGTTTCAAAGTGACGTAGAGAATCAACGTAACAAGAAGATTAAATTTCTACGTTCTGATCGTGGAGGTGAATATATAAGTTATGAGTTTGGCGAGCATTTGAAGAAATGTGGAATACTTTCACAGTTGACACCGCCGGGAACACCACAGCGTAATAGTGTGTCCGAACGTCGTAATCGAACTTTCTTAGATATGGTTCGTTCTATGATGTCACTTACAGATTTACCGCTATCATTTTGGGGTTATGCATTAGAAACAGCCGCATTCACTTTAAATAGGGCACCGTCTAAATCCGTTGAAACGACACCGTATGAATTATGGTTTGGGAAGAAACCTAGATTGTCGTTCCTTAAAGTTTGGGGATGCGAAGCCTATGTAAAGAAGTTACAGCCGGACAAGCTTGAACCCAAAGCGGAAAAATGCGTCTTAATAGGATACCCGAAGGAAACTATTGGGTATACCTTCTATCATAGATCCGAAGGCAAAATCTTCGTTGCCAAGAATGGATCCTTTCTAGAGAAGGAATTTCTCTCGAAATAAGTGACTGGAAGGAAAGTAGAACTCGACGAGGTTGTCGAACCTTCTCTCGAAATTGCGAGTAGCGCGACCGGAAGAAGTTCTGTGGTGCTGCACCAAATAGAGAGGAAGCTAATGATGGTGATCATGAAACTTGGTTGAAGTTGCTACTGAGCCTCGGAGGTCAACGAGAACTCGTACCACTCCAGATTGGTATGATCCCGTTATGAGTGTCATGTTGGTGGACAACACCGATGATCCCGAGACATATAAGGAAGCGATGATGAGCCCAGATTCCAATAAATGGCAAGAAGCCATGAAATCCGAGATTGGATCCATGTACGAAAACCAAGTATGGACTTTGGTGGACTTACCGGATGGTCGGAAGGCATCGAGAACAAATGGATTTTCAAGAAGAAAGCAGATCTTGATGGTAATGTTCTGTCTATAAAGCTCGACTTGTCGCAAAAGGGTTTCGACAAATTCAAGGAGTTGACTACGATGAGATTTTCTCACGGTGAAGCTAAAGTCTGTGAGGATTATGTTAGCAATCGCTGCATATTATGATTATGAGATATGGCAGATGGATGTCAAAACAACATTCCTCAATGGAGATATTGATGAAGAGTTGTATATGATGCAACCCAAAGGTTTTGTCGATCCTAAAGATGCTAACAAGGTATGCAAACTTCAACGGTCCATCTATGGATTGAAGCAAGCATCCCGAAGTTGGAATCAACATTTTGATAAGGTGATCAAAAGTTTTGGTTTTATACAAACTTATGGAGAACCTTGTATTTACAAGAAAGTGGGTGGGAGCTCTGTAGCATTCTTAATACTATATGTGGATGACATATTGTTGATTGGGAATGATGTAGACCTTCTTAATAGTGTCAAGGAATATTTGAATAATAGTTTTTCAATGAAGGATCTTGGCAAAGCAACTTACATATTAGGCATAAAGATTTATAGAGATAGATCGAAACGCCAAATATCATTGTCACAGAGTACATATTTGGACAAAGTTCTAAAGAGGTTTGGAATGGAAGAAAGCAAGAAAGGGTTCTTGCCCATGTTGCTCATATCGACCTTGAGTAAAACTCAAAGTCCGACATCGGCGAAGATAGAGAAAGGATGAGTAAGACTCCTATGCCTCGACCATAGGATCTCTAATGTATGCCATGCTATGTACTAGACCCGACATTGCATATCTTATTAGTTTAACTAGCAGATATCAAAGTGATCCAGAGTGGATCATTGGACAACGGTCAAAAACATCCTTAAGTACTTGAGAAGAACTAAGGATATGGTTCTTTCTTATGGAGGTGATGAACAGTTCGTTGTTAATGGTTACACGATGCTAGTTGGAACACCGATCCGGATGATTCTAAATCACAATCTGGATACGTATTTATTTTGAATGGTGCAGCATTAGTGAAGGAGTGCAAAGCAAAGCGTTGTGGCGAGATCTTCAACTGAATCGGAATACATGGTCGCTTCGAGGCTTCACAAGAAGCGATATGGATGAAAGAGTTCATTACAGAGATGGGTGTGGTTCCTAGTCTGCTGGACCCAATGTCTCTTTGTGATAACATGGGCGCCATAGCCAATGCGCAAGAACCAAGGTCACACAAGAAGCTGAAGCACATCAAGCTGCGTTTTCACGCTATTCGAGAACATATCCAGGATTGGGATATAAAGATTTGCAAAGTACACACAGATCTGAATGTGGCGGATCCGTTGACTAAACCTCTCCCGAGGGCAAAACAAGACCAACACCAAACTACCATGGGTGTTCGGTATATTACCATGTAATCTAGATTAGATGACTCTAGTGCAAGTGGGAGACTGTTGTAGATATGCCCTAGAGGCAATAATAAATGTAGTTATTATTATATCTTTGTGTTTATGATAAATGTTTACATTCATGATATAATAGTATTAACAAGGAAACATTGATACTTGTGTGATTTGTAAACTTAATTTGAAGTCCCTAGTATAGCCTCTATACATCACTAGCTTGTTGGTTGATAAATGATTGTGGTTTCCCTATCATGAACATTGAGATGTTATCAACAACAAGATCATATCGTTAGGAGAATGATATGGTGGACATACTCCTATAGATAAGCGTAGCATAAAGATCAAGTCATTTCATTAGTTCAATTGCTATATGCTTTCTGATACATAGTAACCTAATTCCTTCGACCATGAGATCATGCATATCACCTTTACGGATGGATGCTTTGATGACATCAAACACCACACCGAATCGGGTGGCTATAAAGGTGGCATTGAGTGTTGGAAAGTATTGGTTGAGACACATGGATCAAGAGTGAGATTTGTCCATCCATATGACGGATAGATATACTCTGGGCCTCTCGGTGGAATGTCATCCAATTAGCTTGCAAGCATGTGGTGGCTCACAAGGGATCACATATCACGGAACGAGAAAAGAGTACTTATCGGTAACGAGGTTGAACTAGGTATGCGAGATACCGACAAAGGAAATTGGTATCGTATGTAAGTGGTTCATTCGATCGCAAAGTAATCGTAGAAATATGTAGAGCCATATGAATTTCCAGATTCCTCTATTGGTTATTGTTCGAGAAGTGTCTCGATCATGTCCGCATAATTCACGAACCGTAGGGAGACACACTTAAGGATTCGACGTTGTTTGAGTAGTTATGGTATTATGAAAGAGACCGAATGTTGTTGAGTCTCGGATGGGATCCGGATATCACGAGGTGATCCGGAATGGTCAGGAGAATAAGATTCATATAAGGAAAGTCCGTTTGAGTTCGGGAATGATTAGTGTTTTCATCGGGAATGTTCTAGAAGGTTCCTAATGTCCGCACTCCGGAGGAAGGGTACATGAATGTGTCATTGCATATTGGGATGATTGCATCATGTACTAAGTGTTCTCGCTGTTCCAAATAAAGGATTAAATTGAATCCTAAATTGAAAAGTCAAATAGCAAGTTTGAAAAGTCAAACGGCTAAAATTGGAAAGAGGGAAAGAGGAAGGTGTGGGAAACCGAGTTGGGGAGGAGTTCCCTCCTCCAACCGGCGGCCCACCTCCAAGCCGAGTTGGGGAGGGACTCCTCTCCCTCCCCATGGCGCGGTCGGCCCCTCCACCTATATAAGGAGGGGCAGGGCTCCCTCCTCTAGACACACAAGTTCCTATCCTCTAAATCTAAACCCTAGCCCTAGCCTCCGGTTTAGAGCCGTTTTGGTTTAGAGCTTCTAATTGCCCTAGCCTCTGGATTAGAGCCTTCTAATTGGTGTGTCTAAACCCTAGACCACCGAGGAACTCTCTCATACTCCACCATACTCGCTCCGGCTTAAGGCGAAGCCCTGCGGGATCTCCCCTCTACTTCCGGTACCACGCCGTTGTGCTGCCGGAATCGCGAGGAGAGTGCTACAACGTCCGCTGCCTGCTGGAACAAGGGAGAGGAAGGTCTTCGTCGAGTACCGAACGTGTGACCGACTGCGGGAGCGCTGCCGGAACGCAGCGCCGGAAGGATCGTCTATACGATCTTGACATCGGGAAGAGTACGACTACATCACCCAAGAGAATCCGCTCTCGTTAAACACTTTGGAATCTTCCAGGGTAAATTATTCCATCGACTCGTTGCTACAATCTAATAGATAGATCTTGGCTTGTTTGTTTGTATGCGATAGAAAATTTTTTTTTTCCATGCTACGAAACCCTACAAGGACACCATTGCATAAGGGAGTGTAGGATCTCAGAGTTTAAGGGTGTGGTTAGGTTTATATCTTGATTGCTTTCCTGTAGTTGTGGATGCTTGCGGGGGGGGGGGGGGGGGAATCACAAGTATGTATTAGTACAAGTAAGGTCGGTACATTAGCACAGGTTCACCCAAACAACACTTACAACACCAAATAAGAGTACTTAGCTATTTGAAGCGGAAGAACTTGACAGAATTCCCATGTGTCCTCGAGAACGTTTGGTCCTTATAAGTATTTCCACCGGCTTGTCCTTTGCTAACAAAGGATTGGGCCACTTGCTGCAGTTGTTCGTTGTCTTTATTACTTGTACTTTGTTTTGTTGCTTTATCAGAAAACCCCTAAAAATCGGTTTGCTAAGTATTTACAGAGATTTCCTGCTCCATACCACTAGTCCACACCTTCTGCTCCTAGTTGGGATCGACACTCCTATTTATTGAAAGTACTACGATACACCCCCTATACTTGTGGGTCATCAGCGCCTCATGCTTCGGCTGTGGTAATGGCTTCGGATCCACAATATTTGCATCTGTGTGTACCTTGCATAACTTGATATCACCTTGATCCACGAACTGGCGAATCAGGTGGTACCGCATCAGATCCCACCATCGCTTCCGAATAATTTGTCGGCTTATCGCTGTCTAACAGTAATACATCACGAACACTTCATAATCTTGCCGATCTTCATAGTACAGGTGCTGCTACCGTCTCATCTACCACGACCGGCTCAACCTCCAAGGTTTTTGCTGACTCGCTACTAGCCAGTTTCTCTCGAATTTCTTTGAGCTGCATTGTGCTTCCACTGACTCCCTGACTGAGAAACTCTTTCTCTAGGAAGACACCGTTCCAAGTGACAAACACTTTGCCCTCTTCTCGGTTGTAGAAGTAATAACCCAAGGTTTCCCTCGGGTACCCCACGAAAATACACTTATCCGACTTGGCTGTAAGCTTGTCCGACTGAAGTCACTTGACAAATGCTTCACAACCCCAAATCTTAAGAAAAGACAAACTCGGTGTTTTGCCTGTCCACATATCATGCGATGTCTTCTCTACCGACTTTGATGGTACTTTGTTTAGTGTGAACGCCACAGTTTCTAGAAAATAACCCCAAAATGACAAAGGCAGATCTGTCCGACTCATCATTGATCGTACCATGTCCAACAAGGTCCGATTCCGCATTTCCAAGACACTGTTCCTCTGCGGCGTTCCCGGTGCAGTAAGTTGAGGAACTATTCCGCAACCTTTCATATGGTCATCAGGATCATGTACTCGCCTCCTCGGTCCGACCGAAGAAACTTTATTTTCTTGCCGAGTTGATTATGTACTTCATTCTGGAATTCTTTGACTTTTAAAAGGCTTCCGACTTATGTTTCATCAAGTAGAATATCCATACTGACTCAAATCATCAGTGAAGGTAATGAAGTACTCATAACCACCCCTAGCTGTCGTGCTCATTGGTCCACATATATCACTATGTACTAGTCCCAACAAGTCGGACAACTTTCACAACTCTTTGCAAAAGATGTCTTGGTCATTTTTTTGAGTAGGCAAGATTCGCATGTCTCGAACGACTCCAAGTCGAATGAAGTTAGGAGTCCATCATCATGGATCTTCTTCATGTGTTTCCAACTTATATGACCAAGCCAACAGTGCCAAAAGTAAGTCATATTCAGATCATTTGGTTTCAACCTTTTAACATTTATTTCATAAACCGACTCACAGTCAAGATTCAAAGTAAATAACCCGTCCTGGACGGGTGCAAAGCTGTGAAACATATCATTCAAATATAAAGAACAACCATTATTCTTAATATTTGACTCATATCCCTGCCTCATCAAACATGAAGCAGAAATAATGTTTCGACTAAGCACTAGAACATAACAACAATTATTCAGTTCCATAATGAATTCGGAAGGTAAATGAAGTTGCATCGTGCCGACTTCCAACGCAGTGACTCTCGCTTTGTTGCCAACTCGGATATCAACCTCGCCTCTTGCTACGCTCCTAGTTCTTACCAGTCCCTGCAACGAGTTGCAGATGTGAATAGCTGATCCAGTATCATATACCTAAGAACTGTTAGGTGCATTCACAAGATAGATGTCTATAACATTGCAAACAAGTGTACCTGAGTCGGAAGTCATACCTCCAATCTTGGATTTATTAGCCAAATACTTGTTGTAGTTCCTCTTCTAGTGGCCATCCTCCTTGCAGTAGAAGCAAGTGGATCCAGCTGAAGGATATGGCTTAGTCTCTGAGGAAGCACTTGGGAACGGGTCCTAAGCCTTGCCTCCCGACTTAGCATTCTTCTTAGTACAAGAACTCTTCTTGAACTTAGCCTTATTCTGCACCATCAACACTTGACTAGCGCCTTTCTTGAGATCCGTCTCTGCCTGCTTGAGCATCCCATGCAATTCAGTGAGCTACTTATCCATACCATGCATGTGGTAGTTCGATATGAACTGACCATAAAAACTAGGAAGAGAGTTCAGACTTATGTCTGTAGCGAACACTTCACTAATGGGGTAGCCAAGCCTCTCCAGAGACTACACGTAACCAACTATTTTCATCACATGTGGACTCAGTGGATCACCATCCTTAAGCTTGCAACTTAGCAAAGCCTGAGAGCCTTGATACCTATCAGTCTTAGACTGAGCCTGGAACAAACTTTTGAGGCTTTCGATCATATTATAGGCCTCAACATTCTCGAACTGCTTTTGCAAGTCCGGTTCCATGTGAGCAAGCATAAGACAACTAATATCCGTGGACTCATCCTTAGCCCGACGGTAGGCATTGGTGGTAGCGACAGTTGCATTCTCATTCGGCTCATCTGGAAGTGGGTTCTCTAGGACATGGTCCTTCTTTTCTTGTTTGAGAACAATTCTCAGATTTCGATACCAGTTGGTAAAATTAGTGTCATTCACTTTATCTTTCTCAAGAATGGTTCTCAAAGCAAAACTGGATATCTGAGGGTGACTGTTACTTGGTGCCATGATCTACAATAGAAAATATGCAAAACACTTAAGACATGTATTCATAAAAGAGCAAGCATATTAAACACTTTAATATTTATGCTCCCACTAGAACCAACATCCCTCCGATGGTTGCTTAGTGATTCAGGATCCTAAATAAGCAAGTCGGCTAGTGATCTTTAGCATCACCGCTAGCCGCCAAGTGATCTAGGTAGATAACTCCTTGTCAATCGTATCTCATACGACTCATGTTGGTCGGGTGGCATCACATGCCCCGGCTCCCATCCGACTTTTCCCTGAGTCCCACAACCGTTGTGATAGACCCATCTAGCTTACCGAGTGTTTCTGCTATAAGAGTCCGACTCGAACCCACCTAGTCGAAAAGAATTGGTAGCACCTCAATTTTATGAGCCCACTACCAAAAATGTTCGACTTGTGATGGTGCAAACATTGGTTTGAAAACCGACTAGACCTTCTTTGAGGGATTAGATTTTACCGACTATCTAATATAGGTAAAATAGAGACATATCAATAACACAAAATAAAGCAATTATAATGTGAAATGGTATGGCTCTCTTCATGGCAATCTCCATCTCCATAAAGTCTGCAATCTGACTCGTGACAACTCTTGTCACTTGGCATCTTACTCCATGTACACCGAATTGCATGCCATTCAAGTTCTCTAAACATCTACACTAGCTTAGTAAAGTAAATTACATAGAGAATCCAACATGCAAGTCATTATGCAATAAAATGACAGCACTTAGGCTCCATCCAGCTGACAAAACCGTTATTCAGATATCACATATGGATTACACACATCACATGCACATAAGCCATACCATTCACAACTTCCTGCAAAAACAAGTTATGCATAGATACGATATCTACCGGCGTTGTGAAACTCGCAATGACATCTAAGGCGCTACGACAGGGCGAAGCCAGTGGTCTCGCTAGCCAGATAGCAGGCGGGGATCGAAGGGGCAGCACCCCTCACGGGTGCGGGTGTGGGCAGCGCCCGACGATTTTTTCGAAAATGTAGATCTCGTCTACATTCCGAACATGGATTCCGATCATTGTTCCGACTCGATCAAACTCCTTTGATCTTCGACCACCGCATCTGGATTTTTGTGTCATAGTCTACCCCGATGGCGGAAACCGACCGGTAGGGGTATGTCGTTCAACGATCTCAGCAGCATGATCACGGAAATCAGATCTACCATTCCCCTAGTATACTTGATCCAATTAACCTTGTACAAAACTGATTTATCTCATAGATCGACCACCAAAATAGTACATAGATCCAATCTACAGCCAACCGCATATCACATATGCGAGATCTCGACTCTAAAACCATAAGCTATCGCTCTGATACCACTGTTGGGCCACGTAAAGATAAAACAAAACTTTTTCCTCTAATGTGGTAATCCCAAGATCTAGTTGAGGTAGAAGGCCACGGTGATTACCACTAGACGCGCGGTTGCGGATTACTGATGAAACATGTCAGTTGATGCAGTGCAGTCCTCACGATTTGATCCGATCCCGATCGTCATGGTGCCGATCTTACAACACCGCTGCTGGTATCCACACGTACAAGGAGGAGCGCCGATGGTAAACTGCTAGGTTCGTTACGGCGGCAGGACTGCTGTGGAGCTAGGGTTTTCAACGCATGGAATGACCTAACCGTTAACCCTTATGGGTTTCTGCGCCCCACTATATATAGGGAGTGAATGTGGCCTCCACTCACTCATGGCCCATTCACTAAAACCCATATTAGTCACCATGAGTCCGACTCACTGACTCAGTCCAAATCCGGCTCGGGTCCAACCCAACCATATTTCCGGTTCATATTCAATCCGAACTTGCTCCCGCTCTTAAGTGTGTGACCCCACAGGCTCATGACAACTTGGACACGATTGGAGTACGACTCTCAAACGATTAGTCGGTAGCGGCTTCTAGCAAAACGTGTCGACTCCCAAGTACCAAAGAGTCTTAATGACATGCCTTTTCAATGCGACATGTGTCCGAGTCCCTTTTGCCTCACGATATACCTTGTCAGACTATAGGAGAATAATTGCCATTCCTTAAATAGTCTGACTCTCTTCTCAATCCGAGATAAGTGATTCATCCGACTAACTCTTAGTCGATCACCTCGGTTAACAATTAACCGAGTCATGCATGGCCATGATTTCCGAATCATATCATCCAAGAGGGCCCAGAGAATATCTCTCCAACTGGAGGGGCAAAATCCCATCTTGGTTATTCACATCACACACCTTGATTCTCAGTCGACCTAAACTCTGCCTTTATAACTTCCCAGTTACGGATCAACGGTTGACAGAACCTAAGTCGCTGATCCTCAACTCGAACTGTGCAACAACCTCAGGTCTAAGGATTACATTGATTGAGATATACAAATAACAACTTGTTCGTTGTACCTCAGTATGGGTCAATCCGACTCGCTAAACTCTTTAGCCGAATCTGTGTAAGTCTGAATAGCATCTACATATCCATGACAAGTGAAATCGAGTCATCAACCGGCTTTCACATTGGTCTAAGCTGTGTGTCCAGTACAACCTCAATAACCAAGGATATTTAGTAGAAACAACATGAATGTATAGTTTTACAACTGAATCACATATTTAATGATACACATCAGATGTTTATACAAGGACAACTTAATAAATTTATGAATATAATAGGAAATATCATCATACATGATTGCCTCTAGGGCATATTCCCAATAGTGATGTGGGAGGAGGGTGCCGGATTCGGTGGCAGAGGCAACAAGGAGGAGGGGAAAGGCGACATGGAGGAGGGGGAAGGCGGTGGAGGGAAGAGAACGGTGACACCACGACATGGAGGAGGGGTAAAAATATTAAAATCAATAGATATATCGAGGCTATTTGTCTGCAGGGCGGAGCTACAATGTCGTAGTAGGGTCAATTGACCCCGATGACATTGACCCAAACCCTTGTAAGTATAGCCCAGTAAAAAAAAATGACCCCACTAAAAATAGAATTTGACCCCAGCCCGTGGACTCCTCCTGTGTGCAAGTCCACAAGTCAATGCCCCACGCAAGTACGCAATCAGGCTGGTCCTAGTGGGAGTATCATAATACTAGTATCATGCATATGATACTAGTGTATGATACTATGTTTTTATTGCATTGTATCATGTAGTAGTATCATAGTAGTGGTATATTTATTGATTTGTAGAATCTCTATGTAAAATGTGTGTACAAGATTTACTTGTCATTATGATTTCTAGTTTTACGTGCTATGATACGGTATCTACCTATGATACTCTAACCACCTCTTTTTTCATTAATTGTAATATCATATCAATTTTTTGCCAAGTTGGTATGCATGATACACCTTATAATACTAGCACTAGAACCAGCCTCAGCCCTGCACGCAGCACTAGCAGCCCACTATTCGCTGAATCACTGAATCATTGACCCAAACCCTTGTAAGTATAGCCCAGTAAAAAAAAATGACCCCACTAAAAATAGAATTTGACCCCAGCCCGTGGACTCCTCCTGTGTGCAAGTCCACAAGTCAATGCCCCACGCAAGTACGCAATCAGATCGCTCAGACGTCAAACTGCTTGCTCGTCGCCTCTTCATATTGCATTCCTTCTCTGCGAAGTCTGTTGTCGTTTTGCAGCCAGCACACATCTTCTCGTGTAGATCGCTGGCTGTCCTCGCCACTCCTGTCCTCTGCAAAAAATCGACCGTTTCTTCTCTATAATTTGTAAGTGCCAGTAAACCTGACTCTCCATCTAATTGATATGAAGGAGATTTAATTTCTAATTCTCAAATAAACTTAGGTTTCCTGACGTGTCGATTTATTTGCTTAAAAGTTTGGCTATTTGGCTAACGAGAGATACATGGATCAACAATCTAGATTAGGCTTCAAATAATTCCTGGCGCAATGTCAAGTAATATAATAAGAAGGGTTCCGGACCTTAATTTTGCATGTGTACTACTTTGTACGATTTTGGTATTAACGATCTCTAAGAGAGACAATTTTAAATGAGCTTTTCTTATAACCTAGAAAATGAGAAGAGCATATCAGAATATATAAGACCAAAGCTATAAAATAAAATCATATCAAAATATTTGATTCGAGGTTCATATAGGCAACAACCTGGTTTCAAGTATCCATATAGAAACATAGAATACAAATTGTGTGTCTAGCCGCTTGAGTACACGCATATACTCCTTTGTTTTAAAATATAAGATGTTTTAGGTTTGTAAAACAAATGTATTTAAACTACTTTTAGTGTATAGATTCACTCAGGTTTAGAGTGAATCTACACACTAAAATAAGTATAGATACATTTTTTTATAAACCTAAAACATCTTATATTTTAAAACGAAGGGAGTACATTAGAAATATATTTTATAGACGGAATTCTAGATTAAGACCGGTCGGAAGTTGCTAAAACCTGGCGGGCTGACGTGCGCCGTTAGATTTAAATCGGACGTAGGCAGACAAACGTGTGTGGTTGGTGGTGGTTTTAAAGCCGCACACCTGATCCCGTCTCCCCCTTCACCTGGGGCCCCATTCGTTATCCTCCCCACCCTTCCCACTTCTCCCGACCGTTTTGGGAATCTCGCTGCTCTCTCTCTCTCCTTCTTCTCCGGTGATTTGAAGGACGATACTACAGTTTCCTTCGGTTGCTCTTCGATTCTGCTTTCCATTGCCGTCGCCGATGCGTCTACTCCCTCCAGGTGTGCTCGCAAGTTCTCTCCTCCTCCAGTTTCTCTCCTCCATCGCTCCGACCCTTTTCCTCTGCCATTCTCTGGTTTCTGACGGTTCCATTTCGTCGGGTTTGTGCTTGTCGTTGATTCCGGCAGGTCCTGTAGATTAAGGTTGCATGTAAGTTGTAAGTTGTATTGCGTGCGATTTTGCCCGCTAATTTTGTCTAGCTCCTTCATGAATAACATCTAATGGGTTTGAATGCTTCCTCTGATATCCTTTGGTGTCCTTTGAGTAATGTTGCCTTATCAGATCTACTGCGTGTGATGTAGTTTTGATGTTCAGATGATGTGATCCATGTGTGCTGTTCCCCCATGGTCTAATGGGGATTTGATGTGTTATACATTATTTTTGAAATGTGTTATATTTGAACAGGTTTGCTTGATAACAAAAGATCTAGCCATGGATAACATTGCATACTATTTCGTTGATAAAAACTGATGTATCTATGGGTAACAGTGGGATATGATCCCTTGATAACCACAGATCTATGCATGGGTAACATTGGACAGGATCTGTTGATAACAACAGTACTAAACTGTTATGTGCTAACTTTTTGATTATGAATTTGTTTGATTTGTATAAGATTCCTTGATAACTATAGTTGTAACCTTTGGGTAACATTGGATAAAATTCATGGCTATTTTGAGCAAAATGCATGATAATATGTATGTACTGACATGGATAACTAATGTTTTGTTGGTATGATAGCATTAGCGTATTATCATGGGTAATTTGATAACTGTTGGCATGATAACATTAGTTTATGATCATGGGTAACTTATGTACTGATGTGTAACCTTTGGGTAACATTGAATAAAATTCATGGCTATTTTGAGAAAAATGCATGATAATATGTGTGTACTGACATGGATAACTAATGTTATGTTGGTATGATAACATTAGCTTATTATCATGGGTAATTTGTGTTCTGCTGGCTTGATAACATTAGTTTATGATCATGGGTAACTTATGTACTGCTGTGTAACCTTTGGGTAACATTGGATAAAATTCATGGCTAATTTGAGCAAAATGCATGATAATATGTGTGTACTGACATTGATAACTAATGTAATGTTGGTATGATAACATTAGCTTATTATCATGGGTAATTTGTGTTCTGCTGGCATGATAACATTAGTTTATTATCATGGGTAACTCATGTACTGATGTGTGGATAAAATTCATTGATTACAATAGTACTAAGTACTATATAATATTTTTGTTAAATTTTGTTTATAATCTGTTTGGTAATGCTAATTTTGAGTAAAATGCATGATATTATGTGTGCACTGACATGGATAACTAATGTTATGTTTGTATAATAACATGAGCTTATTATCATTGGTAACTTGTGTTCTGTTTGCATGATAACATTAGGTTATGATCATTGGTAACTTATGTACTGATGGTATTGTTTTCTTTTTTTTCTATGAATTCTTGTGTATCATTATGGTTTAGTTTTGTATTTATTTTTTCATTTTAAATTGTTTATAGTTGCCATGATGCCGAGGAAATGGAAGGTTGCTGATAATGTTGTTGAGATGAAAAACAACTTGCCCGTAAACGTAACAGGGCATCTCCTTCTGCTGTGACCGGTTTACTGGATTTTCTATCAAATGATCAGAAGGCAGCAATTGAATCAATGGAGTTTGATAGTTTGCTAGATATCAAGTGTTCATCACTGCACGATGCAGTTATGACTTGGTTTGCTAGTTTATATGACAAGCATACACGTGAATTTGTTGTGCCGGGTCGAGGAAGGATACCCCTCAACGAGGATAGTGTATTCAGATATTTGGGTTTGCCGCTTGGTGAAGAGGCGGTTCCTTATTATGCTGATGCAGAAATTCAGGGTGCTCTTGCCCCTGCTCTTTTTTCTGATAATTCTGGCACGCCTTTAAGAACTCGAGTTTTTGAAATCTTGAAGGATATGACTTCATATGGAGATGAGTTCAAGCAAGTATATGTGATGTACATTGTGTCTACACTTCTGTCACCCACCACCCGGAACCGTGTTTGCCATAAGTGCTACCCTATCATGGTAAGTTTTGGTTGTCATGTCTGTTCATTTTCAATATCTGTGTTGGCTAGTAACTTATATGTTTTTGTGTTGATAACTTTCTGTTTGGTGTGATGATTGTTGGGAATATGCCCTAGAGGCAATCATGTATGATGATATTTCCCATTGTATTCAGAAAGTTATTAAGTAGTCCTTGTATAAACATCTGATGTGTATCATTGAATATGTGATTCAGTTGTGGAACTATGCATTCATGTTATTTGTACTAAATATCCTTGGTCATTGAGGTTGTGCTAGACACACAACTTAGACCAATGTGAAAGTTGGCTTGATGTAACACCCTTAGAATCGGACCTATGCAAGTTTGGGCAAAATTCACCAAACCCGCATAGAAACGATTCAAAGGTGCCCACCAGGCACTTTCGTGCGGGTGGAAAACGAAGTAATAACATCACACAACAGTCCTCGATGGGACCCACAGGACAGATATATACAACAGCGACTCCGAGAGTCAAGAATACAGATATAATATACAAGATCCAAATCACCTTGAAAACGGTAGAGCGCCCGACTACGGACAAGAAGCAAATGGGGCTAAGAGCCCTGAAGAATAACCAATGGCGTCCATAACCCTGCCCAGCCGAGCGGAAGGGTAACCTCGCTACGGCGTCGATCTCAAAACACCTTAACAAAGGGGTGCCGACAAAGGGCAAAGCGGAAAAACAAAGAAGGAGCGTCGATCGAGGCCAGTACACGGCGAGGCTAGAATTCGGCGGTCCTCGCCTACACAGGTATGGTGGACTGAGCGGCAGCGGCAGCATGCACTAAACAATCTATAGAGACTCGATACAACTGGCGGTTATCAGAGGGGGCAAGAATGACCTATCCGGATCCAACCTGAAGCTAACACCAAACAAACCCATCCTGGTGTTTCCCCCTCGAGTCCCAAACGAGGAAGTCGACCGAGGAACTCACACAGTTGGCAGCTTTAATTTTACAGTTATAGTTGTGGCACTTTACTAGTCAGGTTTAGATAATCGTCCTGATAAAATAAGCAGTGGGCACTTTTAATTAATCATTCCGTGATAGTTGCAACAATTACTAATCAGATACAATTAGCATGAGAGAACCCTTAAACCCAGCAGTTGTTGTCACTTTTATTCAGCCATTTCGTTGTAGTTGCAATACTTACTAGTCATATACAATTGTCGCAAGCGACAACCAAACAAGCAATTGTGGGCAGTATTAATTAGCCATTCCATTATAGTGGAGCTGATTACTAGTCATTATAAGTCAAATTTATAGCAGTAAACTTTAGTTATGCTTGTCTATGATCGAGATACTGTGCTCCAAGTCGTCCATATCCGCGGACACGGCTTTCAGAAAGTTTTACCCGGGGTGCACCAATAGCAACACACGCCGATCAACCTCGGAAAAACCAAATCAAAACCCAACGAGGCTTTCACGGTGAACAATCACAGATTCAGAAATATTTGGGGCCACCCTTTGAGTAGAACCATAGCGGAGTAGACAAGCTCGAGACGGCCTCAAGGTTCGCCAATGGTCATGGCGGTCGGGAACCCAGTGTGGCTGGGCTTGTCGATACCGCGTAAACACTCGCATACCTAAGCGATGCAGTGTGCTCCTCGCACAATCGTAAATAAGCGATAAAGCATGGCATAAGTACAGGATCGTAATAAAACCTCAAACTAGTTTGTGGCCCCAAGAAATAAGAATGAATCAAGCTCGGTTCGGGGTCCCATATACCTCCGGATGTGGATAGCGCATAAAATCAAGGAACAGGTATCAAGTACTCGGGGTCTTACGGGACACAAGTGGGCGTTCGGAAACCAAATATTATCTATCACCCACCGATGCCTCTGCTTATTCAATTTTAGTTGTTAAACAGAAATTAAAGTGACGATAAGTAAAACTAGTACCATCTCCAACATCAACATGCGGCAATACATCAGCAACTGTGGCATATGACGACACACAACAGCAATATAGCAAGCGACGGCGACGCGCAAGACCAACTAGCTACCAAACAACAGGCAATAGGGTGTGTCCAAGGCAATATAGGGCTGCAGGGAATATCACAGGTACGGAAACTAAAGCATCGCAACACAGATAGCAATAGATCAACAGGAGGGAAGTAAATACTATAAAAGTAAGATGGGTAGAAAGGGGGAGATGCTCGCCTGAAAACATTGTCGAAAAGTTCATCCGAAGATCGGTGAGCTCACATCAACTCAACGGCCTTATCATGAAGAAGCAAAACACTAGAAGAAACACCGGATGCAATATTTAATACGGCAGAAGATCGGCATGATGCATGCATGATGGATGGCATGGCAAGTCGATGCAATTAGGTCAAGATTAAGCGGAACCGGGGTCCGACAATTAGTTAGGTGGTTCATGTTATTTAGAAAACCCCAAGTTAAATGTTGTTTTAGCATGGCCAAAGATAGCATCGGGTTCGCTACAAATTTAAATGAGGCCAATATGAGACTAGATTTGCCCATATGGGCCCCATATAATTATTAGGTGAATCGCATAAGGCCCCCAAACCACATGAATGCACGAGATGACAATTAAATATGCAACCAGTTGTTATGATGTTATAAAAATAGGGTTCGAGGAAAAGGGTCACACTTTAGGGTTCTCGACGATCTTGGGGTTTCCGGGGTTCAGGGTTCGACAGGGTCCAGGGTCCAGGGTTCGACGGGAGCATCCTCGGACTCCGGGAAGGGCTTGGTTCGGTGTCGTCCTCAGACTTAGGGTTAGGTCTTGGCGCATCCGGGGTCTTCGGATCACGTTGACGGTCATGGCGTTCGGGATGGAGTGCTTGTCGTTCCGTGTGGTCTTCGGGTCTGGGGGTCTCGGCGTCCGTGTGGCGGTCTTGATGTAGATCTTGTGAGACCGGCGTCATCGGGTTCGGGCCTTGGAGTTTCACATCCTTGTGGTAGTCTCGGGGCGTCGAATCCGGGAAGCAAGCCTTGACGTTCCGGATCGGTCTCGGATCCATGAAGCAGACCTTCGCGCCCGGAGGTTTCTTGTCGGTGTGCTTGGGGTTTTCCCGGGACGAAGATCTTGAGGCTCCGGGGCCGGTCTTGGTGTTCAACTCCGGGAAGGAGAACTTGTCGTTCCGGGTGGCGACCTTGGGGTTTCTTCCGGTTCGGGTCCTGGCGAGGCCCTTGGTTCACCGGGATCGGCGTCGGAAGCGGTCTTTGGATTCCGAAGAGGCGAGCCACGCGTTTCCTGAAGGCGTTCATGTTGATGGTAGGTCCTGGCATTGCGTACAAGGCAGGGGCAAGGGTCGGCCTCGGGGGCCCGCGGGGGTGCTCGGGTCGGCGACGCTGCAAGGCCCATGGGGCGCTGGGAGGCGAGCTAGGCGACAGGGAGGAGCAGGCGTCGCTGGGGAAGGTGGGGCCCGCAGAGGCGGTGGTCGCAGGGGCGGCTCCGGCGACGGAGACCGGCGCTTGAGGAGGAGGAGGCTCTGCTGGCGCGAGCAGTATGCAGCCGGGCTTGGCGGCGGAAAAGGGCCACCGCGGCAGGATGCGGCGAGGGCGACGGGGAGGAGGCCTTGGCCGGAGCGGAGGAGGGTCGCGGCGGCAGGCGCCAGGAGGACAGGCGGGCGGGCTGCTGCGCCATGCTGAGCGAAGCGGAGAGGTGGCGGAGAAGCGAGGCGAGGCGAGGCAGATGCGGGCAGAGGCGGTCTGGTCGAGGCAGTGAGGCCGCAGGTGTGTCGTGGCGAGCCCTTGAGCTCCGGCGAGGCGGCGAGCAGGGCGAGGGCGGGGAGGGCGGCGGGTGCGGCGACCATGAGGCGAGTGGCCGTCCATGGCTGGGAAGGGCGAGTGGAGGCGGGGTCGCTGGGGTCTGAGGCGGGCGGCCTTGTATGCTGAGGAGAGAGGCGACGGACGGTGAGGCGGGGAGGGGGCGACGGGGATGAGGGTGGTGGCGGGATGGTGGAGCGCCGGAGGGTGAGAGGAGCAGGGCGGGGTTGGTGGAAGGAGGAGGGGAGGCTGCCGGAGGGGAGGGAGGAGGTGGAGAGAGGCGCTGCGGGGAAGAAGACGCGGGCGGGGAGACGCGTGCGGTCGAGAGGGTGGGTCCGGGAGCGCGTGGGCCACGCGGGCAGGGGGTGGACCGGGGTTGGAACAGGGAAGATGGGTGGATGTGGGGTGAGAACTGGTGGGCCTGGGGCGGTGGTAGGTGAGTGGGGTATGACGGGTGGGTCCCAGGGGCGCATGGGGCCAGGCGGGGACGGCAGCTGGGAGGGGGTTGGAGGGCCACGTGGCGGTGGGCCAAAGCGGTCGAGAGGGAAAGAGGGCTAGCGTGGGGTCCCGAGGTCGATGAGAGGGGTAGAGAGGGGTAGAAGGACTTGGGTGAGCAAAGAGAGAGGGGGGAAGAGGAGAGGGATTGGTGAGGTGGCAGGTTGGGTAGGAAAAAGGGGAGAGGGTTAGGTGGCACCATCTGGTTGGTGGGTAGATAGGATTTGGGTGGAACTAGGATTTAGCAGGGCTGTGCTAGTTTTTGTGTTTGTTTAGCTCTGTATAAAATAGAACAAGGCCACTTTACAAAATAGTTTTGAGACAAATAAAACCTCCAAAGCGATCGGGGTTTTGCGTTTGAAGATAAGAGGGGTTTTTGTACAATTCAAAACTAGGCTTTTCAAATAATGCAGTCAAACAATGCATGATGATGACGATGCAATGCACAAATTCAACGCGATTTTCTAGTAGTGGTTTTGCGGGATGCCACAATTCGACACCACTAACAATGGATCTCGCCCTCGAGATCCGCCTCATGGTACCGGAAGGAAGGTCGGCGATCTGCGTCTTCTCACTTCGTGTAGATCTTCGCGACACCACTAACGATGGTTCCTCCTTCATCTGTAAAACGGCGACACCACCAACAAAGGGTCGTTGTCCTTGATCGTCGAGAACACTCCGGAACAAAAGGTCAAGGTGGAGGTATCAACAAATAAAGCCACCTCTAGCTTCGATGGACAGAGTAAAACTGCTGGATCCACTGCTTCGATGTACAAGAGCGAATGATAAGAGTAGTGGTATGGTAGCTACTCCATCCCGCACTCGAACCATTACTCTGCACACAAATAGGCGGATTCTGCAACCAACTCTCGGAATCAGACTGAAGATCTCGACAAGCGAGGTTCGGAACAACGGAGTGATGCAGACCCTGCATCGGATCTGGCGTAGATGATGTCGTCGCGTCGGAAACACCGGAAGGCACAAACAATGAACAAAGAATGATAACACCGTAGACGGATTCATCAGGCAGATTGAACACCGGACGGTAGAACACCGTTACCAAAGAAGAAAGCGAAACCACGAAGGTACAGCGGAGCCCAACCACGAGAAATCCTGGACTCAAGAAAAGATAAGAGAGCGATTCAAAACACGCCGAGGTAAGAGGAGAACAAAGGGGTAAGGAGTAAAATCAGACCTAATCGTAACTATCCAACCGATTTTAGAAAATAGTTTTGACACTTCTACTTGCCGTTAGCTAGGTTATCCTACAGTGGACTTGTGGGTATCGTATCGCTGAGCTCGATACCATCAGAACACCCTTAGAATCGGACCTATGCAAGTTTGGGCAAAATTCACCAAACCCGCATAGAAACGATTCAAAGGTGCCACCAGCACTTTCGTGCGGGTGGAAAAGCAAGTAATAACATCACACAGTCCTCGATGGGACCCACAGATGATATATACAACAATGACTCGAGAGTCAAGAATACAGATATAATATACAAGATCCAAATCACCTTGAAAGCGGTAGAGCGCGACTACGGACAAGAAGCAAATGGGGCTAAGAGCCCGAAGAATAACCAATGGCGTCCATAACCCTGCCGAGCGCCGAAGGGTAACCACTAACGGCGTCGATCTCAAAACCTGCTTAACAAAGGGGTGCCGACAAAGGCAAAGCAGAAAAACAAAGAAGGAGCGTCGATCTTGAGGCGATTACGGCGAGGCTAGAATTCGCGGTCCTCGCCTACAGTATGGTGGATCGAGCGGCAGCATGCACTAAACAATCTATAGAGACTCGATACAACTGGCGGTTATCAGAGGGGGCAAGAATGACCTATCCGGATCCAACCTGAAGCTAACACCAAACAAACCCATCCTGGTGTTTCCCCCTCGAGTCCCAAACGAGGAAGTCGACCGAGGAACTCACACAGTTGGCAGCTTTAATTTTACAGTTATAGTTGTGGCACTTTACTAGTCAGGTTTAGATAATCGTCCTGATAAAATAAGCAGTGGGCACTTTTAATTAATCATTCCGTGATAGTTGCAACAATTACTAATCAGATACAATTAGCATGAGAGAACCCTTAAACCCAGACGTTGTTGACACTTTTATTCAGCCATTTCGCTAGTTGCAATACTTACTAGTCATATACAATTGTCGCATGGCGACAACCAAACAAGCAATTGTGGGCAGTATTAATTAGCCATTCCATTATAGTGGAGCTGATTACTAGTCATTATAAGTCAAATTTATAGCAGTAAACTTTAGTTATGCTTGTCTATGATCGAGATACATGCTCCAAGTCGTCCATATCCATGGACACGGCTTTCGTAAAGTTTTACCGGCCGGGTGCACCAATAGCAACACGCCGATCAACCTCGGAAAAACCAAATCAAAACCACGAGGCTTTCACGATGAACAATCACAGGATTCGAAATATTTGGGGCCACCTTTGAGTAGAACCATAGCAGGTAGACAAGCTCGAGACGGCCTCAAGGTTGCGCCAATGGCAGTAGCGGGGAACCCGAAAGTGTGGCTGGGCTTGTCGATACCGCGTAAACACTCCGCATACCTAAACAGTACAGTGTGCTCCTCGCACAATCGTAAATAAAGCAGTAAAGCATGGCATAAGTACAGGATCGTAATAAAACCTCAAACTAGTTTGTGGCCCCAAGAAATAAGAATGAATCAAGCTCTGGTTCAGGGGGGTCCCATATACCTCCCGGATGTGGATAGCGCGCAAAATCAAGGAACAGGTATCAAGTACTCGGGGTCTTACGGGACACAAGTGGGCGTTCGGAAAACCAAATATTATCTATCACCCACCGATGCCTCTGCTTATTCAATTTTAGTTGTTAAACAGAAATTAAAGTGGCGATAAGTAAAACTAGTACCATCTCCAACATCAACATGCGGCAATACATCAGCAACTGTGGCATATGACGACACACAACAGCAATATAGCAAGCGACGGCGACGCGCAAGACCAACTAGCTACCAAACAACAGGCAATAGGGTGTGTCCAAGGCAATATAGGGCTGCAGGGAATATCACAGGTACGGAAACTAAAGCATCGCAACACAGATAGCAATAGATCAACAGGAGGGAAGTAAATACTATAAAAGTAAGATGGGTAGAAAGGGGGAGATGCTCGCCTGAAAACATTGTCGAAAAGTTCATCCGAAGATCGGGGCGAAGCTCACATCAACTCAACGGCCTTATCCGCGAAGAAGCAAAACACTAGAAGAAACACCGGATGCAATATTTAATACACGGCAGAAGATCGGCATGATGCATGCATGATGGATGGCATGGCAAGGTGCGATGCAATTAGGTCAAGATTAAGCGGAACCGGGGTCCCGACAATTAGTTAGGTGGTTCATGTTATTTAGAAAACCCCCGCAAGTTAAATGTTGTTTTTAGCATGGCCAAAGATAGCATCGGGTTCGCTACACAAATTTAAATGAGGCCAATATGAGACTAGATTTGCCCGCATATGGGCCCCATATAATTATTAGGTGAATCGGCATAAGGCCCCCAAACCACATGAATGCACACGAGATGACAATTAAATATGCAACCAGTTGTTATGATGTTATAAAAATAGGGTTCGAGGAAAAGGGTCACACTTTAGGGTTCTCGACGATCTTGGGGTTTCCGGTTCGAGGTTCGGCAGGTCCGGGGTCCGGTTCGACGGAGCATCCTCGGACTCGGGAAGGGCTTGGTGTCGTCCTCAGACTTAGGGTTAGGTCTTGGCGCATCCGGGGTCTTCGGATCACGTTGACGGTCATGGCGTTCGGGATGGAGTGCTTGTCGTTCCGTGTGGTCTTCGGGTCTGGGGGTCTCGGCGTCCGTGTGGCGGTCTTGATGTAGATCTTGTGAGACCGGCGTCATCGGGTTCGGGCCTTGGAGTTTCACATCCTTGTGGTAGTCTCGGGGCGTCGAATCCGGGAAGCAAGCCTTGACGTTCCGGATCGGTCTCGGATCCATGAAGCAGACCTTCGCGCCCGGAGGTTTCTTGTCGGTGTGCTTGGGGTTTTCCCGGGACGAAGATCTTGAGGCTCCGGGGCCGGTCTTGGTGTTCAACTCCGGGAAGGAGAACTTGTCGTTCCGGGTGGCGACCTTGGGGTTTCTTCCGGTTCGGGTCCTGGCGAGGCCCTTGGTTCACCGGGATCGGCGTCGGAAGCGGTCTTTGGATTCCGAAGAGGCGAGCCACGCGTTTCCTGAAGGCGTTCATGTTGATGGTAGGTCCTGGCATTGCGTACAAGGCAGGGGCAAGGGTCGGCCTCGGGGGCCCGCGGGGGTGCTCGGGTCGGCGACGCTGCAAGGCCCATGGGGCTGGGGGAAGCTAGGCGGCAGGAGGAGGCGTCGCTGGGGAAGGTGGGGCCAGAGGCGGTGGTCGCAGGGCGGCTCAGCGACGGAGACCGTGGCGCAGGAGGAGAGGAGGCTCTGCTGGCGCGAGCAGGGCGCAGCAGCGGGCTGCTGTGCGGAAGAAGGGCCACCGGCGAGGATCTGTGGCGGCCAGGAGGCGCCGTGGCCTTGCGGCCGGAGCGGAGGAGGTCATGGCGACGAGGCGCCAGAGGAGGACAGGCGGGCGCCGCGCCATGGAGGTGCTGGCGGAAGCGGAGGGTGGCCGGAAGAGGCGAGGGCGAGGCGCAGATGCGGGCCGGGGCCAGCAGTCTGGTCGAGGCAGAGGCCAGGTGTGTCTGGCGGGCGAGCCTGGCAGCTCCGGCCATGAGGCGAAAGCAGGGACGGGCCGAGGAGGGCGGCGGTGCAGCGACCATGAGGCGAGTGGCCGTCTTGGCCTTGGAAGGCAGTGGAGGCGGGGTCTGGGCGGCGGGCAGCAAGGCCTTGTATGGAGAGGGAGGCGCGACGGACGGTGAGGCGGGGAGGGGGCGACGGGGATGAGGGTGGTGGCGGGATGGTGGAGCGCCGGAGGGTGAGAGGAGCAGGGCGGGGTTGGTGGAAGGAGGAGGGGAGGCTGCCGGAGGGGAGGGAGGAGGTGGAGAGAGGCGCTGCGGGGAAGAAGACGCGGGCGGGGAGACGCGTGCGGTCGAGAGGGTGGGTCCGGGAGCGCGTGGGCCACGCGGGCAGGGGGTGGACCGGGGTTGGAACAGGGAAGATGGGTGGATGTGGGGTGAGAACTGGTGGGCCTGGGGCGGTGGTAGGTGAGTGGGGTATGACGGGTGGGTCCCAGGGGCGCATGGGGCCAGGCGGGGACGGCTGGCAGCGCGCGGGAGGGGGGGTTGGACTGGGCCACGTGGCCGGTGGGCCAGGCGGGTCAGAGGGGGAAAGAGAGGGCTAGCTGGTGGGGTCCTGAGGTCAGTGAGAGGGGTAGAGAGAGGGGTAGAAGGACTTGGGTGAGCAAAGAGAGAGAGGGGGGAAGAGGAGAGGGATTGGTGAGGTGGCAGGTTGGGTAGGAAAAAGGGGAGAGGGTTAGGTGGCACCATCTGGTTGGTGGGTAGATAGGATTTGGGTGGAACTAGGATTTAGCAGGGCTGTGCTAGTTTTTGTGTTTGTTTAGCTCTGTATAAAATAGAACAAGGCCACTTTACAAAATAGTTTTGAGACAAATAAAACCTCCAAAGCGATCGGGGTTTTGCGTTTGAAGATAAGAGGGGTTTTTGTACAATTCAAAACTAGGCTTTTCAAATAATGCAGTCAAACAATGCATGATGATGACGATGCAATGCACAAATTCAACGCGATTTTCTAGTAGTGGTTTTGCGGGATGCCACACTTGATGACTCGGTTCCACTTGTCATGGGCATGGAGATGCTATTCCAACTTACACAGACTAGGCTAAAGAGTTTAGCGAGTCGGATTGACCCATATTGAGGTACAACGAACTAAGCTGTCATTTGTATATCTCAATCAATGTAATCCTTAGACCTGAGGTTGTTGCATAATCCGAGTTGAGGATCACCGACTTAGGTTCTGTCAAACGCTGATCCGTGAATCGGGCGATTATAAAGGCGTAGTTCGGGTCGACCGAGAATCAAGTCGTGATGTGAATAACCAAGATGGGATTTTGCCCCTCCACTCGGAGATATTCTCTGGGCCCTCGTGAGATATGATTCGAAAGCATGGCCATGCGACTCGGTTAAGTGTTAACCGAGGCGATCGGCTAAGAGTTAGTCGGGTGAATCACTTATCTCGGATCGAGAAGAGAGTCGGACTATTTAAGGGATGACATATATTCGCCTATAGTCGACAAGGTATATCGTGAGGCAAAAGGGACTCGGACGTAAGTCGCATTGAAAAACAAGTCGTCATGACTCTTTGGTACTTGGGAATCGACGTTACGCTAGGAGCCGATGCCGATTGATCGATTGTGAGTTGGACTCTAATCGTGTCCAAGTAACCATGAGCTGAGGTCACACACTTAAGAGCGGGAGCAAGTTCGGATTGGATCCGAATCATCTGGTTGGGTTGGACCTAAACCAGTTAGGATCGAAGTTAGTGAGTTGGACTCACGGTGACTAGTTTTATATGGGCTTTAGTGAATGGGTCGGCGAGCGAGCCCACGTTCACTCCTATATATAGTGGAGCACGATAACCCGTAAAAGGTTAATCGTTGTTGGTTAGGTCATTCCATGTGTTGGAAACCCTAGCTCCAGTCCGGCCGCCGTAACGAACCTAGCGAGCCGCCGGTGCTCCTCCTTTATGCGATGTGGATACCAGCGGAGGTCTTTGTCGATCGGCACCAGACGATCGGATCGTGAGGGCTGCCTGCATCAATGGCGCTTCATCGATGTCGCAACCGCGCGTCTAGTGGTAAACCTCGTGGCCTTCTACCTCAGCTAGATCTTGGGATCACCACGTTAGAGGAAAATTTTATTTTATCTCCGCGTGGCCCAACAATGATAACATGTGTGTTATAGGGGTGGTAACATTTTTGTTTTGGTTTTTTGTGGTGGTGTGTAATATATGTGCAAGTTTTGATGTTATGTTGATAGTTTCTTTTTTATTATATAATTTCAGCACAACATTGGAAATGTGTCCAAATTCCAGTGGTGCAAGTTTGTTGCTGACCAGCTGCATGAGGAGCTTTCTAGTGGTAGTCATACGCAGGCTTGCCTTTTTCTGTTGCAGGTACACATTGTTGTTTTTATATTGTGTGAATATTACTTTCTATATTGAAATTTGTTTTATGTTTTAGTTAGTGTATTTATTGTATTCTTTTTCTTGTTTTTAATTTGTTTTCTTGCAGCTGCTTTATGTTGACTCACTTTGTCAACATCCGGATTTTTAATCCCAAATGCCTGTTATGCCATACATCGCAATACCAGGATTACCATTTTTGCGAGACATAACAGAATTGGATACCACATTACATCATCCATTACAAAACATACATAAGGTCTTACACAAATAAGGATCTCATGATCCAGTTCTTAATACAACTTCAAGCAGCGGAATACGTAATAATAACGGTAGCGTAGGCAAAGCTCCATCTTCGGGGTCACAGGCAATGCTGACGATGGGAGATGATCCTAGTTGTCGTAACCTTCCTAGGGTCCATCCTCCGGGTACTCCTCTTCATAGTCTGGCCACGGGAATAGCCAGGGACAAAGCCATGAGTACTCTTTAAGTACTCGCAAACTAATACTAATAAGTGAAGGGGGGTTTTGATAATAGGACACTAGGCTCTAGGGTTGTTTTGCAAGAAGCCAGATTTATCTCTACTAAGTTCAAAAGCAAGAGAGCTAGTTGAAGTTTATAACACCTAAGTGGGATCTTGTATTTCATATCACAACCCTGTTGTGGTCAAGTCAAAGTCTCAATTCTTTTCACAAGTCATTTTTAAAACATCTCATGGGGAACAATATGGCCCTCAGCTGTCCATAACATGGACGCTGCTATTCGAATAGTTTGACACTGCGAAGTTTTTACACTTTCACCACAACATTCGATACATCCGTCAGGAACAAATCCTGAATTCACCATACTTAGTATGCGGATAATCAATCCTAACCTTTCAATTACACGCCCTAGTATAAGCACCTCTCCTGTGAGTTTGGCCTCCCAACCATGACCAACTGTCATCTTGGGTACTGCACAGGTGGACAATCTTCACAAGGTAGCCTCAGCTCAGACCTTGGCCGTGAGGGAACTAATACTAAGGTATATAAGTTTCCAGTCAAGCCCTACCCAATCTTCGGGTATTGTGGTTGTACGGTAAAAGTTGGAATGGTATCGCATCCAGACAACCATTAGTTTTATAAAGGGCTAAGGCTCATGCCTCAACATTTTCATCACCAAAATCATCTGGTGTTCGGAAACACATGTCAAAACATCTCGGTAGAATGATCCATCATTCTAAGGTTTTCATAACCATTTTCACCAAGTATTCCCATCTAAATTTGATAAAGTTTTATGCTTACCACTAGCATCTATAAGTGGGGTGGGTACTAATGAGGGGTAGTAAACAAATGGAGTTTCAACTAAGTTCAATCTTATGCCTTAGGATGACATCAAGATTTTCTAGCTTAGGCCAAATTTTATGCTCTTTATGCAACCTTCAAATATATCTTTCTAGGATCTATAAGCTACTTAAGTACACTCTAAGCTAAAGCTTTGATAAAGAAATAAAGTAGAAAGCTTGTAAATAAAACTAGGATTGGGTTTCAAGTGGGTATGATCACATATGCTTAAGGCATATAGTGGGCATGGTAACAAGCAAGTATTAGCTTGCACAATTGCAAGTATAAGCTTGCACATGTCAACTTGATTAGTAAGGCTTGCATAGGTAAAGTATCTTGCAAGTGTTAGCTTGCCTTGTGCAGAGCAGTGGTTGAAGTTCTCCTCGGCTTCTTCTTCGTAGTATCCTCCTTCCTCCTCGTATCCTTGGTCGGTACTAGCGTCTATAAATAAGTACAAGGTACAAAATCACCAAACAATACTTAACTACTTGCAATCATCACACAAAAGGGTCCTATAGATGATATAGCATCATCACTAACATTACAAGATTAAAGCTTGGTTTAATTCCTTTTATTTTTAGAAAAGTAATTTCTACTCATTGAAAAACTACTTAAGATTTAATATTCTCCAAACCAAACATGGGATCATGTTTAATATTCTCCAAACCAAACATGGGATCATGTTGACACATGTCATCACCACATATTTTAGTCCATGGTAATGTGATTTAAAGTGGTGTCACAATTTAATAAGGTTTTACCCTTTTATTTAATTAAATCATTGACTAGAAATGCCTATGTGGCATTCTTTTATTACTTGGTCATTATTTCTATAAGTAAACCTATATATTTTTATATATTCTGAAAGGTATGGTTAAATGTGATTTTTGAGAGTTGGAATCAACTCAAAATCTATTATGGTTTAAATTTGAAAAATGTTTGAATGCAGAAAAGCTTCTGCCTTGTTATTTTTACCAAGGGTGATCTACAGATCCAAATGACTTGAATCCAACGGGCTTGGATTCAGCATTTCCAGACCTTTCTAACAAAATTGGTTTCATTCAATTTGATTCACTGAATCAACCTGGGTTGATTTTTGAATCTAGGTACAAAAGTGTGTTTGAATGAAAATGGAAAAATCCAAATTCAAACAACTGGGCTGCGCGGGAAGCAATACTGGGCCGTCCTGTTAAGCAGAGCGCTTACGTGGGCTGGTTAAGTTGTTGTCCCCACGCGTCAGTGAGACGAGGGGGCGCGAAGCGGTATGGGGCAATATGAGTCGTGGGATCTGGTTCTAATCTAACGACTGAGGGTCATCGTCGACGTTGGGCAACGTCGGCGAGACAGAAACCTAGCGCGGCAGGTGGTGGTCGTTGGGGGCTCACCGAGGCTCAGGCGAGGGTCCACGAGGCGGGCGAACGACGAAGTCGACGACGGCGAACCTCCTGGCGCTTCTCCTGGGGTGGCTCCAATCGCTGGCCCCCTTCTTCTCCAGCAGCGGCAGGCTCCGGTGAAATTCCGGTGAAGTGCTGCTCGCCTTGCTCCGGGAACAGGGTGGCCTCTATTTATAGTCGCGACGACGAGACCGAACGGGATGGGCGGGCGACGGTGGCGACATGGCTACGAGCGGCTAGAGGCATGGCCGGCAGTGGCGATCGCTTGGTGGTCTCCTGGCGATGCTCTATGGCTTTAATGCGCACGTAGGGGCGGTGGCAATTGGTCTGGAATGCGCGATGCTCTACGCGACAGAGGCAGAGTCTTCGACGGTGAGCGGTGGCTGTGCGGCATGGGCGGCGAACGGGGATGTCTGGCTGTAACACCCTCAGAATCGGACCTATGCAAGTTTTAGCGAAACCCGCCAAACCCGCATAGAAACGATTCAAAGGTGCCCACCAGGCACTTTCGTGCGGGTGGAAAACGAAGTAATAACATTACACAAAAGTCCTCTATGGGACCCACAGAACAGATATATATACAACAGCGACTCAAAGAGTCAAGAATACAGATATAATATACAAAGATCCAAATCACCTTGAAAAGATAGAGCGTCCGACTACGGACAAGATGCAAATGGGGCTAAGAGCCCTGAAGAATAACCAATGGCGTCCATAACCCTGCCCAGGCCAAGCCGGAAGGGTAACCCTGCTAACGACGTCGATCTCAAAACCTGCTTAAACAAAAGGGGTGCCGCCAAAGGGCAAAGGAAAAGAAGGGCGTCGTACTCGGCGATGCAGCGAGACTAGAATTCGGCGGTCCTCGCCTACATAGGTATGGTGGACTGAAGCGGCAGCGGCAGCATGCACTAATCAACCTATAGAGACTCGATACAACTGGCGGCTATCGGAGAGGGGTGAGAATGACCTAGTCGGAACCAACCGGTTGCTACCATCAAACAAACCCATCCTGGCGTTTCCCCCTCGAGACCAAACGAGGAAGTCAACCGAGGAACTCACACCGTTGGCAGTTTTATTGATTCAGTTATCGTTGCAGCAATTACTAGTCAGGTATAGATAATCATCCTGATAAAATAAGCAGTGGGTCATTTTAGTTAAACATTCCATTGTAGTGGCATCACTTACTAGTCAGGTACAATTAACATGAGATAACCCAAAACCCAGCAGTTGTTGGTACTTTTATTTAGCCATTCCGTTGTAGTTGCGATACTTACTAGTCAGATACAATTGTCGCAAGCGACAAACCAAACAAGCAATTGTGGGCAGTATTATTTAGCCATTCCATTATAGTGAAGCTGATTACTAGTCATTATAAAGTCATATTTAGAGCAATAAACTTTAGTTATAGTTGTCTATGATCGAGATACTGTGCTCCAAGTCGTCCATAACCGCGGACACGGCTTTCAGAAAGTTTTACCCGGCCGGGGTGCACCAATAGCAACACACGCTCGATCAACCTCGGAAAAACCAAATCAAAACCCAACGAGGCTTTCACGACAAAGCAATCACAGGATTCAGAAATATTTCAGGGGGCCACCCCTTGGAGTCTTACCCGCAACGAAGTAAGCTAGCTCCGAGACGGACTCAAGGTTTGTGGGGCCGGGTGTAAGCGACTAGGAACCCAAAACTGGGCTTGTCGATACCGCGTAAACGGGTCACAATTCCTAAACAGTACAGTGTGCTCCTCGCACAATCGTAAATAGAGTAGTAGCATGGCATAAGTACAGGATAGTAAATAAAACCTCAAACTAGTTTGTGTCCCCAAGAAATAAGACTGAATCAAGCTCTGGCTCAGGGGGGTCCCATATACCTCCCGGATGTGGATAGCGCGATAAATCAAGGAACAGGTATCAAGTACTCGGGGTCCTACGGGACACAAGTGGGCGTTCGGAAACCAAATATTTTCTATCACCCACCGATGCCTCTGCTTACTTCAATTTTAGTTGTTAAACAGGAATTAAAGTGAGCGATAAGTAAAGCCAGGATCATCTCCAACATTCAACATACGGCAATACTCCAACAACTGTGGTTCTTGACGACACGCAACAACACTTGAGCAAGCGACTACGACGCGCAAGTCCAACTATCTACCAAACAACAGGTAATAGGATGTGTCCAAGGCAATATAGGGCTGCACGGGATTTCGCGGGTACGGAAACTAGAGCATTGCAACACAGATAGCAATAGGTCAACAGGAGGGAATAAATACTATTAAAGTAAGATGGGTAGAAAGGGGGAGATGCTCGCCTGAAAACATTGACGAAGGTTCAACCGAAGATCGGGGCGAAGCTCACATCAACTCAACGGACTTATCCGCGAAGAAGCGAAACACTAGAATAAACACCGGATGTACTATTTAAGATTACGGCAGAAAATCGGCATGATGCATGTATGATGTATGGCATGGCAAGGATGCGATGCAATTAGGTCATATTAAGCGGAACCGGGGTCCCGACATTTAATTAGGTGGTTCATGTTGTATAGCTACCCCGCCATTTAAATGTTGTTTAACAAGGCAGGATATATCACCGGTTCGCTACACAAGTTTAAATGAGGCCAATATAAGGCTAGATTTGCCCGCATATGGGCCCCATATTTAATTATTAGGTGAATCGGCATAAGGCCCCCAAACCACATGACAAGTATGCATGCATGATCAATTAAATATGCAACAATTTATATAGTTGGCAATTTATAAAATAGGGTTCTCAGATAAGGGTCACACATTAGGGTTCGACAGATCTTGGGGTTCCGGGATTCAGGGTCGGTCTCGGGGCTCGGGGTTCGACAGGGTTTCAGGGTTTGACGGGAGCGTTCTCGGACTCCGGGATCGTTCTCGGATTACTGGGTAGATCTTGTCGTTCTGTGTCGGTGACCTCGGCATCCGGGAAGCAGGACTTGGTTCGGCGTCGGGGGCGCATCGGATTCTCCTGGTTGCTGTCGTTCTTGTCGTCGTGCCGATCTTGTCGGGTCCCACGGGGTCGGTCTTGGCGTTCGGGATGCAGAACTTGGTGTCCGGGACGGAGTACTTGTCGCACCGGGGTCTCGGTGTCCTCGGATCCGATTGAAGAACTTGGCGGGTCGGGTTCGGTCTTCGGGATCCGGGCCCGACGAGATTCGGTCTTGGCATCCGTGAAGGAGAACATGAAGTCGATACCGGGGTTCGCACTTTGGTTCCGGTTTGGCGAACTTGTCGTTTCGAGGGGTTTCTCCGAGTCCGTGGGCGTCCGTGTGGTAGATCTTGGGGGTATCGCGGTTTCGTTTTCGATGGCGTCCTTGAATGGAATCGGTCACCGATAGCCTTCGCTTGTCAACACATGTCGATCTTGTCCATCGGATGGCAAACTTGAATAGTCAACAACGGTTGCAATATGGTCCCTCGGGGTCTTGAAGGAGCGCGAGCTCCACATCGAACAGGCGGTGGTGCTGCAGCTGTATAGAAGAAAACCGGCCCTGCAGTGATGCTTGGTGGCGGCTTGCGGAGGCACACGAGGAGGCGGACGTGCGGCCGGCGAGGAGGGCTTCGCGGGCTCCAGCGGGCGGGGACACGACGAGGGGCGAGGCAGAGGATGCGGCGGCGGGGAGGGGGCCGAGCTCGGGAGTTGGCGAGGGGAGGCGCGGAGGCGGGCCCGCGGAAGGGGAGACAAGGGGCGCCGGCGGACTCGAGTAGAGCGGGCAGCGATGCTCAAGGCGGCGAGCACGAGAGGGGCGCGGAGAGCATGGCGAGGGCAGGAGCAGAGGCGTCGACGGAGGCCACGCTGGCAGGCGGGCTCGAGCCTGAGGCCGGGCGGAGGAGGAGGAGGGCGGAGGCGGGCAGCCTTGAGGTCGAGGCGGCAGAGCGCAGCGACGAGCGGCGCTAGGGAAAGGCGGGCGAGGCGTCGGGGACGGACAGGCGAAGCAGCGGTGGCGGGCGGCGCCGGGAGACGCAGGTGGAGGGCTACGGCAGCAGGTCGGGGAAGGGCGCCGGGCTTGGGGCGGCTTGGCGCGGAGGCGGTCCATGGCGCTCGGGCGGTGGTGCTGGTCGAGGCGGCCGGCGGTGAGCCGGAGCGGAGATGGGGCGCGACGGGGAGGAGGGCGAGCGGGAGGAGAGGAGGCGTCGGGTGTGGGAAGCGGGCTGCGTCGGGAGGTTGGGGGGAGGAGGGCGCGGTGGCGGTGGCGTGGGGCCGGAGGCGCGGTGGGCGTGGTGGTAGGCCGACGGAGGCGGGGAAGAGAGGCATCGGGGAAGGATAGAGGTAGAGAGGTTGGGGACGGGGCGTGCGTGGGAGTGCGTGGTGGGGCAGATGGAGCGGGTCCGGGTGGGATTCGGTGTGGGGTGGCGTCGAGTGGGTGTGTGCTGTTGTGTGTGTTGGGTGTTGTGGTGTGGGGAGTGGGGGTGGGTTGGTCTAGGTGGCAGATGGGGATTGGGTGAGGAAGAGGGAGAGGGTGAGGTGGCGGCCGGGGATTGGGTGGGGTGATGTGGAGGGGGTGTGGGTAGATTAGGTTAGGTAGCTGTAGGATTTTAGGTGGACCGATTTTTATTTCTGGGGGTGGTCGTTCGGGTCGAATCGGCCCGTCCGACTGCCCCCCACTAAAATAATTTAATATTTTATTTGATTAAAACAAAGCCTCTGCAAACCGATAGCAGACAAAACAAAATAATCCGGAGACCCGGTTTTGGTGTTTGAATAAAGATGGGGCGTTTTAGAAAACACAAAATAGGTTTTCTGCAAATAGTTTTATGCAAGCAATTGCAAGATGATGACGATGCGCAGATGCAATGTGGCATGATGACATGAGCATGCGGTCATGATGATGCAACGCACAAAAACAACGCGATTTTCTAGTAGCGGTTTTAGCGGGATGCCACACTGGCGGTCTCCTGGGTCGATGGTGATCACGTAGGCATGTGGCGAGGGCGGCGCGCGGTCTGTGGGCGTCGGTCGAGCGTGGCGCACGGGCGCGCTCTCGGCATGGTTGCTGGCGAGCTTGGCATGGTCCGTGCGTGTGGTCCAGGGGTTGGAAAGGTTCGAGCGCTGGATAGGGAGTGGCGATGGGGTGTTGGCTTGCTCCCAGACATGTTGGCTAGGCTTGTTTCTTCTCCTAGCTCGCTGTCGACATGGGGGTGACAAGGGTGCACTCGGCCTGCTCACCATTGATGGCATTTCCAAGCTTACAGTGATGCTAGAGGTGTGCAATTGAGCTAGATGATCTACTAAAGCCTAGTTGCAACCAGAGAGGGAACAAGTTAGGCTTCAATCACTGCTCACAATAGTGTTTGGATTTTGTTTGATTTAAATCTACAAGGTGTTTGATGAAATGGCCGCAACAACTCAAGTTCTGAATTTTTAAAAGATTTTTGGTGGGTGTGCTAGGTTGGTGCTGGTGAGTCTACAGATGCTTGGGTTTTGAAAGTTGAGCTTGTTCGAGTGGTTTTTGAAAAAGTGGGATCTTCCCATATGATAAAGATTCAATTTTGAACTGTCCTTTAAACCATGCATTTGAATGTTTATGGATGATCACAAAGTGGGCCTTGATACTTTGTTAGGAGTACTATCAAGGGGTGTAAAGATCCAAACAAGTTTCTGTTAGGTTCTGAAAGTTTGGGACAACCAAAGTAGGCATGGGAGTTAAATTGGTCAAAATGACCATTCCCTTATTTTGTTTGTTTTGATTTATTTGTCTTTGGGAAAAGTGTGGGGATTGTTTAGATGATGTTTATTTCACCTAAGAATCCTTTTACAAGAAAAGAAACACACAAACAAGGGGGTTCAAAAGAATTCAAATGGGAATGCATACACACATGCATGCCTTCTCATTTTATTTTAGAAAAGTTTTTGTTAATCCTAAATTTGATGATTAGAGTTTGATGATCCAAGTTTAGTATTTTTGGGATGTTACACACTTGATGTTAGTGGGTTGGATATTGATTTGCCGGAAGGGCGTTATGCTGTGAACATATGGTCAAGAGAGTTAATTGATGAAGTGTTGATTGCTGATCTGCAGAATGATGGAAATGCATATGGAAAGCTGGAGGTGTGTAATACATTTTATAGCATATGTGTTTTTATGTTGTTGATAACTTTTTAGGTTTAAGTGTTGGTAACATGTTATATGTCTGTTTGATTACATTGAGTATAAACAGTGGGTAACTTATGTGTTTATTGAGTGGTCACATGTAGGTTATAATTTGATTAAGGTGGGTAATATGTAGAAAACTGGTTGATCAAATTTGCTAATTCTGTATCTGTTTCTTTGTGTAGTTTAAGTCTCAGTATGGCATGAGATTTCGACTTTTTGATGGTGCGCAAGGGTTTAATAAATGGTTTGACGCTTGTGAAAACCCTAGTTGTTCAAATGAGGTGAGATTTTTAGGATTTTGATATTGTACTTATCTTTTATTGTCATGTTACTTTTGTTGGCTTCTTGTTTTGTTAATGTTCTTGTTGTTTCTTTTCTTTTTATTTGTGCAGCAAAAGTCGCAAATAGCAAATATTGTTGGCAGTTTTGCATCTGGTATTTTTGGGTTAATGAGTACCCTTGTGCAATGCTTGATGGCGGTGCAAGGCAATGCTGGTGCTGAAATGGCGAAACAATTTACTGCCTAGTTTGGTGGTCAACTTGCAACGCAACCCATGGGAGGAATCTTCATGGGTGGAGCTAGCTCAAGTGGTGCTCGTGGTGGTAGCTCAAGTGGTGCCCGTGGTGCTACCTCAAGTGGTGTCCGTGGAGATAGGATTACTCATTCTATCACTCGTGGAAGGAATGTTTCACGCACTAATGAAGTCTTGTCTCCTATTATTCCTAGTGATAATACAATTCTGAGGGATTTAGACAGCAGCGGTTCTGACAGCTGTGGAGATGATGATCCTGAACGGTATGTCTGTGCTGATAGGAAGGGTAAGGGTGTTGTTGGTGGTCGTGCGGGTGGTTCTTCCAATGTCCAGTTATCTTTGACTTTCCCAGATTCCAATGAAGAGCAGAATAAGAGTCCAGGAGCAAGATCGCCTGATGATCGTCATATGTCACCACCTGAATCTAGGTCTCCTGTTGTAGATCCTGTCTCACCCATAAACCGGGTGACAGATACTCCTGTTTCTACTGCTGTGGGTGGACAGGAACAAACCCCTATGCGTGTGTATGAAAGGTCTAGGAAGAAGAAGTCACGTCCGGTTGAGGATGTTGATAAAGTTATCAATTCACGTACTGTTGTGGAGGTTGATAATGAGATCAAGTCTCTTGTTTGCAAAGAGATGGGCCTTACTCCTGCCATGATGCGGTCTGCTGTTTCTGGGAGGTATGTGTGGGCATAATTATTTATCTCAGTCACTGGATAACTTTACTACCTTAGTGTTGATAACTATATCATTTTTCATCTGTTAACTTGTTTATGTTTATGTGGGTAACCTTTTTGTTTTCTGTTTCTTATGTTTATATAGATAACTTTATATTGATAACTGTATCATTTTTCTTCTGATAACTTTTTTATGTTTATAATGATAATTGTAGCCTTTCTCACATGATAACTTCTTTATATTTATACTGATAACTGTAGCATTTATCACATGATAACTTCTTTATGTTAATGTTTATAACTGTAGCATTTCTCACTTGATAACTTCTTTATGTTTATTTATGTCAGTCATTTTTGTTTTTTTAATTGTTAATCACTGGATAACTGTAGTATATTTCATCTGATCACTTATTTATATTTATGTTGGTAACTTGTCTGTTTTTTGTTTATTATGTTCTGATTTTTTGTTTTTTGTTGGCAATTATTTATTACAACAAGAAATCATCCAAGAAGACATTTGTGCTAGCTACAAGGTCTTCACCACGGTTGGCAAAACAACGTTCTGCAGATGGAGGCACATCTGTTATAGATGTTGATGGATCCTCTCCTATTCCTTCACCTACTCTTGTTGAAGGACATTCTAATGTTGTTGCAACTCCTGATGTCGTGGATGCGTCTGCTGTGAATCTTGAAGAGGTTATATATGGTGGAGAAACATGTGGCAAGGGTGTTGCTACTGAAGATCTTGGTGTGACGAGCACACCTGCTACAATTGTAGTAGGATTATCTATCGATGTGACAATGGATGTAGCTCAACCAGACTCGATAGCTCCACTGATTAAGCAAACCATTGATCAGCGTGTTAGCAGCAGCGTTGTAAATATCATAGCAAACGAGACAGAGAACATCACGGAAGGTGCTACTGCCACCAGAGATGCCCCCCAGGTTGATGCCAATGTTAATGCAGGTGGTTATGTTTGTCCTGATGGTGTTGTTCTTGTTCCTGCGTCATCACTGTTCACCAACCTTGCAGCAGCTACTACTTCTGTTGATGTTGCTACAAGTCCCGCTGTCTGCTCGCTTGTTGATCCATCAACCCAGGGTGAGAGTCAAAATGAGCCTTCTATCTTGGATGATAGTACCCAAGAAGATGTACAACCTGTTTTATCTGCTCCTTTGGTTCCTGCGTCAAGTCTTTTTGACCCCCTATTAGCAGGCAGTCCAGTGTGCTTGATACCTCTGCTGGTCCTTCAAGTGGTGATGGAAGTTCTGAAGCTGAAGTCACTGTTATAAAGAAAGCAAAATTGGTTGATCGTGATGGAAAGTTGAGTCTTGCTGCTAGGATATCATTACATGTTTTTAGGGATGTTGTGTCGTATTCTGTGCCTGATGCGGATCCTCCTATTTCTCCTACTACTGGTGCCCATGCACATCCTGCTCCTACTGTTGGTGCCTCTGTGCAGCCTGCTCCTACTGCTAGTGCACCTGCGCAGCCTGCTCCTGCTCAGCCTGATCTTCGTATTGTTGCACAAGGTGATTCTAGTGTTGTGCATGTTTCTCATCATATTTCTGCTGATACGGGTGATTTATTCCATGTTTTTGAAGCATAAGACGTTCTTCCTATGTCTTGGGCACCTTCTGCCAGCACTGGTACACACCTTCAGCCTGATAACTTTATGTATATACCCTGAATCACTTTTATATATTAGTGTTGATAACTGTAACTCATTTATGTTGGTAACCTACACTGTTTTTTGTTTTTCAAATGTTTTAAATGCTTGCAACTTGATTATATGTTTGTCTTATATGTTTTTTTTGTAATGTAAAACTATATTATTTTAATGATGTTTTATTTCATAGTGTATCATGTGTTTTATCATGATTGTGCATTTTTTGTTTGTGTTGATAACTTTATATATATGCCCTTAATCACTTTTATATACCAATGCTGATAACTTTAGATCATTTATGTTGGTAACCTACACTATTTTTATGCTGATAACTTTAGTATTAACATGTTTTCTTTGTAGAAAGCATGTAACATATTTTATGACATTAACAATTTTTTTTTGTTCCTTTTTCTTCTTGTCTTTCTTTTGGGACATATTCTATTCAGTTGTTAACTTATTGAACTTACCGAAAACTGGTGGTGATAAAAATGAGGGTGCAGATGGATCTAGTTAATTGTCCCTTTTGGATGACAAAATTGAAGATCATCGTTGCGATGGCTGTTTGGGGCTTGGGTTTCAAACTTGAAGATCATGATTCGGTTTCATGGCTGTTTGGTTATGTTTTATGGTAGCCATAGTTAAAATTAGGTTTCAATTTATGGGAACTTTTATTTTGTGATATGTTGTTGATGGAACAATTTGTGCTGTAATTTATATGACTCTATGTTTGTGTGATGTAATTAAACTACCTTTTATTGTTTAATATATGTTATGTTTTTAAATTTTTTCTTTATGGTGATAAACATGTGGTTTTGTTTTTCCACATGGGATCCGCCATTTCTATCCTTTTTCATTTGGACATTTCCTTTGTCCGTTCTTTATTCTTTTTGTAGTGTATCAACAAAAAGTTGATTGTAAGTGCAAAAAGCCGGTAAATAATGAAAATGTAGTTATTTCTCTTGATGATCTGTTGGGTGAAAAGAATGGTTATCAAGCTGTTCGGAGTTTTACGAAAGATACCAAACAGTTGCACCAGACTAGTTGTTCTGTTCCAGGTAACTAATCAAAATTGTTTAGTTATTATTTATGTATTTGAATAGATATTTTTTACAAGCTGCATTGTTGTAGTTGTTCCTGATTATTTAACTCCTAGTATCAGTTCTGCTCTTCCAGTTGCTGTCGCTGGTAGTGTTACGCCTGTGACACGGCTGCGCACTGTTAGACTTATTCATCCCACCAAGTCTCTTCTTCCTCCATTCTCATATACTAAGACAACTGCAGAAGAAGATGCATTGTATAAGAAGATTATCATACACACGCATAATACGAATAAGTCGAAGATTAAAAAGTATGTACATGTTCTTTTTTATAATATTCAATCCTTTTTAGTATTCTCTGTTGGTAACTTTTAAATGCTACCATTGGTCACTTCTAATGTTTTATGCTTGACAACTTGACTTTTTATGTTATCTGGTTGATAAGTTGTAGTATTCCTGGTGGGTCACTTGTAGTATTTTTAGTGGATAACTCTTAGTTTTAACAATGGATAACTTGAACCTTTCTTTATTGTTAGTTGTTTGCTAACCTGTATTACTACTTGGGTATCACTTTGTACTTCTAGTTGCTAAACTTTATGGTTTTTATTGTGGATCATTTTTAATGTTTAGGGTTGATAACTTTACCTTTTTATTTGTACCTCGATGATAAGTTGTACTAATACTGGTTGGTCAGTACTAGTTTTGTTTGATAACTCTTTAGTTGTTATTTCAGTGGATAACTTGAACTTTTTTTGTACTGGTTTGATAAGTTGTATTACTACAGGTTGATTACTTATACTTTTTATTGGTGATAACTTCTGGTTTTCATAGTGGATAACTTGTATTCTAATCATTAAATTTTTTTTAGCACATCAGTTTGTAACATTGATCCAATGTGGGTGACAACTAGTGATTTTGCTGAAAGTGTGATGCCATATGGCGAGCTTTCTAACAATGCGTGATATTGCTATTTCAGCAATGCAAGATAATTGCCCATCCAACAAGATAATTTTTCCTTATATCGTTACTAAATATCTGTTGGAGGGAAGATTCACTGCAAATCTTGTTCGGAGGTTGTTCAGGAGAGATGACAACTATAAACTGAGCCACAAACATATGGTATGCTATCTAATTCTATTATTTATTGTTTTTATTTTACTGTATGCAGTTGATAAGTTCAGGCATAGTGTATGATAACCTTTGCTTATGTTGTGTTGACAACTCTTTCATTTTCTGCCTGAGTAACCGCTGTTTTTTCTACACGTGCCTTTACTTATCTTATGTTCATTTTTTTCTATAGCTTTGCTTTGCTGTCCTTCAGGAGGTAGGGACTAAAAAGGACTATTTGGGCCATTGGTACATGCTTTCTATTAATATGCCTGCCAAAAGGTTTGAGATTCTTGACTCTCTCTGTGGTGAAGCTAATGTAGAAAAGATTGAACATGCGACCAAGCTAATGGAAGCAATAAAGAAAATGTATATCGTCAATTATTCTGATTCTAGAAGACAGATTAAAGATTTTGAGTTGATGCATGTCCCTGTTCCGAGTCAAGTTGACAAGTTAGTTTTACGATTACCGTGGCATCATTTCTTTTCTGTTATTATATTAGTTTTGTTTTGTACGCATGTAATTTTATTTTAGTTTAGTATAATCATTAATACTATATTTGTTTATTCTCTGTTTATTTTTTGTTTTTCAGCACTGATTATGGGTTCTTCATGCTCAAGAACCTTGAATTGTGGAATGGAAGCGTGTTGCCTTGTATTTTCAAGATATGATGCCATGAATTAAGAAAGAGATGACTTCTTTTTGGTTGAAACCATCCTCGTAATGTTCTTCTGAATTGGAGGTCACTTTTGAAAGAAAATAAGTTCTGAGGTATATTTTCCTAAGTTTATCCATACTTTTACATGTTTTTTATTCACACTCTTAAATGTTTGTTATCATGTCATATTTCTGTTAGTTATCCATACTGTGTTACATAAGTTACCCACCGTATACGTGTTTTTCGTATATATGAGTATTTTTATGCTTTCTTTCTACTGTCAATTCTTTTTGATAAATTTTCTATTAATTATTTTGTGGTATAATTTCAACATATAATTATGGATAATTGTACTTTTTATTTACCTAATAACTTCTACACCGCAGTGACCTTCTGCATCGCAGTGGCTGCATTTCTTTGATTTCTTTGTAGCAAGGTCTAGTGGATTTTTGTTTGCTATTTGTCGTGGTCGCCCTTTGGTTACTGACTTCTCCGGGTTCTGTATGTGCTTTTTTTATGACATGTGAGATCCCGATGTGCTTGTTGTTTGAAGTGTTGCATAGTTGCTTGTTGACCGTGCCCTGTTTGGTGGGGCAGTTGTCGAAGGTGTCACGCTTGCGTCGTTTGGAGCACTAGACGATGGCATAGTAATCGCTTTATTTTTGGCCTCTCTTTTCTTCTTCTCTTCTCTTCTTTCTATCACGTCTAGCTCTTGTTTCATTTCCTTCAAGTGTTTCCTAATGTTTTTCTTCCATCATTTGTCTTTACTCCTATCTTTGCAGCTCTGGCAAACTCTTGTCTGTATGATGCAAACACAATCATATTTCTTGATTCTTCAGGCATATCTCTTTCTTCCATTGTTTATGTCCGTCCAATGTCCACCTTTTCAAGATGTACATATCTGGGATTTGATGGACTTTTATATGCGTCATCACTTTTATAATGTGGCAGCACAACATACCATCACGATCGAATTTGCAGCAGTTGCATTCATATGTTCCTTGTTCCCAGTTTGCGAATACCCTATAACTTCTGTAACCATAATGCGGAACCGGTATCCCTGTTATGCTCAGTTCAAACTGGTATTCGTTGAGGTGGTCGCATTGGTATGACATGCTCTTTCGCATTTCGCTCTCAAACCTGAAGAAGATTTTCCTTGTGTATGCTTTTGCCATTTGTCTCTCCATAATGCTTCCACACCACCACTCCGGGTCTGTCAAAGCTGTATCACACTCTGCCTTAAGCTCAGCATTGTAAATTTTTTTTGTGTTGACATGTACTGTTGTACAAACTCATAAATGGAGTTGCTTGGTTTGATGTAATGCTTAAGCACTGCATTGAACCCTTCGCTTCTTGCTGTGGTCTGAAGGAATGGAAAAAAGGCGTGCATAAAGTACGCTAGTACCCAAACCTTTCTTTGTTCCCACAGTGAAAACAGATCCACATTGTCACGGACATTATGAGTATTTATCATATGCATCCAAGCCTCCTCAAATTCCTCCGGTGACAAGCTGTTGTTCACACATGCATTGAAAGCGTCGAGCAGCTCTAGGTGGTTGGCCATGAATGTCCCTATTTTCTCAGTTGCATTATGGATGACGTGCATCTGCAATTCCTGTGAGTTGCATCCGGGAAAACAGCACTTATAGCACCACTCATGGTAGTGTCTTGATCTGTTATTATATTTTTTGGTGCTAAGCCGTCCATTGCAAGTTTGAACATTTGAAATAGCCACACAAAGTTGTCCCTGAGCTCTCGACGCACGAACCCGCATCCAAACTGAACCGACAGTCCATGATTGTTTATCCCAATAAATGGAGTGCATGGTAGTTTATACCGGTTCATTAGGTAGGTAGTGTCGAACGATATGCAATCGTTGTATCTAGACTTGTATGCTCTTCGTGATGCCCCGTTAACCCAAAACAGGTTCTCAACCCTGTCCTCTTCATCAAGTGTAAATTTCTAGAAGAAATCTAGATCTTCTGCCTTCATCTTTTCGAAGTATGCTAAGGTGTCTTGCATGTCGTGGTGATTGTTTTCATTGCGAAAAGAAGCCCTTAGGTTCTCCACGTATTTTTCTATGTATGGCACATCATTAGACTGCCGTAGAAACTTGCCATCAGCTGCATCTGTCGGTATGTTTCGATGTTGCATGCATGAAGCATCCGCAAGAACACCTTGTCTTCTGCTGGTATGTTCCGGTGCGAACGCAAGAACCTTGTTAATGAAGGTTTTATTATCATGGGATGGTTATGATCATCCGATGATTGATAAACATACCACCATGCATCATTTCTCTTTACATACAAGTGTGTTGTGCACCCAGTCCTTGGATGTGTATTTTTTCCTCTTCTTGACACATGATTTTGGGTTCTGGGTGTCTTCCTTTTCTTCGTGAGGTTTACCAGCTTTTGTGCACACAAGATACGCCTTATTTAGCTCATTTCTTACGTCTTTTCTTGACCAATCTATCCTTATTCCGAAACCCTTCCGCTGTGAATACGCCCTGTAGTGTTCTCTAGCTGATCCAAAACTGTCAAAGAGTATTCCATTTGTTGGTGGTTGCGGTGTGGAATATACTTCATCTCTTGCATCACTATTGTGTGCATTATTCTACCCATCCTCATTTGAATCTACTGTGTGTACTGTTGTTTCTTCGATTGTGCCACCCGTTGTTGTTTCTTGTGCAGCTTGTTCAACTATAGTATACATGCAGTCATTGTCAGTATGTTCTTTAATTTGGACATCACTTGTTATGCAAATAAACACAAGTTATCATTTCTGTTTTTTTTGCAGGAATGGGTATATATAATGAGAAGTCATGGATAACAACAATTATAATAGGTGGGTAACTTTTTATACTAGCAAGTATTTTGTAAACATATCATATGTATTTTGCAATGATCTCCATGGATAACTTCTACTCATATTTATGGATAACTTCTACATATAAGCATGGATAACTGTAGATTTAACTAGTGGATAACTTGTACTTATGTTTCTGGATAACTGCATTTTTAGCTAGTGATAACTTCTACCCATGTTTCTGGATAACTTTCTAGCATGTAAGCATGTATAACTGTAGTTTTAGCTAGTGGATAATTTTCTGCATATAAGCATGGATAACTTCTACTCATATTTATGGATAACTTCTGCATATAGGTATGGATAACTGTAGCTTTATCTAGCGGATAACTTTTGTACTTATGTTCATGGATAACTATATTTGTAGCTAGTGATAACTTCTAGTCATGTTTCTGGATAACTTTTCTAGCATGTAAGCATGTTTAACCGTAGTATTAGATAGTGGATAACTTCTGCATATAAGCATGGATAAGTTCTGTTTTATCTAGGATAATTTCTGCATATAAGCATGTACTGCTCATATGCATGTATAACTGTAGTTTTAGCTAGCGGATAACTTCTGCATGTAAGCATGGATAATTTTTGCTCATATGCATGTATAACTGTAGTTTTAGCTAGTGGATAACTTCTGCATATAAGCATGGATAACTTATGTTTTAGCTAGTGGATAACCTCTGCTTTGTAAGCATGGATAACTTCTACTTTAGCTAGTTGATAACTTATGTATGTAAGCATGGATAACTTCTTTTCTAGCTAGTTGATAACTTCTTCTTTGTAAGCATGTATAACTTTTGCAAGCATGGATAACTTATGTTCTAGCTTGTTGATAACCTCTGTATGCAAGCATGGATAACTTATGTTCTAGCTTGTTGATAATCTCTGCATGCAAGCATGGATGACTTATGTTCTAACTTGTTGATAACCTCTGCATGCAAGTATGGATAACTTATGTTTAAATACTGCTGGATAAGTTGATTGCATATAATCATCATACCTTCGTTTACAACTTGTACGATATCATTTGTGTGTGAACCATCAGCATGGTATTCTTCTATTTCTTGATCTGGTTCTGTATTTAGGTCGATATCCATGGTTTAGCTAGTTGATAAATTATGCATGTAAGCATGGATAATTTCTGTTCTAGCTAGTTGATAACTTATGCTTTGTAAGCATGTATAACTTCTGTTTTAGCTAGTTGATAACTTATGCATGTAAGCATGGATAACTTATGCATGCAAGTATGGATAACTTATGTTCTACCTTGTTTAACCTCTGCATGCAATCATGGATAACTTGTGTTTAAATACTGCTGAATGAGTTGATTGCATATAATCATCATACCTTCGTTTACAACTTGCACGATAGCATTTGTGTGTGAACCATCAGCATGGTCTTCTTCTATTTTTTGGTCTGGTTCTGCATTTAGGTCGATATCCATGGTTTCGGAGCTGTTCAACCAAAATATTCATGATGTTAGAAGATTTAGTTGTTAGGATGAAGCAATTAATAGGAAATCATGTCTATTTAGTTGTTAGTTGTCCTAAATTAGATGTTTTTAATGCAGGGATCAACATATACTGTCAATGAAGCTTAAGATGATTGATTTCTTATAGTTTGAACAAGATTGGACATATCTCAGATACAAAACCGAGAAGTAGTTATAGATGACTTATTTTTTGTTTAGATCCATGTTGTGCAGCAGTATATTGTCATATTGAGAATCATATAGAGACGTTGCTACCAAAATCATAGTGAATTGAAGATTTGATTTTAAGAAGTACCTGCTATTTTTGCCTACGTGTTCCTAGTGATATCGTTGAGAGGGAGGCTGTGTTCAGCTTGGTATAAGTACCATAGTGTTCGATTTCCTTGGTCAACGGAAGTCACCTTTTCTTTTTCCTTGTTTTCGTCATGCGTCGATTCAACATTAGTTGGACTTTGTAGCTAATGACAACGCTGGGCGAAAAGGCTAAAGAAGAAAAACCTGTAGATTTGAATTCACTCTGCGATTTGGATGTCTAGAAGGTATAGCTGCATCTGACATTGAGTAGAAGTTACTAGCAGGATAGACAGGAAGGCTAAGTTCCAGTTGTTTATTGACCGAGGGAAATCCACTGCATCTCCTTTTATTCAGGATCCACAAAAACAAACAAAAGATAGGAGAGCACCCCTTCTCCCGAAGTTACGGGGTCATTTTGCCGAGTTCCTTCGACATGGTTCTCTCGACGCGCCCTAGTATACTATACTTGTTCACCGGTGTCGGTTTGGGGTACGGTCAGTTCACCGGGAGGATCGCCCTCCCAATTCGAAGTATTTTCCTGGAAGTTTCAACCGGGAAATTAGAATGAATCATTGAGTGAAAAAGGAGCAAAGAATGACAAAAGACGAGACTCTACTAGTCTTCACTCTTGTGGTTTCCTCGGTTTCTGTTTTCTTATTCGGGATCTTGCTTTTCATGGTTCTCATCTCGACGATATCCTTAAGATAGATTCTTCTACCGCGTAGGAACGGGTTCCGAATGCGAACAATAATGTAGTTGGAAATGATAAAAGGCTCCTAAATTGATACCTAATAATAGCGACGTATCAAATAAATAGAAAGTTGTAGGCGGTCTACGAAGGTAGCAGGGGTACGTCCTTACTATATGTTCCCTTTTTCCTTTCATGTTTTCAATATGAGGACAAGAATTGAACCGATTCAATTAATTACAATAGAACAATTACACAACAAAAGAGAAAAGAAAGAAGAGAGGGTGTTGCGAGCAAGATTGCACAAACAAAGCCCTCCTGCCCGCAGCCCTATTCTAGAAATTAGGCTGGCTACGTTACTTATAACCGCAGAACGAGAATCCTAATTCTCGCTATTTGGAATGGATCCAATTCTATTGAGTCTGACTCATAGTGATCATTTCTCTTTAGCAAAGAATGACCTTGGTTATCAAAGGATTGAACAACCGGGATACCCCATATCCTTTCTTTTTTATCAATTGCTAATTCCGATCTTCCTCACCAATCTGATATTATAGTTCCGGCCTATGATGCAAAAGATGCGAGAACACATTAGTCTAACAATTCCGATCTGCAAATGCATCTATTTTCGAGGACCGCTGATTTGACCGGGCAGACCAGATGAGCGAGATTGATTGAAAGCGTTGTGCCAACTTGCGTACAAGATTTTGAGACTCTAGTAAGGAAAGAATGGGGTTCTCTCTGGGGAGGCGCACCCTCTCTTCCTTTTTGAGAAAGATGGTTTCATGGCTTTAATTTGAGCCGCGGATCCTACTCTGGAAACAGAAATAACCACATTAATAGCAGGTCGAATTCCGGCATTGAATAGATCTGCAGATAAGAATATTTGTCCATCTGTAATAGAGATTACATTAGTAGGAATATAGGCAGAAACGTCTCCAGATTGAGGCTTCCTCGACCACCCGAGAATAGAGATTGAACATTTGCGAAAGAAGTCGACTCGCTCTCCGAACAACGACTTTAGCCTAATCACATCACTTATACGAAATTCGAGATCGAGCAGAGATAGATCTTTAGAGATAGCCATACTGAAGTCGGCCCAAGCAATGCCCAAAGAATCCCATTTCTTTCTTGGTTGGACTAACCCAACCGGCAATTTCCGTCAAAAAAAATATCCAAAAATCCAAAAGTAAAAAGGAAATGAATTAGTTAATTCAATAAGAGAAAAAAGGAGACCGGGACTTTATTTCGTTGCCCAAGCGAATCCCATTCAATCGTTTACTCATGAAATGAGTCCTTTGCGTCCGCTTTTCTTTTTTCTTTCTTTGGAGTCGGGTTCTTAAGACAGGACTTGAAATCGGGTTTTCTGAATATCTCTCTTCCGGCAAAAGAAGTCAGTTTGTTCGAGATCGAAAGAGTGCCCTCGAGAGGCTCGACGAAGGGGGGGATATTAGCTGGGTAAGGAAAAAGCTTTCGAAGATTGAGATGTCGATTTGTTTTTTCATCGAAAAGGAAGAAGGCCGAGGGGATAGCAGCCTTCCTTCGGGCTTTGCCTGCTGACGTTAAGCGCTGGCAACAACATAAAGAAAGGGGTCCATGTAGCTGCTGCGCCCGCCCACTGAGCAGCAGGTTCGGCATCTACTACAAAAGAGAGAATCCACTTCAGATAACCACGTCTCTGCTAGGCAGCGTGTGGAATGGCCGAGAGCGGACCAAATGGATATATAATCCAAGCCGAGAGTGGCGATATGAATCACTTGAAAAATAAACGTATTCGTTCGGTTGCGGATCTGTTACAAGATCAATTCGGACTGGCTCTTGGTCGTTTACAACATGCAGTTCAAAAAACTATTCGTAGAGTATTCATACGTCAATCGAAACCGACCCCCCAAACTTTGGTAACTCCAACTTCAACTTCGATTTTATTACACTTTCAATGCGCGAAATCCGTTTCGAGTTAGAGTGCGAAACTTCTTGCTGCAGCCCCAGTAGAACGCCCATGAATTTTCTCATCAACTTGATGAATTAATTTTAAGATATAGGACTTCCCTATTAAAACAGGTTGTTCGAAGGGGTCTCCTGTTCTTCCATCAAATATTCTGCTTGTAACTGACCACTGCAAATCAAGTCGAAAGTGCTTATATGCTTAACACGTTTTTGTCTCAATGACAGGCCGCTTGAACATTGTATGCTTTTTTTTTAAACTTAGATATGGAAGTCTTCTTTCGTTTAGGGTGAAGTAAGACCAAGCTCATGAGCTTATTATCCTAGGTCGGAACAAATTAGTTGATAGAGTTCAATGTTTTGACAGAAGCGCCCGGTGTAATTCCATTGATTTTTTGATTTCGATCGTATCTAAGATCTTTTTTTATCTGGGTACACCCCAAGATGAGTGCTCTCTCCTCCGACTTCCCTAGAGCCTACGGTATCACAGCCGAGACAGCGATGGGTTCTCCGCCCATACAGGGATGGAGCGACCATAAAGCTTGTGACTGGTAGTAAAACATCTATTTTTATTTTGAGATAGAGTTCGATCCTCAACTATTTCTCGCGATATCTTCTTACGAAGTTTTGTTAGGGCATCTATAACTGCTTCCGGTTTAGGTGGGCAGCCCGGCAAGTAGACATCCTCTTCCATCCCGCCTTCTGAACCGAACCCTGGAGAAAGACTTCTTGAACAGAACAGAGCTGCAATTCTAGAAACTTCCATTTTCCATTGATCTGGGCGTTGCTCCACCACAAGAATGACTGAGAATTGCTCAGATTTTGGTAGGCCTTCTTCTGTTCTTCCATCAAGAGGAGATAGTTAACGATAAAGCTAAACGAAACCCAAAAATTCTCTATATATAGAATATGATATCTAATATGACACCCGATTTGTCAAAGGGATTGGACTGGTGACTTACCCATTCAGTGACTTTGGCACTGGACGTTCCAAAGCTTTCTTCACATCTCCTCCTGGGCCGAATTTCGCGAGCTCCTACCCGTAGTGCCCCCCTACGTTGAAACTGTAGTTGAAACTGCGGGCTGGTTGCTAAGCCCTTGAGATGACTTCGTTATCCAAAAGATCTTGTTATTTCATGTCTTGCTCTTTGCCCACCTCGAAAAGGACGGCAGACAGACCCAAAAAGAGGCTTTACAACGCGTTCTCCCCTTTCTGATTTTGTAAACTATGCCCAACGCCTTCGAAATGACGGAGGAAGAGGGCATGTTATCGAGGAACTTCTGGGCCTGCTGCCTCAAGATGCTGTTTCAGCGGATGCAATTGATGAAACTCCTTCCGGTTCTATTAGTGAAGCCTGTTCTTTCACCGGCTGCTCCATAACCAGCTTCCACTCATGCCCTTGGTGAAGTGAATGCCACTGAAAGACTCTCTACTGAGACAAAAGGAGGGGCTGTCAAAAAAACGGATGAAACCAGCTCTGGTTTTATAAGCAAAGGACACCCGCGTATAGCATAAAATTATGGACAAATAAATATTTTTTGGATACCTACCTTACCTATATTTATTTTTGACCTAAACCCTACAGCCCTGCTTTCTATCATTCTATGAAAGAATGAAGAAACTTTATCCACAACTCCTAAATTAACTTAGGATCGGCCTATTTAATCTGATTCTCGCTAGAATAAGTAGTCCTTACTTTAAAGTGTATGTAGATAAAATAAGCCCCTTACCGAGATACTTTAGACTCCAGCAGATAGCGATATCGATATTTCAATTCGATCATTCGAAATGCAAGATTCTGCCATAGCGAGAAGGACCTGATCGGAAAAGTACACCTATTTATTACTGCTGGAATTAGCTATTTATCGGGACAGACAATATCCCACCCCAGGAAGGGCTGAGTTGAGTATGATTAATTTAGAAGATATGCTCCCCTTCTTCCTTCCCGTCCTTAGTTTAGGAAAGTGGAAAGTTTTTTTCCTTTTATTTTAGGAATTTTGGGAACAGAACATTTCAACAAAGGAGGTCTTTCACAGGTCAAAGATCTCTCATCAGCAGAAGGGAGTTCCACTGGGGCGAATATTCGTTGCAAGTTCTTGCCCAATCCAACAGGCATATTTGAAGTAATCTATTGACACAATAAGCGGAACCCAAAAGACAGTATGTCAGCTACGAGCCATTGCGCAGTCAGCCATATAAAGACAATAGGGAAGGACGCTGTAAGGCTTGCAGAGCTAATAACAAGTATTCATCTTTTTGATTTTGATATCGATTTTGATACATATAAGGTGTCCTACGGATAATGCAAATCGAAGCTATTTGATGTCTGACTCAGGGTTAGTAGGAACGAACCTTTGCTTTGGATAGTGGTTGGTGTGCCTGGACCGACAGACTAACGTGCGATTTCCCTTTCCCGAACTTTTTAGGCGTGACCTTTGGTCTCTTTCGCCGGGCGAACTAAAGCAAGAGAAGCACCGGGCCCTTCATCTGGCAGATAAGCTTTGGGATCTGCTCCTGCTCCCTTTTTCTTTTCCTTCAGGATCCGTTCTTGAACTTATTCTAGTAGGGTTGATTCAAGTCAGCGAGAAAGAAGGAAATTGCTTGGTTGATAGGGCCCCGCCCTTCGAGCACTCTTTAGGCGATAGGGTTCTTCTTTCTCTATTTGAGAAGGAATATTTTCAGGAACAAGAAAATCAGAAGAATCTTTCTCTCTATTCACTACCATTCTGCGTCTTCGACTTCTATTACATACTTCAGACATACTTTACGAAAAAGGGGAAACTCGGTGGAAAGTTCTTTCCCTAAAGAAGCTAGAGCAAGACCTAATTGAAAATGAATCGAATTATTGATTGTGATCTTGTCCCCCTAAAAAAAGGAAATCTCATACCCATGGGTATAGCCGGTAATTCCGAGTGGACAAAGGTCTATTGAACAAATAGAATTTGTAGATAGATGGGTCTCTTTAATCCTCACTCCATATTCGATTTTTCTGCCTACACTTCGCCGATTTTCCTCCGACGAATCCGACGATGACTCTAGGTGAGGGACTTAGGCCTATCAACGGCATTCTGGACCTGCCTTTCAAATTCTCCGCGAACGTATTGAACAATATAATAGGAAAGTAGGGATTGAGAATATTGGTCGCGTAGTTCAAGTGGGGGATGGGATTGCTCGTATTATAGGTCTTGGTGAAATAATGTCAGGTGAATTAGTCGAATTTGCAGAAGGCACTAGGGGTATTGCTCTGAATTTGGAATCCAAAAATGTTGGGGCCGAAGTGCAAAGCCCCGTAGCCTATCCGTGGTCGGGAAGGCAGGCGAAAAGCGCGCACACGACCTCGTAGGGCAGCTTTTGCTAAAACTCGAGCAGTTTCTTGAAAACTTGCTTCAGATATGAAACTTTGGGTATTCAGGTAAGCCCTTGTTATTCCCAATAAGATTGCCCGATAATAGATCGATTCATCCGACGTAATTTCATAGAGTCATTCGATCTGAATGCTACATGAAGAACATAAGCCAGATGACGGAACGTGGAGACCTAGGATGTAGAAGATCATAACATGAGCGATTCGGCGGATTTGGATTCCTTTCCTATATACCCACTCATGTGGTACTTCATCATATGATTCATATAAGATCCATCTGTCTAGAGATCTTCGTGTCGCGGCTGCTCCACTCCGCTGCGGTCTTTTGAACTGAACTTCGTTGCGACCATCCGAAAATCTCGTTTGCAAGCCGCGAAGAGTTTGATCAACAAGCTCCAAGAAGAACTGACTAAAAGCTTTGATTCTCTGATGGCGGAGCACTAGAACGCCCTTGTTGACGATTCTTTACTGCGACAGCATCTAGGGTTCCTCGAATAATGCGATATCTCACACCGGGTAAATCCTTAACCCTTCCTCCTCCTTCCCGAACTGGATGAAACTAATAGCTAGCCTCTTTAACTGGACTGGGCATGGAGGAAGACGTGTTTTTAGGCTTTGGTCCTATTTCCTGGATCAAAAGATTGTTGGGGAGTCAAAGTCCTACGCAGTTCAAGTGAGAGAATCAGAGAATCGAGACGCGAGGAAGGTAATCAAAAAAGAAAGAAGACGTGAAACCTTTATCGAAGCAAGACCCTGATGAGGCAGGGAATTCTTTTGAAGAAACACTGTCTTTAGGGGGTCTGCTCTGTTGCCGAGCTTTCATTCTCGGACACCTACATTCCCAACAGACTAGGGCAAATACATGAAGTCGGAATGATTCCCACACCTGGATGGAATGCTCCGCCAAAGTAAACCTAAACAATGAATTGAAGGAACGGCATCGATTTCACGTGTTGGTTGCCCAACCCAATAAGTCGTTTTTGAATGTCTCTTGCTGAACACGGAGTTTCCGAAGCTACAAGAGTGCTTGGTTAAACGGTGCCATTAAGTTTCGAATCCAGTTCATCCACGCCACAAAACTCGAATCGAATAACAAAGATCATGACTATTTTGAGAAACTCGAATTCTTCGGAAAACTCTATCTATTCTGGTGTGGATGGCAAGCAGGCCTATATTTTTTGGTTTCAATAGGACTCCTTACGAGCGTTAACCAACCGCTTCCAACTCAACAGCATGACCCGTACCAATACCTGCAAGAACAAAGGCCGCAAAATCAATATCAATATGGGCAGCAGATTAAACAACGAAGTAGAGTGGATTGCCTAAAGGAAGGGGCCAGGTCTTGGATACAAAAGTGTGAACATTACTTTTCGGTAGAACAAAGATACCATTAGGTGAGAAATTGATGCTGCCTGCACGCACAGATTCAGGAGATGACAATTTGAGCTTCAATATGAGATGCCAATGATGCATTCAAAAAGGAATGGGAAGGCTACCTAATTAGCCATTTCCTTGGCTCCGCCGCTTTATCGATCACAAAACTCGTAGTTTTAGAAACTTCCATCAGAACATAAACTAAGAAACATTGTCAGACCGCCTATTGTAGAAGAGATTGCTTGCTAAAAATAGTACCGCATTTGTGCTTAAGAAAAGGCTTTCTTGTCCGGGGTCTATATCCACTTTTAATACACCACGCACCCCACTTACTAACATAACAGGACGACTTCGCTGCACGGGATGGGTCTTCCTCGAAAAGCTAACTCCACCCGACATTTTTATACCCTTTTTGGGTGGTATATCGCCTAGCTTTTCTTTCTTAAAAAATTCCTATATGTTGAGAGAAAAACCTTATCCATTAAGAGATGGAACTTCAAGAGCAGCTAGGTCTAGAGGGAAGTTGTGAGCATTACGTTCGTGCATTACTTCCATACCAAGATTAGAAGTTACAAAAGTTGTCCCTGTAAACCAACCCCCTAAAGCGAAATAAGCGCAAGGAAAGAGCAATAGGCCGGACCATCCTACAAAAACGAAGCGGTCCCTCCTCTTACTAATACTACAGAATGTTCTTGTAAATTATGGCCAATACCAGGTATATAAGCAGTGATTTCAAATCCAGAGGTTAATCGTACTCTGGCAACTTTACGTAAGGCAGAGTTGGGTTCGTTCTGAGGTGGATTCGAACCACAGCAAGCGCAGCAAGGATTTGGAGTCCAACGCGCTAAACTAAAGAGGATTTTCAGTCCTCTGCTCTACCAGCCAGAACTCCGGAAACTTCCAGGAAAAAACTTCTCGATGAAAATCGATGCAAAATCATTCCAAGCGAGAAAATGGCTTGCGCGCTAACGCGCGAACGCCTTTCGAGTAACCCGAATTCTCAAATCGAATCAATATCCCTATTGGTAACCCTTTTTTTTTGTCCACTACCGCCAAAGCAAACCCTAGTTTGAGGATAGAACTATGCTATGGTTTGGTATGGATTCTAAAAACAGAGTATCAGCAGGCCTAGTTACTCTCTTGCCCAAACTTATGCGGAGTACAAATTTATCGAGTTCGATCAGTACTATAAAACCCAAGTATTTTATTGATCAGGCGGCACCCAGATTTGAACTGGGGATAAAGGATTTGCAGTCCCCTGCCTTACCGCTTGGCCATGCCGCCAAAAAATCCGAGCGAAAATCGAGAAAAGAGCAACTATTCATGCACGTTTTCCCCATTCTTTCTTCTTTCCACTAATCTAATGGTTTCATTCTCCCATCGAGAGGTTATAATACTAGCAAGAGTCCTATTCTTCTCCTCTCGATCCTACCTTGGGTTATGTTTGACATGGATGGTCAGTGAACTTCTATTGGTTTCAAAGGAGGATAGAGATCCATTGGGGAAGGCTCGAAAGGTTATTCGATATCAAGGTTGACCCTCGACGCGCCGCAGCCACTATTTTGAGGCTCCGTAAGATCCCATAGAGTAGAAATGGAATAAGTCATGTGACATGATCCAATATTACACTTACCCTTTTTTATTATAGTATGGAAATGCATTCATTTTCTTTGCATCGATTGTGATCCGCAATACTATCGGAGTAAAAGAAGGGATCTAAGGAAAAATGTAGGCTAAACTTTTTTATTTTTTATTAGTAACAAGTAAATATTTTGTTTGGAGGTAAGAAACTTGCGATATTGGGGGGATAAACACCAACTAATCAAGAGACATGAGACAATCCAGAAAGCAATTGATCATGATCAAGGCTCTGCATCATTCTTGCTAATCAAAGGTTACGAAAGATAAGGCTTTCAATTCCATGCAATTCAAAGAAATGGTTTACTTTTCAAGTCAAATAAGAAGAATTTCTCACACATGGTTTCCGAGCTGGTGCGTGCGGATCCCTTCTCGCACTACAGCCCAAAAGAGCAGGATCCCCTTTCTTTTACTGAGATAGATAAAAGGCCGTATTACCAATCTTACCTTCCCGAAAGAAGACAAATAAAGTGTATTACTCCTGGCCTATGTGCTAACAAGCACACCCCCGCTCACCTCTTGCTTCCTATTCCCGCTTCTTCTATTCAGTATTTAGGACATCATTCCCGTACTCTTTTTTAAGTAAAAGGGCTATGCCAGCGCTTTCCCGGGCCGAGCCGGAATTCTTTATTAGAACGTCGACAGGCAAAGCCCGAAGGAAGGCTGCTATCCCCTCGGGAAAAATTGGATTCAATTGTCAACCGGTCCTATCGAAAGTAGGGTTGACTATGGATTCGAGCCATCGCACATGGTTTCATAAAATCTGTACGATTTTCCCGATCTAAATCGAGCAGGTTTCCATGAAGAAGAGCCTTTAAGCCTTTTAGAAGCGAGCATTTCTGGAAATATGAAATTCAGACGGATACGACAAGCCAAGGCTCTGCTGAAAAAATCACTAAAGAAATACCACATCTAGACGAACATTTACTCCGCAATTTGGACAGAAATGACCCGAGTAGCATGGGGCACGTGGAATCCCGTGTGAATCAGCAAGGACCACCTTGCAAGGCTAAATACTCCTGGGTGACCGATAGCGAAGTAGTACCGTGAGGGAAAGGTGAAAAGAACCCCCAGTGGGTAGTGAAATAGAACGTGAAACCGTGCTGAGCTTGACGCGGGAGCTTAGTTCCGAAAGAATTCGTTCATTGAATTCTTCCCTGGCAATTTCCTCGCTGAGGTCAGGAAGGCGGCCAACGGGAGGTCGAAAAACTCTATCTATTCTGGTGTGGATGGCAAGCAGGCCTATATTTCTTGGTTTCAATAGGACTCCTTACGAGCGTTCTTTCTATCTACTATTATCTAAAAATAATCAAGTTATTAATGACTGGACGAAACCAAGAAATAACCCCTTATGTGCGAAATTATAGAAGATCCCCTTTAAGATCAAAATCCTTTTTATCCGGCATTAATTTGGAACCGCGTGCATCTAAAGCGCCCTTTACTAAAATCAATGTAGTTGTATGCAAACCTAGATAAGCTTCCCTGGATCTGGGAAGTTTCTCTTTCACGGTATTGAGATCGTTTGATCGATTTCCTTGATTTGATCGCTACTTATTGGCGTGCGCTCAAAGGATACAAACAGGGATTCGCAAACAAAAAAAGACAGTGTCAATCGGTGGAACCAACCGTTCGATGCACTCATTACTGCTTTCTTTAATAATATTTCAAGCTGTCTTCTTCAGAGCCTTCTGGATGAATTGGCAAATTTCATTGAGAGGAATCAGCAAAGAAAAGAAATCTTCTCCGGGTGATCAAGTTCCTTTCAGCTTCGGTCTGGGCCACGTCTTTGATGGGTTGTGGGCTACTCTGGAAGGAGTGGTGACCCAGCGCTCAAGTTTGAATTTACCAAGCTCACTGTCAGAAACCTCCTCTTCAGGGAGAGGATTGTAAACGGGCTTCCGCCTGAGCTTCCAAGGATAAAGGTAGGTGAACAGCCATTTGATCCCCATCAAAGTCCGCCACTTGATGAAAGGGAACGAACTTCGTTTCCTTGGCGGCTTTATGGATGTATTCAGTCAGCCTCACTCCTTCCTTTTGAAAAGTGACGCTTTGCGTCTTCGCTTCCGAGGGTTAGGGTATAGGCCGTTTCGAGCAAGCTTTCGCTTTTTCTCCCGGCTTTCTACAACTTGCAGTGAAACCGATTCTTGCCCTACGGATGAAGGCCCGAGTTTACGAGGTGAAGCACTCGCAACGTCCATGAATGCGAAGATCGAACTGCCGAATTGGCAAAATCAGCAAGGAATATACGTCTTTCTGCTAAAGGGGATCTATTAAACTCATAATTCATTAGATCCTTGTTATCAATGCCAACTAGGTATCATAAGTAAATGGATCCCGGTTGTTCAATCCTTTGATAACCAAGGTCATTCTTTGCTAAAGAGAAATGATCACTATGAGTCAGACTCAATAGAATTGGATCCATTCCAAATAGCGAGAATTAGAGGGCCTCAGCTTCTTCATTAGATAAGCACCCTGTGATATCCCAGATATCATGCCGTAAGTGAACATTGCTTCACTCTACTCTCCCAAATCCACTTTCTAGTATGAAGTGATATGCTCTCTTAGCTCTTTTGGAGAATGTATAGATTCCCGGCTACTGGATCACTCCAGTGCTTCGGGTACTACGGACCCTCTGCCATCCATTGCAGCAGAGCCGTTTCATGAGCGGGGGGGGGGGGGGGGGGGTAAGCGCAGTTCTTTGAATCAAAGGTATGCTCACCACCATTTAGCTATTGCATTTATTTTTCTCATTGCCGGTCACATGTATCGAACTAACTTCGGAATTGGGCCCAACCAACAAGTAAGTGGTGGATTTGGATGGAGTCTCGCAGAAGAAGAGTACGCGCGCTAGCGCGCCCCAAGACGTCAGTCCTTTTTCTCCTTGCTGGCCAAGGTCAGTTTACTCTCAATTCCTCAGCAATCGCGCCAAAAACTCGAGTTCCTTTTGGATTTCCTTTTTGATCAATTATAACCGCTGCATTGTCATCATAGCGGTCCACTATAGAAAGAAAAAAAAGAGAGGATCAAATTTTCTAGTAAATACTAGAAAAAAAAGGATCTCGCTGGTGCCACCTAAACGGTAGGTATAGGCGGCGGATGTCTGACGAATCCACTTGACGGCCTACTCAAAAGCTGTCTTCTTTCCTTCGTTCGGTGTATCCACCCGATCAATCGGGAATCCCATGGCAGGGAGGAGGGGGAGCTTTGTTAGGAATATTCCCCGCTTCCACTTCTATATTATGGCAGAGGACGTAAGCCCCCTAGGTCTTCCTCTTCCCCAGCGAAGGCGGTTTATTTAGTACCAAATATACGTATTTCGAATTCTTTTCAGTCAGGACAGTTCAAAGGCACGAGAGATAAGGAAAACGGAAAATCGGAATGAAATTCGATCAATCGCTATCAATGCCAGGAGTAACTTGAATAAAATCTAGAGTTGTGTTGTATAAGTGAGCATGAATTTCTTATCATTTAATGAGCATCTTGTATTTCATAAAAATTTGGGGTTATATAGTGCTTAGATCACGTGGGAGCGGCTTCCCAACCCAACCAGTAAGTCATTAAGTCTTATCCTCATCTCTACTAACTACCCGCTGAGATGGTGAGTTAGAAGCTAAAGGCTGTAGAGATTATTCGTATTGTCAGCTAGAAACTTGTTATCAGATCTATACGGGACACAATCTTGTGGTGAAAGCCGCCATCAACATTCGCGTAGAGAGGTGCTTCCCAAAAAGGGAGGGGAATTTCTTGTAGAGTTTTTTAGATCTTTTTGCTCTACTTTTTCTAGTATTCCTTACATAAGATCTCGGAAGAGACGATGTTTCCTTCCGTTCCCGGTAAATAGGAATTCTATATCCTCTATCTCTTCGTGACCTGTTGTGTCTGCCCTCGACTTAGCCGTCATAGAATAGAAAGGTTTCTAACCGTTGAAAAGGATACTTCTAAACGTTAAGGGGCGCTCAACCTTCCACTCAAATCCTTTTTACCTACTAAACCTAAATCCAAACACAAAGGCCAAGCTAGTTCTATTCGTGAATTCTATTGAAACACGCAGGGTTGGTTTGAGCCGATATACCTATCCCACGATAGCCGTTCTTACCTCGGGACTGAGCTATTCTTCGATAAATAAGAAGGCTTACCAGACTAGTGAAGACCATATCAACAGGTGTTCCATCTTGCAAATAGGGCATATCTTGCCTAGGCAAAATTTTGGAAATGATCCCCTTATTCCCATGTCTTCCGGCTACTTTATCCCCAACTTTGATTTCACGTTTCTGTAAAATATATACACGAACCGTTATGTCGAGGGGGTCCCTCTGGATCCATTTCACATCGATAACGCGCCCTCTTTCACCTATAGGTAATTTGAGAGAAGTTTCTTTTGAAGTGGATACCTCAAGGCCAAAGATGGCCCGTAATTTGCTGCAGATTTTACGATAACATCCACTTCTTCCGCGATCTCTTTGGCTAGTTTCAAGAAGATCAAAGTGCATCTATCAGATTTTGGTGTTGCCGAACTTTGACAAGACTTTCGAACTTGAATGTGATGCAAGTGGAACTAGAAATATGGAAAATTGCATTTTTGGAATTTGCAATAATGCGATGGGCGAACGACGGGAATTGAACCCGCGCATGGTGGACACTTTAGAGTCTTTCTATTATATTATCGGAGTGAAACAAAACAAAAAAAAAGAATTACAAGATCCGCTTTTTTATGGGGTACACTTTCTCTTTGTGGTATTCCGCCTCTTGCTTGCTTTTGGTCCAAAGATGAGATCCTTCTTTTTCATATATTTTTCTGATCAGGAAAAATAAAAAATTATGTCAGTTCACGACACGATAGCTTAAGCAAAGAATAGAGAGAGCTAAGCTAGAATACAAACGCAAAATATATTCCACTAGCAGGGTGCTGGCATCAAGGTGTTAAGGTGGAGCTGCAATGATGTTTTTGGCTAGAGGATGAAGACGACATAGACATGTGAGTAATCGGGGAAGGGGATAACGCTAGATCTAGGAGAATTTTGTTTCCGTTCTTGTTTGGGTTTTGGCTTGGAGAGGAAGATGATCAACCAACTTTCTCTTTTTGGGGGTATCATAGATGGTATCATGCACCATACATGTAAAATGCTTATGTGTCATAACAATTAATAATGAAAGAGATTGTGTTGGTATCATAGGTAGATACGATATCATAACACATAAAACTAAAAAAATTAATCCCAAACAAATCTTGTCCATAATTTTACATTGAGATTCTATAAAACAATAAATATACCAAAATAATAATACTACTATATAATAATATATGCATTATAAAGATGATATCATATACTAGTATCATACGCATGATACTAGTACATAATACTCCTCGTACTAGTACATGATACTCCTTTTTTTGACTAGTCTTGCTCGTTTTGACCCGACGACCCTATTTCCTTGGCTTCGCCCCCGTTTGTCTGGAGTCCAACGTTGCCAAAACCGGTGTGCACCGTGGCCTAAACCGCCCCTTATACCGCCCATCACCTCCTGGACTTCTTTCCATCGGAAAAACAGAACAACCGACCCACCCACCTACACCCTGCTCGGCGGCTCCCCACTTCCCCTCTACCTTCCCACCCGCGGCGGCGGAAACCCTAGGCCATGGCGGACGATGATTACTTTGAAGCTGACATTGGGTTCGCCCCTCACCCTCTCTCCCTCTCTCATGCTTGTTTCGTGTGATCGCCGGAATCTATGCTAGGGTTTCCAACAGGCAGCATCTTCGCTGGGACGAACCTGTTTCCTTTGTTTCTTGATCTCCTGGACTTTGGTCCTGGATGATTGGTTTGAGGCTCAGGCGCGGTTGGTTGGTTTCGAAAGTACGTTGGAAAGCTCTAAAAGTACAAATAGAAGAAATTAGGATATCTTAATTGTATCATGTATCAAGATCTGAAACTTTTCATTGGAAATGATAAATACATAGATAGTAGTTAGAACCAGCCATGGTAAAACCCATTGCTGTATGGCAGACACTTAATCAAGGCATTGGAACAATTGTGTAGTATTAGAAAACACCTGCCACAGTTTTGCTGTAAGTACTGCAGTAATCTCCTTGCACTTGCTAAGTCTCCATTTTCAGTGCACTAAATCAATGGGAGAACATGACTTGAAATATTTAAAGGACAATATTCCTATCAGGACCTGCAACAAAAAATCATAAGAGTAAACAGTTGTGAGAAACACAAATTTCAAGGTAGCGATGTCCACAATTAGGTAGCACAAATGCTTAGTGTTTGTCCTTCAAATCTATGTACGCACAATGTTTTATTCTTATTATCTGTATCGATTTCTGCAACTACTAAATACAAACTGTTTGCATGCATGCTGCTAGATAGAAATGGTTGGTAAAATAAGAAAAGGTACTTACACGGGCTATGAAATACCAAGAGAAAGCAGTGGCATCAAGAGAAAACTAACCGTTAACCATAAACCAAACATGAGGTAGCAGATAGGATTGGCTCGACTACTGGATCTACGATATGATAAGAACCAGAGTTTGACACTCTGAAGAAAATATATCTGTGACAATCACATGTCCGAATTAGGCTGATGAAAAGATTAGCCAAAATTTATGTACAAAGGTTAACCTGGAGAGAGAGCATTTGTGAGGTGATTGATCATTGATGTATCAGTAGGAGAAGTAGTATAATTGAGGCGGCCAGCCTATCGGGATAAGAACATGAGCTTGGTCTTTGATTGGTATTTGGTGGTTAAAGGTTGATTAAGTGGTCGGCTAACTCTATTTTTAGGATGCCAGTGTCATTATATGACACCATGGGTCTAATTGCGCAAACCAAAAGATTATAGATTATTTAGCTGAACTAATTACTGAGTTACAGTTTCCTGATTTCTTATGCAGGTATGAGGATGAGCCTCCAGAGGCTGACATTGAGGTGCAGATCCTTTGCTATTTTCAAATACTGCTGTTACTTTTCTGAGGAAGAGCTTGTAGATTAACTGATGCACTATCTTGAATAGGAAGGGGTTGAAGAAGATCCTGAGAATAATGAGGATGCCCCTGATGATATGGTAGGGGGTGAAGGTGAAGAAAAGGAACAGGAAAAGACTCCGCGTCCACGGCATACAACAAAATATATGACCAAGTATGAGCGTGCACGCATCCTCGGTACACGTGCTTTGCAGATAAGGTATACTTCTACCTGAGTACACCTTACAGATAACGAGTTCACCCATCCAAGTAATTGACCCTTTGGTATTTGTAGCATGAATGCTCCAGTTATGGTTGAGCTTGAGGGAGAAACTGATCCTCTTGAGGTAAAGTTGTATATACCTTTTGCTTGCATATACTTTTAATCTAGGCTGAACGATAAAGAATAACCTTTATTGTTAGCTTACGTTATTTTGCTATCACTTCTCATGTTGAGCTTCTCTTTTTGACAACACTCTGATAATATAATTCAATCAAAATTACTCTCTAAGTAAAGATTGATCATGTTGATACCATGGAATTCATGATACCATAGAATTCGTCATGCCCCTGGTATTAAAAACCATGCTTATTTCTGAAGCTACTTTATGTCCTGCTGTAATCTTAAGAATATCCCCTGCAATTGTATGATTGACATTGTGGATGTGTATGACCATGCCATCTTTTAATCTAGGAATGTACGTCATATCCAGCTATGGTCTAATAATGAATATCCAGTATTGTTGGAAGTATTTATGAATTTGTTAATATACATATGTTCGATAGCTGAACAATTGATAGTCTATGCTCTTAAGACTACTGGTTCAGGGATCGCCCAAGTTACTGATGAAGTTATGAATACTATTTTTCTACTGGATTATGAGAATGCTTGCTTTTAATATTGTATCTAATTATGCATTAGTTATTTTGAAGCTTAAATGTGCCATTGACAAGGAAATATACTTATGTGCTGTTATATGCATTGGCATTTTACACAGGCATACATTACATACACCCTTTTCTGTGTTACAATGTAATCTAGATTTCCTTGTAATGTTATATCTAGCTATTTGCTTTATAAGGAAATCCATACTGTAATACAGCAAAGGATGTGTTTACATATGTAAATGTAGCTATTTTATACCAAAAGGACATCCTTGCTACTTGTCTATGGTTCTTACCTTTCTCTGGAACCTTAGTTTACAGTTTGTGTTTTGTTTTATAAGAACAAAAAAACCTGAATAGTTTTTGTTAAGAGCAATGAAACTGTGAATGATAAATATGTTTAGTAGGAGCAAAGGATAAACGAAACGAAATGAAACTTTTTTGTGAATAAAATGAAATGAATCTTGACCTCACTTGTCAATAATTCATTACAAGCACTCCCCAGATGGTTTCTGTAGCTCACTAGAAAATGTAGACTCACTTCTGGTTGTAAAATTTGCTGCTCTGCTGATTCTAGTGTGTTTGTTTTCAGATTGCCATGAAAGAACTGAGAGCACGTAAGATCCCCTTCACGATTAGGCGGTACTTACCCGATGGAAGGTGAGACTTGAAGGAGAAGCCAATAGTCACTTCTCTTGTTGCGTATCATGTACTATATGGCCTCATTGTTATTTACTTTGTTTTGAAATAGTTACGAGGACTGGGGAGTCGATGAGCTCATTGTGGAGGACTCCTGGAAGCGTCAAGTTGGTGGGGGCTAAAGCTGGTAGAGTGTTTGCCATGAAAGGCTCTGCTGCATCTGAACTTTGCCCTCGTAGCTATCCTCTTCGATTATATGAAGTCCAGCTACGGAACTGGTGTGAACAATGTTATGTTACCGTACCATGTGTGGTTTGTGGCTGCCTTGTGTCGTTGAACTGTAATCGAATTGCATGGTTGGATCAGTTTGCATGGACCATTGCTATCATGGAGCCGCAAGTTGAACTGAATTATGCGAATACACTAGGGACTTTTAACATCACGAATTGCATGGTTGAATCAGTTTGCTTGGACCATTGCTATCATGCAGCGGCAAGTTCAAATGAATTATGTGAATACACTATGGACTTTTTAACATCATGAATTGCTTCTTTTTTCCTTTGGACAAATCTTGTGGGCAATGTGCAGGACTTTGATTGTTGTCTGTTTGCATTTCCAGCCCAGGTGAGTGCGTATGGCTGCATATGCTGGTTTGTTCATCCTATTCATTTTTGGGCAGTAGAACTTCCCAGTATACCCCTTGGAAAAAAAAAGGCAGCATAAATTTATGATGAAAATTGTAAAGCCTTTTCCAAGCTGTGATATATCAAAAATGTAACAATCAAATAAATTATTGACCATGCAGAGTAGGGAACTGGAAGATTTTCTCTCTTTCTCTAAAGTAACATAAAACTAACAGTTAATAGGCATCCAAGAAGGAAAGCCATCCAAGAAGACACAAGAACTGATTAATAGGCATGTTGGTTAACAGACCAAATGGCTGGCAGTAGCAAAATCAAGCAGTGAGGAAAGTTCTTGAATGAACTCAACAACCCCACCCGTGCTAAGCAGATGTGGAGATCCTCAATAGACACACGGACATCAAGTAATACACGACGTACAATGTTTCTGAGCTGATATAAATTAGAGTGCGTTCTTGCACCCTTTTCCCGTTCAAAAAAATAAAAGAAATCAAGTAGCCAGCGTAGTCCTTGGGCAGTTGTCGATGGAGCATGCCAGGATATCTCGGTAGTCACGCGAGATCGTGAAATGATCGTATACATTGCCGTCACGGCTCTTCTTGTACTCGAACAGCAGGGATGAATGGTTGAAGGCCGTGAGCTTGACGAATCCGAAGTCGAAGTCCCTGAAGTGACTCCATTGGATATTTGAAGTGGTGAATTCTGAATCCGCGATGCTAGCGCCAGCACCACCGACAACCACATGTGTCGTTGCCTTGAACGGGCCACTGTAGTGATCCGATGCATCGGCGACACATTGGCTCTGCAACCAGTACAAAGATCGAAACAGGATATGTAAGGTTATATCTGAAAACTAACATTTCACTGCAGAATCACCAGCTATAGCAATTACCAGACCCAGCCATTCTGATGCAAATGCGATACACCACATGAAATCTTCAATCTGATGCAAATGCTAGCTAGAGACATACCTGATACACTGGACATGTCCTCTCATAGTTATGGACATGACCGTAGAAGGCGAGATCGACCTTGTGCTTCTGCCACAGCTCCTGCAGCGCCTCTCGTCCCATCGGTTCCTCGAACGTGCCCTCTGTTTCGTAGTAACTGCAGGACGAGTAACCAAGAACACGGTGGGCCAGGAAGATGAGCCACGGCTGCTTCTGCCTGTCTACAGACGACAGGCATTGCTCAATGAACTTGTACTGCTCGGTGCCTGGCCTCCAATCTTCTTCTGTGTTGGCAATGCAGAACCTGAACATGCCATAATCTGTCGCATACCTGAAGCACGAAAGCTATCTTGTCAGTAAATTTCAGAGATGATATCTTACAAGGAAGATTTTATCGCCTAACTGAGCCACCACATTTACCAGAATTTTGCGCGGTTCTCGGCTGGAGTGTAGAATACAGTTTGCGCAGGAACACCACATTCTCCACCAGAGTCCAGATTTCCATAGAAAGATCCAGTTCCGGGCCAGTCTCTTTCGTGATTACCACTGCACAAATGCCCATTCTTGTAGTTACAAAACAGTAACACATTTGGAAAACAGAGGAAGTTCAGAAATAATATACTAAACTGACCTGCCAATCATGTATGGTATGGTCGATGCAATTGGTTCAATCTGGGAGGTGAATTGATCCCACTGAGACAAGTAGCCATTCGCGTAGCAAATGTCCCCGATGTGAACTACCATGTCGATGTTTTCTAGGTCTCTAATGATCTGATTTGTAGTGTTCAGTGATCCTGGCTGGAAGTCATTGGATTCATTTGAACCATCCGCCTCTGCCTGAAGACAAAAAAGTGTGAGAAAGAAGAATCACTGCTAGTAAAAAATTTGAGGAAATAATTACTGTAATTAAAAATGCAGTTATTACAAAAAAAACCGTGAAATGAAACTAAGATAGTCAGGAACAAAATAGTATACCTTTCCCATGTCTCCAAATATGACAACTTGTTGCAAGGAATCCTGTCCAGGATAAGGTGATGCTTTAAAGCTATACAACTTGCTCCAGATGTTGGTACCGTTTGGCAATCTATGGCCGAGCCTGTAGGTATACCTGCAAGTTTTCAAAAGTACCGGTTTTTTAGTAGCTGGATGTATCACATCTCCAAAACAGGTTAAACAGGCAAGATAGATCACACACTTCGAATCTGGCCACAGTTCCTTCAGGAAACTAGTATGGATATAACCTGGATGGCGCCAACCAACAGTTCGAGCCGGTGCTCCTACATGTGCAGGTTAGAAGTAAGTGGTCGATTCAGGAGATACGGAAGAAAAACAAAGAGTAAACCACATCAGCGGTCCTAATTCTTTTCATGTGCCTTCACTTTGGTCCTAATTCTTTAAAATTACATGTCTAGATCCTAAATCTTTCAGAATTGAGTCACGCGAGGTCCTAAACAGGTTTGACCTGAGTTGACCGGTGCCACGTCGACAGCGGGACCCGACTAGACTTGTATATTTGCGAAAAGGCCCTCCCATTTGTATTCCTTCCAAATAACATGTCCCTCTTTTTTCCTACCCCTCTATGGCAATTTAATCTTTTAGAAGGAGACCGTTGACGGAGGTGCTGCTCCAATGAAGGTCACATCATCGCCTGACCCGACCTCTCCTCTCCTTCTTCCTCGCCGGGAAACCTTAGTACTGCACGCCCCTGTCGCCGGTATCCCCTCAATAGCGGGCGCCTCCGTTGCGGTCCCCTCTGCAATGTTGCTCCCCTCGCTGGCATCCCGGCCGCAGCACGCGCCCGACGCTACATCCCTGCCGTAGCGCACCCCTGCAGCCGACATCCCCTCCGTCAAGCTTCCTTCTGCAGCGCGCTCCTGTATGAGGCACTCTGCTTGTTGCATTGGCATGTACTCCGGGAGTCCACCTCCACCGTCAGGGGCAGTCAAATCCACCAGGGCACAACCCTCTCTTCCTCGCATTGATAAGGTCCCTAGAGCGCTGGACTATTGGTTCTACCTCATCGCACAAGGTCAAGGGCTGGAGGGTGTCACACCGATGGTGGGAGCCAGGTAAGACAAGGATAAGTGGGGTGCTGGGTGGGGCCGAATGGGCCAAGTCCAACTCCACAGGGACCGAATTTTGGAAGAAATACAATATTGGGGGGCTATTAGCAAATATGCAGGGTGGCTTATATGCGTCATGGGCCCTATTGTTGACGTGGCACTGGTCAACCTGGGTCAAACCGGTTTAGGACCTCGCGTGACTCAATTCTGAAAGATTTAGGATATAGATGTGCAATTTTAAAGAACTAGGACTAAAGTGAAGGCACGGGAAAAGAATTAGGACCGCTGGTGCGGTTTACTCAAAAACAAATGACCTTAAGAGACCATATGAGCAGATTTATTAGTTATCTTGACAGTTTAAATTCTGAACTACCAAGTACCTAATGTTCATTTTATCTCTATGAAGAATAGGAAATAGTGACATACCACACATGCTATTTTTGTCGAATGTTAATGTTCCGGCTGGGGAAAGAAACCGAGGCCTGTCTTTCTCACCCCATTCAACAAAAGGAACGGCTTCTTTAATATCATACCCGCTTGTCCAGGTGATTGTCATCTACAATAGTGTTAGTACAGTTACCTTAGATTACCCGAAGACAGCTATTTTCTATAACTAGCTTCCATGTCGAATTGAGAAGAATAATACAACAGCATATTCTCGTGAAAAACAGTCACCCAATTAAAAATTGCCATCTCAATGATGGATTTATAGGCAAGCTTACTTCATTCCAAGACTTCCCTTGTGCCAACCGTGGGTAGACAGGTGCCTTGGGGTTCACAAAGGTGACCATGTTTGAAACAGCAATCAGTTTGGGCTGTTACAGCAGTGGTATTTCTTTAGTTTTGGGAATATGAGGAGTGTATTTTCAGATAACACCAGAGTCTTTATTATGTAGAGAAAATACAGTGTAGCCTTGCCTTCATGAGGCCTCCGGAAAATAGTGCGAATGAGAAATCCTCCCTCTGGTTGATCAACTGAAGCTTCAAGTTTCCCTTCCCAGACTTGGTATAACCATTATTCCTGAACTTTGCAAATTGGTACTGCAGTGCAGATGTCAAAGAAAAAGGTTCATGTTCAAAATGAAAGGATCCCAGAGTTCGAATCCTGGCATATAACTATATTTGAAGCTGAATTAGCTAAATGGAACAGGACAGGGAATGCTAACCTTGATAGGTGCAGTGCAGAGAACTGGAGGTTGCTGCCTGTTATTTTCAGGCTCACAGATTGCATCACTGAAAAAAAGAAAACAGAGAAGATCAAATCCTTTGTTTTTTTAGGTTCACAGATTGCAGCATTGAGAGTTTCAAACAAGACACAAACAACAAAAGAATTCATCCTTGTAACATTTTAGATGCATCTTCAAATGCCTAGGTGAATCGAGTTCATTCTATAATAGATTGACAGATAATACCGATTTCTTACCTAAAATTTGCAGGAGAAAACACACCAATCCAGTCGTCACTGGAGGGATTTGGATGGAAGAACTCTACCTCTACCCATCCACTGTTCTTGCCCTGCACGATGACATTTTTCAGAAGCTCCACAGACTAGTAAACCCATCACATCACTGTGCAACTGTCGAACAAGAGTGGTGAGAAATCAGGGCATGCTAACTAACCTTGAGCCCAAGAATCAAAGGGGACGCATTGACATGCACTGAGTCGTTGAAGGCGAGGGTCGCACTCTCGATAGCGATCCTCGACAGAGGCTGCTCGCCTCCGGGAAGAGCCGCCGCGCCGCAAACAACCAGCCATATGACCATCGCCCACAGCCTCCTCTCCTTCGGAAGCCTGGAAAACTCCCAACTAAGATAGCACTCCAAGAAGAAGTACAGAAGGAAGCTTATAGGCTGCAACACCTACCTGTAATTTCGACCCATTTCTGCCAATCTCACGACGAGTAGGAAAACGTAGTGTACCAAGAGAAGACAGCAGCTTTATGATCTCCTTCGACAGTGCAGCTGAGTTGAGTGATGAACAGATCAAGTGTGCAGGATTGGAGGATGGAGGTTGCAGAAATATATAGCCAATCATTGAGGTAGGCATGTAGGCATATAATAAAACAAACTGTGATTGAAAAATGGCGTCAAGAAAGACCACAATAGTTTTTTTTAGAGAAGACCATAATAGTTTTTTTTTGCGGGTAAGACCATAATAGTTGACTGACTCTGTCAGTGTCAGTACTTCTTTTTTCCTTCCACGGGGCCTGTCAGTGTCAGTATGGTACTGGCAACGATTAAATCGACATGTACACACACTTGTATTAGAGAAGAATAGCTTTTAGAAGAAGAAGAAAGCATCAGGCAAACCTTGAGAGCAAGAACCGTGGCGTGGACCGAGTCCTGATGCTGGCTGAATCAACAACTGCATTACTGCAATCATGGCATACTCATGATATTCGACAGCGGTTGTTCGCCGCCATGATGCAGCATATGAACATGGCTAAGAACCATCCATAGCAATAGCATAGTCGTCAGGAACCTCGTTTCACTTTGGAATGACTCCATTGTTTCAGCTAAGAACCATCCATATGAACACGACTGAACTAGTTTCAGTCAAGTCTGAACTAGTATTATTCAGTGCGTCTGTGTTTGGACCTTGGTCGAACAGGTGGTGGGCGACGGAGAAAGTCACCACGGTCTCACACCCGTTGGCCGCGGAAATTCCAGACCCAACGCCGGCCGATCTGCCGATGTAGAGTCCGATAGGCGCCGTGCTGTTCGTTCGGCCTGACCTGCCACGAGCACACCACTGACCGAGAACGGGAACTCGCCGGCCTGGGGGATATGGTGTACAGTGGGCTGCTGGGCCACGGCCGTCGGCCGATCTCCCTTTCTTTTACCTCCCCCTTAATTAACAGACCACGCGAGATTCGTCAAAAATAAAGGACCACGCAAGAGAAATTCTATCTTTTTCTTCCTGTCTCGTCCTCTTGTGCTGCGGCGGCAGCGGCCGGAGCTAGGACAGCGGCGGCGGTGCCTCGACCCAGGTAGCTCCTCTCTCTCCATCTCTCCCTTGCAACGGCGCGCGGCGCGCGTGTGTGCGCTTTGGGGCGGCGGCCTGAGGGCGTTAGCGGAGGTGGCCTAAGCTCACAGGGCAGCAGCGCCTCTCCCCTGCTCTGCACGGAATTTCCCCTCTGCACTTTGCTCAGCTTTCTCCCGTCTCATTGCAGGAGCACGACCAGGAGCAGCAAGTTTCCGTATTTGATTATTATGCTCCCCTGCAGGGTCACACGCTAGAACAGGGGAGAGCCTGGAAAAAATGGCGTCCGCCCTTCTCCCGATCTTATCGCCGCCGGTTTCACGTGCCGCCACCTTCCTCCTCCGAACCCCACCAATACCCTTCCACTCCTCTCGCTATCCTCTTCTCCGCAGCCTCCTGGCATCCTCTTCTTCCCCATCTTCTCCTACCCCCCGCTCCCTCGCCACCATGGCCTCCAATGCTACCCCCGCCCGCCGGGACCTCCTCATGCTCGGCATCGAGACCAGTTGCGACGACACCGCCGCCGCCGTGGTACGCATGCCTCATTCATTTCCCCCTTTATGTCCAGTCGCTTCTATTTGTGGTCGAACCTTCTAGGTTTTATGCTTAATGCCTGGCTCTATGATGCTTTCGGTCCGTTGCAGGTTAGAGGCGACGGGGAGATTCTTAGCCAAGCAATTGCTTCCCAAGTAAGGATTTGCATTTCGGTTCACGTTCTCTCCAGATTTTCCATGTCTAATTCTATTGCGGTCAGGAATTTTTCGCAAATGTAGCATCATTTACACATTGCTGATCGTACTGTCGTGTGTTTGGAAGTCAGATTTGCTTGTGAAATGGGGCGGTGTCGCTCCTAAGATGGCCGAGGAAGCTCATGCCCTTGCAATTGATCAGGTTTGTCTTCCTTTAAGAAGATGGGTCACTTTAGTTCTTCTGCGTCTGTGCTAATAGTTTGCTATGTCTTTGTCTTGCAGGTTGTTCAGAAAGCACTCGATGATGCAAATGTGTCAGAGAGCGATCTTTCTGCTGTGGCCGTGACGGTTGGACCAGGACTTAGTCTATGCCTTAGAGGTTCCCTTCTTTTGCTATTCTAATCTTGATTAAAACAAATACGAATTGCTGAGGTTTACCATTACATGCTACTAAAATAGGGAAATGTCTGTTTGTTAGTTACCAAATTCAACTCTATTTGCACAAAAGAAAAATATAAATTTGTAAGTAACGCACATAGGATACCCTTATCAATTAGGTTTTAGGCGTCGTGAGAGTGGTCCAAATGAGTTAAATCCAACAAGAACGAAGAATCTTGTTATTCACTTAGATAACTGTTTTGGAGAATTTAGTGCTAACTTTCTTGAAGTGTGCATGTTGTGTCAAATGTTATCATATGGATTTTTTTTTTCAGGGAAATGTTTTCATATGGCTTGTGATTTGCCTAGGATGAATAATGGTAGAGTGTGTGATTATCACGATTTGGAAAGCCAATTTTTGTTGCTTCCATGACCTCCATGACCTGTGTGTACAAGGGCCTACTTAAGCTTCATCTGTCGGATGTGATCTTCATTTTCTTTCTTTGTGGTATTTAAGTCAAAGTTTTAGGTGTAGTGCATTTTTATCACTAGCCTGTCAGCCCTTTAGCTTTCCTTGTAACTCCTTACATGCAGACAGTCTACTCTTCTGCCAAGTCGGTCTTTAGTAACTATCTGATTTCTCGCGTACTGAACTGACATATTACATAGGAAAAGGTACATTTTTTGGTTCCTCAACTCTATACCGGATAACGTCGTCCCTCGAATGTCTAAACTGTCTAGATCCCTTGCCAAACTGAAAGGGATTTCGTAACAATGACTTGGCTGTGGTTTCACTAACGTGACAGTTCAATCAGCAAAAAATATATAAAAGAAATTCCTGAAAGTTTATTAAATATTTTAGAAATTTTTAAAATGCATAACGTTCATAAATATTCTGGAAAAAAAACCTAGTATTTGACAAAATTCAAAAGCATTTTTCTGTTTTCCGTCTTTAAATTCTCATATTTTCGGTAAATATTCATTGTTTTCTTAATCTCCTGGTGTTTTTTAGAAGTTTCCAAATAATATCTGTAAAAAGTTAATCTGCTTTCTCTGATTTTAATTTTTATCTGAGGTTCCAAAATATCTTCAATTTTATTCCACCAAAATTTCCCCCAAAGTTTTGTGCTGAATGGGCTACCATGTTTGCGAAACAGCACGACATCATTATCAAAACCGCTTTCGGTGGGGCAAGGGAGACAAATTGGAAACAGTTTCGAATACTTGAGGTTGAGGGACCAAGCTTATCATGTATAGAGTTGTAGGACAAAAACTGGACTCATCCTATTACCTATACTACTTCCAATCCTAAATAAGTGTCACTGTTTTGAACTAGAGCTAGTTCAAAACAGTGACACTTATTTAGGATCGGAGGGAGTACTATTTACTTACCCACTAAATCAGAATTGGTCATGTTGTTTTCTTTTTTTGAGCAATGCTGAGTGGACCACTGCGTCTTCAGTTTTATGTGGGAACACCCTTGAACCTGGAAGCATACCATCTTATTGTTTGTTCTACTGTTTTGTGAGTGCAAGACTTTGGTTAAAGCTTGTAATTAAGTTAAAATTTTCTAATGTTTTTTGTATGTGAGTGTAATGACCTCTCTATTGCAGTTGGTGTTCAGAAAGCTCGAAAAATAGCTAAAGTATTTGGCTTGCCCATTGTTGGAGTTCACCATATGGAGGCACATGCATTAGTTTCCAGGTAATCACTGGAAGTCTGACATCTTTTTTCAAGAAAAAGCAAAAAACCTCTGCATTTTATTTCATTGGAAAAGTAGAAGTTTGGTTTATTTAAATGATGCACAAGTTATTTGATGAGTTCAACATCACACAGAATAAGCTATAGAGGATTTTTTTTTGTGGACACAAGATTAGATGCTTTCATGCAATTTTTATCAGATCCACAAAGTGTTTATTTGTGTGTATCTGCTTTTATAAACTATTTGCGCATCCTACACTATGTTCTCCCCTTATAATAGCTATGGACTTATCGAGACATTGAACTAGGTTAGCAAAACCTGTGAAAACTGAACTACTTTTAGTGATATGATCTTCAAATATTGAACTAAATTCTACTCTATAAAAACAGCATACATGTCTCCCCATGCTTCTAGCGATATTGCATTCACTGAATTATGGATTAATGTGGTTTGATCCTTGTCAGGCTAGTGAAAAAGGACCTTGATTACCCTTTTTTGGCTCTTCTAATATCAGGTATGTGCTAATTACAGTACTATGTCTCAGCATTCTATACTGTGATCTAGCTTAATCATCTGTGGTTCAATATAAGCTTACAGTTGTAAATTATGATAGAAATAATGCCATAGAAGATATGAGTTCATTCTTTTCCTGCCTGTTGGAGTCTAAAGCCAGCTATCATAGAAATGTGATAAATATTTTCACTCATATAAATTGAACTTCCATCCACTATTTCTGAGTTTTGTACTTAAAATAATTCAATGCAAAAGTTCTGCAGCCTAAGTTCATGCATGATATGTCCTAATGTAGCAGATATGCTCACTCTGATACTGACACTGTCACAATTGTGTTTGCTGAATTTTCTTTATGACTTTGTGCTAACTAGTCAATATGTTCAGGAGGACACAATCTTCTCGTTCTTGCTCAGAACCTTGGTGAGTATGTTCAACTGGGGACTACAATAGACGATGCAATTGGCGAGGCATATGACAAGTCAGCAAGATGGCTGGGTCTTGATATACGGAAAGGTGGTGGGCCTGCTCTTGAAGAGCTTGCCCTAGAAGGTGATCCAAACTCTATTAATTTCAGAGTAAGTTTGCAGGTGTATTTTTTTCCACAACAGCTGTGGAGCTAAATTGTGTCTACTTAACATGAATCTTAGTCTAACATGATATTCTTACTTATCGTTTTCTATACGTCAAGGTTCCGATGCGACAACACAAAGATTGCAATTTCTCTTATGCTGGTCTCAAGACTCAAGTTCGATTGGCTATTGAATCCAGAAATATGTATGTATATGCCATCCCTTTTAGTTGCACTGTTTGTTTACTCTTCTTCATCATAAGATGAACACACCTGCTGGTGTCTTCAATAGAACCTCGCCTTTTGCCATTTACTATACTGTTTATTCCTTGTTTATGCGTCCTTGTAATTCATTCATTTTGACATTACACCTCAGGTTGACAAAGATAACTTCATTTGTAACTCTCAATAGTAATACATGTATTTCTCAGTTAACTCTTATTCACGTACACTGATCTGCGGTGGAAATGTTTGCTAAGCAAGATTTACATATTATTGGAACTGGGAATCTTTTCGTGCTAATAATGCCATACATATGTGGTACTCCCTCTGATCCATAATAAGTGTCGCTGATTTAGTACAAGAGTAGCATTCTTTTGGACCAAATAACAACAATACTGGTGGGGAGAGTGATGTAACTGACGCTTAAAACATTGTAGAATATTTTGTTACTGAAATCATCTTACATCTTTCAAGCAGTTGACAGTTTGACACAGTTAATTTATTGAATACATTATGCCTTGATACACTGAACATTTCCAACGTGCCCACGTACGAAGTAAGCTAAGAAGTTATCAAATATATCAGTTTGTTTCAAATAAATGAGGTATAAAATGCCTTAATGTATTTATCGCCGAATGAAGAAATCTGCTTCACTTAAAGTTGGGTGGGTGTTCAGCTATCCTGTGATTATTAGTTAACTGTGCTGCCGTTTTTACACCGTTGTAGGTGCACAGATGATATCCCCATTTCATCCGCCACAGAAGAAGACAGACAACTAAGGGCAGACATTGCTGCCTCTTTCCAGGTTCAGTATCATGGATTTGGTACTCATTATCTATTAGGACTCTTGTAAGTTTCTGATATTCTAATATTTTCAGCGAATTGCTGTTCTACATTTGGAGGATAGATGTCAGCGAGCAGTCGAATGGGCATTGAAGTTGGAACCTTCGATTAAAAACTTTGTAATCCAGATATCTTGTTCCTGTTAAATTCAATTACCTTCCTTAATTCATCCAGCGCGTTAATCGATTCAATTGTTAAAGGTTGTTTCAGGTGGTGTTGCATCAAACCAGTATGTTAGGGCCCGCTTGAATCACATTGCTGAGAAAAATGGCCTACAGCTCATATGCCCTCCCCCAAGTCTTTGTACTGACAATGGTAATGAGTTTGTTGTTTTGAGCTATAGTTAATAATGTTCAATCATACTGCCAGTAAAAGCATCTAATATGCAAGATCTATTTTGATGCAACTCAGCACAGTTCTTTGTTTTTCAGTCCAGACCCTAGGTTGTATCCCCTTTTTGTTTTGAAGCATGTGACTGAATTATCCTTGACCATTTGTGCCAATTTTTCTTTCAGTTCTTCATGTAATTGTGATAACTATCATATAATTCTATAGAACTAGTAAGATATGCTATGTTCCTTTATTTGCGTAGGTGTCATGATTGCTTGGACTGGAATTGAGCACTTTGTTGCTGGTAGATTTGAAGATCCACCTCCTGCTGATGAGTCGGATGATATGCAGGTAACCTAACCAAACAGTATGCACAGCTGATAGAATCAACTGCATACTGGATTAGTTCAAAAAATAAGTGTGCAAAGTAACTGATTAAATTGCACTAGAGGGAGTTTCATTATGTTTTTTGATAGCATTATTCTGTTTCTCATTTTAAGCTCTCAGAGTTTTTACATCACATTATTTGGTGGTCTTGTTAATTTTGATCTACAATCAGCTCATTGTCAAGCTTAATATTTCTTGGATAAAAATATTTGGTATGTCCATAAAGAATGTAAATAGAAAATTAATGCTAATCGCATCATCATCAAAGTTTGAAGATTTAAAATAAAGCACGACAAATCCTTGAACTTGGTTTGAATAGTGTTTGATAAACTTAGGGTCTTAGTAGTAGAAAAACAAACAAGTGAATTTGCATGATTGTTGAAGCCTGGTCATTTAATTTAGTGACTATGAGCACCTGGCTTTCTAGTTACCTGGGAATGGTAGGCACATGCACATCTGAATCAGCCTGAAAAGTGTGTTGCACTGGGTATTAAAAACCTGGTGCGGAACTTGCAGGTTTTATTCTGGCTGTTTTGCTAGTTCCTCCCTGACCAGTTTCTTGTTTGCTGCAGTATGACTTGCGACCAAGATGGCCTCTTGGTGAGGAATATTCAGAAGGAAGAAGTGTTTCGCGATCACTTAAGACCGCTAGGATCCATCCATCACTTACATCCATGACACAGAGTGCTCTCCGCAACTAGTTTGGTCAGATCATCGATCTTCGCTGCTTTGCTGCCATTGAGTTCCACATCATTCCTCTTTTGGGGCCATTACATGGAGATTGCCTTTATTTGTCATTGCAGAATTGCAGTAATTAGCTGCAAAGACGATTGAGCTCACTAGCTAGCCGTTCATTATACATCTTAGAAGCTATAAATTATCCCTGTTCATATGCAAGATGTTCACCGCGCCATGACCTGTTATCTGAATCCATATTTTGAAATATATTCCTCATTGTCGGACCGCTTGCTATCTCAAGCTGTTCTTTCAAAAATCAGCACTGTCGAAATGTTCGGTCAGCCAATGGCTCGACTTGCTCCGCTTTGACAGCCAGGATGTGTCCATGGACCACTTGTTGCATGTTTAACTGTTGTCGATTGTGCTGTTTCTGCTACAGTTAACTAATTACAGTGTTTAGGGACTTTACAAGCCACTCCTGCATTGAGGTGGATCCCATTTTTGTTTGCTTATTATTGCAGAACCCTAGAACACTATTACATATACATCCTATATATCAAGATGCTCATCCTCTAGAGCAAAAATTCATGTATAAATCTTGTCAATTTGTCGGTTTACTGGTTGATCTTATTGATGATCTGACAACTGATCTTGAGTTAGGTTTAACACTTGGCGGCAAATCAAGCTGCGCACCTGGGTGGTTGGGGTCTTGTGAAGTCTGAGGATAGCATGTGTACTTGACTCAAAGTATATTCAAGCCACATTTCGGTACTAATATACAATCTCATCGCAGAGAAATGGTCACCGAACTGCGATACAGGAGAACTAGGCCAACCCCCTACATATTACTTGGTCAAACTACCAACATCGTTTTTGGAATATGTACATAAAAATCACAGAGCAACACCAATCAACAAGTGAATCTACAAATCCATTAAGTATATTTAATAATTTGGACAAACAGACTAACACTATCACTTATCATTAAAAAAAACATGGTAAGAGCAGTAAAGGAACAAGGCGACATCTCCCTAAAATGCAACTTATCCTCAAGCGTGCATGTTCCATTTTTACCCCTAATAATAAGTACCCATCTTTACTTGATTTTCATGCATGTTAATGATTACCAGAGTAACCTGCAAGAAAAACCAAACGTATATGCATACACAACTCTAGAGTAATAAGCCTCAGGAAGTAGGGGTGCAGGTGCAGGGCCCGCTTCAGCCCGCAAAATAGAACGGTTAGTACAAACTGTACTAGATGTAGCGATAGAAATTAATCTTTAGCTTGTACTATGCATACGAAGCTTAGGCAAAAAGGCTGCCAGCAGGCCCGCCCCGCTTGCAACCCTATCAGGAAGCTACCTTTGATGGCGAAACAAAGTCAACCTACTATGGAAAGAAGGACGTCATGAATCCTCCAGCCTGAACTATAAAATTACTCAGGAATTGTGTTGAAAACAGTGGCATTGTTACTCATGTGAAAGGCATGGTTTATATATTGTACACTCTTATGCTACTACATGAAAAATATTGTATCAAAATACTGTTCAGAAGTGGACATGCATGGTCCATCTACCACTCGAAATTTTGTTTAATCTAGATGTGGTCCGAGCCGATGGTACATACAGATTTCTCCCATGATGTTGTAGTATTACACACACTTGTGCAGTTCTGCCACATGAAAACATGGCGTCAAAATAATGTTCAGAAGCTAACACTGTATGGTCTATCTACTAACAGAAATTTTGTTTGATTTGGATGTGGTATGAGCCTATGATGTATACATGTATCTTCCACGATGTTGCAGTACAAGCTTCTGAATGAAATGAAACGATGAAAAATGAAAAGAAGGTACCAAGAAAGTTCCATTGGTGACATGGATCGTTTTCTATAAAAGACTCATCAGCATAACCTTGTTTCCTCATCTCAAGCGCCTCAAACCAATAAACAATATGGCAGCCAACAGCTTCCTGCTCAAGGCCACCGACACCACCATGGCAACACTACTCGCTTTCATTATCCTCCTACGAGCTGCACAACGAGTTTCCTCTATACATGAGCTTGTTCTCCCCCAGCACCGTGCTCATCTCCGTCCCATTCACCTATTCTTGCCCGCCATTCTTTTGACCTCCATAGTTACTGTCTACCTCCTACGCCGTCCTAAAACCGTGTACCTTGTCGACTACGCTTGCTTCAAAGCTAGCCACAATTGTTGAGTCCCAAAGGCCACCTTCCTCGAGCATGCATATCTCCAGACATCCTTCAGCGATTCCACCTTTAACTTCATTGCGCGCGTGCTTCGACACTCTGGCATGGGCGAAGAGACATGGGCACCACCTCCAATCTTCTACTCCCTCCGTCCTAAAATAAATGTCTTAGATTTGTTAAAATTTGGATGAATCTAGACACTTTAGTATATAGATTCATTCAAAATTTGAAAAAACTAAGACATCTATTTATGGACGGAGGGAGTATATAAATCCATACGTCTCTCTGGATGATGCTCACGCTGAGGCGGAGCTGGTTGTCTTCTCGACGATCGATGGCCTATTAGCCAAGACATGCATAAGCCTTGATGCCATCGACGTCCTAATCACCAACTGCAGCGTCTTCAGCCCAGAGCCATCCATCGCCGACAGGATTGTGAACAGGTACATGCTGCGAGGTGACATTCGGGTCATCACCTCTCTGGAATGGGGTGCAGTGCAGGGGTGACCGCAGTAGGGCTCGCGAGGAACATACTACAGGCCGTCCCTTCGGGATCACATGTGCTATAGTGGTGTCCATGGAGACCATTGGTCCGAACTACTACACAGGAAACAGGCGTTCCACGCACTTGGCGAACATCTTGTTCCGCATGGGCGGCAGCGCCATGCTTTTATCAACTTGTAAGCGCCAGGCTCGGTTCAAGCTCGCCCATGTCGAGCGGACTCTCTTCGGTGCGTTTACCAAGAGGAAGATTGTGATGGAAACAGGGGGCTCACTCTCTCAAAAGACCTGATGGCTATCGCTGGAGATGCGCTCAAGGCCAACATCACCGCAATAGGACCACTCGTCCTACCGACCTCGGAGTTGATCAAGTATTTTATCTTCTCCGCAGCGAGGAAGGTGCTCCACAGGAGGAAGATCAGGCCGTATATCCCCGACTTTCGCATGGCATTCGAGCACTTCTGCATCCACGTTGGTGGACCGGCGGTGATCAACTCAGTACAGCTTGGCCTCAGGCTATCTGACGAGCATGTGGAGCCATCGCGTATGACATTGCACCGGTTTGGAAACCAATCAAGTGCATCCGTGTGGTATGAATTGGCATACATCCACGCTAAGGGCCGGATGCGAAGGGGTGACAGGGTCTGGATGATCGGGCTCGGAGCTGGGTACAAGTGCAATACTGCCGTGTGGGTATGCACCCGGCCAACCCTCGATGCCAATGGGCCATGGGCGAGCTGCATCCATCGTTACCCGCCACCCGGTGAATGTCTGCAAAGAAGGCTAAATTAGCGCAAAGAATTCTTTAACCCAGGAATAAAACTAGCTGGGTGGCACCCTTCATACTATGACCTCTATGTGCAAAACATAATGTGCGATTTCTACGGAATTTCTGAGCATACTTTGGTTACCTCGCACCAAATGTCGGTAGACAGATGCTTAACCTTGCTTCAGACAGCAGTCAGCTTGGGCTGTTACAGGAGTAAACAATGTTCTAGTCCTGGGAATATCGATGAGACCTTACCTCATCAGCTCATCTTCGTCCACGGGTTGATGTTCAAAGGCTGGTGTCTGCCGGCCCTCGAACATTTCGTCGAACAGGTGGTGTGCGACAGATAAAAGGAGGTCCTCGTCCGAGTAACCACTACCGACTGATGCGCCAGACAGTGTTGTGGATCCAGTACATGCGCACCCTGCCATTCGGCCTGGCAGCGATCCCGCCGACGGGGGCACGGCGAGCGCCGGTCTGGAGGATGATGACAACGGGCTGATAGGCCACAGGCAGCGGGGCCTAGTTCTTCGGGTTGGACGGTGAGGGCGGCCATAATGACGAGGACCGAGAGGGTGGTGCTGACGGGAGTGACAGGATGGCGCTTGGCGCGCCGGGGTTCGCCGTCGGCCGTACCGCGATACTTTAGAATGGAACCGTGGAGTTTTTCATCCCGTGGCTAAAATTAAGTTCCGCGAATGGAACTTCTCGTGAGTCGTGACTAACAGCGGTGTAAAAAAAAAAACAGCGATGCTAAAAAAGGCTTTCCGTTTTTCAATAAGGACCCGGCGGACGGTCTACGGATTTGCAATCCTAACAATGTCCTTGCTAATCACTAACTGACAAAATGGACGATGGATCACCTATGCGTGATGATTTAGCTCAAAGCCTAATTGCTAAAAATGGATTAAATACAAGAATACAAAAATTCAAAATGTTTCTTAAAACAAATCGATTATCTAATTTAAGATTTATTTTGATCACTGGGCTAGTCATGACGAGATCTTCGAAACTAACCCCATGTCGATATATTTCGAGAATTTTTCTCGAACCCAAAAATTACCAATCTATAGAACAAAAGTTATCCAAGGTGTACTGATATAATACTACTTTCTCTGTTTAGAAATAAGTGACTTCACTTTGTCTAGATTCGTATGTATCTAGTCATGTTTCATTGTATTGATATATTTAAATTTAGACAAAGTCAAGTCAGTTTTATTACTGACAAAGAAAGTACTATGTAAGTTTTTTTCTAGAAAAATGTGAGCTTTATTGATATCAAATTATAGTATTCGTACAGTCATGCTTGATTAATACACACACATAAAGCTAGTCATAGTGGAGAGTAACTTGGAGTAGTAACATATGTATGTTATTAGTCTAAGTTACTACCTCCATAATGGAAAATGACATATGTGCGGTGTCATGCAAAGACTTATTTATTGCAATGTAGACTCATTTTGTCTTAAAATGATGTTGTGGTAACATAGTTAGTTACCACAAGCCTCTCTCTCATCATTTAATTGCATGTCATGTCATCTAAATGCGTAGTTGGCAATACACGTAGGACTATGTTACTACTCAAGTTACTCCTACTATGACTAGCCCGAAGGTGCGTAACCAAGTAACACCCCATTTAACTCACGCTTACACTAACTCATACCCAACTTTATTGCTAATCCCGCCGACTTTATTAATCCGCTGTTAGAAGGTTCAATCATCCAATCATGCGCCTTCCTTCTAGATGCACCATTTGCCGAATGATCTTCAATCTTTGACCGCATCACCTGTGCAACCTGGGAACAGTCTGTTTCAAATACTGTCGATATGCAGTACAACCAAATGAAGTCCTTCAAGCATTGCCAACATTTCCGCTCCCTTTGTGCTGGTACGCGGTGACACATGTTTCCATGCCGAGAAAAGCACAATACCTGCCTCGTCTCTCGCCACGACACCCAAGCCGGCCACCTTGGTCCTCTTGTCCAATCCGGTATCTATATTAATCTTAGAGCATCTCCATTTGGTTACGCAGGACGCCGATCCGAATGCTAAAAATAGGTCCGAACGGCGAAATTTCGCCCAGTCGCGTACCTATGAACCTGTTTTCGTTCGGATTTGGACTAACTTTGTCCGGACTACCTAGACCATACCCACGATCCTGGTTACGTACTGGGAACGCCGGACGAAGCGAATTCGGCGAGTGGACCCGTCCAGTCAGCATATATTCGTCCATATTCATCCAAGTTCGCTCATATTCGCCCAAAGTTCGCCCATATAGACCATATTTGCCCAAAGTTCGTCCATATAGACCATATTCGTCCAAATAGACCATATTGGTCCAAAGTTCGCCCAAAATTCGAGCATATTCGCCCAAGGTTCATCCGTATCGCCCATACACTACAAGGAATCTGGCTATATATGACCCTCCATTTTCGTCACAAAATCGTCATAGTAGTTCGTTTATGACGATTCTATGACGATTTTGAGATCGTCGAAGTCGGCCGCAAATGAACTATAACGACGTTTTTGGTAAAATCGTCATAACCGTATATGACGATATTAAATCGTCATAACGTCTATGACGATCTAATATCGTCATGGACCATCTAGCCAAGCCAGCTCAGATCCTACGTGGCCGATCCTACGTGGCAAAATTGTGACGAAATGAAATCGTCTTACATCAAAATCAGCTGGTCCAATTAGTTCACCTATATGGGCCGAGCCCATTAATTCAGCTTTTGTTCTTCTAGGCCATGGCCTTTTTAGGATCAACTTTTGGAGGATTTGGCCTTTTAGAGTGATAATACTTGGCCTGTAAAATTTGGTTGTAGCCTTTTTACAAGGTAATCGAGTTTGGGCCTTGCCCTATTTTTGTAGTAATCAAGAACTTAATTATATAGATTAGGCCAATATATTTAATAATGCATTTCCCAGAAATATACAAATGAACCAAAGATCGAGCATATTAATTACATGGCACCACGACATACAAGTATACAAACAGGTTCACACATGACAACCTTATTAGATTACAAGTATCTCCAGCATTAGATACAAGTATTCAAGCATGTAATATCTCGAGCCACTTGTTCTGAACCTTTACAATCAGGTGAGAAAACCTCGCATCAGTCTTCTGCCTTATTGAGAATCAACTGGTACCCCTTGTTGTGTTATGCTTGTGCTGAAACAACTTCCGTAACGTATACAAGTGGGATCAACAAGTATTCACAAGGTAAAACTTACAAGTAGAATCTAAGCAACATATACTTGACTTCGTGTTGGAGAAGACTAAGAGTAGATACCTGACTTCATGTTGATGTGGTGGATGGAGTTGTAGTAGAAGATCTAGTCTGCATCTTTATTGACGCTGAACAAAGATACTTGTCCATGCAGAAGCCCGCTCTGCGCTCCCAAGACATGACAATATATGTATACACAGTTAGAAAAGCTTATGATTTAATGCAAATAAGTACTTGAGGATTTGGGATGCCAAATTGATCTCAGAAATGAAAATTTCTACACAGGTCCTATGCCTATATGGTTATACATAAACTAGTAGTAGTACCACTACTACTAGATGAAAAGATGTTGTATAATGAATCTCTTGCCTTCTCTTTAGAAAAGGAAGGGAATACAAAGAGGGAGAGACGCACACGCTCACACAGAGATTTCATTCTTTGAGGAACCTTGACAGATTTCTCCAACCAGAACAATATGACAATACATGCATCCACCATCATGTGTGAACTATTCTGCATGTCTCAGTCTTTCAGTACTATAGCAGACAAACAAGCATTCATGTGATCATGTACCCAGCTTTTGTTAGGTCATGTCAGATCATATAAAAAACAGAAGCTACTAATCATCAAAAACAAGCACATACCAATGCAGCTGTCCAGCTTGATGTGCGCCTTGTCATGGTCATTGTAGAGATCGACAGCCAACTCGAAATTGTCGACGATGAAGGCCACCTCCCTGCCAGAGCTTGTGGCATCCCGCAAAACCACTACTAGAAAATCGCGTTGTTTTTGTGCATTGCATCATCATGACCGCATGCTCATGCCATCATGCCACATTGCATTTGAGCACCGGCATCATCTTGCATTTTCTTGCATAAAACTATTTGCAGAAAACCCTATTTTGTTTTCTAAAACGCCCCGTCTTGTTTTCAAATTCAAACTGGTTCTCCGGATTAATTGTTTTGTCGGCTAACGGTTTGCCAAAAACCTGTTTAAAACAAATAAAAATATTAAATTATTTTAGTGGGGCAGTCGAACGGGCCGAGTAGACCCGAACGACCACCCCTGTTTTTAAATCGGTCCACCCTGCCAGCCCCATCTAAATCCTAATCCCACCTAAAATTCTACCCACCCTCTGTGGCCACATCACCCTGGCCACTCCTCGCCACCTCACCTTCCCTCACCCTCCACCACTGGGACCGCCACGTGGCCCAGCCACTCTCTCTCTCTCCTAAGCTAAACCCACCCCACCCCTGCAAGACACACAGCCACACAAGCCACACACGCACTCAACACCACCCCACACTCCCTAACCCGTGGCCCCACCACCCACGCCTGGCCTCAAGACTCGCCTCTCTCCTCCCTCCTGCTGCCCCCTGTTCTTCTTCCCTGTGCACCTACCCCGGCCTCCTCTCTCCTCCGCCTCGCCTCCCGGCCACGGGCCTCCCCTCACCCCCGCCAGCCTCCTCCCATCTTCCTCCTCCGCCCGACCATCTCCTAGCCACGGCCGCCCTCCTCCAGCTTCAGAATCGCCACTGTCACCGCCTCAAGGCAGCGATCGCGCCCACCCTCCTCTCGAGCCTCACCGCCTGTCTCGCCACTGCCTCCGCCAACTCGCCACGCCCGGCGACGCCATCTCCTCCTCAGAGCTCGCCTGCGCACCTCCGCCGGGCCGCTGGCGCCGTCGCCCTGGCAGCCCGCACCTCAAGCCTTAGTTCGCCTCGCCACGGTATGCTGCATTCTGTCGTCACTCGCCTTCCCCACCGCGCCCGCGCTTCCTCCTCCCCGGCCTCCGCCGCTGCTTCACCCTGAGCTCGCCGGAGCCGCCACCGCGACGACCTCCTCCTCGAGCCCTGGCCGGTCGACCCGCACGGGAGCCGTCCTCGACCTGCCTCGCCCGCCGCCATCGTGCCGACCTCATCGCCTCGCCTCGGCCGCCGACGCGGGCGAGCGCCGGTCCTCCGTGCCGTCTCGCCTGACGGCGGCCTCCGTCGCGTCCCTAGATCCGCGTCGCCACGCCTCGCCGCGGACCCCACCTTGTGGGTGCTCGAGCCCGCGACTGAGCCTGCAGCCTACCACTGCAAGTTCTTCACCTAGGCTGGCCCTCGCGGCTGCCGCGCTTTCATTGGACCACGTGAAGCACCGCATGCTCCGTAGTCCGTCTGCACTCGACGCCGAGACCAAGGACCCCACAAGACCACGGGCGCGAGACGCCAAGACTGCATTCACCAGAAGGTGTCCAAGAAGCTCGACAAGAACTCCATCACGGAGCATCTAGCACTCGACAGGGACCTCGAGACCCCAAGTTCGAATCAAGGTGGAACCCCGATAATCAAGGCCGATCCGAAGCGCCAAGGCCTCCGCCATGGAATCAACAAGATCATCACGAAACGCCGAGTACTTCTTTCAGGACGCCATGATCGTCGACATGACCCGAAGACCGCGTATGCGACAAGAACGGCACCGACGCAGAACGCCAAGTACTTCTTCCCGGAACGCAAGATCTGCCCCGTTACCGAGAGCGAGAGAACGATCCCTCCAAGCCCGAACCGTCGAACCCTGGACCCTGAGACCGACCCCGAACCCCGGAACCCCAAGTTCGTCGAGACCCCCTAAAGTGTGAACCCCTTATCCGAGAACCCTAATTTATAAATGTCACCTATATAACGGTTGCATATAAATTGTTCATGCATGCATCCATATCATGTGGTTTGGGGGCATTATGTCGATTCACCTAATAATTAAATATGGGGCCCATATGCGGGCAAATCTAGTCTCATATTGGCCTCATTTAAAATTGAGTAGCGAAGCCGGTGCTATCTTTGGCCATGCTAATACAACATTTAATTTGCGGGGTATCTAAATAACACGAACCACCTAATTAATTGTCGGGACCCCGGTTCCCCTTAATATGACCTAATTGCATCGCACCTTTGCCATGTCATGCATCATACATGCATCATGCCGATCTTCTGCCGTTGTATTAAATATTGCATCCGGTGTTTATTCTAGTGTTTTGCTTCTTCATGATAAGGCCGTTGAGTTGATGTGAGCTTACCGATCTTCGGTTGAACCCTTCGACAATGTTTTCAGCGATCATCTCCTCTTTCTACCTATCTTACTTTTATAGTATTTATTCCTCCTGTTGATCTATTGCTATCCGTGTTGCGATGCTCTAGTTCCGCACTGATATACCGTGCAGCCCTATATTGCCTTGGACACATCCTATTACCGTTGTTTGGTAGATAGTTGGACTTGCGCGTCGTAGTCGCTGGCTCAAGTGTCATGCGGTCGTCAAATGCCACGATTGATGATGTATTGCCGCATGTTGATGATGGAGATGATCATAGTTTTACTTATCGCTCACTTTAATTTCGTTTAACAACTAAAATTGAAATAAGCAGAGGCATCGGTGGGTGATAGAAAATATTTGGTTTCGAACGCCCACTTGTGTCCCGTAAGACCCCGAGTACTCGATACTGCTCCTTGATTTATCGCGCTATCCACATCCGGAGGTATATGGGACCCCGAGCTGTGGCTTGATTCATCTTATTTCTTGGGGCCACAAACTAGTTTGAGGTTTTATTTACGATCCTGTACTTATGCCATGCTACGTATTTAAATTGTGCGAGGAGCACCTTTACTGTTAGGATCGGGACACGATTCCGCTGTGTCGACAAGCCCAGCCACACTTTCGGGTTCCCGATGCTCACACCGCTCACCCAAACCTTAAGTCCGTCTCGAGTCACGGTTTCGCTATGGATTCTACTTAAGGGTGGCCTGAAATATTTCTGAATCGTGATTGTTCGGTCGTGAAAGCCTCGTTGGGTTTTGATTTGGTTTTTCCGAGGTTGATCGGCGTGTGTTGCTATTGGTGCACCCGCCGGTAAAACTTTCTCAAAGCCGTGTCCATGGATATGGACGACTTGGAGCACAAGATCTCGATCATAGACAAGCATAACTAAAGTTTATTGCTCTAAATTTGACTTTATAATGACTAGTAATCAGCTTCACTATAATGGAATGGCTAAATAATACGCCCACAATTGCTTGTTTGAATTGTCGCCATGCGACCATTGCACCTGACTAGTAAATCTTGCAACTACAACGGAATGGCTGAATAAAAGTACCAACAACTGCTGGGTTTTGGGTTTACATCATGCTATCGGTATCTGATTAGTAATTGCTGCAACTACAACGGAATGAATAACTAAAAGGGCCCACTGCTTCTTTTATCAGGACAATTATCTATACCTGACTAGTAATTGCTGCAACGATAACTGAACAAATAAAACTGCCAACTGTGTGAGTTCCTCGGTTGACTTCCTCGCTTGGTCCCGAGGGGGAAACGCCAGGATGGGTTTGTTTGATGATAGTATCAGGTTGGTTCCGGATAGGTCCTTCTTACCCCTCTCTGATTGCCGCCAGTTGTATCGAGTCTCTATAGGTTGTTTAGTGCATGCCGCCGCTGCCGCTCAGTCCACCATACCTATGTAGGCGAGGACCGCCGAATTCTAGCCTCGCCGTGCATCGCCTCAAGATCGACGCTCCTTTCTTTTTCCTTTGCCCTCATCGGCACCCTTTTGTTTAAGCGGGTTTTTGAGATCGACGTCGTTAGCGGGTTACCCTTCCGGCTTGGCCTGCAGGGTTATGGACGCCATTGGTTATTCTTCGTGGCTCTTAGCCTCATTTGCATCTTGTCCGTAGTGGACGCACTCTCGCTTTCAAGGTGATTTGGATCTTTGTAAATAATATCGTATTCTTGACCCTTTGAGTCATTGTTATATATATCTGCTCGTGGGTCCCATCGAGGACTGTTGTGTAATGTTATTACGCTTTCCACCCGCACGAAAGTGCTGGTGGCACCTTTGAATCGCTTCTATGCGGGTTTGGCGAATTTTGCTCAAACTTGCATAGGTCCGATTCGAGGGTGTTATAGAGTGGTATCGAGCTCAGCCAATGCGATACCCACAAGTCCAAATTTCAGAGGATAACCTAGCTAACGGTCAAGTAGAGTGTCAAAACTATTTTTGCAAAATCGGTTGGATAGTTCTGATTAGGTCTGCTTTTACTCCTTACCCCTCTGCTGTTCCCCTCTTACCCCTACGCGTTTTGAATCCGCTCTCGCCTCTTTCTTCGAGTCCAGGAATTCTCGTGGTTGGGTTTCCGTCGTACCTTTAGGGATTCGCTTCCTTCTTCGATAACGGTGTTGCTACATCTGGTCTCCATGCTATCCGAGGAATCCTTCGTCTGTGGTGCCGTCCTTTGTTCTTTGTTTGTGCCTTCCGGAGATTTCCGACGCGACGACCCCACCTATGCCAGATCCGATGCAGAGTCTGCATCACTCCGTTGTTCTGCACCTCGCTTGTCGAGATCTTCAGTCTGATTCCGAGAGCTGGTTGCATACTCCGCCTATTCGTGTGCAGAGTAATGGTTTGAGTGCGGGATGGAGTAGCTACCATACCACTACTCTTATCATTCGCTTTTGTACATCGAATCAGTGGATCCAGCAACTTTACTCCGTCCACGGAAGTTAGGGGTGGCTTTATTTGTTGATACCTCTACCTTCGACCTGTTGTTCCCGGAGTGTTCTCGCGACGGTCAGGATCAACGACCCTTTGTTGGTGGTGTCGCCAATTTCAAGATGAAGAATGAACCCTTGTTAGTGGTGTCGCGAGGACCTACACGAAGCGAGAAGACGCAGGCCGCCGACCTTCCTTCCGGTACCATGAGGCGGATCTCGAGGGCGAGATCCATTGTTAGTGGTGTCGAATTGTGGCATCCCGCAAAACCACTACTAGAAAATCGCGTTGTTTTTGTGCATTGCATCATCATGACCGCATGCTCATGCCATCATGCCACATTGCATTTGAGCACCGGCATCATCTTGCATTTGCTTGCATAAAACTATTTGCAGAAAACCCTATTTTGTTTTCTAAAACGCCCCGTCTTGTTTTCAAATTCAAACCGGTTCTCCGGATTAATTGTTTTGTCGGCTAACGGTTTGCCAAAAACCTGTTTAAAACAAATAAAAATATTAAATTATTTTAGTGGGGCAGTCGAACGGGCCGAGTAGACCCGAACGACCACCCCTGTTTTTAAATCGGTCCACCCTGCCAGCCCCATCTAAATCCTAATCCCACCTAAAATTCTACCCACCCTCTGTGGCCACATCACCCTGGCCACTCCCCTCGCGCCACCTCACCTTCCCTCACCCCTCCCACCACTCAGAACCGGCCACGTGGCCCAGCCACTCCCTCTCTCTCTCCTAAGCTAAACCCACCCCACCCTGCCAGCACACACACGCGCGCGCAGCCACACAAGCCACACACGCACTCAACACCACCCCACACTCCCTAACCCGTGGCCCCACCACCCACGCCTGGCCCCGCACTCGCCCTCTCTCCTCCCTCCCCGCGTCGGCCCCTGTTCTTCTTCCCCAGGCACCCCGACCCCGGCCTCCTCTCTCCTCCGCTCGCCTCCTGGCCACGGCGCCTCCTCCTCACCTCGCAGCCAAGGCTCCTCCCATCTTCCTCCTCCGCCCGACCATCTCCTAGCCACGGGCGCCCTCCTCCATTGCCAGAACCGCCGTGCCCGCCTCACGCTGCCGGCGATCAAGGCCACCTCCTCTCCGAGCCTCACCGCTGTCCTCGCTGCTGCCTCCGGCCAACTCGCCACGCGACGCCATCTCTCCTCAGCCTCCGAGCTCGCCTCAAGCACCTCCGCCGCCGCTGCTGCCTCAGCCTGCCCACCTGCACCGCTTAGTCCGCCTCGCCACGCCGCCGTCATTCGCCTTTTCCCACCGAGCCGCCTCTTCCTCCCCTGCTTCCTCTGGCCTGCTCACCGCCTGAGCTCGCCGGAGCCCGCCACCGCGACGACCTCCTCGAGCCCGGCTGCCGGCCGACCCGCCCACGGAGCCGTCCTCGACCTGCCTCGCCTCGCCCACGCCATCGTGCCGACCTCATCGCTCGCCTCTGCCGCCGACACGCCCTCGCGAGCGCCGGGTCCTCCCGTGCCTCGCCCCGACGGCCGGCCTCCGTCGCGTCCCCTAGATCCGTCGCTCACGCCTCCGCCATGGACCCCACCTTGTGGGTCCGATCCGAGCTCGACTCGAGCCTGCAGCTACCGCTCAAGTTCTTCACCTAGGCTGGCCTCGTGCCTGGCGCTGCGCTTCGCTGGACCACGTGAAGCACCGCATGCCCGTAGTCCGTGCCTGCACGACGCCCGAGACCAAGGACCCCACAAGACCACGCGCGAGACGCCAAGACTGCACTACCGAAGGTGTCCGAAGAAGCTCCGACAAGAACTCCATCACGGAGCATCTAGCACTCCGACAGGGACCCTGGAGACCCCGGCGTCGAGCCCCAAGTTCGTCCCCGATAATCAAGGTGGAACCCCAAGACCCCGAAGCCCCTATCCGAAGGCCGATCCGAAGCGCCAAGGCCTCCGCCATGGAATCAACAAGATCATCACGAAACGCCGAGTACTTCTTTCAGGACGCCATGATCGTCGACATGACCCGAAGACCGCGTATGCGACAAGAATGGCACCGACGCAGAACGCCAAGTACTTCTTCCCGAAACGCAAGATCTGCCCCGTTACCGAGAGCGAGAGAACGATCCCGCCGAGCCCGAACCGTCGAACCCTGGACCCTGAGACCGACCCCGAACCCCGGAACCCCAAGTTCGTCGAGACCCCCTAAAGTGTGAACCCCTTATCCGAGAACCCTAATTTATAAATGTCACCTATATAACTGTTGCATATAAATTGTTCATGCATGCATCCATATCATGTGGTTTGGGGGCATTATGTCGATTCACCTAATAATTAAATATGGGGCCCATATGCGGGCAAATCTAGTCTCATATTGGCCTCATTTAAAATTGAGTAGCGAACCCGGTGCTATCTTTGGCCATGCTAATACAACATTTAATTTGCGGGGTATCTAAATAACACGAACCACCTAATTAATTGTCGGGACCCCGGTTCCCCTTAATATGACCTAATTGCATCGCACCTTTGCCATGTCATGCATCATACATGCATCATGCCGATCTTCTGCCGTTGTATTAAATATTGCATCCGGTGTTTATTCTAGTGTTTTGCTTCTTCGCGGATAAGGCCGTTGAGTTGATGTGAGCTTCGCCCCGATCTTCGGTTGAACCCTTTGACAATGTTTTCAGGCGAGCATCTCCCTCTTTCTACCTATCTTACTTTTATAGTATTTATTCCCTCCTGTTGATCTATTGCTATCTGTGTTGCGATGCTCTAGTTCCGTACCTGTGATATACCGTGCAGCCCTATATTGCCTTGGACACATCCTATTACCTGTTGTTTGGTAGATAGTTGGACTTGCGCGTCGTAGTCGCTGGCTCAAGTGCTGTTGCGTGTCGTCAAATGCCACAGTTGATGATGTATTGCCGCATGTTGATGATGGAGATGATCATAGTTTTACTTATCGTTCACTTTAATTTCTGTTTAACAACTAAAATTGAAATAAGCAGAGGCATCGGTGGGTGATAGAAAATATTTGGTTTCCGAACGCCCACTTGTGTCCCGTAAGACCCCGAGTACTCGATACTGCCTTGATTTATCGCTATCCACATCCGGAGGTATATGGGACCCCCGAGCCGTGGCTTGATTCATTATTTCTTGGGGCCACAAACTAGTTTGAGGTTTTATTTACGATCCTGTACTTATGCCATGCTACTTTCAGATTTAAATTGTGCGGAGCACACTGTCTTGTTAGGATCGGACACGATTCCGCGGTGTCGACAAGCCCAGCCACACTTTCGGGTTCCCGATGCTCACACTGCGTCTACCCAAACCTTAAGTCCGTCTCGAGTCACCGGGTCGCTATGATTCTACTTAAGGGTGGCCCCTCAAATATTTCTCAATCTCGTGATTGTTCATCGTGAAAGCCTCGTGGGTTTTGATTTGGTTTTTCCGAGGTTGATCGGCGTGTGTTGCTATTGGTGCACCCGGCCGGTAAAACTTTCTAAAGCCGTGTCATGGATATGGACGACTTGGAGCACAATATCTCGATCATAGACAAGCATAAATAAAGTTTATTGCTCTAAATTTGACTTTATAATGACTAGTAATCAGCTTCACTATAATGGAATGGCTAAATAATACTGCCCACAATTGCTTGTCTGAATTGTCGCTTTACCATTGCACCCGACTAGTAAATCTTGCAACTTCAACGGAATGGCTGAATAAAAGTACCAACAAGCGCTTTGGGTTTTGGGTTTACATCATGCTATCGGTATCTGATTAGTAATTGTTGCAACTACAACGGAATGAATAACTAAAAGGGCCCACTGCTTCTTTTATCAGGACAATTATCTATACCTGACTAGTAATTGCTGCAACGATAACTGAACAAATAAAACTGCCAACTGTGTGAGTTCCTCGGTTGACTTCCTCGCTTGGTCCCGAGGGGGAAACGCCAGGATGGGTTTGTTTGATGATAGTATCAGGTTGGTTCCGGATAGGTCCTTCTTACCCCTCTCTGATTTCCGCCAGTTGTATCGAGTCTCTATAGGTTGTTTAGCGCATGCCGCCGCTGCCATCCACCATACCTATGTAGGCGAGGACCGCCAATTCTAGTCTCGCTGTCTTGGCCTCGATCGACGCCCTTTCTTTTTCCTTTGCCCTCTGTCGGCACCCCTTTTGTTTAAGCGTGTTTTGAGATCGACGTCGTTAGCGTGGTTACCCTTTCCGCTTGGGCAGGGTTATGGACGCCATTGGTTATTCTTCAGGGCTCTTAGCCTCATTTGCATCTTGTCCGTAGCTGGACGCACTCTCGTTTTCAAGGTGATTTGGATCTTTGTAAATAATATCTGTATTCTTGACCCTTTGAGTCGCTGTTATATATATCTGTTCTGTGGGTCCCATCGAGGACTGTTGTGTAATGTTATTACTTCGTTTTCCACCCGCACGAAAGTGCCTGGTGGGCACCTTTGAATCGTTTCTATGCGGGTTTGGCGAATTTTGCTCAAACTTGCATAGGTCCGATTCTGAGGGTGTTATAGAGCTCCAGGCAAGGCCACCCTCCTTATAAAAAACCTGCCACCACCTGAGAGGTCGGTGAGGCCCTTCTTGTTGATTTCCCAATGCTCAGGCATCTTGTAGATCTATAAGAGAAATACAACACAAAATGGTATATGATATGTGATTCATATGGATACGAGATTAATTATGGTTTACGGAAATGATTATGGCAAGTCTAAAATGAAACATGCAACAATGGTTTATAGAGATACATTATGATGCATACACTCAGTTCTTTAAACTGCTGTAAATAGAACAAATCAACAACCACTAATAATAGGTCAATGCATGCATGATGAAATAGATAAGCATCTGCATACAAACAAATCATTCATCCAACAGCCATATACACAAGTACAAGATAGAATTAATGTAAAATAAGTAGCACATGAAGCACAAAGTAGTTATAGTGCAGATTCAACCACCAAATGTACAAGATGAACTAATGTACATGAAGGCCAGAAACTTTGAAGAGTTAAAAAATGGCAATCGATCAATTAAAGTTGTACAGAATGAACCTAAGCAAAGGCAGCACACTAAATAGGAATACACTCAAACCAAACCATTATCACCGCATTTCTCTAATATCCATAGAAATATGCAGTGATAAAGTAGCCATATCATTAACAGAAAGATAGACCAAACTGGTGTAGAGAAGGAATCTGAGAAGAGAAACTCCTACATTGTGCAACACTAATATATGCTACGGTATATCTGTATGATCCCCTTCTAGAAATTTTGACATATATTCTCATCATAAAGCTAATAGACTCTACACTAGCATCTACTGAACATGAAAGCACAGAATAAATTAATTTTTAAGAACCTGGACATCGGGTAAGAAACACTTAGACTGTTGTTCTAGGACAGTAATCTAACAAAGTGTAAATTCTACTCACTTCATTATTTTTAGATTAGACAGTAGTCGAAGTGTTTGTTGAGTAGAATTAACAATTGATTTAATCATAAAAGAAACAAGAAATTAACATGCAGCATACTCCTATTGGACAGATAATCCTAGGCAAAACATGACAAAGTATAATCAAAGATAACCAGATGTGGAATAGGGGACTTATCTAGATCATGGAGATTGTGAAGAAGATGATTAGACCGTGAAGATTTGAAGAACTAGCCAGCAGATAAAGAGCTAATCAAATAGAACCACAACAACCGGGCACAACATCAACTCGAGATTCGTTGTTGGGCTCGTCTACCAACCCAGTATAATCCCAATTCAATCAGCACTCGTCATATTATTGATGTTACCATGAGTCATCAGAATCAAACCACAACAAATAAAGGAGCGATTATGCTCTTGTAACAGGGAGATGCAAATAATGGAGCTAACAGGGAACAACATCTTATTAACAAAATCAAAACAACATTATTACAACCTCTTCTTTTTAACAGATCACACTTTACACATATGACAACTACCTCAGAATGGAATCCGGAAGAACCAAGTAAGTATGCAAAACAATATCATGCAGCATCGGGACATAATGGGATGATACAACAGCCTATTCCACTATCAGGTCATAATTAGCTATTGGTAATACAACAACCCATATTTATAGGCATGAACTAACAAGAACACATGACATGAACTAGCTCAATAAGGTTTGCAGGCCACAGGGAGATGCACCGAGAATTGCATCTAGTGCAACAAGGTTTGTAGGCCAGAGGGAGATGCTAAAACACAAGTTACAGAAGTCGCATGATCATATCTGGGTGTTAAGTACTTGCCTTTACAGAAGTTGATGGCCTCGATCTCGGTGATGCGTGGGTTGCTGGAGTCGATCTCGCTGACGAAGCGCGAGTTACAGAGGAGGTGAATACCTCGCTGTCGAAGATGGATGACTCGCTGATGTTCCCCGTCATCTGTGTGTGCAGGTTCCTCCTGGGCCCGTCTGCCCCCATTGGCCCGTGATGCAGAGGCCACCCTCGATCTGGCACCCCACCTGCCGCCGCCGCCCTTGGTTGGGTCCCCATCTGCCGTCGCCGCCCTGATCTGGCACTAGGATGTGCCCACCTGTCGTCGCCGCCGAGTCCGCACGCGTCCGGACCTGAAAAAGCGATAAGAAAAAATGTGAGATCAGCGCGCATCGAAGACAGAGATGTTGGATGTGTGCTCGTCATGCTCTGGATGCGTGCTCGTGATGCTCACCTGGATCCTGGGTGTGGAGCTACGGGCAGCCGTAACCGTCAGCGTCGACGGCCGGGATTCCCAGATCCGCGGGCATCGAGGTAGGGGGCTCGGACGTCCGCACACAGAGCTTGGTGGCTCTCCCAGCGCCAAGTACCGTCGCCGCGGCGCTGGACACCCCACTGACAACCATGGAGCACCGCTTCCATCTACTAGGGCACTATGCTGAGGCCCAAGCGGCCAGATCCGCGGGGGTCGAGGAGGATACGACAGCCGCCATAGGGATCTACGGGCATCGAGGTCAACCACCGGTGGCCATCGAGGTGCGGTGAGGAGAGGAGGATAGGGTGGTGGTGTTGTGGATCCATCGGAGGAGAAGAGCGAGGGGAGAGAAAGACCGGAGATGGGCGTGGTGTGGTGGCGGGGGAGAGATAAGGGTTAGGGTTAGAGGATAGAGGGTTGCGGCGGGGACTTTGGTGTATGCGCCAAATATTTGCCACTATGCGCGCGCTGGATGCCAGGTCATCGATCCACACAACAAGTTTCCATACTTCACCATCCATCCGTTCATTATGTTTATATCCTACGGCTGATATTGACCTTCTCTTATATCTTGATCTGTCTAGCAATTATGACGATTTTTTCCATAGAAATTACGACGTTTTTTCACGAAATCGTCATAGTTTAATAAGGATTTGGCCCGCCCAAACAACCTACGACCATCTGATGTAGAATCGTCATAAATCTATGACGATTTTATTTGCGGTCACTACCAAAACGTCATAGTTTGATATATTCCTTGTAGTGATATTCGCCCAAATTTCGGCCAAAGTTCGTCCATATAGACCATATTCGCCAAAAATTCGGGCATATTCGCCCAAAGTTCGTCCATATAGACCATATTCGCCCAAAATTCGGGCATATTCGCCAAAGTTCGTCCGTATCGTCCATATTCGCCCATAGTTCGTCCATATCGTCCATATTCGTCCAAACGTCCATATCGATTATATTCGCCCAAAGTTCGCCCATATTCGCCCAAAACTGCTTATATTCGCCCAAAGTTCGCCCATATTCGTCCAAAACCGCTTATATTCGTCCAAAGTTTGCCGAAATTTGTTAAATTTTATCAAACGCGGGAACTCGCCTGGGTACGCGAGTGGGAAACTCGGCGTATCCAAACCGAAAACTTGTTTTGTCCAGCCAAAAAAAAGTTCGGATTTCGAACTGAGTTCGCCCAACGAGTGAAGATGCTCTTAGTCCAACGTTGTTCGGCGGTTTCCAGTATGAAGCATCAGCTAGTACAGGAAGCGATGACGTCAAATCAACAAGTTTTTTTACCTTTTAGCATCCAAAGTAATCGAGAACACGGATATTTAAATAGGTTGACACTCTACATATATTATAAACTTTACCCATAAGATTCATTACATCCATTATAAAAGTTCTTGAATCATCATACAAAAGCATGCAGGGTTCGGATAATCAAACAAAACTTTTCACTTATCTATCCTAGTACAGGAACCTATCCAATGAGCCTGGTCCTCCAACTCGGATGCAGGATCACTACAATTTTGGGATTGTGTCCCCAACGTATTTGAGGGACTCGTTGTAATCATCCGGTACACCATTACGGTGGTTATGTCTTCCAATTTTTTTGGAAAGAGGCGGTTTTGAGGAAATATACCCTTATAGGAGTTGTGAGGTAGCCCGTACTAAGGTAAAAAAAACTAAGAATTAAGTCAATTCCCATATAGGGGTAATATGGTTGCATGGGTGAGGTTGGATATCAGCGGCACAAACGCATAGAAGTTTCTGAAACAATCTTCTCAATAACATCATTTTCATAACATTACCTAGCCATAACATCACCCCATGTTATGCCACATATTTAGAGTGGTAGATGATTAACTCATCCTACTGTATTTTTCTCATTATCCTACATAGGTCAAGTTTGATGATTTTGATGGCATATCAAGATGTCTTCAACTTACTAACCCATAATGTTTAGTAGGTAGGGAGTGGGGGTATATTTGAGTGTCTTCCAAGTATAACTTATTAACCATTTCCCAACCTACACTTAGCCATATACAATTGGCTCTAATAGTAATAATCAATTATACAAGTACTAGATATATACTTTGCAAAAATAGGTACAATATGCATTTACAAAATATAGGATAGAGGTTAATGTTTAAGATGGCTTCCCTAGTTCAGCAAAGTGTCCCTGGTTATCTTCCTCTTGTTCAAAGTAATCCCCTTCTCCTCCAACTCCGATAACATTATCGTTTTAACCTAGAAAAGTAAATACACGCATGCAATCACCAAACAATTTACAAAAATGACACAACAGTAAAAATGGCAGTACATCATCAGTACTGGATATATTTGATTCAACAAGTAATATAAATTCATTTGACTTCATTTGAGTTTACAGATAATTTTCTATGTATTTTCTAGTGTTGAAAAAAGGTTGCTTTAATTCACAAAAAAAAATTTATTAGTTCAGACAAAAATCAATACAACAGAGGATAATGTTAATGATTCCATTTTTAACTACTGAGAGTTGGAATCAATTTATTTTGAGTTCTAAAACTTGCTAAATAAATGTTTTAAGTTATATAAACATGCTGCAAGTTTGTTGAACTAAATAGTTCTAATGATTATTTTGGATCCAAACCAATTGCATTGGTTAGAATATTTAATAATATTTCCATGACATTTTGGTTAACTTTATTTGGATTCCTAAATCCCAAGTTATTTAAATTTGAAGTTTGTATCTGAGAGGTATTGCCAAAGTTTTTCCTAAAAAAGATCTAAACTGACCGGGGCAGTGTGGACTGAACTGGGCCGGCCTATCTAGCTTCACCAACGTTTCTAATTAACCAGGCATCGAGACAAAAAGAAAATAGATGCTTTAAAAACTGTGCAGGAGGCTAGATGAATTGATCAGAAACGATCACAGTCACGGAAAACCGATTACACCCAACTATCGATCGGTTCTTGGCGTGCAAACACTTTTTAGCACTTGGGAAAAGCAAAACAGATTCATGTGCAGCTCACCGACACGACACGGACTCCAGTCAAAGCCCGACACGGACGGACTAGGTTTTTTTTTTTTTAACAAAGGAGACGCCGGGGACTTCAAATTTCATTCAGCTCATGGACGGCCGGAGTCCGGACTAGGTTAGAGTTAGACAGAGGGAAACAGAACGACGCCGCCGACCTCCATATATAGTCTTCCAGATCGATCCAGACGGCTGCGCAAAGACAAGACCCGATCGATCGATCAATCTTGTGGCTTGATGATGGCCAACAAGAAGAAACAGCAGCAGGCGCCATGGGTGGTCCAGTTCAACGGGACGAGCAAACCCGCTCTCGTCGCCCCGTTCGACGGGTGCCAACGCACACACGCCATCGACATGGCGGCGCTGCAAGGGAAGCAATGCCTCGGCCTGGACGGTGACTGGTCGATCATGCTCGACGACCTCACCGACGAGTGCTCCCTCGTGAGCTTGGCTAATACATCGCCGTTGGCCCCGACGGTGATCCCTCTCCCGCAGTTGCCGGAGGACACCACGCTCCCACCGTCATACCTCCGCTTCGGCTGCGCGCTCTCCAGTCAGACCCCGCCCGACTGCACCGTCCTGCTGGACTTCGTCAGAGACAAGTCCTTCCTCTACTGCCGCCCCGGAGACGCCGAGTGGTCCCGCCTCCCGGTGGAGCTCGAAGAGGAACGGGACGGGTTCGACGGCCCCATAACTCCCTGCCACCACCACGGGAAGGTGTACGCGACGACCATGGCATCCCTCGTGGCCGTCGACGTCTCCAGGCCGGAGCCGGCGGTCGAGAAGACAGACCACAGGCGCCCTCCGCCGTGCCCCCTGCACGCCGGGTACAAGTGCTTCCCGGTGCCTTGTCCTAACGGCGAGCTTTTCTTGGTGCGCTGCTGCTATTTCGACTGGCTCCCGGAGCTGGTGGATGTCAAGCTTTTCCGGTGGAGCCGGGAAGGCAATGTGTGGGAGATGGCCGAAAGCATCGGGGATCAAACATTCTTCTTGGGGAGGTTTTCTTTCGTGGTTCCATCGGCGGCTGAAGCAGGAACCCAACCCAACTGCGTCCATGTTCTAGAAGGAGTTGGCGGTAAATATGGTATCTACACCGTGTCTTTGGATGATATGACCACTAGGCTCACTATAGTCGAGGGGTGTGAGCGTGACGAGGATGACGGTGAGGAGGAAGCATTCTGGGCTCTTCCTACTAGGTACTACTTACTATGTTTAATTCCACTTGCTGCTTCCCCTTCTCCATTCTATAAATTTGAGCTATTATTGGAAGCATCAGGAGCCACGGACGCTGATGGTGTCCCAATCCCAAGTGAGGTACCAAGTCGTCTGTGCATGCTTTATATCGTTGATAACTTCTCAATCGACTATTTTTAATCCTTTCTGATGGCCATGGCCACCCTTGACGCGAGTTTAATTAACTTGTACTTGACAGGTCATGCAGCAAAGCACAACCGAACACTGTTGCAAAGAGGAAGAAAGAAAGGACATGCTGATGAGCAGTGCGCCCTCATCTTCTCCAGAGGAGAGTCAGTGGAGTGATCTCCAGACCGACTTGTTGCAGCTACTAGTAACCAAGATATCGTTCATAGATTTTCTGCACCTTAAAGCTGTGTGCAAACAGTGGAACTCCATCACGAGCCCGATTCAGGACGCAAAGGTGTCACCATTGCTCATGACCACTCGGCCACGAAGGACCAAGCAGGATCTTCTCGAGGTTTTTGATCCGCTGAGCAATAAGAAGTATAACCTCAGCGTAAGCATCCCTGCATCGGATATCAAATCGCAAGGATCACAGTTGTTGCATTTCACGAAAAACGGATGGGTCATCGTGTCAAGAGGTGGCGACCACATGTTCTTCTTAGTGAATCCGTTTAAGAATTACCCAGATGGCGGCGATGTGATTGCTCTTCCACCTCTACATATCCTTGGCCTCAAGGGGCTATCCTTCTCAACTATTCCTGGTTCTCCGGACTTTGTGGTCCTCGCCGTCGGAGCTAGCGCAGACGGAACAGTTGTCACCGTACAAACATGGCGAATCGGAGAAGAAGATTGGAAGGAGGAGTTCTTAGGTGACGACGATGTCCCGTTTCGCATGGCATCTCACAGCCCCGTGTTCCTTGACGGCGTCTTCTACTTCCTTGACATCAATGGTAGGCTCGGAGTCCTGGACCCGAACGAGATGGAGTGGAACGTCCTCGAGAAGCCGGACCAGCCAATTCGTGGAAGCAACGAGGTGCATACAGTCCAACAGAGGGACTACAGCTATTTGGTGGAGTGGAAAGGTGAGCTGGTTGCTATTCTCCGAGAGAGCGGTGGCGACGATGGGTCCATCAGAATTTTTAAGCTCGATCAGCCTAGGATGGTTTGGACGGAGTTGGAAGGGATGAATGACTCGGCCGTGTTCTGGGACAAGAGCAATGCTCTAATTGCGATGCTACTTCCCGGAGAGGATTTATGCAACAAGGTGTACCTCCCGAACTACACCGAGAGCAAGGCTAAGGACGGTGGCAGGGCGCAGGCGTTCTACTCTTTAAAAGAGCGACAATACTATCTTTCTGTCAATGCCAAGGAGCCCACGAACGCCATATGGTTCCAGCCTAAGCTGGAAGATTGTGGCATCCCGCAAAACCACTACTAGAAAATCGCGTTGAATTTGTGCATTGCATCGTCATCATCATGCATTGTTTGCTAAAACTATGTTTGCAAAGCCCGTGTTGTTTTTCTAAACGCCCCTCTTTATTCAAACCTCAAAACCGGGTCCCCGGAATATTTTGTTTTGCGAGATCGGTTTGCAAAAACTTTATTTGAAATAAATAAAATATTTAATTTATTTTAATAGGGGCAGCCGAACGGGCCGATTGACCCGATCGACCACCCCAGGAAATAATAAACGGTCCACCTGGACACCCCCAACAAAATCCTAAGTGCACCAACTAGTCTACCCATCCCAACCCTCCACCTCACCCTGGCCACTCCCCTTGCGCCACCTCACCCTCTCCTCTTCCCCCACCAATCACCATGCGCCACCTAGCCCCTCTCTCTCTCCTTTCCCTCTCTCTCTCAGCAAACTCACTCAACCCACTCCCCAAGACACCCCGCTGAACCACCACAGGCCCCACCCGCCACCCAGCTCACCCCACTGCAGACGGTCAAACTGCACCCACCGACCCACTCTGCACCGGGCCCAGCCCTCTCTCTCCTCACACGCTCCCCAACCCCCGGTCCCACTTCTCTCTCTCTCCCCTCCCCACGCTCTCTCACGCACGCACACCCCGAGCCAACCGCCCCACGTGCTTCTTCCCCTGACTTCTTCTTCCTTGCGTGCACCTTCACCGCGGCGTCGCGCCGCCTCCTCGCCATCATCGACGCGGTGCTCCACTCTCCACCGCCACGCCACTCCTTCCTCCCCTTCGCCGGTCCGCGCGCGCCAGGCCCGCCCGGCCGCTTCCCGGCCGCTCACCGCGCGCCTCCGCCTCTTCCGCCGTCCGCATGCCGCCTCCAGCGCGTCAAGCCCGCCCGCCTCACGCGGCGCCCGCCTCGCCGCCGCGACATCGCCGCCCCTCGTCCTCGACCCCCAAAGCGCCGCTGCCAGCGCGGCCACAAGGCGTCCCTCCTTCCTCTCGGCGCTGCGCCTCCCACTCGGCCATGGCCGCTCTCGTCTGCGGTTGGTTCGCTGCCTCGCTGTGCCAGCGGCAATGGCGTGGCGGGTTCTGCTCGTCGTCGGGCTGGAGGCCATCCGGTGAAGCGCCAAGCTGCGGCGCCCGTGAGATGGAGGACGAGGTCGTCCTCCGCCCTGAGTCCCTGCTCCACGGCTTCTCCTTAGCCGCAGTTTTCGGCGGCCACGCGGGCTTCTCCACCGTCCAGTTCCTCAGGGACTAGTTGTACAAGGAATGCGCGGCCGCGTTGGATGGTGGAGCAGTGCTCAACACCAAGAATCTTGAAGCCATCACGGAATCGATCAGGCGTGCCTTTGCCACTGTGGACGCCAACCTCTCCACCATCTCGAGCTTTTGGAGACATAAGATTTAAGACACGGAAAAATGAGATCTTTGGTAAAAGGAGTTAAAGAAGGAAGATGGATGAAACTTCGTTTCAAGCAAGACCGCGTCGTGCGTTCCCGATCATCACCGACAATCGAAACCGAACCGACAAGACCTACCCCGGAACAACAAGTACTTCCTCATGGAACACGAAGGATCCAGATAGCAAAAGCGGCGGTGTCGAGAACCCCGTGCCGAAGACCTCCGACAGAAGCCGACAAGACCTCCATCACGGACGGAAAAACCCGGGACTCCAAGATCGCCACGAGGACGACAAGTTCTTCTTCCCTCGCCAAGACCGCCTCGATGGCGCGGGGCCCGACAAGACCCTCGCAACGGCAAGACCGACCCCGTGGGACCCGGCAAGACCTTCGCGATGACTGAGAACGGCACCGACCCGGAAGAAGCTGATGCACCCCGACACCGACCCAAGTTCTGCCCCCGGACCTCGGGACCCCGATGCGACAAGATCTGCCCGATACCGAGAACGACCCCGGAGTCCGAGAACGCTTCCGTCGAACCTCGTCGAACCCGTCGAACCCTGGACCCGAGACCAACCCCGAACCCCGAACCCCAGAACCCCAAGATCGTCGAACCCTAAAGTGTGACCCTTATCCGAGAACCCTATTTTATAACATAATAACAACTTGATTGCATATTGAATTGTCATACTCGCATGCATATCTGTGGTTTGGGGGCCTTATGCCGATTCACCTAATAATTAAATATGGGGCCCATATGCGGGCAAATCTAGCCTTATATTGGCCTCATTTAAACTTGTGTAGCGAACCGGTATCTTATCTTGCCTTGTTATAACAACATTTAATTGCGGGGGGTTCTAAACAACTTGAACCATTTAACTAATTGTCGGGACCCCGGTTCCACTTAATATGACCTAATTGCATCGCACCTTTGCCATGCCATGCATCATTCATGCATCATGCCGATCTTCTGCCGTTGTATTAAATCGTGCATCCGGTGTTCCTTCTAGTGATTTGCTTCTTCGCGGATAAGGCCGTTGAGTGGATGTGAGCTTCGCCCCGATCTTCGGTGGAACCTTTCGACAATGCTTTTCAGGCGAGCATCTCCCCCTTTCTACCTATCTTACTTTATAGTATTTATTCCTTCCTGTTGATCTATTGCTATCTGTGTTGCGATGCTTTAGTTTCCGTACCCGTGATATTTCCCTGCAGCCGTATATTGCCTTGGACACATCCTATGACCTGTTGTTGGTAGATAGTTGGACTTGCGCGTCGTAGTTGCTTGCTCAAGTGCTGATGTGTGTCGTCATATGCCACAGTTGCTGATGTATTGCCGCATGTTGATGTTGGAGATGATTCTAGTTTTACTTATCGTCACTTTAATTTCTGTTTAACAACTAAAATTGAAATAAGCAGAGGCATCGGTGGGTGATAGAAAATATTTGGTTTCCGAACGCCCACTTGTGTCCCGTAAGACCCCGAGTACTTGATACCTGTTCCTTGATTTATCGCGCTATCCACATCCGGGAGGTATATGGGACCCCCCTGAGCCAGAGCTTGATTCATTCTTATTTCTTGGGGCCACAAACTAGTTTGAGGTGTTTTTACTATCCTGTACTTATGCCATGCTACTTTTACGTATTTAAATTGTGCAGTACTGCTTTGTTAGGATCGGACCACGATTCCGCGGTGTCGACAAGCCCAGTTTTGGGTTCCCAGTCGTTCACAGCCGTCTAGCCAAACCTTGAGGCCGCCTCGGAGCTTGCTTACTCCGTTGCGGATTCTACTTAAGGGGTGGCCCCCTGAAATATTTCTGAATCCTGTGATTGTTCAGTCGTGAAAGCCTCGTTGGGTTTTGATTTGGTTTTTCCGAGGTTGATCGAGCGTGTGTTGCTATTGGTGCACCCCGGCCGGGTAAAACTTTCTGAAAGCCGTGTCCGCGGATATGGACGACTTGGAGCACAGTATCTCGATCATAGACAAGCATAACTAAAGTTTACTGCTATAAATTTGACTTATAATGACTAGTAATCAGCTTCACTATAATGGAATGGCTAATTAATACTGCCCACAATTGCTTGTTTGGTTGTCGCTTGCGACAATTGTACCTGACTAGTAAGTATTGCAACTACAACGAAATGGCTGAATAAAAGTACCAACAACTGCTGGGTTTTGGGTTTATCTCATGCTATCTGTACCTGATTAGTAATTGTTGCAACTATCACGGAATGGTTAACTAAAACGACCCACTGCTTATTTTATCAGGATGATTATTTAAACCTGACTAGTAAATGCTGCAACGATAACTGAACAAATAAAACTGCCAACTGTGTGAGTTCCTCGGTTGACTTCCTCGTTTGGTCTCGAGGGGGAAACGCCAGGATGGGTTTGTTTGATGATAGAATCAGGTTGGTTTCGAATAGGTAATTCTTACCCCCTCTGATAACCGCCAGTTGTATCAAGTCTCTATAGGTTGTTTAGTGCATGATGCCGCTGCCGCTCAGTCCACCATACCTATGTAGGCGAGGACCGCCGAATTCTAGCCTCGCCGTGTACTGGCCTCGATCTTGACGCTCCTCTTTTCCTTGCCCTTTGTCGCACCCTTTTGTTTAAGCAGGTTTTGAGATCGACGCCGTTAGCGGGGTTACCTTCCGGCTTGGCACAGGCGGTTATGGACGCCATTGGTTATTCTTCAGGGCTCTTAGCCCCATTTGCATCTTGTCCGTAGCTGGACGCTCTATCGTTTTCAAGGTGATTTGGCTCTTTGTATATTATATCTGTATTCTTGACTCCTTGAGTCGCTGTTATATATATATCTGTGTTGTGGGTCCCATCGAGGACTGTTGTGTAATGTTATTACTTCGTTTTCCACCCGCACGAAAGTGCCTGGTGGGCACCTTTGAATCGTTTCTATGCGGGTTTGGCGAATTTTGCTCAAACTTGCATAGGTCCGATTCTGAGGGTGTTACAAAGATTTACTCTGCAGACCTAGTGTCAGTTAGGTCCATGATGAATGCAGCGGTCGTGCGACATACCAAATGTTAGAGAGTTCGATCTCTTGTAGTACTACTTAATCTGTTCTGTGATGTAGAATGATTTATAAACTAAATTAATTTGTCAAAATCTTCTATATCTTAGAACGGAGGTAGTAGTATATACTAGGAAAAATATCCATGCGTTGCACCGGGACAGAAAAACACAATATACGGCCCTTCCTATGGTTTCTTCTCAAACAAAATATAGACAAAGAATTCAAAAGACCAATAATTTCAAGGATAAAGTGAAGTATAAATAATCAGATGAACAATAGATAACTAATATAGTTTGGCAGATAAAACATTTTATATCTATCCAATATATTATGTAATCTGACTTGCATGCATTCCAACAAGCTGAGGTTTGAACTCGGGAACCCAAGAGTACCATCCATGATTTTTTTTTCAAGGATACGTCCTGGGATACGTATCGTTTTTATAGAAGGAGGGCCAAGAGGCCAAGTTTTACAACGCACCGTGGCACAGGTGCCAAAGGTGCAACTCCACGCCGCTGCAAGGACAACACACGCAACCTAAGCAACTACTCGCGGCATCTCCATCTATCCACCTGCCCAAGACAGTCGCGGAAAAGCCCTGCTGTCCTCCAGAGGTCTGCCTCCGCGGTGATTTTCCTGATGACCTCTCCGGAAGAAGGAGCGGCCCCATTGAAGACCACGTCGTTTCGGTGGCGCCATAGCGTCCAACAAACCAAAAAGATCCCTGTCCAGAGGTCGCGCTCGTGTCCCTTGACACCCCGCCTATCTTGGAGCCAAGCAACAAATTGGGAGTCATGCTCCGGCATCCAATGCCTCTTGTTCCACCAGCCTAAGCAGGCTGCCCAAACTTCGCGGGCTAGGACGCATCCCATGAAAAGATGGTCGATGGTCTCTCCACATTGGTCACAGAAGGGGCAGGCCGCTGGATGTTGAAGGCCACGCCGGCTCAGCCTATCGGCGGTCCATCATCTGTTCCTCACGGCTAACCAAAGTGTCACCTTGCAGCTGGCAGGGGCTCGGGATCGCCAGATTTGAAGAGCACCTGCCATTGAAGTTCGCCCAGCAAAAAGGGCCTGGTAGCAGGATCGGGACGTGTAGCAGTTGCTCGGGTCCTAGTTCCACTTGAGGACGTCCTGCGTCCCCTCTGTGAGGGTGATTTCTTCCACTCGATCCGCCACTTCCAGGAGCTCCCTGATTGCTCCTGCGTTGAGATCCGGAGGGACGTCATGCAACCAGCCCCTGCTAGGCCTTCACGCACACGGCGCATGGAGGCTAACCTCGGTGGAACCGCTGCAAAGAGGTTGGGCGCGACATCGCAGAGTCGCCCACATGGAAGCCATTTGTCTGTCCAGAAGAAGGTAGTTGCTCCGTCCCCAAGCACCGAGGTAGTCGCCGCGTCAAAGAGTCGCCTTGAGAGCTCCGGGACACGGATGTCAAGGTCATGCCATGGCTTGTACACCTCCACACGCTTTAGCCACAACCATTTGGCCCTCGACGCAATGTTCATGAGACGCAGGTTGGGGATGCCAAGTCCCCCTAGCTCTTTGGGCATGCACACCCTGTCCCATGCCACCAAGCAGTGCCCGCCGTGCACGTCCTTCCTCCTCTTCCAAAGAAAGCCGCGAATGATTTTCTCGATGGCGGTGATGACTTCTATGGGAATGCCGAGGGACATCATGGAAAAAATAGGTATGGCGGACAAAGTCGTCTTAACGAGTTCGAGCCGACCCCCTCTGTTAAGCATGGAGGCTTTCCACGATGGCAACCTGGTGGCCACCAGCTCAACCAGCACTTGGAGTTGCGCCACTGACGGCTTCCGCAGAGAGAGCGGCAGCCCTAGGTAACGAAGGGGAAACTGCATGATGGGGCAATGCAGCTCCCGCTCCACCTGTGGCATCCCGCAAAACCACTACTAGAAAATCGCGTTGAATTTGTGCATTGCATCGTCATCATCATGCATTGTTTGCCAAAACTATTTTCGAAAACCCCGATTTGTTTTCCAAACGCCCCATCTTATTCAAACTCCAAAACCCGGTCCCCGGAATATTTTGTTTTGGCCGCTATTGGTTTGCACCCGGCCCGTTTAGAATAAATAAAAATTTAATTTATTTTAATAGGGGCAGTCGAACGGGCCGATTGACCCGAACGACCGCCCCAAAAACTAATCGGTCCAACCTGCCTACCCCATATAAATCCTAGTCCTACCTAAAATTCTACCCACACCCCCTTGGCCACATCACCCCACCCAATGGCTGCTTGCCACCTCACCCTCTCTCTTCCCTCACCCTATCACAATCTGCCACATGTCCCAGCCTACCCCCCTCTCTCTCCACTTCTCTTTTTCTCTCTTTCCACAACCAGCCAACTCCCTGCCCATCCCACACAACACACGCACGCACACAGACGCCTGCGGCCACACCCGACCCAGCCCCTGCCTGGCCCCACGCATGGGACCCACTCCCACCACCGACCCCGCTCTCCCTCTCCCCCTGTTCCTCTTCCCCCCAGCACTCCCTCACCGAACCACCCCTCCGCCTCCTCCCTTCTCTGCTCACCTCTGGCCGCCCGCCACCCTCTCTCCTCCCGCCCAGCCCTTCCCGGCTCACTGCCCACCGCCGGAGTTCGCCCCTGCGCCCTCCCCTCGCTCTCAGGCGAGCCTCGCCTCTCGAGCTCCCGCGCCGTGCCCTCTCACGCTCAGGTCCTCTGCGCTCACCGCCCGGCCGGTCGCCTCGGCGCCGGTTCGCCTCCGTCACCGCCTACCCGTCCCGAGCCGGCCGCCTCCACCGCGCTTCTTGAGCCTGAACCTCGCCGCCCCAGCAGCGCGCCCGCCTGAGCCGCCTCGGGCCCTGCCCGGCTTCGCCGACGGCCACTCGAGCCGCCTCCGCCGGTCACGCTCCCCACAAGCGCGCCAGGCAACCTCCAGCGCTCCATGCGGCAACGAGCCCTCCCGAGCCGCCCGCGTCGCCTCGAGCCTGCGGCCCGCCGCCTCCGCCTCCGCCCTCGCCAACCGTCCCGACCTCCAGCGTGCGCCGCTCGCCCGGCCAGCGCCGCCCGCTTCGCTCATACGGCCACGGCGTCTCCGGCTCTGAGTCCGCGCCTCGGCCCGGCGGTGTCGCGAGCCACTGGCGAGTCCGTCGCCGCCTGCAGGTCCCCTCGGCTCCCCTGCTGCTGCGGCCTCCTCGGCGCCTCGACCGCTGCCCGGGCCCAGGACGCGCCGCCTCGACCCGCGTGTTCCGCTCCGTCGGCAAGCCCTGCAAGCCGCCACCGCCGTCGCTCGCCTCTGCTTCGATGCGTGGCCCTAGCGGCGTTGGCCCCGCCTCAAGATCTGCCTGCTACATGTTTTGCGGTCCGATGAGGAACGTCGGTGACCATCGGCGCCAAGCCCAAGTTCGACACCGGCAAACCCGAAAACCGCTAGAAGAACCATCGACCAGGTCGTCTACAAGGACGCCAAGCTCGTCAAGATCCCGAACGCCGAGGTCGTCTACACGGAACGCCTAGATCTTCTCGGGACATCGAGTTCGCCATCACGGAGGTCAAGCACGCCTTCATGGAACCGCAGGCACAGAAACCGCAAGACCTTCTGCCCGGATACTGCAAGTAACCCCCTCGAGGACGCAGGGATTCTCCCTCGGACGTCAAGACCCCGTTATGGAACTGTCAAGCTCAGCCCCTCGGACCCGATGACCACCAAGAACGCCCCGAGAACGACAAGTACCTCCCATGACGCCAAACTCGAACGAAAGGGCGCCAAGATCGCCGCTGTACCACAAGTACCGCGCGAGCAGCAAGACCGATGCAAAGGCGCGGGCGACAAGATCGCCATGACGACAAGAACGGTACCGACCGGAAGAACCCGACGCGCCCGACACGAACCAAGTCCGCACCGGACGCGACAAGAACTACCCGATATTCGAGCACGACCGGCCGAGAACGATCCGTCGAACCCAGATCCGAACCTCGCCCGTTCGTGAACCTCGAACCTGGACCCGACCGGACCCGGAACCCCAAGATCGCGAACCCTAAATGTGTGACCCTTTTCCTCGAACCCTATTTTATAACATAACAATTGTTGCATATTAATTGTCATACTTGCATGCATGATCTTGTGGTTTGGGGGCCTTAGGCGATTCACCTAATAAATAAATATGGGGCCCATATGCGGGCAAATGTAGCCTTATATTGGCCTCATTTAAATTTATGTAGCGAACCCGATGCTATCTTTGGCCATGCTAAAACAACATTTAATATGCGGGGTTTAAACAACTTGAACCATATATTAATCGTCGGGACCCGGTTCGCTTAAAGTGACCTAATTGCATTGCACCTTTGCCATGTCATCCATCATGCATGCATCATGCCGATCTTCTGCCGTGTATTAAATATTGCATCCGATGTTTCTTCTAGTGTTTTGCTTCTTCATGATAAGGCCGTTGAGTTGATGTGAGCTTACCGATCTTGGGAAAACCTTCGACAATGTTTTCGGCGAGCATCTCCCCTTTCTACCTATCTTACTTTTATAGTCTTTATTTCCCCACTGTTGATCTATTGCTATATGTTGCGATGCTCTAGATACCGTACCCTTGTTATCCCTTGCAGCCATATATTGCCTTGGACACACCCTATTGCACATTGTTTGGTAGCTAGTTGGTCTTATGCTCAGTCGCTTGCTATATTCTGTTGTGTGTCGCCATATGCCCACGATTCTTGATGTATTGCCGCATGTTGTTGTTGGAGATGATTCTAGTTTTACTTATCGTCACTTTAATTTCTGTTTAACAACTAAAATTGAATAAGCGAGAGGCATCGGTGGGTGATAGATAATATTTGGTTTCGAACGCCCACTTGTGTTCGTAAGACCCCGAGTACTTGATACATTCCTTGATTTTGCGCTATCCACATCCGGGAGGTATATGGGACCCCCACAGCGAGCTTGATTCGTCTTATTTCTTGGGGCCACAACTAGTTTGAGGTTTTATTTACGATCCTGCTTATGCCATGTTTCTTTGCTTTATTTACGCTTGTGCGAGTCTTGCACCTTTATCGCTTAGGATCGGAATGTTTTACGCGATATCGACAAGCCCAGCCACACTTTCGGTTCCCGCTTCTGACCATTGTCGCAACCTTGAGGCCGCCTCGAGCTTGCTTACTCCGTTCGGATTCTACTCAAAGGGTGGCCCCACGAAATATTTCGAATCCTGTGATTGTTCGATCGTGAAAGCCTCGTTGGGTTTTGATTTGGTTTTTCCGAGGTTGATCGGCGTGTGTTGCTATTGGTGCACCCGGCGGGTAAAACTTTCTGGCCGTGTCGCGGATATGGACGACTTGGAGCACGATATCTCGATCATAGACAAGCATAACTAAAGTTTCTGCTGTAAATTTGACTTATAATGACTAGTAATCAGCTCCACTATAATGGAATGGCTAATTAACACTGCCCACAATTGCTTGTTTGGTTGTCGCTTGCGACAATTGTATCGACTAGTAAGTATTGCAACTTCTAGCGAAATGGCTGAATAAAAGTACCAACAAGCTGCTGGGTTTTAAGGTTTATCTCATGTTATCATGTCGATTAGTAATTGCTGCCACTATAACGGAATGATTAACTAAAAGTGCCCACTGCTTATTTTATCGGGACTATTATCTAAACGACTAGTAAAGTGCCGCTATAACTGAATAAATAAAGCGCCAGCGTGTGAGTTCCTCGGTTGACTTCCTCGTTTGGTCTCGAGGAAACACCGGGATGGGTTTGTTTGGTGTTAGTTTCGGTTGGATCCGGATAGGTCATTCTTATCCCTCTCGATAACCGCCATTGTATCGAGTCTCTATAGGTTGTTCATTGCATCTTTGCCGCTCGATCCACCATACCTATGTAGGCGAGGACGCGAACTCTAGCCTCGCCGTGTCTTGGCCTCGATCTTGGCTCCTTCTTTTTCCTTTGCCCTTTGCCGGCACCCCTTTTGTTTAAGCAGGTTTGAGATCGACGCCGTTAGCAGGGTTACCCTTCCGGCTTGGCCTGGGCAGGGTTATGGACGCCATTGGTTATTCTTCAGGGCTCTTAGCCCCATTTGCTTCTTGTCCGTAGTCGGACGCTCTACCGTTTTCAAGGTGATTTGGATCTTGTATATTATATCTGTATTCTTGACTCTTTGAGTCGCTGTTATATATATCTGTTCTGTGGGCCCCATCGAGGACTGTTGTGTAATGTTATTACTTCGTTTTCCACCCGCACGAAAGTGCCTGGTGGGCACCTTTGAATCGTTTCTATGCGGGTTTGGCGAATTTTGCTCAAACTTGCATAGGTCCGATTCTGAGGGTGTTACAGTGGTATCGAGCTCAAGATTCGATACCCCACAAGTCCGACTGTAGGATAACCTAGCTAACGGCGGTAGAGTGTCAAAACTATTTTCTAAAATCGGTTGGATAGTTCTGATTAGGTCTGATTTTACTCCTTACCCCTCTGCTGTTCCCCCTCTTACCTCTACGTGTTTTGAATCCGCTCTCTTCTCTTTCTTCGAGTCCAGGAATTCTCGTGGTTGGGTTCCGTCGCACCTTTAGGGTTTCGCTTCCTCCTTTGGTAACGGTGTTCTGCCATCCGGTGCTCCAGCTGCCTGATGAATCAGTCTACGGTGTTAGCATTCTTTGTTCTTTGTTTGTGTCTTCCGGTGTTTTCCGACGCGACGACATCATCTACGCCGGATCCGATGCAGAGTCTGCATCACCCGTTGTTCCGAACCTCGCTTGTCGAGATCTTCAGTCTGATTCCGAGAGTTGGTTGCAAGAATCCGCCTATTTGTGTGCAGAGTAATGGTTCGAGTGCGGGATGGAGTAGCTACCATACCACTACTCTTATCATTCGCTCTTGTACATCGAAACAGTGGATCCAGCAGTTTTACTCCGTCCACGGAAGATAGGGGTGGCTTTATTTTGTTGATACCTCTACCTTCGACCTTTTGTTACCGGAGAGTTCTCTCGACGATCACGGACAACGACCTCTTGTTAGTGGTGTCGCGAAGCTCTGGCGGCCGAAGATCGCCGACCTTCCTCCGGTACCATGAGGCGGATCTCGAGGCGAGATCCATTGTTAGTGGTGTCGGTGTGGCATCCCAAAAACCACTACTAGAAAATCGCGTTGAATTTGTGCATTGCATCGTCATCATCATGCATTGTTTGCCAAAACTATTTTGAAAACCCGATTTGTTTTCCAAACGCCCATCTTATTCAAACTCCAAAACCGGTCCGGAATATTTTGTTTTGGCGCTATTGGTTTGCACCCAGCCGTTTAGAATAAATAAAAATGTAATTTATTTTAATAGGGGCGGTCGAGCAGGCGATTGACCGAGCGACCGCCCCAAAACTAATCGGTCCAACCTGCCTACCCCATATAAATCCTAGTCCTACCTAAAATTCTACCCACACCCTTGGCCACATCACCCCACCCAATGGCTGCTTGCCACCTCACCTCTCTCTTCCCTCACCCTATCAATCACACATGTCCCAGCTACCCCCCTCTCTCCACTTCTCTTTTCTCTCTTTCCACAACCAGCCAACTCCTGCCCATCCCACACAACACACGACGCACCACAGGCGCTGCCACACCCGACCCAGCCCCACGCATGGGACCCACTCCCACCACCGACCCCGCTCTCCCTCTCCCCCTGTTCCTCTTCCCCCCAGCACTCCCTCACCGAACCACCCCTCCGCCTCCTCCCTTCTCTGCTCACCCTACGCCGGCAGCGCCCCGCCACCCTCTCCTCTCCGCCGCCCAGCCCCTTCCCCGGCTCACCGGCCCGCACCACCGCCGGAGTTCGCCCCTGCGCCCTCCCCTCGCTCTCAGGCGAGCCTCGCCGCCTCGAGCTCCTCTACCAAGAGCCCGCCCTCACGCTCCGTCCTCTGCGCTCACCCGGCCGCCCGTCGCCTCGGGCGCCGTTCGCCTCCGTCACCGCCGCCTACCCGTCCCAGGCGCCGCCTCCACGCGCTAGCAGCCACAGACCTCGCGCCGCCCCAGCGCTATCGCGCCCGCTGAGCCGCCTCGGGCCTGCTTGCCCCGTCGCTTCGCCGCGGCCACTCCGAGCCGCCCCTCCGCCGGTCACGCTCCCTCTCCCGCCCGCGCGCCGAGCAACCTCCAGCGCTCCCGGCAGCCCGCGAGCCCTCCCGCCAGCCGCGCGTCGCCTCGAGCCTGCGCCGCTGAGCCGCCTCCGCCTCGCGCCTCGCCAACTCCCCGACCTCGCGTGCGCCGCTGCGTCGCCCGGCCAGCGCCGCGCTCGCTCAGCGGCCACGCCGGCGTCTCCTCGGCTGCCGAGTCGCGCCTCGGCCCGATGGTGTCGCGCGAGCCTGGCAGTCGCCCGCCCACAGGTCCCCTCCGGCGAGCTCCCTGCTGCTGCGGCCTCCTCCGGCGCCTCGACCGCTGCCCCGGGCCCAGGACCGCGCCGGCCTCGACCCCCCTGCCCCGCGTGTTCCGCTCCGTCTGGCAAGCCCATGGCAAGCCGCCACCGTCGCTCGCCCTGCGCGATCGTGGCCCTAAGCGGCGTTGGCCCGCCTCAAGATCTGCTGCTACATGTTTTGCGGTCCGAGGAACGTCGGTGACCATCGGCGCCAAGCCCAAGTTCGACACCGGCAAACCCGAAAACCGCTAGAAGAACCATCGACCAGGTCGTCTACAAGGACGCCAAGCTCGTCAAGATCCCGAACGCCGAGGTCGTCTACACGGAACGCCTAGATCTTCTCGGGACATCGAGTTCGCCATCACGGAGGTCAAGCACGCCTTCATGGAACCGCAGCACGAAACCGCAAGACCTTACGCCCGGATCGCAAGTAACCCCGAGGACGCGAGGATTCTCCTCGGACGTCAAGACCCGTTATGGGCTCAGCTCAGCCCCTCGGACCCGATGACCACCAAGAACGCCCCGAGAACGACAAGTACCTCCCGCGAACGCCAAACTCGAACCGAAAGGACGCCAAGATCGCCGCCTGTACCACAAGTACCGCACCCCGAACGGCAAGACCGATGCAAAGGCGCGGGCCCGACAAGATCGCCGCGACGACAAGAACGGTACCGACCCGGAAGAACCCGACGCGCCCCGACACGAACCAAGTCCCGCACCCGGACGCGACAAGAACTACCCCGATATCCGAGCACGACCCCGGAGGCCGAGAACGATCCCGTCGAACCCCAGATCCGAACCTCGCCGTTCCGTCGAACCCTGAACCCTGGACCCCGACCCCGGACCCCGGAACCCCAAGATCGCCGAACCCTAAATGTGTGACCCCTTTTCCTCGAACCCTATTTTATAACATAACAATTGTTGCATATTAATTGTCATACTTGCATGCATGATCTTGTGGTTTGGGGGCCTTAGGCCGATTCACCTAATAAATAAATATGGGGCCCATATGCGGGCAAATGTAGCCTTATATTGGCCTCATTTAAATTTATGTAGCGAACCCGATGCTATCTTTGGCCATGCTAAAACAACATTTAATATGCGGGGGTTTAAACAACTTGAACCATATATTAATCGTCGACCGGGACCGCTTAAAGTGACCTAATTGCATTGCACCTTTGCCATGTCATCCATCATGCATGCATCATGCCGATCTTCTGCCGTGTATTAAATATTGCATCCGATGTTTCTTCTAGTGTTTTGCTTCTTCGCGGATAAGGCCGTTGAGTTGATGTGAGCTTCGCCCGATCTTCGGGGAAAACCCTTCGACAATGTTTTCAGGCGAGCATCTCCCCCTTTCTACCTATCTTACTTTTATAGTCTTTATTTCCCCCTGTTGATCTATTGCTATCTGTGTTGCGATGCTCTAGATACCGTACCCTTGTTATCCCTTGCAGCCATATATTGCCTTGGACACACCCTATTGCCTGTTGTTTGGTAGCTAGTTGGTCTTGCGCGTCGCCGTCGCTTGCTATATTGCTGTTGTGTGTCGCCATATGCCACGATTCTTGATGTATTGCCGCATGTTGTTGTTGGAGATGATTCTAGTTTTACTTATCGTCACTTTAATTTCTGTTTAACAACTAAAATTGAATAAGCGAGGCATCGGTGGGTGATAGATAATATTTGGTTTCGAGCCCACTTGTGTTCCGTAAGACCCCAGTACTTGATACTGTTCCTTGATTTTTGCGCTATCCACATCCGGAGGTATATGGGACCCCCTGAGCGAGCTTGATTCCGTCTTATTTCTTGGGGCCACAACTAGTTTGAGGTTTTATTTACGATCCTGTACTTATGCCATGTTTCTTGCTTTATTTACGCTTGTGCGGTACGCACTGCTTGTCTTGTTAGGTTCGGAATGTTTACGCGGTATCGACAAGCCCAGCCACACTTTCGGGTTCCCAGTCGCTTACAGCCATTGTCGCAACCTTGAGGCCGCCTCGGAGCTTGCTTACTCCGTTGCGGATTCTACTCAAAGGGGTGGCCCCCTGAAATATTTCTGAATCCTGTGATTGTTCAGTCGTGAAAGCCTCGTTGGGTTTTGATTTGGTTTTTCCGAGGTTGATCGAGCGTGTGTTGCTATTGGTGCACCCCGGCCGGGTAAAACTTTCTGAAAGCCGTGTCCGCGGATATGGACGACTTGGAGCACAGTATCTCGATCATAGACAAGCATAACTAAAGTTTACTGCTGTAAATTTGACTTATAATGACTAGTAATCAGCTCCACTATAATGGAATGGCTAATTAACACTGCCCACAATTGCTTGTTTGGTTGTCGCTTGCGACAATTGTATCTGACTAGTAAGTATTGCAACTACAACGAAATGGCTGAATAAAAGTACCAACAACTGCTGGGTTTTAAGGTTTATCTCATGTTATCTGTATCTGATTAGTAATTGCTGCCACTATAACGGAATGATTAACTAAAAGTGCCCACTGCTTATTTTATCAGGACTATTATCTAAACCTGACTAGTAAAGTGCCGCAACTATAACTGAATAAATAAAACTGCCAACTGTGTGAGTTCCTCGGTTGACTTCCTCGTTTGGTCTCGAGGGGGAAACACCAGGATGGGTTTGTTTGGTGTTAGTTTCAGGTTGGATCCGGATAGGTCATTCTTATCCTCTCTCGATAACCGCCTTGTATCGAGTCTCTATAGGTTGTTCGATTGCATGTTGCCGCGCTCGATCCACCATACCTATGTAGGCGAGGACCGAACTCTAGCCTCGCGTGTCTTGGCCTCGATCTTGGCTCCTTCTTTTCCTTTGCCCTTTGCGGCACCCTTTTGTTTAAGCAGGTTTGAGATCGACGCCATTAGCAGGGTTACCTTCCGGCTTGGCACAGGCAGGGTTATGGACGCCATTGGTTATTCTTGAGGCTCTTAGCCCCATTTGCTTCTTGTCCGTAGTCGGACGCTCTACCGCTTTCAAGGTGATTTGGATCTTGTATATTATATGTATTCTTGACTCTTTGAGTCATTTATATATATATCTGCTCAGGCCCCATCGAGGACTGTTGTGTAATGTTATTACTTCGTTTTCCACCCGCACGAAAGTGCCTGGTGGGCACCTTTGAATCGTTTCTATGCGGGTTTGGCGAATTTTGCTCAAACTTGCATAGGTCCGATTCTGAGGGTGTTACACCACCAAGTCTCTGTCTTCGGCCGAACACCTGATCAGGTTGGCCGAGCACTTCTCGAAGTTGGTTCGGAGACCGGACGCCTCCCCAAAGTCCTCGATGATCCCGGAGATCACCTGGAAATCCACCACTGATGGCCTCAGGAATGTGACCACATCATCTGCATAGATTGATGTTCGGTGTTGGAGGCATGTGGCTGCGAGTCGTGAGAGCAGCCCCTGTTCTTCTGATTTGATGACCATCAGGTGGAAAATCTCCATGATCAGGATGAAAAGCTGCGGGGAGAGTGGGTCTCCTTGCCGTAGTCCACGCCTATGGGCCACCTTCGCCCCTGGGCATCCGTTCATCAAGACGCACGTGGAGGCCGTGGAGAGTAGCGCGCAGATGCACGCGAGGAGGCGCTCTCCGAAGCCCAGCTTCTTTAGCACTTCCAACAGGAAAGACCAGTCCACAGTGTCAAAGGCTTTGGTGATGTCCAGCTTGAGCAGCACTGCTGGAGTCTTGCTAGTGTGCAGCTTGCGCGCAGTCCCTTGTACCATCATGAAATTGTCGTGCAAACACCGTCCACGCACAAAAGCACTCTGATGTACCCCTACCAATTGCGGTAGAATCGGGGCCAATCGGTTGGCGATCACCTTAGCCACCCACTTGGCGATCCCGTGAATCAGGCTGATCGGTCAGAAGTCCCGCACTTCCTCGGTGCCTGGCTTCTTGGGCAGGAGTGTAATCAAAGCACTGTTCACCGATCCAAAACCACGGCTGTCTAGCCTATAGAGCGAGTGGAAGGCATCCATAACATCCTCCTTGATGATGCTCCAGCAAGCAACGAAGAAGCGGGTAGAGAAGCCATCAGGCCCAGGGCACTTGTCCAACGGCATTCCTTTGATGGCCACCAAAACTTCCTCCTCCGTGAAGGACCCGTCAATGTGTTTAAGGTCCGTCGGTTGGACCCCCAAAAATTCCAAGTCCAGGGAGAATGGCCGGTCTCCTGCCACGCCGAGCAGGTTCTCGAAAAAACTATCCACGGCTTCTGCCTTTTCCACGTGGTCCGAGATCCGCACATTATCCACCATAAGGTGACTGGTGAAGTTCTTACGCCTCCGATGGCTAGCATGCATGTGAAAGAAGCGCGTGCATGCATCTCCCTCTCGTAACCAGAGGATCCTCGACCTCTGTCGTGCCAATGTCCTTTCAAGGGAAGCTAGCCCTAGGAGCTTCTTCTTGAGGAGGCACCACAATCCACGCTCCTGGGAGGACAACTGCCTACTCTCCATGGCCACATCGAAGCGGAGGATCAACTCCGTGTCCAGAAGGATCTGAAGCTTAACATTCCCGATGAATTTGGAGCTCCAGCGGGATAGTCTCTTAGCCACAACTCGCAATTTCGTATCGAGTCTCTTAAAGGGGTTCGGCTCCCACTGTTGAGAGGTCCACGCTTCCTGTACCACCTCTAGAAAGCCATCGACTTTGGGCCAGAAGGATTGGAATTGGAAGCGACGCCCCCGCTGCAGGTCCGGAGCTAGGCATAGCAACAAGGGGCAGTGGTCAGACGGTCCCGAGGACAGAGCCGAGAGGAAAGCATCGGGGTAACGTGCCTCCCACTCCACTGTCGCGAAGACCCTGTCTAACCTCTCCAAAGTGGGTCGTTCTCGTTCATTTGTCCACGTGAATCGACGACTGTTGAGGTAGAGCTCCTTGAGTTCTAGAGTTGAGAGAGTCCGCCTGAACTTGGCCATCATGCGACGATGAAGGGCTCCTTGGTTTTTGTCCTACGGGTTGAGGATGAGGTTGAAATCGCCGACAACTATCCACGAACCAGCGTGTAGGTCCCTGATGTCCTGCAACTCTTGGAGGAAAGCACGCTTGTCCACATCGCTCTGGGGTCCGTAAACACCGGTGAACCACCAGCTATGATCCACACCCGTCGAAATGCGAGCAGTGATCGCATTTTCGGAGTAATGGGGGTGGGTGACGGAGACCAGGCTGGATTGCCACGCAAGGAGGATCCCTCCGCGGGTCCCATTCGCTGGTAAGAAGAAAAACTTGTCGTAAGAGGGGCCAAGGCACTCCCTCACCACGCGGTCGGAAATCACCGCCATCTTGGTCTCTTGCAGGCACACTACCGCAGCTCGGGTTGGGGACAAGACTCGTGAGACGGCTGAGCGGCGAGCCGGGGAGTTCAAACCACGCGCGTTCCAAATCCCAATGGAAAAATCCGGGTCATCCATTATTACAACACAGAGAAAGCGGGGACGGGATGAAATGGGGCGGTCACCATTTATGATTTTCCTCCTACCACTATTATGCAGAATTAGACATTGAAGAACATGTAATTAGTTAGGCCTCTAATATTTCGACAAAGAGACGCACTACCTCCATTGAAGGAATACTTCCAAGCTCATGCTAGATAGAAACACAAATGGTGAGCAACAACAATTTAAAGGTATGCATGACCACTACTAAGTTGGTGTTTACTTCTTATTTCTTCCATTCGTCACCTACGACCGGAAGGCATATTTCCAGAAGATGTTTGAATTAACTATCCGTCATAGGTGGATAAACAAGGATTTAGGATTTAGTCCTTTTTATAAGCGGGCAAAGTAGAATCCATATCATCCATCTCACACGAGCGTGATCCGAGCAGAGATCGTGTTGCATCTAACCGTCGTACGGGTTGAGGGAAAAGAGGAACAAATCAGGCTAGGGTGGGATACTCACGGTGGACTCTAATGGGGTACGGATTGGGGGAAAGAGGAACGAATCAGGCAGGTGGAGATGACGGGAGCGACATGTGGCTCACGATGGACCCGATGAGGATGAAATCGAAAAAGGGAACGGCCGGGACGAGTGAGGAGACGGAGGAAATATTTTCTATTTTTACTTCGCCGTGGCATGTCCCCTGCACCCGACGCGCGAGCAAGCCCACCACCGCCTGGTTGCAAGGCGGATGCCATCCTCACTAGTCACGACCATGCCGATCCCGACTAACAGATCAGCGTCGGGTCGCCTTCTTCCCGCTCCGTCGAGAACCGCTATTCCCCAGGCCATCCCTTCGTCGCCCCGTTCCTCCTGGCAGGTTGTCCCGCGCCTCGCAGTCAGGGGAGGTGCCGGGTGCGTGATATGCAATTCGGTGGGAGGGGTGGTGTGGGGGAATTGGGGGGAGGCATCTTGTGCCCAAGCGAGCTCGAGAAGAAAAGAATAGAAAATGTTTCGCTCGCATTGGAGCATAATACGAGATTCGGTGGGAGGCAAAAGGGTAAAAAAAAGTGGTTGACAGAAGCATTTCGTCTTTTATTATTAGGTACTAACATAGCATATGACCCGTGCGTTGCTATGGAAAGGTTCTAGTTGCCACTTAAAGCGGCACGAGTTGGACGTGTTACACGCACGTGACTAGGAATAGGCTATTGAGAAGCTCGAATTGTTAAGACTCACACTCGTTAAGGCTCGAATCATTCAACTCGTTAAGGATAATGAGAAAAAACTAAAGCTTAGCTCGGTTCGTCATTACAACGACATGTATATCAGGACTTAAAAATGACAGATAATTCAGTGCCACACACTTGAACAACACTTGCTAACTCGCTGACACTTCAACAATAACTTAATAACTCCACCCAACATAAATATATGAAAAAATACAATTGCCAACTAGTCAACTATTTGCCTTAGATGGGCTGCCAGATTAGGCATGTAGTAACGCACTACGGAAAACAAATTTTTTCTAGCGCATAACCAAGATCCAATGTAAGGGTAAGATAACGGAACATTACCCTCATTGATCGAACTAGTAGAAGTTTCTCGATGATGAGGTTGATCGTGCGTCGATCCCTGCAACAAGCCTTAGCGAGTCGCGAGGAGATGTATTATCCCATGGACGGCTCCGAAGAACTAGTGCCCCAAGTGTCGCACCTACAACGGTATCCACACGTGCAACGAGGATGGCAATACGTTGAGGCGAGATCAAGAACTTGCGGACGAAGCGAGGCAATCCATCATCCATCATGATTGGATCTAGATGGGGTAGAAGAAGGATCTACTGCGGGCGTTGATGAATATCTCCTCCACGTGACGAAGACGATGACGCGATGAAGATAAAGAGGACCGGGCCGAGACGGCGGTAGCTTGGGCTAGGGCGTGGATTAGTGTGTCTTGCCCTTGGCCCTCTCCCCTTATTATATAGACGGATTTCCTACTCCATAGAGGAGAGTAGGACTAGGATTCATATACAATGACTCCTCCTTTTTCTTTCTTCCACCAATATGAGAGAGAGGAAGTCCGTATCCAATATGGAGTCCCCGTCAAATACGGAGTTCTTCCTAAAACCAACTTGGAGGGCAAGTTTGAGACTGGGGAGGACTCCTCCCCCCCACCACATGGCCTCGCCCCCACCCCTCCTCCTTCACCCGCCGGCCTAGGGGAGGCCCTGGCCGATTCGGCCAGGGTCAACCCCTCCCCCACCCCCCGTGCGTGTGTGTGGTTCAGTGGGCCCATGTGGCCCTCCTGCCCATGGGATCTACTGGGATATTAATAAATAATAATTTATTATTATTATAAATACTTATACCAAAAGATTTCTGAATTAACATTCGGACACCTCCGACTTAATTTGAAACCTTCCTAAAATATTCCTAGCGTCCTCTTTAATGTCTGGAACCATTCCGTCCACTCTCGGTGATATCCCAGACTCCTTCGAAATATTCCGAGATGCTCTGAAACATCCTTTCGGAATTACTTCATCCAACTATCTCATTCGCACTCATATTCTAAAATGCCGTAAACGTCTTAAGTGTGTGATTCGGTAGGTTCGGATATTTGTGGACATGTCCGGAACTCATTTCACAATGATTACTATCAGTGTCTTGATACAAGTAGCAACCCTCGTAAATAACACGAAGTTCTTTATCGTGTGAACAGTAGTATTGAGTTGGATACATATTGTATTGATTCGTTAATATTTTACATTGCCCAAGATGAAACACTAGGTTATACTCGTTACCCGGCATGTATTCTTTACTCATCTCGTACTATTTTTGTTCTTGTGTTCAACAACTTGATCACATGTTCGACCAGATGATGACGGATATCATAGTATATGAGTGGTCCTAGAGTGTATCTCTCCATCGTCAGGAGTATCAATTCCCATAAGCATATCATATGAATGATTGGCGAACCATCCGGTACGAACAAGCATCAACTTTATACTTACTCCGTTAAGAGCAACGTTTGGAGAATATTGCCACATCCATATTGTTTCCAAGTTCACATGTATCTCGTGGTCAAACGATTTCTAGTAAAGGCAATATAAAGTCTTCTAAGATTAAACCGTTAACTATATTGACGATGCGTTTCATGGGATCTCATGTTTAGGTCTATCCATCGTCGTTGTTCTCTAACAACTCCGATCACATATGTCATCGGCAACACCATAATCACATTGTCACCTTGCCGATAGTTAGAAAACCGAAACTATCGTTGACATACATACCATTCATAGAGGCATATGAGCAGGGATATCTTTCGGGAACCACTAGGGATCGGCGTCCGATACATTGCTTCCTATCGGACCAATCCCGTCGTAGGATTAGAACCAGGATGGACGTTAGATTTTAAACAAAGCCCCACGCGACTCTTTCCATGATACCATTGAATGATTCCGTAATAACCGCTACTGTGCTGCTATAATTATGTGGGATTTGTAGTTACTTACTCCCGATTTGCTCTCCCTTTTTTGATTGTTTGAAACTGATTCCAGATTCTAAAGAGACCAATTACTCTAGCCAAATAAGCTTCCATGCAATGTGTAGTATGCTTCGTAAGGTAGCAATCTTGCTTTCTATATTACGGTTTCCTTCCAAGATAATTGAAACTGTCTCATAGGAATTTATTTACGTCAGTGCAAAAGAAGCACATATAGCAGTAATATGAATATATTGTGTTTAAGTTTGAAGCATATCACTTGTGAGTTGCGATACCAATGTCTTATATTGGGTTGTAGAACAATGGAAGCACAATTCGTCGTGGCGAAGCAAAAACTAAGTTGTCCCGAAGCAAAAACTGTATAAGTGATTAGTGTCTTATGTCTGCTTCATTCAGCTACCTGTGAAGCATATAGTTTACTAATGTTTGAAGCATGCTTAGCGTTTGGCAGGAAACTCAGAATTTATGAAACTTGCGGCATTTGACTAGTGGTAGTGGGTAAAAGAAACATCATTCTTGTGCATAAGAAGCTGAATGTTGGATACAAAACTGATAAGCACTTGAAACAGATATATTACATGTGCAAAGTAACACCGGCGTCTGTTTCAAAAATAGTTACTCCCTTTGACCCATATTATTAGTTGACTCAAATTTATTTAGATTCGAATATATCTAGTAGTAAAACATGTTTAGATACATTTGAATCTAGACAAATCCATGTCAACTAATATAAGTCGGAGGGAGTACCTATATTTTAATAAAAATGTGATTCAACCATGTTTCCATCTGACACTCGTCAGTGTAGAGATCATTAACGAAAACGGCTGGCCGGCGGCATATAGCAGAGGATGCAAGCTAGGGGCATGCTATAGTCGAATACCGACGTTAAGATAGAGGCGGTCGTTGACAAGGACTAGCACGCTGCCTGTGGGATGAGCACGATGTCACAACTGTCAGATCCTATGCGATGTCGCAAAGGTACCATGTACGACATGGCCGGAGAATAGACAGCTACCATGCCACGCCGTCAAATCAGCACAACGGCGTCGAACACGCGAACCGATCAGTGGAAGCAGCCTCTAGCCTGCGCTTCGTCAGCGTGGAAGGGAACCCCAATGAAACCGCAGTCGCCATCGTGCAGGCCTGGCCTTGGCGGCCGCCACCCTCTAGCCCTCTACGCGTCTGCCGCTGGAGCCTCCTTTTCCTCGCCATTGATACCGACAAGCTTGTCGGCCTCCTCCTCCACCATGCCGGCGCCGGTAATCAGCGATGCCCTGACGGTGATCTTCCGCGGCAGATAGACATGGGCGCCGATGAGTTGATCAAGGAGGAGGTTATTGGCGACGAAAAGAGAAGAATCGTAGTGGTGACGGAGTTACCATATGGTGTCGAGCAATGACTTGATTTGTGGAAACGCATAAACCACGCCTGCCATAATTATTAGGAGGTCCGGAATTAACGGGTGGAAGCAAATCCTGAAAATCTCGGCCCCGTTTGATGAAAATAAGATGAACGGCCCCGGATGGGCCCGACGATGGTTTCCCATCGGCCTATGGTATGTAGTATTTACCATATCTTTATATGGTGTTTATCATCTCACACATGTATTAGAGTTTTCCTTTAAATACATATTATTCGGAACTAATGCAATTATAGCACATAACGATAAACTTAATTATAAAACAGAAAAATGAATAATAACACATTTATTATTGCCTTTAGGGCATATTTTCCATGAGCCAAATAGTAGTGATAAAGCTAAACAAAATAAATATAATATTGTATCCATTTCACAACAGACATATTAAAGTTGCTCGACCTCTCTCATCTTGATTATCTATATAAATATATTGTTGAACAAGACAAAGAAAGTACATCATTACATTGTTATGAATATAATCTATACTTTTATTTTTAATTAAAAACTAGCAACATATATTCATATAAACAATGGTCACATTTGCAGCCTGGAGACTATCCATGTCTTAAACGTCAAATATTTCATAACACAACCAGAATGTAACGCAAATGAGAGGGGAGAATAAAAAAAATAAAAGTGGAAATTGTTTCTTAGTCAACCTACCTGATAAAAAAGATAAATTATTTCACTTATCTTTATTAAGTGAATTAATTTTTATTCAAATAGGACATAAACTTTATATGGTTGTTTCTCATGTAGATCTTAATTATTATCTAGACCACATACTATAATGTTTCAAATTGAAAAACTAATACCAACCAACAACATTCTAAATGTTAACCTTGCAAATTGATCTAACATTGCATAAAAACAATCGCCTAACTCATGGATTGGAGGTCTGATACAAGGTATAAATGATACATATGTTAGTTAGTGTGGTGCTTTTGGAGACGAAGCGTAGCAATGTCCATAAATTAAAGATGATTAATATTTTTTTCATATAACATGTAATTATTGTGGTTATAAAACATATTATTTATCTCACGTAACTAGATTTTAACAAATTTATATATATTTTTCTAACTCATTTCAAGAAACCAAAAGTTGTTGCCCTCGCAACTAGTTACATGAAAATAGTTCAAGCGTTTTTTACACAATGCAGTGATATGCACAACAAGAGAACAAGGAGGCATATTTTTTGTCACACCAGTTGAAAATTATAATACTTCCTCCGACCCATATTAGTTGACTCAAATTTGTTTAGATTTTAATAAATCTAGACACTATTTACTATATGGATTCATCCAAATTTTGACAAATCCAAGTCAACCAATATGGGTCGGAGGGAGTAGTACTATAGTTGTCATATTAATAGTGCACAGTTATGGCGATAATCATAGATGGTTATCATATAACTTTTTTTACACTAGTTTAGTCATTACAATGATATGCACATTTAGAAAGCGGGTGTCCAAGACCTAAGATATGATATGATCCCACACAAAGTAGTATCATGTAGCCTTGCAACTTTGCAAAATGGCACACATGAACCTTGCAACCAGGTAATTATAATCTCACGGAGTGGTGTATGATCTTGCAAGTTAGTGATAACAATATCGGATTGATTTTTTTTTTCAAAACATGCTAACATGGGATTTAGTTTCTATCGATTAAGCCAATGGTGAAAACAGAACGTCAACCGGGTTAGCGTTTGAAGATATAATAAATTTTTATAAAGATGTAAAACTAAGACAAAAAAATAAGAGTGAATTCCACTTTTTACCTTCTATTTGTGCATTTGAGACACTAATTATCCTATTTAGTAGAAGTTGTACCTGAATGTTCTATTTAAGAAATTTCTAAGCATGATTTTGTCATGTTTTAGTATTCAACATGTGTTCTTGGACAAGGCTGACATATTAGGACGATGTGCCGCCACAAAATATGTCAAGATCGGAGGAGATCGCCGTCGATCATATCTACCCTTCTCTGCACCAAATGTTCTATTCTTTGTTGCCATCTCGATAATTTTAAAGTTCAATCGTCACCTCACACCTTGTCCAATAGATATGCATCAGAAAATAAGGGTTTAAAGTTTCCAAACATGGTAATTTAGATAAAATTTTACTATATAGGGTATTTAGTGTCACAAATGCACAAATAGAAGATAAAAAGTGGAATTCACTCAAAAAATAAATTATACCATATCTTGATGCATAAATGCATGTGAGGGGAGCAGAGCCGCCACACCACGAAGCAGACAACTGATCCATTTTTCCATCTATAGTGATTGCTACTGAGCCCTCGATAGGATATTCTCAGGTCCAAACAATTAAATTATCATGATTTTTTTTCCAACCGAGCTAGACATTTCCATTAGTTACTCAACGGAAATACAAAGTTCACTATAAACGGCAATTAAAGAGATAGAGAAAAGGAGGGGATAGCGAGTTGGGGCACTAGTAGCAAACCTGTTGTTACAAACGAAAGAAAACATCAGCCGCTAGCCTCATCAGCTTCCTTGTACGTTCGATCAAGTTCTCTTTGTCTTCCCCAGCTTATAAATCTGCCCAGTGCTTTTCGGTCTCTGCTTATGCATGATTACGAGGAGCCGAACCGCCCGCCCCCGCGTCGCCCTTCCCTGGCGACACGGGGAAACCCTAGCCGCCGCCGCTAGAGGCGGCCCTCCTCGCCCTCCTCCGCGTCGCCGCCGCCGGAGGGGCCGCCGGCGAAGCCATGCGTGCCCCAGGGATGGAGGCGGCGGGGCGTCTTGCCCTTTTTCGGGCGCGAGGGTGCTCTGTAGGCGGAGGGCACTAGCGGTGGTGTCGTCGGAGGGAGCTGCGGTGGGGGCTTGCGGGAGGTGCGTCGCGGCCTGGAGGGTTCGGCGGTGGTGCGCCGGCCTAGGGGGTCCTGCGGCTTGCGCCGAAGGGTGGGCTCGATCTGGGCCCTGGTTGGGCCGGGCGGGCCTCGGCCATGGCGCCCCTCCTATGGTAGTAGGGATCCCGTTCCCGCGGGCTCGGGCTTGGTTTCGTTCTGGGCGGCATCGACGGCGGTGGTGGCCTGCGAGGGACCGGGCGCCGCTTCTCTAGGTTGCGGGAGCATGCGGAGGAGAGTGCTGATCTGGGTTGCTCGCGGCGTTGGAGATGCTGCTCCGCTTGCCGGCAAGGATGGTGCTGCGGCGCGTGGTTGGAGGCTCGTCGCGGCGGCACGAGCTCGTTGGCGTCGGTGTTGATGCTGGGCGAAGGATGGCGTCGTGCGGAGGATGGCGGTGGCTTCGGTCTTTAGTCCCGCTCGCTGTGGCGGCTGCTCGGTTTCTTCTTTCTTCTGGGCAGCGGTGATGATCCGGACGGCGGCTTTCGTTACGGTAACGGGGAGCCTAGGCGTGGCGGCATGCGGGATGCTGGATCTGGCTGCTCCTTTCTGAGGCTTCGACGACGAACGCCGTGACGTGGTTTGGTGTGGTGGTTTGGCCGGTCCTTGCGAGGCGGGCGTGTGGTTTGCGACTCATTGCTGGGCGAAAGCCTGGTCCTGGCGGCTGGCTAGGACCGACGATGGCGACGCCTTTGGGCGTCGTGTGCTTCTTGAAGTCGTCGTCGGAGCAGTGTGTTCGCTCCTCCACCCGGGTTATCCAGGGGAAACCCTTGATCCCTAGCGGGTTCGGGCGAGTGCGGCGCTCCTGCGTCGTTTTGCCTCTTGAGGCCTCGTTTTGGATGTTCGGCCGGCCGGAGGGACCTGTGGAGTGTGGTGGTGGTTGGTGTTTTTCGTCTTCAGCTAGAAGGAGCACGGCCCCGGGTCGGCGTGGATGTCGGAGTGGCGGCTCCGGCCTTTGTCTCTGCCTTGTTGCGTTGAGGTGTTTGTGTTTTAGGTGTTGACCTTGTTCGCTTGGGCGTCTTGGGCGTCGACCTGTGTGGAGCGCGGCCTCGGGGCCGGCGTGTTGTGTCGAGTTATATCGGTTTTTGGCCAATTTTTCTCATAAACTGTCATTTTCTCTTCTACTATATCAATGAAAAGGCAACTCTTTTGCCTCGTTTCAAGAAAAAAAATCTGCCCAGTATAACAGGAAGGAGCACATAGTGAACACGGCATCGATAGTCGATAGGGATCCTCAGCACACAGTCATCAAAATTGACCTTATTCCACAAGTTATATCACCTACTGTAACTCAGGCGACCTCATTGTGGGCGCAGTTCTTCCTCTTGTTGTACACGAACAGCACGGATGAATGGTAGAGCTGTAGAAGACAGTGAGCTTTTTTTGGTCCAGGTCCCTGAAGTGACTCCACTGGACATGTGCAATATGTGAATTCTGACCAGAAATCTCCACTGCAGCGCCTTACCGGTGATAGTACTTACCATATGTGAACTCACAAGGATAAAGATGTTTTGTGATCTAAATAATCGCAACTACTCCATATATTTTTTTAAACAACCACCAACAGTTTTATTCCTCAGACGAAATGAGTCCTGAATTTACAATGTTACTCAGAAAATTAGGAACAAAAGCAAAAGTCTGAAGCTAGCGAGCACTCTTGATAGTATATCCCTCCACGCGAAGGACACGCTCCGGTATTTCCTTGGTTGCATCTCTGCATCCACAGCTCCAACACAACCTGAGTCCGTCCGTCTCCAAATAAAACTACCTTGCAAGCAATAAGTTCGACTGTGAACCGACCAACGATGTTGATGTACATCTTCTACAGGCCGCAGCAGCAAAAGCTCCTGTATGGTATGGTATTGGTCCCTAGCTACTAGTCCTGCCCATGCCACACCTCAGGACAGATCCAAAACACCATCAGAATTAGATTTCAGAACATGGGCAGCTGGAGGTTGGTTCAGAATTTCTACCAGAACTTAGGGTTCAAATACAAAATTTACATTTTTCTATGCAAACTACTAGGATTAAGTTCATTTTTAGTTATGAAATAATACAAATAAACAGTATGCTAAAACACCCGGTTGGTTCTTACGAACATATACTCTTAATTCATAGAAGACGTAGAAGGTAAAAAAGCATAGTAAACGACATATCTAGCTACCCGCGCATTTGCACGGGCCCTTGTGCTAGTTCTGAAAAAAAACAAGGTTGAATTTTCGAACACTAGAAGCTATTGAAGTCCTTGATGCAGCAATCCGAATATCACAATAATCACCACAGGGTGCAAAGAGATCATAAACATCGAAGTTCTTTGTGAATAAACCGAAAATGACAGTAACTGGATCAGATTGTACCCGAACAAATAAAGACGAATGATCCAACACCAGAAGTATTCATAAACTAAGCCACTGTTTCTTCCATAATATCAATGAAATGTAGAGATGTCTGTTTTTTGTCCAAAAAAGTATATGTTCCAACTTCACTCGCATCAGAGTAGTTTACCTAATCTGTGGATATACTAGCACTTCAAATATCCGAGGATAAATAACATGAAACCATAAGAATTAGGACAGATATTGTACTCTTGAATAATTTTTCACTGCCAAACAGAGAAATAAAGCAAGAGAAGGAGCCCTGCCAATTTACCAACACGGACTACACTTATACCAAAGAAGCACTAACACCAGTAGGGGCAGCCACGCTTGAGATGTACATTTAGAAGGTGTTTGCGTAGATTCTCATAATCCCGTTTGCCCTATCAGATTCTGCCTATTTTAGTGTTTGTTTGATGCGTTTTTTATATACTTTGGTTTCATGTCTGACTTTCTACGGTAGATTATAAAAAAACATAACTCGGTGGAATAGTGCATCTAATAAGCCCTTAGGTGTCTAGTGAATCTAATAAGCCCTTGACAAAGGCCGAGCTGTTCCAAGTCGATCCGATCCAACGACCCATATGCAGAAATGCTCAAAGGCATCATATCTCTGAACCCGATACCCCCTGGCCTTTTCTACTCCCTAACTTGTCCCAGCTGAAGTTGTTTTATCTCTATGCATTTGTAGCGACTATGTTCAGAATTCCATAGACATCATCCATTATGTTTTACAGATCGAAAGTCATTTTATGAAGTGGACCACACCTAGCTAGTTTTATTCTTGTATTACGAATAGTGATTTCCTGTGTACTCTGTCTATGCTTATTGGTGAAAGCTTTGCTAAATTTAATCTTACTTGGATACATTCACAGGGTAACGATGGATGCAGCTGGCCCATGGCCCATTGGCATCGGGCGATGGTCGGGTGCATACCCACACGGCTGTGTTGCACTTGTACCCGGCTCCTAACCCGATCATCCACACTCTGTCACCCTTTTGCATTCGGCCCTTAGCCTCGATGCACGCCAACTCGTAGAACACAGACGAACTTGATTGGTTCCCAAACCGATGCAGTGTCATACGCGATGGCTCGACATGCCTGTCAGATAGATTGAGGCCAAGTTGTACCGAGTTGATCACTGCCGGTCCACCAACGTGTATGCAAAAGTGCTCAAACGCCGTCGTGAAGTCGGGGACGTATGGCCTGATCTTCCTCCCATGGAGCACCTTCCTCGCTGCGGAGAAGAGAAAATACTGGAACAACTCTGAGGTTGGTAGGACAAGTGGTCCTACTGTGGTGATGTTGCCTTGAGCGCGTCTCCAGCGATGGCCATCAGGTCTTTCGATAGAGTGATCCCCCTGTTTCCCTCGCAATCTTCCTCTTGGTAAACACACCTGTAAGCATCATCATCCGCACCGGATATCGTCCGAGCTTGAACCGAGCCTTGAGGCTACAAGTGGATAACAACTTGGCACTGCCACCCATGCGAAACAGGATGTTCACCAAGTGCATGGAGCGCGTGTTCCCTCTGTAGTAGTGCGGGCCAAGAGTCTCGGTGGACACCACCAACACGTGAGATCCCAAAGGAGGGTCCTGTAAGATGTTCTTCGCGAACCCCACTGCGGTCACCCCCGCACTGCATCCCATTCCGGAGAGGTTGATGACGCGGATGTCAGCTCGCAGCCTGTACCTGTTCATGATCCTGTCAGCGTTGGATGGCACTGGGCAAAAGCCACTGCAGTTGGTGATTAGGACGTCGATCGCATCAAGCTTGATGCCTGTCTTGGCCAATAGGTCATCGATTGTTGAGAAGACGACCAGCTCCGCCTCAGCACGAGCATCATCTAGCGAGCAGTATGGATCTATATATTGATGTGTGTCGGTGGTCGCCGTGTCTCTTCACCCATGCCTGAGAGCTCAAGCAGACGTGCTATGAAGTCAACAGTGGAATCGCTGAAGAACGGTGAGAGGCGTGCATATGCTCAAGGACGCTGGACTTTGGGATTCGATAAATGTCTTCAGGTTTGAAGCATGTGTAGTCAACAAGATACACGGTTCTAGGACGGCGCAGGAGGTAGAAGGTAACCATGGAAGCTGAAAGAATAACAATCAAGAATAAGTTGATGGGCCGGAGAGCACACAATTGGGAAGCAAGCTCGCCTACAGTGGCAACTGGTAGAAGGAGGGTGGCAGCTGCTAGTTTCATCGTGGTGTTTGTGAGCAGTAAGTTTTTGGTAGCCAGATTGTATATTGGTTTCAGGCGCTTTAGATGAGGACACAAGGTCATGCTGTTGGAGGTAACTGGTGAAGATGGCCTGGGGTAGGGGAGAACAGCAAGGGTGGGGGGAGTTTTATAGGACACAATCGCTATCGCACCGGTGCAACTTTCTTAGCACCCTATTTCTCATTTCAGCTACATTCTTACATCACAACGTCGTGGAAGAAATATGCATACATCACATCTAGATCAAACAAAATTCAATAGTACAATCCAACTACTGAACCATATGTTCACATCATGTTTTTCATGTAGCACAAGAGTGTGGACTGTTGCCCATGTTTTCACATGATACATGAGCACTTTAAATTTCTGATAATCAAGAAGCTACTGAACATAAATGTTGAAGAGACAGCTCTTTTACTGTTAGATACGGCCAATCTAATTACTTAAACTCCTCCGAGAAAGCAAAATTTTAAGAATCTCAGATTGAAAATCCAAAAAACGAGACTTTATGGCTTCTGTTACAGAGTGGGTTATATACTCAATAAGTGGGTACTTATTCGGGGGAAGTCTAATAATAACCTATGTCCGTATGCATCCTTATGTGACTTTTCACACTTAAACAGAGAACTCATGGTATCTAATAATGTCGATTTAGGTCATATATACTCTATACAAAAGAATATATCATTTCTTTTTCTGAACTTAATAACCCTTGTTTTTTCCAATACGCATTCACAGTAGTAGCTTGAAGGGCTTGCGGTTGTCTTAATCTGTTTTGAAACCGCGAAACTGTCTAAATGTCCAGTGTGTCGTCAGGTGTGCCTCCAGGGCTCCAAGTCTCCAACTATCAACTGATTATCTAGTTGCACAGTAGAAATTCCTTCCTCGGAGTGTTAGATTGATCTCTACCGCGCGAGTCCAACGACTCGAACGGGATCCCTATCCGCGCCCTGATTGGGGGCGCCCAACCTCCTCATGGTTGGTGGGCCCTGTCTGTAACACCCTCGCCTGATAAGACCGAGTTCATGTGTATAGTGTCAATCTCTGGATCGGTTCACTGGCACACACAGTACAGATGAATACCAAAGAATTTAACAGTGCATCATAAATAACGAATTGATCTAGAATTTACAATTATTAAAATAAATCTTAGCACGCAGGCTAGCTCAAATAGTTCAATAGCAAACAGAAGATTAAATATGTAGTAGACTCCATCTTCAATTGCCCACAAGCGAACAAATATTGAGTGGAGTACCGCAACCTAGTCGATCACTCAGAATCAGAATAACAACCTGCAACATAAAACGTAGCAGCCCCGAAGGGTCAATACATGGAATGTATGGCAAGTAGAGCTATTAAAGGAGACAATAAAAACCTAGCATCACATGCATATTTGGAAAGTGGAGTTGTGGCTAGCTTGCATTTGCAAATACCTTTGTCCTACTTTCATAAACAATTTTGTCTTTCTTTGAAAAAGATCCCAATTAAGTTAACCCATCAACATTAAAGCAACTAGAAAATTGGAATGAGCGAGAAACATGTCATGGACTCAATATCAAGCAACTCAGATGTCCATAACCGGGGACACGGCTAATCGATTAGTTTATACACCCTGTAGAGGTTAGTACACTTTAACCATGTGACTTGGCCAACCCAGTTCGTACCACCATTCTCATATTGGGTGATGATAGGGAGAAGTCCAAGAAGGGACCGTTCGAGAAGTAGCTCCCCAAACCCGACACGCACCGGTCCAACCTACCAAAATTCTACATCTCTGGATATATGGGTTCAAGTTATCACAACCTACTGAGTCCAACCAACCGTCCATTCCATTATTGGCACATGGTTGTACATGTAAGCTACAACATAAAGAAGTTAATCATTTTCTCTTGATACCTGGGTGCCTTTCCGCAATGATATCACCAAAATTTTCAATCCCATCACACCCAGGAGGTTCATTGATTAAGTTGTTTTTAGTTTTCGCAAACCAACACATTTAGAAACAACCTTCAGTGATGTAACCTAGCCCTCGTTCATCATAGCATGGCTAAGCACATCTACCAACGGTGGCTCATCTACAGAAAAATCCTACCACATAATACGACATAGCATAGCGATAGTAATTCCCTACACATGCGTCTACAAAATACACGACAATGCATTGAAAATAGTAGGACAACATCATGAACAAAGTAGCTTCTACTTGCCTTGATTGTAGTTGAAGTCGTTCAAGCACTCGTTGCAATCACACACTTTCACTCCTCGCAATCTATCGAGCAAACAATTGCATACAACATAAACAATAGCATATAGAAATCAAACAAATGCAACAAATGCATGCATGCCAATTTAATAAGTCACAATGGTTGTTATTTTAGTTCTCTAAACAATACTGAAGTATATGATGCATGCAAGAGATTGATTGATGCAATAAAGTATTTGTTATTAATAATTACTTGCCAATATAGAGGTTTTAGTAGTTCTATTAAAACTTCTGCTTTACTTGTCGCATTAAATTTGGTTCTGATGTGTACTGGATAGGGGATGTTAATATGAAGCAGTAGGCGTTGGATTCACCCTAATCGGTTGTAGCATCCCAGTTGTCTAACACCTGTAATGCTACTTGTTATAATAATAAAAAGGGCCACTTCCAACATATAATTGCTGCATCATTATCATATCATGCTCATGTCATCATGCCACCTTGCATTTGAGCATCATACAAAACCCTTTTCTTGTTTGGTTCTTATCTCATGTGTATTATTAATTGTAATTGCCTCTTGATATTTTATTTGGCTCTTGATATATTGTTAAATGCCCAAGTTGAGTTGGGGGCATATCTCTTCTAAACTCCACCACCTTTCTTTCACCACCTTATATTCCACCATCCAATTAATATGAGCTTGGCATTTTATTTTGGGTTATCTCTGGCTCATGTTGGTTGGTTGGATTCCACCCATAATCTTTGGCTTGGCCTTTGCCCACCTTTTGGGGAATGCAAGGATTAATGCCACGTGAAATAATGTTGTTTTCACAATATAACCACATGGCAAATATTGTTGCATGGGCCATGCAAGTGCCACCCTTTTCTTGGCTTTGGGAATGTTTTAGCTTTGTTTGCATGGATCACCTCTCCTTTGTTTAAATCTTGTGTTGGCTTGTAGTATTCTTCACCATATCATCTAAACCTCTATCCCCATCTCCATGCACACACATGTGATCATGTGTGAGCATAAGGACAACCCCATCACCACATCTCTCTCCCTTTTCCTTGTTTTGTTTTGTGTGATCTTGTCCAAGCATGCATGATCAAGCAAGTACCACCTCCCTCTATCTACCCCCCCCTCTTAGCTAAACCCTAAAACCTACCCCATGCCACCTCCCCATCCTACCTAAACAAAACCCTAATCTACATTCCCCCTAAACAAAACCCTAAGTACCTCTTTTCTCCTTTCTAGCTTCCTAGCATGATCACACCAAACCCTGCCCCAGCTCGCCTCCCCCTCTCTCTACCTGCTGGAACCACCTAGCTACCCCCCAACCAGCCCTAAGGCAAACCCTGGCCCGAGCCAGCCCCTAACCAGCTAGCTCGAGCACCTCCCTTTCCTCTCTGTTCTCTCTGCCTAGAAGCCCCACCGAGCTGCCCTTTCCCCCTTGGCCTCGCCCTGGACCCACCTGGAAGCCCCGCTACCTGCCTAGCCGTACCAGACACGTGAAGGGGTGGAGAAAAGGTGGCCGAGGCCATCCTTATCGCCAGCTCCCCCACACGGCGGCCACGGCACCCCCTTTCCCCCCTCTGGCTTTATCTACCCCTCCCTCGACCTACCCTGCCCCCAGATCCAACCCTGAGTCCTCCTCCCTCCCCTCTCCCCTCACCTCGCCACCGTCTACCTCCGAACGCCGGCCGCCGTCGGGTCCCGCTCGTCGTCATCGATCCAGGAGGCGCAGGCGGGAGAGAGTGTGTCGGCGTGGACGCGTGGAACCTCTGCGACGCACAGACCCGAGCGAGGAGGTAGCCCCAGATCGGACCCGGCGTGACCGACAAACCCTAACCTCGCCAAGCGTGTCTGCATCCTCGTCGATCGCCTGCACCCCAAGCCTCGCCACCGCCACCAACACCACCGCGGTAAGCCCCTGACCCCCCTAGACATGCTCTGGCCCCGCCTCGTTTCCTGCCGACGGCGATCGTTTCGCCGAGCACACCGCGTGCACCGGCGAGCGTGCACCTGCCAGACCGTATCTGCGCGCGAGAACCTTTTCTAGCCGCCTCCCTCCTTCCTGTCAACAAACCCCAGCCCGGTGGTTGCCGCCATTGGCCGCGTCGCGGTCGCGGATCGAGCAGCCCGCCCCTTTTTTCCTCCGCGCGGTGTTCGTTTTCAGTTAAATCGGCGAAGAAGATCCACGATGAGTATGCTTTTGCAGATAACCCCCGCTCCCTTTTTCCCTCAACCCGCTCCCCTACACCCACATCGATTATCTTTGTTTTGCAAAAGGATCTGTGCAAACCTGTTAATCAACCCGCGGTCCTCCTTCCTCCCAGCCACTGGCGTATGGGTCCAGATGAGCCTGGCCCCACATGTCTGCGACTAGGGCTAGGCTGGCCTGAGTGTTTAACGTTTTTCAGGTTCTGTTTAAATTCAAAACTAACTGAATTTAATTCAAATTCAAATCTCAATTCAGATTTAAATAACTTTTCATGTATAAAACCAAATAATGCAAATGATATATGTTTTGAGATCAGGAAAATGAGAGGATTCCAAATATGCCATCCAATTTGCCTTTTGCACATTTAAAATTACAAGTTTGTTCAAATTACCACAAATGCCACTAGAACTAAAATAATTAATAACTTTTGATTTATAATTCCAAATTTAGCAAATGATATGTCTAAAATGATCAGCTCGACGAGACCTTTCTGTTTATGCCATCCATAACTTCAATTGCAGCATGCATCATATAAAAATATAGGGTACAGCAAAGGTTATGACAACAAAATGTGAACCAAAACCCCATTAAAATGTTGTTACTTGTCTTCCACACCTCACCATGCCATGCTACCTTATTGCCATGTAAATTGTGCATCATTCATCATGGCATGATTGTTTGCTTGACGCATCTTATTCATATGCTTGTGCTCTATATTCATGTTGGCCTTGTTTGTTTGGTTTTCTCGGATAGACACCTTGAGGGTTATATCAAGAGAACCAGAGCACTACCAGATCCGTCCCTTGCTTCAATCGAGATATCGCAAGCACTTCCACATGCTTGCATACATACAGTACCTATTGCCTCTATCTTATTCTTGCATCATTGAGTCGCGATTGCATTAAATTGAATCCCAAGTATGCATAGCCTTTACTTTTAAACCCCACCAAGCTTGTTCCTCCATCCCATGAGCCACTACTATAGGAGTTGTTTGGGCCAAGCGAGTCGTAGAACAGCATGTGCAGGGTATGTGAGAGTCTGTTGAATAATGAGGTACCTAAACAACTGAACCTGAGTAGTAGTGGGATAACTAAAGAAAGTGGCACCGGTGAGCAACATCTGCTATTTGGTTTTTCCTGCTCACTTGTGTCCCGTAAGACCCCGAGTACTTGATTCCTGTTCCTTGATTTATCGCGCTATCCACATCCGGGAGGTATATGGGACCCCCCTGAGCCAGAGCTTGATTCCGTCTTATTTCTTGGGGCCACAAACTAGTTTGAGGTTTTATTTACTATCCTGTACTTATGCCATGATATTTTCTGTACTTAATTTGTGCGAGGAGCACACTGTACTGTTTAGGTAAGCGGATTGATTATGCGGTATCGACAAGCCCAGCCACACTTTCGGGTTCCCAGTCGCTTACAGCCATTGTCGCAAACCTTGAGTCCGTCTCGGGGCTTGCTTACTCCGTTGCGGGATCTACTCAATGGGGTGGCCCCCTGAAATATTTCTGAATCTTGTGATTGTTCAGTCGTGAAAGCCTCGTTGGGTTTTGATTTGGTTTTTCCGAGGTTGATCGAGCGTGTGTTGCTATTGGTGCACCCGGCGGGTAAAACTTTCAAAGCCGTGTCGCGGATATGGACGACTTGGAGCACAGTTTCTCGATCATAGACAAGCATAACTAAAGTACCGCCTTAATTTGACTAAGTAATTTGACTAGTAAATAGCGCAATACTCATGGAATGGTTAATAAAATTGCCAACGGATGGGGGTTGTTCGTCCGCTTCCTTGTTGGTAGCGAGGAGGATGGATCGATGAGATTACCATTATAACTGTTGTTCTTAATTCACGGACATCCGCTATCATTGGTTAGGCGGATGGTTAGCGTTATCTGAGAATTGCTAGGGTTTATCTTTCGCTGCAATTCGTCACCCAGTTGTGTCCCCTTTAGCGGCATTAAGACTTCTGAGTACCCTTAGGGTCTCACACGATAAATTATTGGTTCGGATGGACGGTACCTTCAGGGCGGATCTTTGGGTGGAAGAAGCCGAGGACATGGGCAACGATCGTTCGGTGTAGAGATTCCGGGAACGGGGATCCGTGAGACCTGTAGTTGGGATGTGCTTATTTCTATGGCATCTTATGCCGATTTGCTTCTTATCTGTACTCGGATTTTGTTGCCGCTTCCGCATGATACTCTGATGTGTGTTGTATGAGGAAGTATCCTAAAATATAGATCTATCTAGGTCATTTGAATCTTGCCGTATGGCGTTGCTATATTTCCTTTCTTTCTAGATGGTATGGCTCTGATGTACTCTTGTATGGTGGCTTGCGTACATACCCACTTGTGTACATAGTTGATCCCTTCTTTGCCGATTCACGCCGCCGTCTGAGTCCGTTGAGAGGGTAGTGGTTGGGACGTCCGAAAGGACTACCAGTGAGTGGCTTTTGGGGCCCCACCGTACTATTTCAACCACTACCACTCATCCAGGCTTGTATCTAGGAGCGTAATTCACCGAGGTAGTTGCAATTGGTATCAGAGCCATCCCGACCTTGAGTTTCAACAAGCAGTCGTTGTCGATCTAGCAAATATTTTGGTAGTTATGTATACTAGGGAAAAACAAAGCGCGAGTAGGACTGCTTCCACTTTTCTTACCCTCCCACCCTTTTCTGGTAAGGAAGTGCAACGTTTTCAATCCTCGTCTCAAGATTCAAACTAGGATTCACGTGTTCTGGGTTTCCGTAGTACCATAGGTTGTGTGTGTGTGTGTGTGTAATCCCTTGTCTATCTGTTGCATCCAAGTTGTTATCTTATCGCCTTTGGGTATCAACTGTTGGTACATTCCATACCGAGTGCTTTTGCAAACCGACGCAATCTATCTCCTCTTTGTATCCGACGCTATCTTGTTTGGGGTGTTCGTTTCGTAGATACCAATCTTTAGGTTTCGTCGTGAGAAGAAGGGTTAGGATATGTGTTCCACTTGTTCATGTCGGAGTAATGATTTAAGTGCGGGATGGAGTCGCGACCATACCACTACTTTTATCATTCGCTTTTGTATATTGAATCGGTAGAGTCACTAATCTTGATTCATTAAGTAATTTTAGCATCTATTGGTATTTTAATGCGAAATTTGTGGAAAATTTTTCTTTGATATATTTGTGTACCACACTCCTTTTTTCGTGTGCGATATGCTTAATATCTTTTAGGTGCTATGAACTTTGTTGATATTTTAATATCATCTTAGTAAATTGTATCCTTTAATCTTGGTTAATTCCATCTTGGTACTATTTTGGATTATTATCATTCTCCATTATAATCTTGACTTGAGTTTATATCAATGACGGGATGGCTCCACCACTGCATCAAGAGGACATACCTCCGGCGGGCTCAATGTCAAACATCGCTAATGCTTTGGCGCTATGCAAGAGAACCAGACGCTTTGAGGAGAGCGTCAGAAGAAACGAGTTTGCTCCACTTCCTCCACCTCCCAAGCGTGGAGACATCAAGAGCTTCCTCAAGTTCAACCCTCGTCAGTTTGATGTGTCTGACCGACCTCTTGACGCGGATGATTGGCTGCGTGAGATCTCAAGGCTGCTCGAGACTGCTGATGTTCCGGAACAGGAGTGGGTCAAGTGTGCTACTCACCTTCTCAAGGGAGATGCAGCTCTTTGGTGGGAAAATTACTTGAAGGCAAGCTGCACTGGGCTCCAGCCAACTTGGGAAAGGTTCACTGGAGCGTTCAAAGCGGTTTCTCTCGAGATTGTGATGGAAAGGATGAAGGAGGCTTTCCTCAACTGAAGCGTGGAAATGATAACGCCAACACCTATATCAGAACTTCATGAATCTCTCGTTATGGTGGTGATGAGGTATGTCGATGACAAGAAGAAGCGAAAAAGGTTCGGGCAAGGGCTCAATGCGTCGATCAAGTATGCAATCACGCATGCAAGACCGCAACCTTCTGGAACTACAGACACAACACTGCAAGAGGAGGCAAGCGAGCAAATGTTCGAGGAGTCCAAGAAACACGAGGATGCATCAAGCTCTGCAGTTATGGCAGCTCCTTCTAAGCGGCGTGTCTGGGTTCCTAACACCCCACCGTCGCTTCCGGCTCCACCAAGACCTGTGAGTTTCACGTCAAGGCCACCAAACTTCACCACTGCAGCTCCCAGGGGCTACAACCACCACTACCCTGGAGCGCCTGGCGGAGTCCCTGGCTACTCTGCTCCACGTCCTCATGGTGCTTGTTTCACATGTGGAGATCATGGACATCCCAGCTGGAACTGTCCAATGAAGAACAAAGCTCTCCCTCCACCCCCGCCAAGATCTGCAACAAGCTCTCCTTCGGTTCGTGCACCACCGCCTCGGGCTCTCAACATCAACACTAAGCCCGGGTCTGCGGTTGTTCGTGCTAACTGCGTCAACGCCTCTCAAGCTGAGCTCGCACCTGGAGTTGTGATGGGTATGCTTTCCGTTAACTCAGTCCCTGCACGAGTTCTCTTTGATTCTGGTGCATCACATTCTTTTGTTTCTATAAAGTTTGCAAGTGAGAATGGGTTAGCGTCAGATCCTCTTCCCAAGCGGTTAATGGTTCTTTCTCCTGGAGCAACAATGGCAGCTTCTAAAATCAGTCATGGCAATCAAATTGAGATTGGTGGTTCCTCATTCTTGGCTTCTTTAATTGTTCTGGGCGACTCTGATATTGATGTCATCTCTGGCATGGATTGGTTGACAGCAAATGCAGCTGTGATTGATTGTGCTGAACGCTCAGTGTCTCTAAAGATTCCTGAAGGCCATATAGTCTTTTCTCCAAGTCTGACTCCTGCTGTCCAGCTCTTTTCCTTGGCGGCTCTGAATGATGATGTTATGCAAGCTATTGAGTGTACCGATGGTCTGTGAGTTCCCGGATGTCTTTCTGAAGAGTTGCGGGTATGCCTCCGGATCGCGAGGTTGAATTCGTGATTGAGCTTGAACACAGGGCTCCTATCTCCAAGCGGCCATATAAAATGGGTCCTTCGAGTTGGCGGAACTCAAGCGACAACTTGATGAACAAGAGAAGTTGGGTTTCATTCAACACAACACTTCTTCTTGGGGTAGCCCAACAATCTTTGTGAAGAAGCGTGGAGAACCGATAGGCTATGTGTTGACTACGGGCTCTCAATGCTAAAACCATCAAGAACAAATATCCTCTCCCTCGGATAAATGATCTTTTGATCAGTGGCGGAGCTGTGGTGTTCTCTAAGCTGGACTTGAGAAGTGGTTATCACCAAATCAAAATTCGCAGAAGATGTGCCCAAAACAGCTTTCACCACCGCTATGGCTGTGAGTACACGGTCATGTCTTTCGGACTCACCAACGCTTTGCTACCTTCTCGAGGCTGATGAACTCAGTTTTCATGGAATACTGGATAAATTTGTTGTGGTATATCTGGATGACATTCGGGTCTATTCCAAGTCAAGGAGGAGCATGAAGAACACTGCGGTGTGTCTTAAACAAGCTTCGTGAGAACCGCTTGTATGCAAAGTTCTCAAAGTGTGAGTTTTGGCTGCTGAAGTAACATACAGGTCATGTTATCTACGCCAAGGGCATTGCAACAACCCGAAACCGTGAAGACAATAGTTGAATGGCTTCCTCTGCTAATGTCAAGGAAGTGCGGAGTTTTCTCGGCTTGGCTAGCTATTATTGTCGCTTTGTTCGAACTTCTCAAGATAGCAAAGCCTCTTACCGATCTTCTCAAGAAAGGCAAGAAGTACTGTGGACTCCTGCTTGTCAAGAAAGTTTTGAGACACTCAAAGAAGCTCACTTCCACACAGTCTTGGTTCCTCGGATACATCTAAGCCCTTCCGGATATTCTGGCGCCTCTTTGCAAGGATTGGGTGCGGTCCTTATGCAAGAAAGCAGTGGTTGCTTATGCCTCTCGTCAGTTGAAGACGCATGAGATCAACTATCCCACACATGACCTCGAGCTAGCAGCAGTTGTCTTTGCTTTGAAGCTATGGAGGCACTACTTGCTTGGTAGCCGTTGTGAGATCTTCTCGGACCACAAGAGTTTGAAGTATATCTTCACTCAGCCTGATCTCAACCTTCGGCAGAGGAGATGGATTGAAGCAATCAATGACTTTGATGTGACCATCAACTACACTCCGGGCAAAGCAAACGTCATGGCAGATGCGCTTAGCCGTAAAGCTTATGTCAACAACCTCATGGTGGAAGAGTAGCAACCTATCTTGTGCGAGGAATTCCGTCAGCTAAACCTGGAAATTGTGGAACAAGGGCATCTCCTGAACCTTCTGGCTACTCCTCTATTGGAAGAACAGATTCGCTCTCGTCAGCTTGGTGATCCGCACACCAAAAAGCTCATCTCTAAGCTTGACCTTCCGAAGTATGAGTCCTTCCATGTTGATGATCAAGGCACGCTCTTCTTTGAACACACGGATGTTTGTTCCAAACTACCCGGGTCTGAGAGACCAAGTTCTCAAGGAGGCACATGATTCGGTTCTTTCTATCCATCCTGGCAGCACAAAGATGTACATGGACTTGAAAACACAATACTGGTGGCCTGGGTTGAAACGGTATTGCGCCAAGTATGTCTCAGAATGTGATGTCTGTCGCAGGGTGAAGGCTGTCCATCAGAAACCATTTGGTCTTCTACAGCCGTTGAAACCTCCGGAATGGAAATGGGAGAAAGTAGAGATGGACTTCATCACTGGCTTTCCAAGGTCGCAGAAGGGCAACAATGCAATTTTTGTTGTCATCGACAGGCTTTCTAAAGTGGCTCATTTCTTCCCAGTCAAAGAAACAATTTCTGGAATTCAGTTGGCTGAGCTCTATATCAACAGAATTGTCTCTGTATGGGGTTCCACTTGAAATCAGTTCGACTGTGGGAGCATCTTCACCTCAAAGTTAGGAGAGTTTCCAAAAGCTTTGGGAACAAAGTTGAACTTCAAGCCTTACCACCCTCGATCGCAAGGACAAGTGGAAAGGATCAATCAGATTCTGGAGGATATGCTTCGGGCTTGCGTCATCTCTTTTGGCATGAAGTGGGAGGAATGCCTTCCATATGCTGAATTCTCCTACAACAACAGCTTCCAGAAGAGTCTGAAGATGGCACCATTCGAGGCTCTCTATGGTCGCAAGTGCAGAACTCCGATTGGTTGGTCAGGTGCAGGAGAAAGAATCTGGTTTGGCCCTGACATTGTAACCCAAGCAGAGGAGAAGGTGCATATCATTCTGGAGAATCTGAAGATTGCCCAAAGTCGTCAGAAGAGCAACTATGACAGGAAACACACGGATATGGTATATGCCCATGGTGATCTCGTGTACCTTCGTGTCACTCCCATGAGAGGAACACACCACTTCGGTATCAAAGGAAAGTTGGCTCCTAGATACATCGGTCCTTTCAAGATACGTGGTAGAAGAGGAGAAGTTGCTTATGCACTGGAGCTTCCGGAAAAACTCAAAGTCCATGATGTTTTCCACATCTCTCAGCTCAAGAAGTGCTTCAAAGATCCCGGCAGGACCGTGGATCATGAGCTAATCGACCTCCAAGAAGATCTGTCCTATCAAGAACACCCCACCAAAATCCTTGAGACCGCAGAACGAAGGACTGGCCACAAGTCCATCAAGTTCTGCAAGGTGCAGTGGTCACACCATTCTGTTGATGAAGCAACGTGGGAGCGTGAAGATGAACTCCGTGCCAACCATCCTTCTCTCTTTGTGTCTTCTTCTTCTTCTTCCTAGAATCTCGGGGCGAGATTCCTGTTTAGTGGGGGAGAGTTGTAGCATCCCAGTTGTCTAACACCTGTAATGCTACTTGTTATAATAATAAAAAGGGCCACTTCCAACATATAATTGCTGCATCATTATCATATCATGCTCATGTCATCATGCCACCTTGCATTTGAGCATCATACAAAACCCTTTTCTTGTTTGGTTCTTATCTCATGTGTATTATTAATTGTAATTGACTCTTGATATTGTATTTGGCTCTTGATATATTGTTAAATGCCCAAGTTGAGTTGGGGGCATATCTCTTCTAAACTCCACCACCTTTCTTTCACCACCTTATATTCCACCATCCAATTAATATGAGCTTGGCATTTTATTTTGGGTTATCTCTGGCGCATGTTGGTTGGTTGGATTCCACCCATAATCTTTGGCTTGGCCTTTGCCCACCTTTTGGGGAATGCAAGGATTAATGCCACGTGAAATAATGTTGTTTTCACAGTATAACCACATGGCAAATATTGTTGCATGGGCCATGCAAGTGCCACCCTTTTCTTGGCTTTGGGAATGTTTTAGCTTTGTTTGCATGGATCACCTCTCCTTTGTTTAAATCTTGTGTTGGCTTGTAGTATTCTTCACCATATCATCTAAACCTCTATCCCCATCTCCATGCACACACATGTGATCATGTGTGAGCATAAGGACAACCCCATCACCACATCTCTCTCCCTTTTCCTTGTTTTGTTTTGTGTGATCTTGTCCAAGCATGCATGATCAAGCAAGTACCACCTCCCTCTATCTACCCCCCTCTTAGCTAAACCCTAAAACCTACCCCATGCCACCTCCCCATCCTACCTAAACAAAACCCTAATCTACATTCCCCCTAAACAAAACCCTAAGTACCTCTTTTCTCCCTTCTAGCTTCCTAGCATGATCACACCAAACCCTGCCCCAGCTCGCCTCCCCCTCTCTCTACCTGCTGGACCCACCTAGCTACCCCCCAACCAGCCCTAAGGCAAACCACAGCCGAGCAGCCCCTTGACTAGCTCGAGCACCTCCCTTTCCTCTCTGTTCTCTCTGCCTAGAAGCCCCACCGAGCTGCCCTTTCCCCCTTGGCCTCGCCCTGGACCCACCTGGAAGGCCCCCTGCCTGCCTAGCCGTACCAGACACGTGAAGGGGTGGAGAAAAGGTGGCCGAGGCCATCCTTATCGCCAGCTCCCCCACACGGCGGCCACGGCACCCCCTTTCCCCCCTCTGGCTTTATCTACCCCTCCCTCGACCTACCCTGCCCCCAGATCCAACCACAGACCTCCTCCTCCCTCTCCCTCCTCGCCCGTCTACCTCCGAGCGGCCAGCCGGGTCCGCTCGTCGTCCCGATCCGAGGCGCATGCGGGAGAGAGTGTGTCGGCGTGGACGCGTGGAACCTCTGCGACGCCCACAGACCCCAGGCGAGGAGGAGCGGCCCCGAGACGGACGGCGTGACCCGACGAACCCTAACGCCAGCGTGTCGCATCCTCGTCGATCGCTTGCCCAAGCCTCGCCACCGCCACCAACACCACGCGGTAAGCCCGACCCCTAGACATGCTCTGGCCCGCTTCGTTTCTGCCGAGCGTCGTTTCGCCAAAGCACCGCGTCTGGCGGCGTGCACCGCCGGGCGTATCTGCGCGCGAGAACCTTTTCTAGCCGCCTCCCTCCTTCCTGTCAACAAACCCCAGCCCAGCCCAGTGGTTGCCGCCCCAGCGTCCATGATCGCGGATCGAGCGGCCCTGTTTTCCTCTCAGCGCAGTGTTCGTTTTTCAGTTCGTCAGGCGACAGAGAAGATCCACAGTAGAGTATGCTTTTTGCAGATAACCCCCTGGCTCCCTTTTTCCCTCAACCCGCGCTCCCCTACACCCCACCTGTCAGTGTCGCTGCTGTTTTGCAAAAAGGATCCTGGCAAACCTGTTAATCAACCCGCGGTCCTCCTTCCTCCCAGCCACTGGCGTATGGGTCCAGATGAGCCTGGCCCCACATGTCTGCGACTAGGGCTAGGCTGGCCTGAGTGTTTAACGTTTTTCAGGTTCTGTTTAAATTCAAAACTAACTGAATTTAATTCAAATTCAAATCTCAATTCAGATTTAAATAACTTTTCATGTATAAAACCAAATAATGCAAATGATATATGTTTTGAGATCAGGAAAATGAGAGGATTCCAAATATGCCATCCAATTTGCCTTTTGCACATTTAAAATTCCAAGTTTGTTCAAATTACCACAAATGCCACTAGAACTAAAATAATTAATAACTTTTGATTTATAATTCCAAATTTAGCAAATGATATGTCTAAAATGATCAGCTCGACGAGACCTTTCTGTTTATGCCATCCATAACTTCAATTGCAGCATGCATCATATAAAAATATAGGGTACAGCAAAGGTTATGACAACAAAATGTGAACCAAAACCCCATTAAAATGTTGTTACTTGTCTTCCACACCTCACCATGCCATGCTACCTTATTGCCATGTAAATTGTGCATCATTCATCATGGCATGATTGTTTGCTTGACGCATCTTATTCATATGCTTGTGCTCTATATTCATGTTGGCCTTGTTTGTTTGGTTTTTCTCGGATAGACACTGAGCAGGGGTTATATCAAGAGAACCAGGAGCACTACCCAGATCCGTCCCTTGCTTCAACTGAGATATCAGGCAAGCACTTCCACATGCTTGCATACATACAGTACCTATTGCCTCTATCTTATTCTTGAATCATTGAGTCGCGATTGCATTAAATTGAATCCCAAGTATGCATAGCCTTTACTTTTAAACCCCACCAAGCTTGTTCCTCCATCCCATGAGCCACTACTATAGGAGTTGTTTGGGCCAAGCGAGTCGTAGAACAGCATGTGCAGGGTATGTGAGAGTCTGTTGAATAATGAGGTACCTAAACAACTGAACCTGAGTAGTAGTGGTATAACTAAAGAAAGTGGCACCGGTGAGCAACATCTGCTATTTGGTTTTTCCTGCTCACTTGTGTCCCGTAAGACCCCGAGTACTTGATTCCTGTTCCTTGATTTATCGCGCTATCCACATCCGGAGGTATATGGGACCCCCACGAGCGAGCTTGATTCCGTCTTATTTCTTGGGGCCACAAACTAGTTTGAGGTTTTATTTACTATCTGTACTTATGCCATGATATTTTCTACTTAATTTGTGAGGAGCACCTTTGTCTTATTTAGGTAAGCGGATTGATTACGCGGTATCGACAAGCCCAGCCACACTTTTGGGTTCCCATCGTTCTGACCATTGTCGCAAACCTTGAGTCCGTCTCGGGCTTGCTTACTCGTTATGGATCTACTCAATGGGGTGGCCCCTGAAATATTCTGAATCTTGTGATTGTTCGATCGTGAAAGCCTCGTTGGGTTTTGATTTGGTTTTTCGAGGTTGATCGAGCGTGTGTTGCTATTGGTGCACCCGGCGGGTAAAACTTTTCTGGCCGTGTCCGCGGATATGGACGACTTGGAGCACAGTTTCTCGATCATAGACAAGCATAACTAAAGTACCGCTTTAATTTGACTAAGTAACTTGACTAGTAAATAGTGCAATACTCATGGAATGGTTAATAAAATTGCCAACGGATGGGGGTTGTTAACCGCTTCCTTGTTGGTAAGCAGGGAGGAGGATGGATCTGATGAGATTACCAGTATAACTGTTGTTCTTAATTCACGGACATCCGTCTATCATTGGTTAGGCGGATGGTTAGCGTTTATCTGTAGAATTGCTAGGGTTTAACTTTCGCTGCAATTGCGTCACCCCAGGTTGTGTCCCCTTTAGCGGCATTAAGACTTGTTGAGTACCCTTAGGGTCTCACACGATAAATTATTGGTTCAGATGGACAGGTACCTTCGCAGGACGGATACTGGGTGGAAGAAGCCGAGGACATGGGCAACGATCGTTCGGTGTAGAGATTCCGGGAACGGGGATCCGTGAGACCTGTAGTTGGGATGTGCTTATTTCTATGGCATCTTATGCCGATTTGCTTCTTATCCGTACTCGGATTTTGTTGCCGCTTCCGCATGATACTCTGATGTGTGTTGTATGAGGAAGTATCCTAAAATATAGATCTATCTAGGTCATTTGAATCTTGCTGTATGGCGTTGCTATATTTCCTTTCTTTCTAGATGGTATGGCTCTGATGTACTCTTGTATGGTGGCTTGCGTACATACCCACTTGTGTACGTAGTTGATCCCTTCGCCGATTCGCCCGTCTGAGGTCCGTTGAGAGGGTAGTGGTTGGGACGTCTGAAAGGACTACCAGTGAGTGGCTTTTGGGGCCCCACCGTACTATTTCAACCACTACCACTCATCCAGGCTTGTATCTAGGAGCGTAATTCACCGAGGTAGTTACATCGGTGTTATAGATCCTTTTGTATTATTTAAATAGTGTTTAATGGGTTTTAAATCATTTAAATAGTTTATGTTGCCTAAAAATAAAAAAAAAATTAGATCTGTAATCTCCACGGGATTGTGATTCCAGGGACATATTATTTGTAATTTTCTGAACATTATTTATTTTCTTATGAATTTATTACTCTAAATAAGGCATTAAACCATTTATTTAATTACTGCAAAACCTTACTGTAAAGGTCTGAAACAATTTCATATTGATGATCTACTTGGAACTAGCTTTCCATCGCTATATTATTTGTGATTTTTGGACCAATAGATTTTTTACTATGAATTTATTAAACTAAAAGACCATTAAAACTAATTAAATTATTACAGTAAACACGTACTGTAAAAGTTAGATCCAACTCGATATTAATATTCTACTCAATTTTATTAATCCATGGACATCTTATTTTCTATTTTTGGATTTACGAATCTTTTTATATGATTTTTGCAAGTTTACACAATTTTCTTCAAATTAAATTCAATTTCAAATCTATAGGGAATATTTCCTGGGAATATTCTATGCTGACTGGGACGCGGGCGCTGACCTGGCTGACGAGAAGGGCGACGTGGCGCATTCTGGTTCGCCGATACCGGTTCGTCGAGTTGATCAAATCTGGGCCGTCGGAGGGGAATCCAACGGCTCGAAACGAATCCTTCCGCGTGGGCCGGCCTAGGCGACGGCGAGCGGCGGCGAACGGCTCGGTGGTGATCTTGGGAGGCGCTCCGGCGAGTTCTAGGCGAGGGGAGGTGGAAGACGAGGACCGGGCGAGGACTACGAGTTCAATGGTGAGAACGACGTCGTGGTTTGCTTCCCGAGGTGGCGTCGGTGTGCGGATGGAGACGTGCGGTGGAGATAGTTCTCCGGTGAGCAATCGGAGGGGCTCCGACGACCTGCGAGAGGGGAAAGCGGGTCAGGGAGAATTGGTGCTCCATGGGGATGAGGACCAGAGGGACAGGAAGGTGAGGGGAGGTCAGAACCTTGCGTTCCCGGTCAATCTGGGGGTGGCCGGCGGCGGCGAAATCGTAAGCTCCCAATTCGGTGGCTAGGGTTTCAGAAACTCGAAAAAACAGAGGGAAAGGGAGGTGGGGATTAAATAGGAGGGATGGCGTGGATAATGGGTAAGGGGGGCGCGGGATCGATCCGAATCGATCGGGATTTCCTTTCGGTCGACAAACCGTGTTCATCCTGGAATCAAGGTAGAAGATGACATGCACGGGCCTGGCGTCACGAGAGGAGGCTGCCAGGCTGCTTGCTTCAGCCGGTAGTAATGGTCTTGTATGCAGGTACATAGGTTAGGGCTAGGTTAGTGGGCTGGGCCGGGTGGCTCGGCCGGTGAGGGTAGGTTAGTTTAGTTAGTTTTTTCCCTGTTTCTTTTATTCTTTTTGCTTTTCTTATTTCTTTTATAATTTTTTATTAGATAATCCAATTGAATTGATTTTTGTTTCCAAATTTTTCTAAAATTCATAGGATCAACATAGGATCATTTTTGTATCTTTTCCGCTAGTTTGCAAATAGTGGATTTACAAATCCCTAGTATATTATCTTGTAGGTGCATTTTAGTGATTCAAAATAGGGTTTATAAATGAGGTTTTGCAATTCAAAATTTTCATGAATGCAAAATGCTATGCCAATGCAATGCAAATGCAATTTTTTTAGTCCCAATTTCTAAAAACTTGGGATGTGACAGACTAACCCCCTTAAGATGAATCTCGTCCCGAGATTCGGAATGGCTAGCAAGGGTATGGGTGTTGTTGTCGAGGCTAACCCCCTTAAGAAAACTGTACTTGGAATCTCCAACATCTAACACTTAATTGTGGAATCTTATGCTAGCTATCAATCCTTTCCAATGGGTTCTCTTCAACAGATCCTCTAAGTAACTTCATATGTAACTATTCTTATCCATGAATGCCTCAATATGAATGAATATGATGCACCAGTATTGAAAACATTACGACTGTGACGGATGAATTAGCAAGAACTTACTAGTCACACGACATGGCTTGTTAAGTGCTTTCCCCATGCTCACATGGTTCACAGTTGCCTTCGGTGGTGAATCCGGCTTGGCTCCAGCTTCACTCTTCTTCTCCAGGAAGTTATCAGCATAGTGTCCCTTCTGGTTGCACTTGAAGCATATCACTTGGCTAATATCCTTCTTCTGATGGTGGTGGTTATGTCCATTGTTGCCTCTAGAATTGTGAACATTGCCTCCATGCTTGTGATGTCCAGAATTCCCATTACCATCATGGTAGGTATGCTTATGGTGTGATCCCGAGTTGTGATCGTTGTTCTTCCTCTTGCGTCTTTCCACTTGCTTGTGTTTTCCCTCCAGAATTCTGGCCTTGTCCATCAGTTCTTGGAAAGTGGGGCAATAGACCACTAAAAACTGTACCGAGAGCTCATCACTGAGGCCATCCAGGAACCTCTCTCTCCTCTTGGCATCAGTGTCAACATCCTCAGGGGCATAACGCGACAGATTGTTGAACTCCTCGATATATTCAGCCACGGTGCGTTTGATCTGGCGCAAGTTGCGGAACTCCTTCCTCTTCAGACTTAGGACCCCTGAAGAAACATGGTTGGTCTTGAATCCTTCTTCAGACATGGCCCAAGTAACAGTGTCCAGTGGGTGAGTGATCTGGAAAGTATCCCACCAAGAAGCATCTGGTTCCTCTAGTAGGTGAGCAGCAAATCTCACCTTTTCAGCATCAGTGCATCCAACAGTCACTAAATCTTTGTTCACCGAGCGCAACCAGTCAAGAGCAATCATAGGTTCAAGTGCAGTGGAGAACTTAGCTGGCCTCAATTTTAGAAACCTGGTGAGAGCATCCTCCCAGGGCTGGTTGTTCCCATTGTTGTTATTGTTCTGCGCAGCCATAAATTGTGTCATCACCTAAGCTAGCTGTGCATGTGATGCTATCAGCTTCTCCGTCTCAGTGGGTTGGCGGCGGGGCGGCATCTGTTGGAAGAGCATAGATAAGTTATAGATACAAAGACTAGAGAAGTAATACTACCCATAGCTATATGAAGCAAACAATTGGCACACAAGCAAACATTCATTGCAAACAACACTCAAGCAAAAATAGTTTTATTTATGTTTCATAAGTTTTGTTTTAGTGGCATACTATCCACAAAATAGTTTTCCATTGACTAATATTCATTTGGGGGTGTTCCTACAATCATAATAGCAATAGACAGAATCTGTCCTGAAACTACAGCAGTGTTCATGAATTTGTCTGGACACCTTAAACTCATCCGGAATTTTATCCAATTTTTTTACGTATAGTACAGGAAGTTTCTCACCAAATTCTATTTTTTCAAATTTTTCCCAGTTACCAAAAAAATATGAAAAATCGTACAGTACAGCTGGTTCAGCAGAAAACTGCAGCGAAACTATCACGAATTTTTAATCAAAACCTTCATTAACATATTATGAAACCTCTCAAAAATATTCTGGAACTTCAAGGTATCAAATAGCACAACCTAAACATAATAAATCAACTATAAAACAAGTTCTTGCAACAATCGATTGCTATATCTAAACGAGACCATATCAAAACTATATGGTGGTCATCATCTAACTATTATTTAATCTTGCACAAGTGTTCATCAATAAGTTTGAATAAGATGAGATTAGAAAAGATAGATGAAGGATTACAAGAATCTAATAAGTACAAAATTATGAGTTTATTGCTAGAGAGAGTCTTCCTTCTATATCATAAAAGAGATGAGTATGAGAATTGAAGTGATAAGAAGATACTAGAAAGAAGTGGAAGAAGAGAATAGATAGAATCATATAGTGTTTATAATTTCATATGGCTTTTCTATTCCAAACCTAGGTCACGATCCTACAGTCAACGCACTGCTCTGATACCATCATGTAACACTCTCGCCTGATAAGGCTGAGTTGATGTGTATATTGCCAATCCCTGGATCGGTTCACTGGCACACACAGTACAGATGAATACCAAAGAATTTAACAGTGCATCATAAATAACGAATTGATCTAGAATTTACAATTATTAAAATAAAGCTTAGCACGCAGGCTTGCTCAAATAGTTCAATAGCAAACGGAAGCTTAAATATGTAGTAGACTCCATCTTCAATTGCCCACAAGAGAACAAATGTTGAGTGGAGTACCGCGACCTAGTCGATCACTCAGAATCAGAATAACAACCTGCAACATAAAACGTAGCAGCCCCGAAGGGTCAATACATGGAATGTATGGCAAGTAGAGCTATTAAAGGAGACAATAAAAACCTAGCATCTACATGCATATTTGGCAAGTGGAGCTGTGGCTAGCTTGCATTTGCAAACACCTTTGTGTAAGACCCCACTTTTATAAAATTAAAGGTCCTTGTGATTGCAATGCTAGTCTCTGGATCAATTGTGTAACACCCTCAGAATCGGCCCTATGCAAGTTTCAGCGCTTCCCGCCAAAACCCACATAGAAACGATTCAAAGGTGCCCACCAGGCACTTGCGTGCGGGTGGAAAACGAAGTAATACCATTACACAATAGTCCTCGATGGAACCCACAAAACATATATATACAACAGCGACTCAAAGAGTCAAGAATACAGATTTACAGTACAAAGATCCAGATCACCTTGAAAACGATACAGCGTCCGAGTACGGACAAGATGCAAATTGAGCTAAGAGCCCTGAAGAATAACCAATGGCGTCCATAACCCTGCCCAGGCCAAGCCGGAAGGGTAACCCTGCTAACGACGTCGATCTCAAACCTGCTTAAACAAAAGGGGTGCCGACAAAGGGCAAAGGAAAAAGAGAGCGGTCAGTACTGAGGCCAGTACACGGCGAGACTAGAATTCGGCGGTCCTCGCCTACATAGGTATGGTGGACTGAGCGGCAGCGCGACATGCACTAAACAACCTATAGAGACTCGAGACAACTAGCGGCTATCAGAGAGGGGTAAGAAAGACCTATTCGGAACCAACCTGATACTACCACCAAACATACCCATCTTGGTGTTTCCCCCTCGAGACCAAACGAGGAAGTCAACCGAGGAACTCACACCGTTGGCAGTTTTATTTATTCAGTTATCGTTGCAGCAATTACTAGTCAGGTATAGATAGTCATCCTGATAGAATAAGCAGTGGGCACTTTTAGTTAACCATTCCGTTGTAGTTGCAACACTTACTAGTCATATACAATTAGCATGAGGTATCCCCAAACCCAGCAGTTGTTGGTACTTTTATTTAGCCATTCCGTTGTAGTGAAGCTGATTACTAGTCATATCGGATACAACTCAAATTATAACAGTAAACTTTAGTTATAGTTGTCTATGATCGAGAACTGTTCTCCAAGTCGTCCATAACCGCGGACACGGCTTTTCGAAAAGATTTAACCCTGCAGGGGTGCACCAAAGTTTCCACACGCACCTACACCCTTGTTATCAGATCAGGTAGGTACAAGATCACAAAACATACACCCAACGGTATGTCGACGGGGTTTCGGACACGACGTTTCCCAAACCCAAAGCAAGCACGGGGGGCCACCCCACTAAGCTACATAACGAAGTTGGCGGCTCGAACGGACCCGGTTTGCGTCGATGGTAAACGATCGGGAACCCGAAAATGTGACTGGGCTTGTCGATACCGCGAAAACACTCCGCTTCCCTAAACAGTACAGGTGCATTCCTCGCACAATTTTAAATAAAGCAGTAAAGCATGGCATAAGTACAGGATAGTAATAAAGCTCCAAACTACTTTGTGGCCCCCAGTACAGTACTTGGAATCAGGTACTAAATCGATGGGGGTGCCCATACACCCCACCTGTGGTTAGCGCGCTCGATCTCGGAACAGGTGTCAAGAACTCGGGGTCCTACGGGACACTAGTGGGCGGTTAACAACCAAATAACATCTATTGCCCACCGGTGCCTCTGCATTTACCTACTGTCAATTTTAGTTATTAAACAATAATTAAAGCCATGATCATCTCCAACATTAAACATGCGACAAAACTCCAACAACTGTGGTACTTGACGACACGCAACAGCACTTGAGCAAGCGACTATGACGCGCAGGTCCAACTATCTACCAAACAACAGGTAATAGGATGTGTCCAAGGCAATATGATGCCGCAAGGGATATCACGGGTACAGAAACTAGAGCATCGCAACACAGATAGCAATAGATCAATATGAGGAAATAAAAACTATAAACGCAAAATAGGTAGAAGGGGAAGGGATGCTCGCCTGAAGACATTGCCGAAGGTTCATCCGAAGATCGGGTCGACACTCGCATCAACTCATCGGCTTAATCCGCGAAGAAGCAAAACACTAGCACAAACACCGGATGCACTATTTAATACTACGGCAAAAGATCGGGCATGATGCATGTATGATGTATGACATGGCAAAGGTGCGATGCAACTAGGCCACATTAAGCGGAACCGGGGTCCCGACAACTAATTAATAGGTTCATGTTGTTTAGATACCCGCCATTTAAATGTGGTGTTAACATGGCAAAACATAGCATCGGTTCGCTACACAGATTTAAATGGAGACAAACTAAGACTAGAATAGCCCGCATATGGTCTCCATATTTAATTATATGGTGAATCGGCATAAGGCCCCCAAACCACATGACAATATGTATGCAAGCATGGCAATTTTATATGCAACAAGTAATATTATTTATAAAATATAGGTCACGGAAAAGAGGGTCACACTTTGGGGTTCGGCGAACTTGGGGTTCGGTCTTCGGTCACCGAGATCGGTCTTGGACAACGGAAGTCGATCTTGTCGCATTCGAGAAGAAGGACTTGGTTGGCGTCGGGGCACATCGGATTCGCCCTGGTCGGTGCCGATCTTGTCATCACGAAGGTCTTGTCGGGTCGTCGTATCGGGTCGGTCTTGGCGTTCGGCGGGATCGGTCTTCGGGTCCTCGGTTTCTCGAACATCGAATCCTCGCACTGGCTATACTGAAACATCAGCAACACCCCCTCACACTTGGTGTTTACAGCATCTGAACGCGCCAGGGGCACGAGCAGAGGACCTCAGCCGCAGATTCCAGAGGCGGTCGAAGGGGATCGAAGGCCTAGCGCTTGCGCCGGTACAGATAGCAACAGACGACTCTCGCATAGACAGCGGGCCTGGGCACGTGCAGATGGCCTCGACCATGGCCAGGATGAGGCGCGGCCAGAGCAGGGCCTTGTTGCGTGTGATGGGCGTGCAACAACACACCAAGGATGGAGAGACGTCGGGATAGGGACGGCAGGAACCTCACGGCGGCGGCGCTCGCTGAAGAGGAAGGCTGACATCATGGCAGAAGGAGGCGGCCGACGGGAGGAGGGCGGCCTGGGGAGGGAACGAAGCCGGCAGCGGGCTTGCTGCTCGTTTGGGCTCGAGGGAGAGGGAAGGCGAGGGCAGCGCCACAGGAAGCTCGTCGGGCGGCACCTTGCTTGAGGGGAAGGCGACGGCAGCGGGGACCACGCAGGAAGGAGGCGGCTCGGGTCGGGGAACCTGCGGCTCCGGGAGGAGCTCTGGAAGCGGGTGGCCAGCGCGAGATGGTGAGGGAGGGCGCGGTGAGGCTGCAGGAAGGAGGGTGGAGGCGGCCACCCGGAGGCAGTGGCGCCTGGGGCCAGGCGGCCATGGTGGGGATGCAGGAGGACGGGCGCCAGGCGAGGGAGGAAGGCCGGAGGACGACAAAGACAAGCACGAGGAGGCGAGGAGCAGCGTGGCGGAGCTCGAGGACGGCCGGGAAGGGAGGGCGAGGTCAGTAGAGAGGATCCAGTGGCGGCTGGCGATCTTGGGGTGGTGCTGGGGAAGGAGGGAGGCGGCTTGGCTGAAGCAGGCGACCTCTGACGGGGGCTCTGGCGCCACGCGATCGATGGCCTGGTGGCGGTGGTTGGTGAGAACGAGCGAGACAGGCGTGAGCGAGAGAGAGGACGGGGGCACGTCGAGGTGGGCCAGGAGCGGGGCCAGGCTGTCGGTGGGCGCGGGGTAGGTGGGGGCTCTGTGAAGGGTGGAGGGGTTGGGGTGAGGTGTCAGGTGGTGGGGCCAGGCGGTAGAGGTGGCGGGCTGGGATTGGATGGGGGGAAAGGGAGTGGTGAGGTGACGGGTGGTGATTGGCCGGGGTGAGGTGGCTGAAGGGTGGGTAGAATAGGACTGGGTAGGAAAAGGGTTTGAGGGGGAAACCTGGTTTTGCACTGGGGGTGGCCGACTGGGTTGGATCGGCCAGATACGGCTGCCCCTAAAAATAAAATAAATATTTTATTACTTAAAATGGGGCGTTTGAAAACCGTTGGCAGACAAAACAAAATAATCCGGAGACCCGGGTTTTGGATTTTGAAATAAAGGCGGGGTATTTAGAAAACCAAATATGTTTTCCGGAAATAGTTTTTAAACAAACCATGCAAGATGATGACGATGCTCAAATGCAAGGTGGCATGATGACATGAGCATGAGGTCATGACGATGCAATGCACAAAAACAACGCGATTTTCTAGTAGTGGTTTTTGCGGGGCGCCACAAATTGCTAGCATCCAAAGTTTAAGATGAAGTACACAGAAACAAAGGTCATTATTACATCTCATTCCAGAGATAACATAGTCTTTTACAACTCCATATCCAAAGGCTAGTACAAGAGTTTAACTTAACAATATAAATAATAGTCTTCATCTTCATGTTCCACAAGCAAGCATGTTGAGTGTAGACTCATAACCCTAATACTCATTAGAGTAACCTGCAACATCACAAGTTACAACCGTAGTGGGTCAATACGGAATATTATTGGCAAGTGATACCTTAGTAGAATAACATTATCTAGCTTCTACATGAATTTGGCTGAGTGTGGCTTAGGCTTGCTTTTCTCTAAATAGGTTTTACCTATCAGTTGAAAACACTAAGTTTTTGTTTGGCAAAAACTCCCAAGGAACCACCAATAGAAATTGGTGAACCTTCATCCTTGTTCAACCACAATTTTTAACTTAGAAATTGGGATGAGGAGATTCTTTATAGCTTCCATGTCTTGATGCTCAAATTGTCCATTACCGGGGACACGGCTAAGTACTTAGTTTCTTCCTTCTGCAGAGGTGGTGCACTTTCCCCACAAGACTTGATTTTCAACAAGACAGGATCTTTCAGAAGCCTTCCCTTAGACCAAAATGGACGCGCTCCAAACCTATCATCCCCTACCACCAACTGTCCATTTGGCTAAGTTATTGCAACCTATATGATCCAGGCAGAGCCCATAATTCCATGTGGCTGCACTAGAAGCTTCTTAACATTTGGAATCTCAAATCCCTTTGTTCCTAGGTGGCATTCCACAAGTGTGATACAGAAGGTAAACCATATAAATGGGCCTTGTGTAACCACTCAACATAAACCAAGCCACCATTCCACCCAGGTGTTTCATTCACTTAGTTGTTTTATTAAGCAAAACATAAGTCAAAGACTTAGAAATATTTTCCATAGCATGTGTATATAATCCACCCTTGGTTGCTACTAGATAGGCTAATCATGGCAATAGCAAGTTTCTTAACTTAGATAGAATTCTAACAATTCTACAACTACTAGGATTTCCCAAGCATAGCATATAGATACTTAGCAAAAATTATCATGCAAGCCCTAGATAAATTATTTCTAATGCATGGGCAAAATATTGGGACAAAAGTATGAAGCACCACTTGCCTTGGTAGTTGGGGGAGTAACAACAATCCTCACAGTCACAATCACCACTAGCACCAAAATCTACACATAAAATGATAGCACCAAATTCACATATCAAATAAACAAGCAAAAATATATGAATGCATGCAAGTGACATGTAATGATTTTATAAACTAAACAAGACAAGTGAAACAGTACTTTACCATAACCAAAACAATTATACACCAAATAGACTTAATTTGGCCTTTAAAATATTTTCCATAAAAATTTTATACACAAAATAATCCTACAAATGTCTCTGCAAAAAAAACTAATTTTACAGAACCAATTCATTAAAAAAATACATGGTTGGATAGAATTATTTTTCCTGATTCCATTCATATAAAATTTGCAAAATTTGGACGTGTGGATCAAAAGTTATGAATTTTGCAAGTTTAATGACTAATAGATCTAAATTCAGATTTTAAATCCAAAACCTAGCCACGCGGTAGCCTCTGATTGGTGCGTACCGGTTTGGCCGGATCACGCTCGCGGGCCGTAGGATCTAACTAACGTTGCACGGCCCAGATCTAATTGTACCGTTTCGCTAACAGATCTAATCGAGGCCTTTGGATCTAGATCCAATGGATCAGATCCATCTGACCAAGAACCAGCGGCGCAAATGGCGCTAGCGGCGGCGACGCCTCTGGAGGTGACACGCCGGCGAAGTCAGAGGGGCAGGGGAGGTGCGCTGGTGCTTACCGAGGTTGCGAAGACGTGGAGATGCTCAATGTGGTCGCGGATGGGGCGGAGCTGCACGGACACGAACAGAATCGCTCGCCAGAGTCCGTCTCTTCGTCGGTTGCTCCCAGTTGAAGATGAAGGCGACATCCTAGGCCACACGGAAACAAACGAAAGCATCAACATGTGCGCAAGAACCTGGTGAACACATGCGCATGAACTAGAGACAGGGGGGCGGTCAGTGCTCACCACAATAGCTCGCCGGAGCTCGTCGGAACTGCGGCGGTGTTCTGCGAAATATGGGCAGCCTGGTGGCGGAGCGAGCGAGTGGAGTGAGGGGAAATGTGCGTGGAGGGGAGGTGGTTATGTAGCCAGAGCGAGGGAGAGAATTACGTGCTACATCAATGGGATTTAAGGGGGGATTAAACGCGGCGTCACTGCGAGCTGGTAATGGTAGCAGCTGGTCGTCATGTGATGATGAGGGCACGATGGCCAGGCGGTGGGTCCAAGGTGTCAGCGAGTGGGTGCGCGCGGGCAGAGTGAGAAACAGAGAGTAGAGGGGAAACCCGGGTGGGCTGGCTATTGGGATAGGTCTGCTGCTAGGCCGAATAAGTGGCGCCGGCCCTTTCTGGTTTATTTTATTCTTTTCCAATTCTATTTTGATTTTCTGAATTCATTTTCAAATGTTTTTCATATGGGTTTGAATTCAAACTTGTTCTGAATTTTTGTAAAGTGGACCATACACATATTTTACTACAGAACAAAGTTGTTCACTTAGAGATACATTGGCCCTTGAATTTTAGAAATAAACCAAGCTTTAATTATTTATTTATAATAGGCATATGAATGGTTTGAATTCATATCTTTTTTTTGAAACTTTGACCAAGCTTTAGAAATATCAAACAATCCTATGTTCAATTCTTTACTGATTAAAACAAGTATTTTATTATTAGAAGGTAGCAATAAGGCCATTGTCTTGCTTACATAAAATAATAGACAACAAATGCTTCTGTTTTTGAAAAATGATCCTAAAATGATTATGAATGCATGAATGATATGCAAACTTTGAAATCATGATTTTTGGGATGTTACAAATCTAACCCCCTTAAGGTGAATCTCGCCCTCGAGATTCAGATTGGCTAGAAAATAGGTGAGGGTGGTCTTTCCGAAGATCATCTTCTCTTTCCCATGTTGCTTCTTCCTCGGAATGATGGTTCCACTGAACTTTGCAGAATTTGATAGTCTTTGTCCGAGTAACTCTTTCTGCAGTTTCAAGAATCTTGATAGGTTTTTCCTATAAGTGAGATCACTTTCCAATTGGGCCTCCTCCAAAGGTATAGTATCCTTCAAAGAAGTCTCCTCCATCTCCGGATGACATTTCTTTAGCTGACTCACATGAAACACATTGTGAACGGCAGATAATGATTCAGGCAATTTAATCTCATATGCTACTTCTCCTTTACGGCTTAGAATCTTGAATGGTCCAAAAGTATCTTGGGGCCAATTTTACTTTGACTCCAAATCTCTTCACTCCACGAAGTGGTAATACTCTAAGATATGCTCTATCACCCACCTCATAGGTGACTTCCCAACGCTTTGGATCTGCATAGCTCTTTTGTTGGGATTGTGCTATCTTAAATCTATCCTTTACTAACTTGACTTTCTCTTTAGCTTCCTTGATTAGTTCTGGCCCGAACAAGTTCCTTTCTCCAACACCATTCCATAACAATGGTGTAGTACACTTCCTCCCATAGAGAAATTCAAACGGTGCCATCTCAATACTAGCTTGATAGCTATTGTTTTAAGAGAATTCTGCGTAAGGCAGACTTTCATCCCAACTATCTCCATAATCTAGGGTATATGCCCTCAACATATCCTCTAAAATCTGGTTGGTCCTTTCTGTCTGTCCATCAGTCTGGGGATGAAAAGCAGTACTGAATTCCAATCTCGTTCCCAATGACTCATGCAGTTGCCTCCAAAAATGGGAAGTGAATTGAGTTCCCCTATCAGACACAATACTCTTAGGTACACCATGTAGACACACAATCCTATTCATATAGATCTTGGCTAACTTAGAACTTGTATAGGCTATCTTTACGGGTATGAAATGAGCCACTTTAGTTAGGTGATCCACTACGACCCAAATATAATCATATTCCGATCTAGTCCTTGGCAACCCAATGATGAAATCCATGCCAATCTTGTACCACTTCCAATCAGGAATAGGTAGTGGTTATAACAATCCTGCTGGCTTCAGATGTTCCGCTTTCACTCTACTACATACATCACACAAAGCAATATGTTCGATGATGTCCTTCTTGAGAAGGTCTCTTTGCTATTGGTCCTGATCCTGGTAGCAAGTCAATCAGAAACTCCACATCCCTATCCGGTGGCATTCCCGATAATTCTTACAGAAACACATCTGGGTATTCTCTCACAATTAGCACACAGTCTATGCTAACCCCCTTAAGAGAATTTAGCTTACTCCCTTTTGATTCAAAGTTAGACTTGAATCTAATCCTTTCTTATCCGGAGTCGTGAGTGTGACAGTATGATTGGCACAATCTAGCACTCACTTGTACTTGGTCATCCAATCCATTCCCAAAATTACATCCAGTCCTTGGGAATCTAGGATTATCAGACTGACTGGAAACTTATGCTTTCCAAATTCTATCACTAGATCACGACATCCAAGACTTACTATCATATCTCCACCGGGAGAACTTACTTTTATAGGACACCCAATATTTTCAGTTGGAAATCCATTTCTATCAACAAATGCTCTTGATATGAATGAATGCGATGCACCAGTATCAAAAAGAACAAGTGCTGGAATAGAATTGAGTTTGAACTTACCAGCCACAACATCAGGTTCCTCATATATCTCTTCCACATTGATGTGGTTCACTTGTCCCTTCTGGAAAGGGTTGGGCTTGTTAACACCTTCAAATTTCTTTTCTGGGCAATCATTAGCATAGTGCCCCATCTTCTTACACTTGAAGCATTCAACCTGACTGAGATCTTTCTTGACAGGATGACTTCCACTACCAATTCCACCTCCATTGTGGTGGCTCTTGTATCCACTCTTGTGGTTCTTGTACTTGTCATTATCATGACTAAGATGATGCTTGTTATCATGATGGTGGTTGTGGCCGTGGTGGTTGTTGTACTTTCCATGTTTGTGGGATCCAGAACTCCCACTATCATCATGATGGGAACGCTTGTGAGACGATCCCGAGCTGTGCTTATCAAAGTTGTGCTTCCTCTTCCTACTCTCAACCTGTTTCATCTTGTTCTACAAGATGGTCGCCTTGTCACAAAGGGATTGGTAGGTTGGGACATAGGCAACAGACAACTGCAGATTCAGTTCATCATTCAGTCCTTTGAGGAATTTCTCCTTCCTCTTGGCATCAGTATCAACTTCATTCGGTGCATATCGCGCTAGATTGTTGAACTCCTCAATGTATTCAGCCACGCTGCGGTGACGCTGCTTCAGGTTGTGTAACTCCTTATTCTTCAAATTCATCACTCCGGATGAAATGTGAGCTGTACGGAATCCATCCTCAGAGATAGCCCATGTCACATCTTCAATGGGGGTGGTGATCTGAAAGTTATCCCACCAGGTTGCTGCAGGCCCTTCCAGTAGATGTGCTGCAAACCTGACCTTCTCTTCGTCGGTGCAGCCGACAGTCACTAAATCCTTGTTCACTGAATGTAGCCAATCATTGGCCACCATTGGATCAGTGGTTCTTGAGAACTTTGCAGGCCTCAGTCTTAGAAATCTGGTGATCATGTCAAATCCTGGCGGGTTATTCTGGTTGTTGTTGTTGTTTTTGTTATTGTTGTTATTCTGATTCTGGTTCTGCATGAAAGTGGTCATCATCTGCATCAGTTGTGCCTGTGCTGTCATCAACTGATGCATCTTGGGAGTGACATTGTTGTTGTTGTTTGGGTTGGGGTTGGCACGTCGAGGAGGCATCTGTGGTGATGGGGATGTGCCTACCGGGGTATACCCAGCAGGACGTTTCCGACTGGCCCAAGACCCGGCGAGTGGGCCTGCAGAACGGCGAGTGGATCGAAGCCCAGCCAGGAGCTGAGCGACTGGAAGCTGAAGGCCCAGGCGAGTAGATAGGCCCAGTCGGGTAAGGTTAAATGGATATTGAAGCTTTAACCGAATCGGTTGAGATATGTAAACCCTAGGGGAGGTGAGCCTATATAAACCTCCCTATGGGGTGAGTAGAGACACGTTCCCTCATACACCCAAGCGACTCGCCGCCTAGCCGCCGAGCTCGCCCATTGTAACACCTCCATAATACAATCTAGCAGGAGTAGGTCTTTACCCTCCGGGGGCCGAACCTAGGTAAAACCCTGTGTCTTTGCCCTCATCTCGCACCGCAGATGGCTGGCCGCCCTTGCCCCTCGTTCTACTACTCGCTGCCGATTGCAGCATCTGTCGTGACAATTCCCACGACAGTGGCGCCCAAGTGGGGCCTGGCGGTCCGGCGGTGTTCTGCGGCGAGATCAATCTGCCCATCAGCGAGGTGCGCCACGCGCATGATAGCGATCGGCGAGATGCTCCAAATCTTGCCGAGCAGCTACGTCCGTGGCGCGACCCGTCACGCCTGGCGTGATCCTGCCGATCGGCACGATCAGCCTCTTCGTCGGTCTCACCGACGTCATCGTCTCGGAGGATTCGGCTCGCATCCGCGAGTCGCCGCCGCGTGATCGGCTCTCCGAGAGCCAGATCCGCACGATACATCGCCTTGCCTCCGAGTACAACTCGGCCCACAGCAACGTGGCCGGGAATTCAGCGGCCGCAGAGGATGCGGCCCTCACCGACGACGCCGACTCGGCGACCCCGGCGTCACTCGCCGGATCCATCACCGCGGCTTCGTCCGCGGGCTCCATCGCCCAGGTCTCCAACGCGGGAGACTTCGAGGATCCCTCCATCCTCGGGATCTTCGAGTTCGACTCCGGATCGGAGAACTCCGGCGACCCCCGCGACGGAACCGGTCACCACACCGTGACCTACATGGCGACCGACACCGATCCACCGGAGGACCCGTTCTCCACCCCAATCCCTTCTAACGCCACGGCAACGGAGGTCGAGGAACTCCGCCTGAAACTGGCGGAGGTGGTACGCAAAGAGCAAGCCGAGCGCGAAAAATTTCGCCTCGGCGGTGGCAGGAGGCATCACGCTACCACCAGCAGCGGATCAGGTCACGCCTGAACCCCACCGTTCAGGGGCGCGCCCTGAACTTCGACGATGAAAACGAACCGGCCCGCGTGGCCGAGCGCGCGATCTGCGAGAACGCGCCACCAGGAGGAAGCGCCCGGCCCCCGCCAGGATCAACGGCGAGGCGCCACCTCCACCAATGCACCTCCGAGGACCAGCGCGGATAGTAGTCTCCTCACGGGGCGAGGCGCAGCGGCCTCCCACCTGTTCTCCACCCCAATGGACAACCTTGCGGCGGAGCGGCAGCGGCGACATCACGGCCACCGCGGCGGCCCTCTGATCCAATACGTCGGGGCCACCTCGAGGCCGTCGAGCAAAAGAGTGGGCGACTCGGCGGTCGAGCATACTCGCGTTCCTCGGGAAGCGGGCGGCCTCAAGCCAATGGCGGCAAACACCCTCAAGCCCGCCACCGAGCCACGCATCTCCAATACCGCTAACGCGGCACTCTCCTGTGACCCCGGCGGCAACCAACCTTGTCGCCGCCAGCGGGCAACCCATCCATCGGCACCCACATCATCAACAACCAAAGCGGCGCGCCAGCCCGGCGCGACTGCGACATATACCCTAACCAATCGCGCGACGGCGAGCCCATGGGTCGCTCGGCCGACTCGGGCCAAAGTGCTTCGGACCAATGATCCGAGGCGAGAAGTATCCGCCAAACTTCAAGGCGCCAAAAGAAATAGAAAAGTACGACTCCTCGTATGACCCCGCCGTGTGGCTCGACACATACCTCATGGCTATGGGGATCGCGGGTCACTGTGACCTTCGCCGCCTGTTACCTCCCACGATGATGGAGGGGCGTGCGGCGATGGATCAACACTCTTCCCGGGATGTCGACTCCACGGGAGGAAATGCGCGACGCCGTCGGAGCTTCGAGTGCTCCTACACCGCGCCACCACTATTGAGGGCGTGGAACGCTGCGTCCGGGGACCCATGAGTCGACCATAGCTGGGTCCAGCGGTGGCGAGAGCTTTGGTACACGCGGTCGGCATCCACCGGACACCGCGATCCATTGCTTCAAGACCTCGTGCGCTCTGAGCCCTAGTCTCAAGCTCAAGCGACACTCCGCACACTCGACAACATCCTCGACCTCCTCGAGATCGCCAAGCGGTATGCCGAGGAAGATCCAAACCAGGAAGCGGCGGCGAGTCGAGGTCAACGCCGCGACGGCGCGGCAGCGGCGACGACGAACCGACCTACGCTTACGGCACTCGCCTCACAGCAAACGCCGCGGATGGCGAAGTCGACTTAAATCGCCAGCGAACGCAGCGCCTGAGCCCCAAAATCTTCCGCCGCGACGGAGGAACGCGCGCGACGGCTGCAACTACAAGAACAAGCCAAGGTTGACCCGGCCCTCCTTAACCAACCATGTGCGTTCCATAGCGGGGAAGGAAAGCCCGCAATCACACCACCGCCGTGCCACACCCTCGGGGAAATCGAGAAGGCACGGCGGCGCAGAGGACCCGACAACGACCCGCCAAGCGGCGGAAAATTCGACAAAGTAGCTCGCTCCACACCTTCACGAGCTTCAACACGAGCGCGAAGAAGGTCATCGCCCGCGCCGTCGCCGTTAGCGGTGGCCCAAATAGACGTCCCCGGTTCTGAACTGGTGAGCAACCATCACACAGAGCCGCCAAGACCACTCGCCAAGACCAGTATCGGGGCGAGTCGCCTTGGTGGTCAAGCCCAAGGTCAGCGACTACTGGCTCCCCAAGACACTGATGGACGGTGGCAGCTCCATCAACATCCTCTACCTCGACACCTTCAGGCGGCTGCGGCTCCCGCAGTCGATGATCGAGACGACCCACACCACATTCCACGGCATCGTCCCGGTCGGAAGGCGTACCCGATCGGCAAGGTCACGCTGCCAGTCACCTTCGGCACACCGGCAAACTTCCGCACCGAGCGGATCGTCTTCGAGCTAGTGCCCTTCGACAACCCCTACCACTGCGTCCTGGGGCGCCAGGCGTTTGCTAAATTCATGGCAGCGCCCCACTACGCGTACAACGCGATGAAGCTCCCCGGGCCGTGCGGCGTCATCACCATCAACGGCGACCCCGACATGGCCGCCGAGTGCGAGGCCAAAGGAGTCGAGCTCGCCGACGCCGTCATCGCGGCGGAGACCAACCACGCCGACGAGCTCGCCAAATGCAGCGGCGGGGTCAACAATGACGACCCACCATACTCAAGAAGCCCAACTAAGAGGCGCACTCACCTCAACCTTTGAGGCCACGGCGCTTTGCAGCACCGTCGAGCTGGTACCAGGCGACTCGGCCGACGGTGGCGATCGGGCGAGCATGAGCCCAGCGTGGGAAAGCGCGCTCGAGTTCCTCCGTGAGAACAGGGACATGTTCGCATGGAAACCCTCGACATGCCGGTGTCCCTAGGGAGCTCGTGAGCACAAGCTAAACGCCGACCCCAAAGTGCGACCTGTCAAGCAGTCGCTGCGGCCCTTCAATGAAGAACGCCGCCGAGCAATCACCGAGGAAGTACAGCGTCTACTCGCTGCCGGCTTCATCCGGCCAATCAAGTACTCGGTGGTGGCAAACCCAGTCTGGTCGAGAAGAAAAAGCGGGACACGGAGAATGTGTATCGACTACACAAACCTGAGCAGCGTGCCCAAAGGCGATTCGTCCTCCAGCGGATCGACCGGATAATCGATTCAACTGCGGGCTCGGAGTCGCTATGTTTCCTCGACGCCTACTCGGGTACAACCAGATCAAAATGGCTATCGAAGACGAGGAAGACGGCGTTCATCACGCCATTCGAGCCTTCGCTACACCGCCATGACCTTGGCCTCAAGAACGCGGTGCGACCTACCAGCGGTGCATGCAAGAATGCCTCGAGCCAAATTGGCGCAACATCCACGTCTACATCGACGCGTGGTCGTGAAGTCCGCCGCCAAGGCGACCTACTCACCGACTGGCGGAAACTTTCGCCAACTGCGAAGGTACAAGATAAAGCTCAACCGAGCAAGTGCACCTTGGTGTACCCGCGGACAACTCTTTGGTGCGTCTCCAAGCGAGGGATCGGCGAACCCCAAAGATCGACACGATCGCCCGCTCGGCAAACCGAGTGCCTCGCGGCGTCCGGTCGGGCGAGTAGCGGCTCTCGGTCGCTTCATCCCCGCTGGCGAAAAGCGATGCCCTATACCGCTGCGCAGAACCCCACCCTCCGATTGGGACAAGGAGGCGGACGGCGCTCCGCGACCTCAAAAAGGTGCTACGCGCACCACTACTGCCGCCCGCGACAAAGAACCCATGCTGGTTTCGTCGCGGCGTCGTAGCGTCGTCGGCCGTGATGGTCGTCGGCGACCAGAGGAAGGAAAGGCGCCCGGTTCAGCGGCGGTGTACTACATCGATGAGGTCCTCACCGAATCGCGCCAGCGATACCCGCAGATACCAAAAGCTAGTATCGCGGTCTTCGGGCTCGCGGCGCTGCCGCTACTTCCAGGAGCACCCGATCACGGTCGTCTCCTCGGCACCACTGCAAGACATCATCCGCAATTGCGGCGGCCGGGCGAGTCGCCAAGTGGGCCGTCGAGATCGGCGTCCACAACATCAAATCTGAGCCACGGCGATCAAGTCACGAGCACTAGCATACTTCGCCGCCCGATTGGGAGGAGGCCAGCGGAGAAAGGCTGTACCTCCACTACTGGAGCCTGCACTTCGACGGCTCCAAGAACGCAGACGGTGCAGGCGCAGGGATAGTGTTGACTTCACCAAAAGGCGACAAGCTCCGCTACATCCTCTGCCTCGACTTTCATGCCCTGCACCAACAACATGGCTGAATACGAGGCCCTACTCCACGGCATGCGAGCCGCCAAGGAGATGAACGTCAATCGCCTCCGCTGCTACGGAGATTCCGACCATGTCGCGGGGCAAGTCGCCGGCACCTGCGACTCCGTCTCCCCTACCATGGCGGCGTACCGCCAAGCGGTGGACAAGTTGGGTGGCCACTTCACCGGCTACTCTGTCAAGTGGATCGATAGGCGAAAGAATGAGGAAGCCGACGCACTCTCCCGCATCGGGTCGGCTCGACTCGCGCCTCCCGCCGACGTTTTCCTCGACACGATTACCAAGCCATCAGTCTCTCCCCCAAGGGAGATCGACATTGGGGTCCCACTACAACCAGAGGCAGCGTTGGTCGCACTCGTCAACGAACGGCATGGACCAAGCCCTACATCGCCTACGGAAGCGGCACCTGCCGGCAGAGGCAGACACTTTCGAATGATCGCCCGTCGATGCAAGTCCTACACTATCATCGACGGCGAGCTCCACAAGCCGCGTCACGGCGTGTTCCAACGCTGCGTCCAACCCGGTGAAGGCGCAAAATCCTCCACGACATTCACTCGGTGGATGCGGCCACCACGCCGCGCCGCTTCCCTGGTCCAAGGCTATGCGACCACGGCTTCTCTTGGCCCACACGCCGACGCTGTCGACATCGTCCAGCGATGCGGGTGCAATCCAATCGGGACGCGCGTATCGAGCTCGGCGCTCAAAACAATCCCCATCACTGGCCATTATTGTGTGGGGCATGGACATGGTAGGCCCCTTCAAGAAGGCCCCCTCGGCTACACCCACTGCTAGTCGTCGACAAATTCACGAAGTGGGTGGAGGCCAAGCCGATCGAAAATCGACGGAAGACCGCCACTAAATTCTTCGTGAGCTCATATATCGCTCTGGGTTCCCCAACAGCATCATCACGGACAACGGCACCAACCGCCAAAGGAGCCATGGCGAATTCTGCGAAGAGCACCATATCCGGCTCGACCTCGCGTCGATCGCCCACGAGTCCAACGGCCAGCGGAGCAGGCCAAAAGCATCCTGCGGCACGCCGCGACTACAAAGTACCACTCGAGCGCACCGCCGGGTGCTGGGTCGAGGAGCTGCCCTCTGTCATCTGGGGGATCCGCACCTCAGTCAACAGATCGACAGGATTCACTCCCTTCTTCATGGTCTATGGCCGAGGCGATCATGCCCACCGACCTCGAACACGACTCGCCGGGTCGTCCACTACCGGAGGCAAGCAGGCTTGCCCGCCAAGACGGGATCGACCAACTCGACGAAGCACGCGACCTCGCTCGGTCACGCACCTCCATCTACCAGCAAGGACTCCGCCGCTACCACAGTCGGCGGGTGAAAGCTCGCACCTTCCAGGAAGGCGACCTGGTGTTACGCCTCATCCAGGACAAGAAGGGCATGCACAAGCTCTCCCCTCCGTGGGAAGGCCCATTCACTATCGGGCGCGTACTCGGCAAGGACGCCTACTACCTCATCGATGTCCGCGGGGACGGCGAACTCGACGTCAAGCGACCATGGAATGTAAACCTCCTCCAGAAGTTCTACTCATAGAACCCCACACATGTACTCTCCAGTCGCTATGAAATAAAAAGAAATGGTTACCGCAAATTGCGCCTACTCTCCATGACTTATGCCACTCGCACTCGTAAAAACAGCGTTATGCTAAATGCAGAAGTCAACCTTTGGTACATCGATCGACACGGCTAAGTAGTGCGGTGTAAGAGCACTGAGTCACTTCAGGTCTTGCATCGTCCACGAAAAACGCCAACCCGGAGCCCCACTGGAGTCGCCTAGCTCGACTGGTTCTACGAGCCAAGACAAGCCCTCGCTTCTCACGACCTTGGTCCTCCGCATCCTCGGCATAGCGACTCGAATGGCTAAGTACCACGCTCGGGGCGAAGACCCGGTTAAATCGCGGCGAAAACGCCAAGTAAGAGAGCATGCCGGGACTGCGCCACGCGACCTAACGGGCCAGGCGGGAAGCGGCGCTCACACCAATGCCCTAAATCCTCAACCACCCTCGAGTCGCGACTAGAACAACCAAGTACCACGCTCGGGGACTCGGCCACCCGACCTCGTTCGCGCAAGGGAAAACGGTAAAGTATAGAGCACTCAAGGGAGTCGCTGCTGGCTCTCGAGCTTCGGCGAGTCGACCAAATCAACAAAACACATGATAACAACACACACATCATATGAGGTAAACCCCACAAAAGGCGGGCGCGCAGGGACTCGTCAAAATCAATCAAAAAGCACACAAACAAATATCAAAATAGATCGACGTCTCATTCAATCACATGTTGCATTGTTTCATGTTACAAAATATGCCAGCGTGGCGAACTGCGCTAACGCCACAAGGCAAACTACCCTACTGCGAGCTTCGATGGCGACTCTCCGGCATCCGGCGTGCGGATGAGCGCCGTGTCTGGGTTTGATGGATACATCGTCGGTTCACCCGCCATCGCCCGGCGAAAAGGCTGCTCGACCTTGAAGTCACGATGCGGCGGCTCGGGTCGTTTGGCGACAACCGTCTCTGATACGGCGAGGTCGCCCATTGCCGGAACCGTTCCGGATGCGTGGCGCACGTTCTTGCAACGAGGACCTCGAACAGCTCCACCGTGCGGTCGGACGATGGATACCCACTCGTCACATCGTCAATGTCGAAATCTTGGGAAGTGGGCGAGTCAAGGCTCGATCTTGTCGGCGCTCCATGCGAAGCGCCGACGCGTCATGAACTCAACGACCCGGCGCCTTCTCCAAATACTTCCACACCTCAACGAGGTCGCTGGAATCACCTCGTGGGCGATATTTCTTGGAGGTAGGCACGGATGCATCGCCGACAACGTCGCCGAATCGACGAGCATGCTTACGCACTGCCTCGCGTCGAGCGAGCTCGCCTCTTCTTCGCTATCAATAATGCGACCTGCGAGCAGAAGACAATGATAAGTACGACGGACACCACAAAAACCACAACTATTAGAAAGGGGAGATGCACTCACCAAGCAACGGGCGGGCGAGTCCCGTGATGAAGCACTGAAGCGACGTGTGGTCGTCCTGAAGCCCAGCAATAAGGACTTCCGACACCTTGCGATCCTCTTCAGTGGCCGCAATGGCGGCCTTAGCTCGCCCGTCCGCCGAGCTCGCTTGTTCTCTCGCCTCTCGCAGTTCGCGCTCAAGGTCGGCGATCCGCTGTTCAGCCAAACTCAAAGCCGAATGCGCCGCCGCCAATTCACCAGCGGGGACAAGCCCCTGGCGAGCTTCCTCTGCCTTCGCGGCAACAGCCTGAAGCCCTTTGTTTGCCTCCTGGACGATGGCCAGCTCCTTCTCCAGCAGCTGTTTGTGCCAATCGGTCCGTGACTCAAGCTGCGGACCACACATCACCAAAAAGGTTAGTCAAATCAAAATTCCTAAGTGCCCACCGCTGAAATTCAGCGATGCGCACTCGAGGGGCTAGCGATCAAAAATTTCCTAAGCGCCCACCCGTTGAAATTCAGCGAAGCGCTTTTCGGGGTAGCGATCAAAAAAAATTCCTAAGTGCCCACCGCTAAAATTTAGCGCACTTTCGGGACTGGATGCGACAAACAAAAGATGTGAAATTATAAGAATCAGGCGGCAAACAACGACCTGATCCTCGGGACTGGATGTACTGGATGGCGCGCCAAGCATCTTTGTGAGTTGTACCGTCCACGGATCACGAAGTGCCGGCGTGTGCCCGCGACGTTGGTCGACTTCAGCGTCGGCGGTCCCAGGAGCGTGTCTCGAGGGTGCAGGCCCACTCGCCGTGGTCGCCTTGGTCACGAAGCGCGGGAAGGTAGCGATAGAGGTACCTGCTCCGAGAGAGGTCGCCTCCGCCGTAGACGCGGCTGCTTCCATCACGGGCCCGGCTGGTGCGACCGCTGTATCGTCAGAGATAGTGATGGTGTCGTCGCCCTTGGCCTTCTTACTGCCATCTGCCGAGGCGACGACCTCGTCCTCCTTCCTCTTGCGGGAAGGATCTTCCTCGCTAGCGGCGGAGGGCACCTTGGCCACGGTCGGGTGACCCATCCTCTTCACCCCGGTCCTGCGCATCAATCGAATCAACAAAAACAATCGAAATAGTTATGAAAAATAAGGAAAGGTGAGCGAACTCACTTGGCGACTGGGATGAAACGCAGTCCTGTACGGAGGCCGGCCGGTTTCTCCAGCTCAGGGCCCAGACGGCGAGTGAGCCCCAACTCCAGGACGTCGCGTGCCCAAGACACGGACGGCTTCTTCATTGTTGAGGACGCAGCTGGCGCCTCTGGAACATCCTCAGCCGGAGCCTCCTTGCGAGGCAAAGCCGCCGCAGCCGGAGCCTCCTTGCGAGGCGAAGCCGCCGCGGCCGGAGCCTCCCCCAGCCCAGAGACTGGGGCGAATGGTGGAGGCATTGAAGCCAGCGGCACTTCCACGGTCGCGTCCGGCCACGGTTGTTCTTGGTGGCGCGCCGTCGCCCGGCTGGGCTGGGGCGTCGAGCTGCTCGCGAGTCTGACAGCGAGGCCGACCGGCGGCCTCGTCTTCTTTTTTCGGGGCTCGCCTCCTTTCCTTCCTCTTCTTCTTTGAAGGGGTGGCTTGGCGGCGAGGTGGTCTCACGGGAGCTCGTCGTCATCGTCGTCATGACGTTCGAGGCTTACCTTGCCTCGATCTCGCTGTCGTTGCCAGGTCTTCGGACCAGCGGGCGACCTCCTCTTCGGACTCGTCCTCGTCGTCCTCGTTGCCCTTGGTAGGCGGCGATTCACCTATGTCTGGGCGGATGGGCGAGCTCTCATCATCCGAGGGTGGAGCCACCCTTCCACCACTTGGAATAGCTGCGAATACAAAGCGGAATCGAGTTACGCGGCGCATTTCTGCATTGCGAGCAAGGTAAAGAAATTACCGTTGGGCGGACGCCAGCGGTATAGGCGACCCGACCTGCGCATCCAGGTACACCGCCTGGGTAATCTTCTTCAACGCTGGGAGATAATCCTCCAGCTTCCACTCGTCGAGACAGGCCTTCGTCGAGTCTCCCCGACCCGTGTACTGGTACATGTAGTGGTCGCGGTGGGCGAGTGGAACGAGCCGCCGCCCGAGCCAGCAATTGTACAAGTTTATCGTTTGAAGGCCCTTCTTTTTCAGACCATGGATGGTCTGGAGAATCTCGTCGACGACCATCGCTGGTGGCGGGGGCTTGCCGACTTGGAGATTTGCGCGGCTCGGGCGACTAGCAGTACCGGGATCGCCACCTCGCCCTCCGGGGTCGCCTCGGCCACGTAGAACCACGACTTATTCCAGTCGCTCGCTGCCTTGGCGGGTAGCATCAGATCAAAGAAAGAAGCTTTAGACTTGAGCTGAAACGTCAAGCCGCCCGCAGACATTGGGCCGCCTGCCTCGCGGCTGATCCGTCGTGGAGCAGATCTTGCCACAAGAGTAGGGCGGCAGCCCAAGTAGCATTCGCGAGCATACGAAGATGGCGAGCTACTCGATGCTATGGGACCCGGATCTGAAGGCTGGATCCGTAGTAGTAGCGCCCGGAAGAATAAGGGACGTGAAACCCTAGCCCGCCGAGATGGTGGTAAACGGGAATTCCCTCTCGCGGGTTTGGGGTCGTTTCTCGGCTGCGAGGATACGCCAACAGCCGCTCGCGAGATCCGGCCTCCTCGAAGGAGGCCAGCTGCCTTGTGCACTTGGACCTACGGCTCGGTGGAAAGGGCCATGGCGAGAGATTGGTTGGAGATCGGAGGATTTGGTCATTTGGATCGCGGAAGGAAAGAAAATGCACTTTTCGGAAGAAGTGGTGAGGAGTTGGCTCTGCGATTGCCCGCCATTCCCTTATATAGCGGGAGTTACCCGCCAAGTCGAGGCCGTTACCACGCGGTGATTACGCGAAAGTTACCGTTGGATTACCCCAGCGGCTAGTTTGACCACGCTGACGGTCCAACTCGGCCACTCGGCTCGACCCAATCACTAAGACAGTGTTTTTCGCCGACTCGCCCAAGGCTGCGACACGGATCATTGGTTGTTTCCTTTATCGAGAGCCCGGCGATTCATTGAGTGCCTACTGAAGCCGTATACTCCGGCCGCAGCCACTTCGCCTAATCGGCGGCCTCGGGGACTCTTGATGGGGATGTGCCTACGGGTATACCCGGCAGGGCGTTCCGACCGCCCAAGACCGGCGAGTGGGCCTGCAGAACGGCGAGTGGATCAAGCCCAGAGCCGGTGGCGGAAGTGAAGGCCCGAGCGGTAGATAGGCCCGTCGGGTAAGGTTAAGCGGCTATTGAAGCTTTAACCGAATCGGTTGAGATATGTAAACCCTAGGGGAGGTGAGCCTATATAAACCTCCCTATGGGGTGAGTAGAGACACGTTCCCTCATACACCCAAGCGACTCGTCGCCTAGCCGCCGAGCTCGCCCATTGTAACACCTACATAATACAATCTAGCAGGAGTAGGTATTTACCCTCCGGGGCGAACACAGGTAAAACCCTGTGTCTTTGCCCTCATCTCGCACCGCAGATGGCTGGCCGCCCTTGCCCCTCGTTCTACTACTCGATGCCGATTGCAGCATCTGCCGTGACAATTCCCACGACATGTGGTTTTCATAAGGATAAGAATGAGATACCCATATATGCTTATCATGCACAATACATCACATAGACAATCACAATAACCAAGCATCAAAATAACTTAGAGTTTAAACGACATAAACAACAAGTTTTGGAAAAAGCAAACACACCATAGCAAGCCATCCACATGTTGGATGGTCATTGCGACTCAATAATCAAAAGTATGGTAGATGAAAGATAATTTGAGTAGTCCACACTACTCCCTCGCATCAATCTCTATGTCAACAAGGGTAAGACCTGCATTCTCCATGGCGGTCTTATACTCATCAACACTAGTAGTCAAGGCCTCTATCTTGGCCCTAAGAGCCCTCTTCTATAGTGAAGCCTCTCGATCACTCCCTGCTGATGCTCAAGCTCGAAGTCCTTGGCCTCTAGCTCTTCCTTCATCTCCCGGATCTTCTTGTTCCTGTCTTGGACTCTTTTCTCTTGGCTCTTGAATTTCTTGTCCTGGCTTTCAAACTTGGCCTCCATTTCCTTGACTATCTCGTCCTGCTCCGTGAAGAGCTTGTCCTTCTCACGTAGCTGAACCTAGAGCTCATCATTGCTAAGCATGACGTTGGTCCTATCAGTATCTAGGTGCCTAATAAGAACCTCTAGGTCCTGAAGGTACAGACGAATCGGCTCCATCGTCTCTCTAGCAGTATCCTCGTACTCTATGGCTTCACCCTCCTTGTTGCGTCTCCCGAAGGGGTGAAAGTAAAGACCCCTAAGCTCGGTGGAGTGCCTCCCTACCAGACGCCCAAGTAACTCCTACATGACTACATCTAGGCATTTCTCATTGTCGTCATGCATCATCTTGAAAGTTATGGTCTCCGTGGTTGGCTCTGTCTGGCGTCCCAGCTGAGTGACTCTGAAGCCCCAAAGGTCCTTCCTCTCAAACTTGGTGAGTGGAAGTGTCATGATGCTAGGAAGTGGAAGGTTGAGCACACTAGTGAGCTCAATGAGACAAGTACCAAAACGAGTTCCCTTGAACTCCTCGGCGGTGTTGATAATAACATTAGGCATCTATTTTTATAAGATAGAGAAAAGTTAGAATTAACATCAAATAGAGAAAATCACAAGACATAATATCACTAGCATATCTTTTGCAACAAACACACAAGTCATGGCATACACAAATCCATTACAAGCATTAAAGGTTCAACATAACTTAGACAAATTTTTGGAAGGAAAACTATAAGTGTGGTGGTCCAACTAACGGAGTACATTACAATCCCCACTCACTTGCCAAGTTAGCTATTAGGGCATCCCTAGAGGCAATCTGTCGATCTTGATCACATGATTCCATTGCTAAATCTATGATGTCTTCTCTTATACGTTGGTTAGTAGCCTCTAAGTCCTGGGCACGCTTCTTTTCTTCTCTAAGGTCATTTTGGGTATTGAGCATTCTGCACTTGAGTCTATCACCAGGCTCCTTGATAGCATTCCAAGCTGCATTTCTTGCAGAGTCAAAGAATGTTGTGTGCATTTCTGAGTTGGTGACCATGCAGAATCCTGACTCCTTGTGGTTGTCTTCCTTGTTTTTGTACAAGTGCAGTTGCACCCACCGGTACTCTTCTCCTCCATCCATCACAGGGAATCCTTTGTACACAACTGCACCATGTATCCCCATGGTAACCATGAGGTTCTTGAGGGCCTTGGGAAATTCAGTCTCACACTCCAAAGTCATGGTCATGGGTGGTCCCTTCCTCACGGCTTCGTTGATGGAGTTCATCTACAAATAGAGATGAGAAAGAAGATTAGAAAAGTTTACGAGAAGAAAAAGACAAGTGTGGAAATTTTTCAAAGTGCTGAAATTTTTTCCTTAGTGGTTTCTAATCCAATCCTAGGGTCATAATCCTACAGGCAACACAGTGCTCTGATACCATCTGTAAGACCCCACCTTTATAAAGGTAAAGATCCCTGTGATTGCAATGCTAGTCCCTGGATCAATTGCTAGCATCCATAGTTTAAGATGAAGTACACGGAAACAAAGGTCATTATTACATCGTCATTCCAGAGATAACATAGTCTTTTACAACTCCATAGCCAAAGGCTAGTACAAGAGTTTAACTTAACAATATAAATAATAGTCTTCATCTTCATGTGCCACAGGCAAGCATGTTGAGTGTAGACTCATAACCCTAATCCTCATCAGAGTAACCTGCAACATCACAAGTTACAGCCATAGTGGGTCAATACATTGGAATAGTTTTGGCAAGTGATACCTTAGTAGAATAACAATATCTAGCTTCTACATGAATTTGGCTAAGTGTAGCTTAGGCTTGCTTTGATCTAAATAGGTTTTACCTATCAGTTGAAAACACTAAGTTTTTGTTTGGCAAAAACTCCCAAGGAACCACCAATAAAAATTGGCGAACCTTCATCCTTGTTTAACCAAAAGTTTTAACTTAGAAATTGGGATGAGGAGATTCTTGATAGCTTCCATGTCTTGATGCTCAAATTGTCCATTACCGGGGACATGACTAAGTACTTAGTTTCTTCCTTCTGCAGAGGTGGTGCACTTTCCCCACAAGACTTGATTTTCAACAAGACAAGATCTTTCAGAAGCCTTCCCTTAGACAAAAATGGACGCGCTCCAAACCTATCATCCCCTACCACCAACTGTCCATTTGGCTAAGTTATTGCAACCTATATGATCCAGGCAGAGCCCATAATGCCATGTGGCTGCACTAGAAGCTTCTTAACATTTGGCATCTCAAATCCCTTTGTTCCTGGGTGGCATTTGTTGGAATTATGCCCTAGAGGCAATAATAAAGCTGTTATTATTATAATTCTTGTTCATGATAATGTTTATATTCCATGCTAGAATTGTATTAAGCGGAAACTTTAATACTTGTGTGGTTTGTGAACAACACCGTGTCCCTAGTACGCCTCTATGGACTAGCTCATTGATTAATGATGGTTAAGGTTTCCTAACCATGGACATGAGTTGTTGATTAATAATGAGATCATATCATTGGGAGAATGATATGGTGGACAGACCCAAACTAAGCGAAGCAATTAGATCGTGTCATCGTGTTCGTCTTTGCGAAGATTTTCTTATGTCAAATATTGTATTCCTTAGACCATGAGATAATGCAACTCCACAGTATCGGAAGAAAGCTTTGAGGTCATCAAAGCGTCATCCTATGAGAGGGTGATCATAAAGGTGTCTCTCGGTGATCGGAAAGTATCTGTTGGGTTGTATGTATCGAGATGGGATTTGTCCCCTCCAAGTCGGAGAGATATACTTGGGCCCTCGATAATCGATATCAACACCGCTTGCAAGCATGTGGTTAAGGAGTTAATCACAAAGTGATATTGGATTACGAACGAGTAAAGTACTTGCGTGAGCGAGATTGAACTAGGTATGGCGGTGCCGCGATCAAATCTCGGGCAAGTAAAATATCGCGAGACGAAGGGAATATATATATGGGATTGATTGAATCCTGGCATTGTGGTTCATCCGATATGATCATCCATGAATGTGTAGAGTCAATATGGGTGCCCAGACCCACTGTTGATTATTGATAGAAGATCATATGCATATTCTCGAACCCGCAGGTCACACTTAACGTGTCTCGACGCTAGGATAGATTGGATAATTGGTTTATGAGTTTTTGTTCGGAGTCTCGGATGGGATCCGGGACATCACGAGAGGTTCCGGAGTGGTCCGGAGAATAAGATTCATATAAGGCAGTGCAGTTTTTGGAGTTCGGAATTGTTCCGGGTTAATCGGTATTGTACCGGAAACTTCTAGAACCTTCCGGAAGGGGACCAACGTGACCACATTTCCGGGAGGGGGCATGGGCCTATGAGGGAGTGCCCTGGCCGCATTGGGCCAGGGGCACAAGGCCCCATAGGGCCCAGCCAGCCAAGAGAGGTTTAAACTCTAGATAGAGCTTCTAGAAGGGGGGGGTTTCCTTGCCCCCCACTCCTTATCCTTTGGGGCCGCCGGTTTGGGCTTGGGGAGGGCTGGCTCGCCCCTCTATATAAAGAGGGGTGGGGGCGCACCAACCCCCTACACCTTCCCCTCCAACCCTAGCCGCCCTGCTGCCCTCCTCTCTCCCTCCCGACTGCTTGTAGGCGAAGCCCTGCTGCAGAAATTCTCCACCAACTGCACCGCGCCGTCGCGTTGTAGATCCAACCCATCTCTCCACCATACTTGCTGGACCAAGGAAGGAGGAGACGTCGAGGTGCCGCATGTGTGCATCTCACGGAGGCATCGCCACTTGTGGTGCTAGATCGGATCGGACCGCGAGGAGGAGAAGCGAGTACGACTACATCACCCACGTTCGGCAGGCGCTCCATTTGTCGAATCTTCAAGGGTATGAAGATCTAATCCAATCTCTCTCGTTGTTTGCATCTCCTAGCTTAGATCTTGGCTTCCCTCTGTTCGCATCCGTAGAAAATTTTGATTAACTATGCCGAGAAACCCTTGATGGTATCGAGCTAGATCTGCGTAGATGTGTTTCACGAGTAGAACGCATAACATGGTTGTTGCGGGCGTTGATGTTTTCTGTTGCAAGCCTCTTGTTTGTGTTCTTCTTATGGCGGGATAGTGAGATTGAAGCAGTCCAGGCCAACCTTACGCGACGTCGTTCGCGAGACCGGCTCCGCACTTGACGTGTGGCTTGTTCCACACATGCGGCTGGTGGATGTCAGTTTCTCTCACAATAGTTGTCATGGGATTAACACCGGAGTTTGGCAACCATAATATCACCGTTGTGGCTTTCCGTAGGTAAGAATCGTTCTTAGCATCTACTCCCATAAGCCACGTAAAACATGCAACAACAAAGTAGAGGCGTCTAACTTGTTTTTGCAGGGAGTGTTTTCTGTGATATGGTATGGCCCAAGATGTGATGTGTATAATGTATGCGATGATCATGTTTTGTAAAGTTTCATGACTTGCATGTCGATGAGTACAAAACCGGCAGGAGCCATATGGTTGTCTTTATAATTGTGTATGACCTGTGTGTCAACTTCTTATACGCCATGTAATAGTTTCACTTTATCGCTAAGTAGTTAGCAATAGTTGTAGTTGCTATTCGTGGTGGAGGCAATCATGGTGGAGTGATGGAGATCATGCCGGAGCGCACAAGATGGAGATCATTGCGCGAAGATTGGCTATACCATGTCACATTAAAGTTATATGCATGTGATGTTTATCTTTTTATGTATCTTATTATGCTTAGATCGCGACGGTAGCATTATAAGATGATTCCTCACTTAAAGATCAAGATAAAAACTATGTTCTCCCCAAGTATGCCTTTATTGCGAAAGTTAAATCGTGTCCAAGAATCACGTGATGATCGGGTGCTATAGACTCTACGCTCACATACAACGGGTGCAAGCCAGTTTTCCACACGCGGAAATACTTGGGTCTAACTTGACAAGCCTAGCATGTACAGACATGGCCTCGGAACACAAGAACCGAAAGGTTAAGCATGAGTCATATGAATGATATGATCGACACTTCGTTGTCCACCATTGAAACCACATCTCTTCTCGTGATGATTGGATTAGGTGTGGTGAATTTGGATCGTGTTCACTAAACAACTTGAGGGATGTTGAATTTAGTGGGAGTTCATATAGTAATTTGATTAAGTTGAACTAGTTATCATGAACATAGTCTAATTTGTACTTGCAAATACTGTAGATCACATGGCTAAGTCCAACTTCAACTTCAACCTTTTTGCTGAGAAGGAAAAGCTTAGAAACAATGGGTCTAACTTCAGCAATTGGTTCCGCAATCTAAGAATCATTCTCTCTGGCGGTCAAAAGGACCATGTCCTTGGGAAAGCGTTAGGTGACCCCCCTGCTGCAACTACGCCGGCTAATGAGAAAGCTGTCTATCAGTCGCGCAAAGATGATTATGGTGTGATTAAGAGCACCATGTTGTTTGCTATGGAACCGGAACTTCAAAATCGTTTTGAAGACTATTCCGGGCCCTTTGAGATTCTCGAAGAGCTGAAAACCATGTTTCAGACTCAGGCCCGTTCTGAGAGATATGAGATCTCTGAGAAGTTCTTTAACTGCAAGATGGAGGAAGGGAGTTCCGTTAGTGAGCACGCCATTAAGATGACAGGCTACACTCAACGCCTTGAGCAATTGGAATGCACGATTCCAGAGGAGCTCAAGATTGACAGAGTTCTGCAATCACTCCCTCCCAGCTACAAAAGTTTTGTAGTGACTGACAATCAGATTGGTTCCACTGATACGATCACCGAGCTCTTCGCAGTTGAAGGCAGCGAGTGGACATCAAAAGGATAATCATGTGTTGATGGTCAACAAGCCCACCTTTAAGAAAGGTAAGGAGCAAAGAAGCCCTTCAAGAAGGGCGGCAAGCAATTGCCCTGGCTGAGAAGAAGCTCAAGTCTGGTCCTAAACGGACCTTTGAGTGCTTCTATTGCAAGGACAAGGGTCCTTTGGAAGCATGTCTGTCCAAGTACTTAGCGGACAAGAAGGCTGGCACCATCAAAGGTATATTTGATATACATGTTATTGATGTTTTCCTTACTAGCCCTCGTTGTAGTGCATGGGTATTTGATACGGTTCGATTGCTAATATTTGTAACTCGAAGCAGAGCTACGGAATAGAGCGGCTTGCGAGGATGAGGTGACGATCTGCGTTGGCAGCGGATCAAGAGTTGATGTGATGGCCGTCGACACACTCTCCTTAGTTTTACCTTGATTAGTTTTAAACCTTAATAAATGTTATTATGTACTGCGTTGAGCATGAACATTATTTACGGATCGTGTTTATTGCAAGACGGTTATTCATTTAAATCGGAGAATAATGGTTGTTCTATTTATATGAGTAACATCTTTTATGGTCATGCACCTCTTGTGAATGGTTTATTTCTTCTAAATCTCGAAAGGGATGAAACACACATCCATAACATTGAGGCTAAGAGATGCAAAGTAGATAGTGATAATACTACTTATTTGTGGCACTGTCGTCTAGGTCATATTGGTGTAAAGCGCATGAAGAAACTCCATTCTGATGGACTTTTGGAGTATCTTGATTTTGAATCATTTGACACATGCGAACCATGCCTCATGGGAAAGATGATCAAAACACCATTCTCCGATATGATGGAGCGAGCAACGGATTTGTTGGAAATCATACATACCGATGTATGCAGACCGATGGGTATTTCGACGCGCGGTGGATATCGCTATTTTCTCACTTTTACCGATGACTTAAGTAGATATGGGTATATCTATTTAATGAAACATAAATCTGAAACGTTTGAAAAGTTCAAAGAATTTCAGAATGAAGTGGAGAACCATCGTAACAGAAAGATTAAGTTTCTATGATCCGATCGTGGAGGTGAATATTGAGTTATGATTTTCTGACGCATCTGAAAGCAAGTGGAATCGTTTCACAACTCACGCCACCCGAAACACCACAGCGCAATGGTGTGTCTGAACGCCGAAATCGAACCCTATTAGATATGGTCCGATCAATGATGTCTCTTACTGATTTGCCGTTATCATTTTGGAGTTATGCATTAGAAACCGCTGCATTCACTTTAAATAGGGCTCCATCTAAATCCGTTGAGACGACACCGTATGAACTGTGGTTTGGTGCTAAACCTAAGTTGTCGTTTCTTAAAGTTTGGGGATGTGAAGCTTACGTCAAGAAGTTGATGCCGGACAAGCTCGAACCCAAAGCGGAGAAATGCGTCTTCATAGGATACCCTAAGGAAACTATTGGGTATACCTTCTATCACAGAACCGAAGGCAAAGTGTTTGTCGCAAAGAACGGTTCCTTTCTTGAGAAGGAGTTTCTCTCGAAAGAAGTGAGTGGGAGGAAAGTAGAGCTAGACGATGTTGTTGAACCTTCTCTTGAATTGGAGAGTAGCGCAGCACCTAAAATTGTTCCAGTGCTTCCTGCACCAACAATAGAGGAAGCTAATGACAAGGATCATGAAGCTTCGGACGATGCTGCTACTGAACGTCGCAGGTCGACAAGGTCACGTGCCCCTCCTGAGTGGTACGCAACCTGTCTTGTTGTCTTGTTAGTAGAAGACGGTGAACCTATGAACTATGAGAAGCGATGATGAGCCCGGACTCGAAATGGCTAGAAGCCATGAAAGCCGAATTGGGATCCATGTGCGAAAACCAAGTATGGACTGTGGTGGACCCTCCTAGCGACCGAAAGGCCGTTGAGTGCAAATGGATCTTCAAGAAGAAAACGGACACGGATGGTAATGTTACCGTCTATAAAGCACGGCTTGTCGCGAAAGGTTTTCGACAAGTTCAAGGTGTTGACTACGATGAGACTTTCTCTCCCGTAGCGATGTTTAAGTCCATTCGGATTTTATTAGCAATTGCTGCGTTTCATGATTATGAAATATGGCAGATGGATGTCAAGACTGCTTTCCTCAATGGCAACATTGATGAAGAGTTGTATATGATGCAACCCGAAGGTTTTGTCGATCCTAAGGATGCTAGTAAAGTATGCAAACTTCAGCGTTCCATTTATGGACTGAAGCAAGCATCTCGGAGTTGGAACCTTCATTTTGATCAAGTGATCAAGAGCTTTGGATTTGTTCCAAATTGCTACGAAGCTTGCATCTACAAGAAAGTGAGTGGGAGCTCGGTGACGTTTCTGGTACTATATGTGGATGACATATTGATTATTGGAAATGACATCAACATGCTTAACGATGTGAAGAGTTATTTGAACAAGTGTTTTTCAATGAAAGACCTGGGTGAAGCTACTTATATATTGGGCATCAAGATCTATAGAGATAGACAAAGACGCCTGATAGCTTTAAGCCAGAGTACATACCTAGACAAAGTTCTGAAAAGGTTCAGAATGGATAAGGCAAAGAAAGGTTCAGTGCCTATGTTGTCAGGTAAGATATTGAGCAAGGCTCAGTGTCCATTCTGATGAAATGATAGGGAAGCTATGAGCAAAGTGCCTTATGCCTCGGCCATAGGTTCTATCATGTATGCCATGCTGTGTAATAGACCGGATGTGTCCAATGCTCCTAGTTTGACGAGCAGGTACCAAAGTGATCCAGGAGTGGAACACTGGACAGCCGTGAAGAACATCCTAAAGTACCTGAATAGAACTAAAGAAATGTTCTTAGTCTATGGGGGTGATGAACAGATCGTCGTAAAAGGTTACGTCGACGCTAGTTTTGACACCGACAAGGATGATTCTAAGTCTCAGACAGAATACGTGTATATTTTGAATGGAGGAGCTGTGAGCTAAGCTGCAAGCAAAGCGTGATCGCGTGATCTCTGATGAAAGCGGAATACATAGCTGCTTGAGCGTCAAGTGAAGGAGTTTGGATCGAAACTTCATCCATCGAAGCTTGGCGTGGTTCCAAGTGCATTGGACCCACTGGAGATATTGTGTGACAACACTGGCACCATAGCACTCGCTAAGGAACCATGATATCATCCAAAGACCAAGCATATCAACCGCAAGTTTCATATAATCCAAGATTATATAGCAGATGGAGATCTGAAGATTAGAAAAGTACAGACATATCTGAATGTCGCAGATCCATTGACTAAACCTCTTCCACATGTAAAACATGATCAGCACCTCAGTGCCATGGGTGTGAGATTGTTGCCAGATGTAAACTAGATTATTGACTCTAGTGCAAGTGGGAGACTGTTGGAATTATGCCCCAGAGGCAATAATAAAGCTATTATTATTATAATTCTTGTTCATGATAATGTTTATATTCCATGCTAGAATTGTATTAAGCGGAAACTTTAATACTTGTGTGGTTTGTGAACAACACCGTGTCCCTAGTACGCCTCTATGGACTAGCTCATTGATTAATGATGGTTAAGGTTTCCTAACCATGGACATGAGTTGTCGATTAATAATGAGATCATATCATTGGGAGAATGATATGGTGGACAGACCCAAACTAAGCGAAGCAATTAGATCGTGTCATCGTGTTCGTCTTTGCGAAGCTTTTCTTATGTCAAATATTGTATTCCTTAGACCATGAGATAATGCAACTCACTGGTATCGGAAGAAAGCTTTGAGGTCATCAAACGTCATCCTATGAGAGGGTGATCATAAAGGTGTCTCTCAGGTGATCGGAAAGTATCTGTTGGGTTGTATGTATCGATATGGGATTTGTCCCTCCCAAGTCGGAGAGATATACTTCGGGCCCACTCGGTAATCGATATCAACACCGCTTGCAAGCATGTGGTTAAGGAGTTAATCACAAAGTGATATCGGATTACGGAACGAGTAAAGTACTTGCTGTGAACGAGATTGAACTAGGTATGACGGTACCGATGATCAAATCTCGGGCAAGTAAAATATCGCGAGACGAAGGGAATATATATATGGGATTGATTGAATCCTGGCATCGTGGTTCATCCGATATGATCATCGATGAATGTGTGGGAGTCAATATGGGTGCCCAGACCCCGCTGTTGATTATTTATAGAAGATCATGTCTACATATTCTCGAACCCGCAGGGTCACACACTTAACGTGTCTCAACGCTAGGATAGATTGGATAATTGGTTTATGAGTTTTTGTTTGGAGTCTCGGATGGGATCCGGGACATCACGAGAGGTTCCAGAGTGGTCCGGAGAATAAGATTCATATAAGGCAGTGCAGTTTTTGGAGTTCGGAATTGTTCCGGGTTAATCGGTATTGTACCGGAAGCTTCTAGAACCTTCCGGAAGGGGACCAACGTGGCGACACCTTCCGGGAGGGGGCATGGGCCTATGAGGGAGTGCCCTGGCCGCATTGGGCCAGGGGCACAAGGCCCCATAGGGCCCAGCCGGCCAAGAGAGGTTTAAACTCTAGATAGAGCTTCTAGAAGGGGGGTTTCCTTGCCCCCCACTCCTTATCCTTTGGGGCCGCCGGTTTGGGCTTGGGGGAGGGGCTAGGGTTGCGCCCCCCTCTATATAAATAGGGGTGGGGGCACACCAATCCCCTACACCTTCCCCTCCAACCCTAGCCGCCCTGCTGCCCTCCTCTCTCCCTCCCGACTGCTTGTAGGCGAAGCCCTACTGCAGAAATTCTCCACCAATTGCACCGCGCCGTCGCATTGTAGATCCAACCCATCTCTCCACCATACTTGCTGGACCAAGGAAGGAGGAGACGTCGAGGTGCCGCACGTGTGCATCTCACGGAGGCATCGCCACTTGTGGTGCTAGATTGGATCGGATCGCGAGGAGGAGAAGCGAGTACGACTACATCACCCACGCCCGATTAACGTTCACGCCGAATCTTCAAGGGTATGAAGATCTAATCCAATCTCTCTCGTTGTTTGCATCTCCTAGATTAGATCTTGGCTTCCCTCTGTTCGCATCCGTAGAAAATTTTGATTTACTATGCCGAGAAACCCTTCAGCATTCCAAAAGTGTGATACACAAGGTAAACCATAGAAATGGGCCTTGTGTAACCACTCAACATAAACCAAGCCACCATTCCACCCAGGTGTTTCATTCACTTAGTTGTTTTATTAAGCAAAACATAAGTCAAATACTTAGAAATATTTTCCATAGCATGTGTATATAATCCACCCTTGGTTGCTACTAGCTAGGATAAGCATGGCAATAGCAAGTATCTTAACTTAGAGAGAACTCTAACAATTCTACAACTACTAGGATTTCCCAAGCATAGCATATAGATACTTAGCAAAAATTAGCATGCAAGCCCTAGATAAAATATTTCTAATGCATGGGAAAAATATTGGGACAAAAGTATGAAGCACCACTTGCCTTGGCAGTTTGGGGAGTAACAACAATCCTCACAATCACAATCACCACGAGCACCAAAATCTACACATAAAATGATAGCACCAAATTCACATATCAAATAAACAAGCAAAAATATATGAATGCATGCAAGTGCCATGTGATGATTTTTCTAAACCAAACAAGACAAGTGAAATATTACTGTACCATAAACAAAACAATTATACACCAAATAGACTTAATTTGGCCTTTAAAACATTTTCCATAAAAATTTTATACACAAAATAAGCCTACAAATGTCTCTACAAAAACAACTAATTTTACAGTAGAAATTCATGAAACAAAATACATGGTTGGATAGAATTCTTTTTCCTGATTCCATTGATATAAAATTTGCAAAATTTGGTCGTGTGGATCAAAAGTTATGAATTTTGCAAGTTTAAATGACTAATAGATCTAAATTCAGATTTTAAATACAAAACCTATCCATGCGGCAGCCTCTGATTAGTGCGTACCGGTTTGGCCGGATCACGCTCGCGGGCCGTAGGATATAACTAACGTTGCACAGCCTAGATCTAATCGCACCGTTTCGCTAACAGATCTAATCGAGGCCTTTGGATCTAGATCCAATGGATCAGATCCATCTGACCAAGAACCAGTGGCGCGAATGGCACTGGCGGCAGCGACGCCTCTGGCGGTGACACGCCGGCGAAGCCAGAGGGGCAGGGGAGGTGCGCTGGTGCTTACCGAGGTAGCGAAGACATGGAGATGCTCAACGTGGTCGCGGTTGGGGCGGAGCTGCACGAACACGAACAGAATCGCTTGCCGGAGTCCGTCTCGTCGTCGGGTGCTCCCAGTTGAAGATGAAGGCGACGTCCTAGGCCACACGGAAACAAACGGCAAGCATCAACATGTGCGCAAGAACCTAGCAAACACAGGCGCGTGAACTAGAGACAGGGGGCGGTCAGTGCTCACCACAATAGCTCGCCGGAGCTCGTCGCAACTGCGGTGGTGTTCTGCGAAATATGGGCAGCCTGGTGGCGGAGCAAGCGAGTGGAGTGAGGGGAAATGTGTGGAGTGGGGAGGTGGTTATGTATCCAGAGCGGGGGCGAGAATTATGCGCTACATCAATGGGATTTAAGCGGGTATTAAACGCAGCATCACTGCGAGCTGGTAACGGCGGAGCGGGTCGTCGCGTGGTGATTGAGGACAACGATGATGGGGCAGGTGGGTCCAAGGTGGCAGCGAGTGGGTGCGCTCGGGCAGAGTGAGAAACAGAGAGGAGAGGGGAAACCCGGGTGGGCTGGCTATTGGGCTAGGTCTGCTGCTGGGCCGAGTAAGTGGCGCCGGCCCTTTCTGGTTTCTTTTATTCTTTTCCAAATCTATTTTTATTTTCTGAATTCATTTTGAAATGTTTTTCATATGGGTTTGAATTCAAACTTGTTCTGCATTTTTGTAAAGTGGACCATACACATATTTGACTACAGAACAAAGTTGTTCACTTATAAATACATTGGCCCATTGAATTTTAGAAATAAACCAAGCTTTAATTATTTATTTATAATATGCATATGAATGGTTTGAATTCATATCTTTTTTTTGAAACTTTGACCAAGCTTTAGAAATATCAAACGATCCTATGTTCAATTATTTACTGATTAAAACAAATATTTTCTTATTAGAAGGTATCAATAAGGCCATTGCCTTGCTTACATAAAATAATAGACAACAAATGCTTATGTTTTTGAAAAATGATCCTAAAATGATTATGAATACATGAATGATATGCAAACTTTGAAATCATGATTTTTGGGATGTTACACTTTGTCCTACTTTCATAAACAATTTTGTCTTTCTTTGAAAAAGATCCCAATTAAGTTAACCCATCAATATTAAAGTAATTAGGAAATTGGAATGAGCGAGAAACATGTCATGAACTCAATATCAAGCAACTCAGATGTCCATATCTAGGGACAAGGCTAATCGATTAGTTTATACACCCTCCAGGGATTAATACACTTTACCAATGTGACCTGGCTAGCCCAGCTCGTACCACCACTCTCATATTGGTGATGATAGGTAGAAGTCCAAGAAGGGACCGTTCAGGAGTAGCTCCCCAAACCCGAGACACACCGGTCCAACCTACCAAAATTCTACATCTCTGGATACGAGGGTTCGAGTTACCACAACCTACTGAGTCCAACCAACCACCAATTCCATTATTGGCACATGGTTGTACACGTAAGCTACAAAATAAAGAAGGCAATCATTTTCTCTTGATACCTGGGTGCCTTTCCGCAATGATACCACCAAAATTTTCAATCCCATCACACCCAGAAGGTTCATTGATTAAGTTGTTTTTAGTTTTCGCAAACCAACACATTTAGAAACAACCTTCAGTGATGTAACCCAGCCCTCGTTCATCATAGCATGGCTAAGCACATCTACCAACGGTGGCTCATCTACAGGAAAATCCTACCACATAATAGGATATAACATAGCGATAGTAATTCCCTACACATGCGTCTACAAAATACACGACAATGCATTGAAAATAGTAGGAAAACATCATGAACAAAGTAGCATCTACTTGCCTTGATTGTAGTTGAAGTCGTTCAAGCACTCGTTGCAATCACACACTTTGCACTCCTCGCAATCTATCGAGCAAACAATTGCATACAACATAAACAATAGCACATAGAGATCAAACAAATGCAACAAATGCATGCATGACAATTTAATAAGTCACAATGGTTGTTATTTTAGTTCTCTAAACGATACTGAAGTATATGACACATGCAAGAGATTGATTGATGCAATGAAGTATTTGTTATTAATAATTACTTGCCAATATAGAGGTTTTAGTAGTTCTATTAAAACTTCTGCTCTAGTTGTCACATTAAATTTGGTTCTGGTGTGTACTGGATAGGGGATGTTAATATGAACCAGTAGGCGTTGGATTAACCCTAATCGATGTTATAGATCCTTTTGTATGATTTAAATAGTGTTTAATGGGTTTTAAATCATTTAAATAGTTTATGTTGCCTAAAAATCAAACTAAAATTAGATCTATAATCTCCACGGGTTTGTGATTCCAGGGACATATTATTTGTAATTTTCTGAACATTATTTATTTTCTTATGAATTTATTACTCTAAATAAGCCATTAAACCATTTATTTAATTACTGCAAAACCTTACAGTAAAGGTCTGAAACATTTTCATATTGATGATCTACTTGGAACTAGCTTTCCATCGGTATATTATTTGTGATTTTTGGGACCAGTAGATCTTTTACTATGAATTTATTAACCTAAAAAACCATTAAAACTAATTAAATTATTACAGTAAACACGTACTGTAAAAGTTAGATCCAACTCGATATTAATATTCTACTCAATTTTATGAATCCGTGGACATCTTATTTGCTATTTTTGGATTTACGAATCTTTTTATATGATTTTTGCAAGTTTACACAATTTTCTTTAAATTAAATTCAATTTCAAATCTATAGGGAATATTCCTTAGGAATATTCTATGCTGACTGGGACGCGGGCGCTGACCTGGCTGATGAGGAGGGCGATGTGGCGTGTTCTGGTTCGCTGATACCGGTTCGTCGAGTTGATCTAATCTGGGTCGTCGGAGGGGAATGCAGCGGCTCGGCACGAATCCTTCCGCGTTGGCCGGCCTGGGCGACGGCGATCGGCGGCGGGCGGCTCGGTGGTGATCTTGGGCGGCGCTCCGGCGAGTTCTAGGCGAGGGGAGGTGGCGTACAAGGACCGGGCGAGGACTACAAGTTCAGTGGTGAGAACGGCGTCGTGGTTTGCTTCCCGAGGTGGCGTCGACATGCGGATGGAGATGTGCAGTGGCGATAGTGCTCCGGCGAGCAATCTGAGGGGCTCCAACGACCTGCGAGAGGGGAAAGCGGGTCAGGGAGAATTGGTGCTCCATGGGGATGAGGACCAGAGGGACAGGAAGGTGAGGGGAGGTCGGAACCTTGCATTACCGATCGATCTGGGGGTGGCCGGCGGCGGCGAAATCGGAAGCTCCCAATTCGGCGGCTAGGGTTTCAGAAACTCGAAAAACGGAGGGAAGGGGAGGTGTGGGGATTAAATAGGAGGGGTGGCATGGATAAGGGGTAAGGGGGACGCGGGATCGATCTGAATCGATCGGGATTTCTGTTCGGTCGACAAACCGTGTTCATCCTGGAACCAAGGTAGAAGATGACATGCGGGGCCCACGCGTCACCGTCACGGGAGAGGAGGCGGGTTGCGCGGGTTGCTGCTGGCTGCTGCTCTCTAGCGATTGTGGGCGCGTGGTAGATAGGTTAGGGCTAGGTTAGTGGGCTGGGCCAGGGTGGCTCGTCCGGTGAGGGTAGGTTAGTTTAGTTAGTGTTTTTCCTGTTTCTTTTATTCTTTTTGCTTTTCTTATTTCTTTTATAACTTTTTATTAGATAATCCAATTGAATTGATTTTTGTTTCCAAATTTTTCTAAAATTCATAGGATCAACATAGGATCATTTTTGTATATTTTCCGCTAGTTTGCAAATAGTGGATTTACAAATCCCTAGTATATTCTCTTGTAGGTGCATTTTAGTGATTCAAAATAGGGTTTATAAATGAGTTTTTGCAATTCAAATTTTTCATGAATGCAAAATGCTATGCCAATGCAATGCAAATGCAAATTTTTTTAGTCCCAATTTCTAAAAACTTGGGATGTGACACTGTCGCCGCGCTATATATAAAGGGTGGGGTCCAGCAGCACTCGACACGAGTTTCCTCGCTGTGCCATATGCCCCACCAATATCCCTACCGATCTAGGGTTAGTGCGAGCCGACGAGAAGAACTGCCACCACAGCACACCCATGTCGTCGCCCTTTTCCCCATGGCCACCAACTCCGGCTCCGGCATCCCCTCTAGCTCGTGTTCATCGAACCACAGCGCAGGTGGTTTCCCTCCCTCTCGGATCTCTCTGCTCTTTGTCTCTCTCTCAGATGCTATAGATCTAATCCTAGTAGCTACTACCGGTAAGATCTAGAGCTAGAATATAGCCAACAATGGTTTCAGAGCCAAGTTGCCATGTAGATCTTTCTCTTGTAGCAAAATAAAGCAAAGAAGAAAAGAAAGAAACCCTAGATCTATAGTGCGCCTCCCTTACGGCCGCGCCATTCCTCTCGATCTAGATGGGCATCCCATGTGAGACATCTAGAAGAAGAACAACCCCTTCAGGGGCAAAGCAAAGATCCCAAATCCCCAGATCCCGCACCAAAAGATCCAAGGAAATCCTCGGTTTTATTCCTAGATCCTTCCCAAATCCCGAAACCGAAAAGAAAAGGTCAAAAGAAAATACCCAAATGCAAACCCTAGATCTAAAATAAAAAAAGCGAAACCAGCCGTGCGTCGACAAGGGGCACCACCACTGCACTGCTTGACGGTCTTGCACCCACCCTCGGGTGGACGCACCGCCGGCAAGGGGGACAAGATGGCGCCACGGCTCTGCCATTTGTCGCCGTACTCTTCACTGATGCGGCGTCGAGGGGTGGGGAAGGTGGACATGGACAGAGAAAGTGGGGGAGAAGGGGATCACATGCTGGGAGATGGAGGGGCTACTCGTCGCCGGCGCTGTGTCGGGCGGCTAGGCCACATCGCCTCACCCGCTGCGGGAGAGCGCCGCTAGAGACAGAGAGGAGCGGGGGGCTCGTGGGATGGGAGGGTGCGAAATGAGCTGGGGTTAGTGGGGGCTACGGTGCAGATAGGTTTTTGTTCAATCGAAACCAGTGTGGGGCCTAGGATTGATGCGTGCACCCAGTGTTGACGTGGGACACTTCGTTGGAACCCCAAGATCAAGGTGTGATGAGCACATCAGCAAGTTTCCCTCAGTAGAGACCGAGGTTATCGAACCTGAAGAAGGAAGGAAACATCTCAAAGGTGTTGCAAGCAACATGAATACCTGCAAAACACAAACTCAAGACTTTGTCCCAACGAATCAATGAGGTTGTCAACCTCACCGGTTTGCTGTAACAAAGGATTAAACATATGGTGTGGAAGGTAATGCTTTGCAGCAAGTAAACAAGTAACATTGGAAGATGTATTAATGGTAATGATTGCACCGGGGTCCATAGTTCACTAGAGGTGCTCTCCTTAGATAAACAACATGGCATGAAGGGTAAACAAATTATAGCAGGGAAATTGACAGGAACTGAGCAAGGCATAACAATGCAATACTAGTTAGAAAGATCCTATGAGATTCGATTGGGCAATACAAAAAGATACATAGACCACCATCCAACTGCATCTATGACTAGAAGTCCACCTTCAGGTTATCATCCAAACCCCCTCCAGTATTAAGTTGCAAGTAACAGACAACTGCTTTAAGCAAAGTGTGTAAGGTAAACAGTCCACATGTTCCATGAACAAGAGACCGTTGTTTTGTCCCTAGTAGCAACAACACATCTACAATCGAAGAGATTATTGTCACTTCCCTTGGAAACTAGAGGCATGAACCCACTATCGAGCATAAATACCCCCTCTTGGAGTCACTAACAACTACTTGGCCAAGATAGCTACTAACAACAGAGAACATGCAAGATCACAAACAACACTGGCATGATAGAATCATAAAGACAAAACCATTAATCAAACCAACATAATAATCTCAATATCCATCGGATCCCCGCAAACACAACATGCATGATTACAAATAGATTAGATCTTGATCATGAACGGAGCTCACAAGATCTATACATGAAAGCACAAAGGAGGAGATACAGCCATCTAGCTACTACATGGACCCATAGTCCAAGGTGGAACTACTCACGCATCATACCAGAGAGAAGGCCTCCGGGATGATCTCCCTGCTGGCAGGGTGCCGGGAAGAACTTCAGATCCCTCCCAATCTGGGGACGATGGTGGCAGCGACTACAGACGGTTTCATGGAGATTTGATCCGGTGCTTAGGGTTTCTACATCGGGGGATTCTTATAGGCAAAGGGGGGCCGAGGCGGCGGCCAGGGGTCCCACACTGCTCCAAGGCGCGGGGCAGGGCCCACCCACGCCTAGGGTGGGTCTAGCCGCCCTGGCCGACCTCTCCGGCTCCCCTCTGGAGTTCTTGTTCCCCACGAAAAGTAATTGACTTTGGCGTTTTTCCCGTCCAATTCCGAGAATATTTCTTTACTAACTTTTCTGAAACCAAAAACAGCAGAAAACAGGCATCTGTCACTATTGCAACTTGTTAGTAGGTTAGTACCAGAAAACATGTAAAAAACACCTCAAAGTGTATACAAGCAAAGCAAAGTATATAGTAAACAAGCATGGAGCATCAAAAATTATAGATACGTTTCCAACGTATCAGCATCCCCAAGCTTAACTCCTGCTCGTCCTCGAGTAGGTAAGTGATAAAAAGAATAATTTTTGAGGTGACATGCACCCTCACAATAAAGATCCAACTATTTGCAAGCATTGAAATCTGGGATCAAAGAACTATAAACATGTGCATGAAAGATGGAGTTCTAACAATAGGATATAGTAACTATGCATGCAACATGACAAGCTACAAACGAAGATCATGAATAATATGCAATGAAAAACATTTGTTTGTTTCACATACAGAAAACATAGCATAGTGGCAATCAGCTTGTCCCTTATAGAGTAGCAATATAGATGCATAGGACACCTTCAAAGTTCACAAGGCTGACTAGAAACAAACAGTACAAGAACAAGTATTATCACAATATGCATAAATCAATAAGCTTTGGAACACTGCACACAGAATGACAACTATGTTCTCTTAATGGTGCCTAAAGGTAGAAGGTGGAGACTCAATAGTGGTGGAAGAAAGGCCTTTTTGTAAAGGAAGCAGGGATTACAAGTTTCAAAAAGAGCTTCCAAAAATTATGGTACTTGTTAGCTTTCAGCCCTCATTGCCCCTATCATAAGCATCTTGAAGTGGTTAAGGTTAAAGTGGCAGAGATGGAGTATATGCTTGACAAAGTATAAGTTGGCAATCTCAAGTCCCTTGAATACGAGGGCCACACCTCATGCATACTCAATTTGGGCCTAGGTAAGTTCTTGTCATTGTAAGTATTTGCATATCATTGAGAACCGCCAACGGGGTACCTGTTGCACATAGTACAGGAGCTTTCCCATAACCAAAATGACAAGGCAAGTAGAAAATGAGCATCTCAGCAATCTTCTTATGTACCATGGGAATATGGTGCTTTTTTCTCTCTTTCCTCTTTTCTCAATGTGTCTCTTTTTTTATAAGAAGAATGCTTCATAGATGTCACTATGGTGATGCTGCAAGTTTCCACCATGATTAGGCATGGCTTAGGCTAGCGGCCCAGGCGTTTCTCTAACACAGGATACAAACTCCATGGACTTACAAGTTCCCTCTTTATTTCACACCGGTGACATCCATAGAAAAAATAGCATGATATCAACTGAGTACAAAGTACAAGTGCAATGTTGAAAACGTTCCCTGTGGCAGCACGGTTCTGTTAATTCCAACGTATAAGTGCAAGCATATACAACATAGTTGTCACAATGGTTCAATTTTATTAGAGGAAAAGAATATAAAGTGTGTCATCAAGTTCGTGAGGGCTTTAGTCACTAAGTTTTCACATAACAAAATAGTTTTTAATTAGAAGAAAGTTGTGAAGGAAATATGCCCGAGAGGCAATAATAAAGTGGTTATTATCGTATTCCTTATTTATGATAAATATTTATTTTGCATGCTATAATTGTATTAATACGGAAACGTTAATACATGTGTGTTTAATAAACAAAAGGAAGTTCCTAGTTATGCCTCTCTTATAAACTAGCTCGTTGATTAACAAGATGATCAAAGATTTCCTGATCATGGACATTGGATGTTGTTAATAACGAGGCCACAACATTAGTGTAATGATGTGATGAACATTCATCCGAAGTATAGCATTACGATCAATGTCATTGAGTTTATATTGCTATAACAACTTACGAAGTGATTCTAATCCTTAGACCATGAGATCATGTCAATCACTAACACCGGAAGAGTTTCTTGATAACATCAAGCGTCACACCGTAACAGGGTGATTATAAAGATGGGTTCAAAACTACTAAAGTGTTATGTTGAGGCCCATGGATCGACAGTGGAATTTATTCATCCCTATGATGGATAGATATGCTCTGGTCCCTCTTGGTGATATCACATTGATTAGCTTGCAAGCAAGTGATTTGATCACTAGAATGTTGTATCACGGGAACGAGAAAAGAGTGCATGTCAGTAACGAGATCAAACTAGGTATGGAGATACCAATGATCGAATCTCAGACATGTAATATATCACGAAACAAAGGGATTAAGATACTAGCGTAAAAGGTTTCGACGATCACAAGAAAGTCATCGTTGAATGTGTGGGAGTCAGTATGGGTCTCCAGATACCGCTTCTGATTATTGATCGGAGAAGGGTCTCGATCATGTCTGCATTATTCGCGAACCGTAGGTTGGCACACTTAAGAGACACCGACATCCAATTGGAGCAAAAGTTTCATGCCGGAAAGAATAACAAGCGCAGGAATTTATTTCACTAGATACCGAAACAGGTTTTCGGGTGAAATTGCAGAAAGTGTTTTTGCATGTGAAATGAAATACTAGCAAGGTATTATATGTGAATATTTGTCATTAAATTAATTGACAAAATTCTGAATAAATAAAAGGAGTTTTATTTAATGAGAGTTTGCATTAAATTTGGTGGAAATTTAATGGGAATTTGAGTGGGTTTTTGAGTGGAGGGAATTGAAAGGCATTTGAGTGAGTGGAGTGTCCACCCACATGAATGTGGAAGAGGTGGGAGAAGCCCCCATGGATGGGCGCCATGCCCCTTGGGTGCCCCCCTCTCCCCTATAAAAGCCCCCCTCTCATTCTCTCACTCACACCTCCTCGTGAAGGATCTCTCTCCCCCTATAGAATTTATCCCCCATGGTCTTGGACTAGCGAGATACATGTTCCCGGTGGCTATTCGGAAAGAAAGAGTTGTGCTTCCGCTGCATCACTGGAGCGAGGAGGCGGAGGTTTCTCGGTGTCTTGTACGTGTGTGCGAGCACGGATGCACTGCTGATTTGCGGCGCTAGGACTTCTTCTCGATCTTGAGATCGGCAAGAGATCGTCTACATCAACCACGAGTTTGAACTCGTTAAGCTCTGTAGGTATTCAAGGGTATGTTGTCTACGGATATACATCCACCCGTTGCTTGTATCTAGTAGATAGATCTTGGTACATAGTTGTTCCTATCGTAGGAAATTTTTTGTTTTCTATGCTGCGAACCCTACAGTGGTATCAGATTCGGATCTATGTGTAGATGCTTCGCACGGGTAGTACACATATGAGTATGTGGGCGATGATGATAATTTTATTGCTTCTTAGTTGTACTTTGGATATTGGTGGCGTAGTGGGATGAAGTGGCCCAGACAAACTTTACATGTCCTCGCACATGAGACCGGTTTCACGCTTGACATGCAACTAGTTTTGCATAAGTGGCTAGCGGGTGTCTGTCTCTCCTACTATAGTCAATGTCTAATTTTCAACGAGTCGTCAACAATTTGGTTATCCTCGTTGTGGTTCATGTTCGTAGGTAAGAACGGTTCTATCTTCGAAATCCCTAAGCCACGTAAAACTTGCAATGGATAAATTAGAGGTGTCTACTTTAGATTGTTGCTGGGCTAGTGTCATGATATGGTGATGTTGTAAGTAGAAGTATAACTCGATACTCTTATAACACACATAACGTGTAAGTTCCATAGACCTTAGCCTTACACATAGAGGTGTGATAGTGATCATACCATGATGCACATGACGGAGATCAAGTGCAAGAACCATATCATTTCACTTTTTAACATGAGATGTTTGTTGCATCTTATATTGCTTGTTTGGCATTTTATTAGCATAATAAGATGATCCCTCATTTAGATATCAAGATAAAAATGTGTTCTTCCTTAAGTATGCACCGACAATGTTCCGTCGCTTCAAGACATCACGTGATGATCGGGTGTACTTGAATCCATGAGCATATCTCGGGTGTAAGACATTTACTATAGCACCCCGGGTAAAACCACTACTAGTAAATCGCCTGTGTTTATCTATGTGCATCCTCATGACATCATCATGCACCTAATTGACTAAAACTATTTTGCTTAAAGCCTAGTTTTACTTTCTACAAAGATCCCTCTCTCTATTTCAAATGTAATCTCCGTACCCTTTCAGATATTTTGTTTGTCTAAAAACAAATTACACAAGTCTGCTAAATGGTACATAAAATTTTATATTATTTTTAGGAGGCAACCAGCCAGGCCCAAAAGCCCAGTCGGCCACCTCCAAACCTAACCCTAAATCCCCTCCCACCAAACCCTAGCCTCTCTCCACTCACCCCACCCTACCCTTGCCGCCGCCACTCACCCGCTCGCCCCACCTAACCCCGCTCCTTGCCGTGCACCCCACCCCGCAAGCCAGTGCGCAACCTCGCACACTCACACGCACACCAGCGCGCCTGGCCCCACCCCATCGACCCAACACCATAGGCGACAACCACCCATACCTCTCCACCCCGTTTCAACCCACCTCGCGCCCGGTACCCTCCCTCTGGCCCCACCTCGCGCAGAGCACCTCCCCCGCTTGGCCCCTTCCTCCCGCAACCGCCTCCGCTCACTACTAGGCCGGATCCCCGCGTCAGGACGTTCCTCCCTCTTCCTCTACGGTCGCCCCATCGACCTTCTCTGTCGTCCCTTTGCTACTGTCGACCACTGCAAGCCCCGACGCCTCCTCGCTGACCCAGCGCCCGGCCGCCGACCTCTCCTACTCGTGCCTCCTCCCTGGAGCTCCATCCGCCGCCGTCGGTGCCCTCGCCCTCACCAACTCGGGCCTGCGCCTCGCTTCCCTCTGCCAGTAGCGACCCCGCACGCCCTCGAGCCACCGTGGCTCCTCTCTCTGGCCGCCTCAAGGCCGTCGACTGCCGTCTCCTCTAGTCACCGCTCGCTGGAGACCGTCGCTGGCCTCCTCCTGAGTGTCGCCAGCGACCACCACCTTTTCCTCTGCAGTCTCGCCTCCCCGCGCCCATGCGAGCTCCCTGCCATGCATCCAGTGTGGCCAGCATCCTAGGCACCTTTGTGCTACACCCCCTGTGACCCGCGGGTGGAGGCCACAGGGACATCCCTATAGTATGCAGGTAGTCTGTGTTCCGTGGCCAAGCACTGTTCTTTGTCCTGTGTGTGATGGTCCGTTCCTCTGAAGCATCTACCGTGGCAACCCCATCGCGATGTCGCCAAGATCTTCTAAGGTTAGAATGACGCCAACTTCTACCCCGACAAATTGCACAAGACCCCCGAATCCGAAGGTCGATCTTCGTCACTGACCCGGCGAGTTCTCCTACACGGACCGAAGACCGATCCGTCGAACCCCGATTCCTCGGAACGACAAGATCTTCTCCACGAAGACCGAAGACCCGAACCACGAATCCGAAGCCCCGAACATGAACCCCGTCGAACCCCCGACCCTCGGGACCCCAAGATCGTCGATCCGTCATGTGTGACCCCTTTTCTCAAAGCCCTATTTTATAAATGATATATATACTTGTTGCATATCAATTGTCATGTTTGCATACATATTGTGTGGTTTGGGGGAATTATGCCGATTCACCTCATAATTAAATATGGAGGCCATATGCGGGTTTTAGCCCCATTTAAATTTGTGTAGCGAACCGGTGATATATTTTGCCAGGTTAAGACAACATTTAAATTGTGGAGTATCTAAACAACATGAACTTAATAATTAATTATCGGGACCCCGGTTCCGCTTAATATGGCCTAATTGCATCGCATCTTTGCCATGGCATACATCATACATGCATCATGCCCGATCTTTTGCCGTAGTATTAAATAGTGCATCCGGTGTTTATTCTAGTGCTTTTATTATTCACGGATTAGGCCGATGAGTTGATGCGTGTGTTGACCCAATCTTCGGATGAACCTTCGGCAATGTTTTCCGAGCGAGCATTCTCCCCCTTTCTACCTATTTTACATTTCTAGTCTTTATTTCCTCCTATTGATCTATTGCTATCTGTGTTGCGATGCTCTAGTTTTCGTACCCGTGATATCCCCTGCAGCCTCTATATTGCCATGGACACATCCTATTGCCTGTTGATTGATAGACAGTCGGCCTTGCGAGTCATAGTTGCTTGCCCAGGTGTTGCTTCGCGTCGTCGATGTTTCATCGTTGTTGGGTGGTTGACACATGCTTAATGGTGGAGAGGATCAAGACTTTAATTATTGTTAATAACTAAAATTGAAAGTAGATAAATAATGCAGAGGCACCTGTGGGTAATAGACAATATTTGGTTTTTAACCGCTCACTGGTGTCCCGTAGGACCCCGAGTTCTTGACACCTGTTCCGAGATCGAGCGTGCTAACCACAGGTGGGGTGTGTGGGCACCCCCATCGATTAGTACCTGATTTCAATGTACTGTACCGGGGGCCACAAAGTAGTTTGGGGCTTTATTACTATCATGTACTTATTCCATGCTTTACTGCTTTATTTACGATTGCGCGTGGAGCGCCTGTACTGTTTTGGAACCAATGTGGAATTTTTTCGCGGTATCGACAAGCCCATTCACACTTTCGGGTTCCCAGTCGTTTACAACCATTGTCACAAACCTCTGGGTCCGTCTCGGAGACCGGCCGACTTCGTTGCGGGTAGCTTATTGGGGTGGCCCCCATGTGCTTGCTTTGGGTCTGGGAAACGTCGTGTCCGAAACCCCGTCGACATACCGTTGGGTGTATTTTTTGTGATCTTGTACCTACCTGATCTGACAACAAGGGTGTAGGTGCGTGTGGAAACTTTGGTGCACCCCTGCAGGGTTTAATCTTTTCGAGAAGTCGTGTCTGTGGTTATGGACGACTTGGAGCATAGTTCTCGATCATAGACAACTATAACTAAAGTTACTGTTATAAATTTGACGTGTATCTGATATGACTAGTAAGTTGGATAACCACCATGCAAAGAATGAATAAAACTGCCAACTGTGTGAGTTCCTCGGTCTGACTTCCTCGTTTGGTCTCGAGGGGGAAACGCTAGGATGGGTATGTTTGGTGTTAGTATCAGGTTGGTTCCGAATAGGTCTTGCTCATCTCTTTCTGATAGACGACAGTTGTATCGAGTCTCTATAGGTTGTTTAGCGCATGCTTCGCTGCCGCTTCAGCCCACCATACCTATGTAGGCGAGGACCGCCGAATTCTAGTATCGCCGTGTATTGGCCTTAGTACTGACCGCTCTCTTTTTCCTTTGCCCTTTGTAGGCACTCCTTTTGTTTAAGCAGGTTTTGAGATCGACGTCGTTAGCAGGGTTACCCTTCCGTCTTGGCATGGGCAGGGTTATGGACGCCATTGGTTATTCTTCAGGGCTCTTAGCTCAATTTGCATCTTGTCCGTACTCGTACGCTGTATCGTTTTAAAGGTGATTTGGATCTTTGTATTGTATATATGTATTCTTGACTCTTTGAGTCATTGTTGAATATGTTCTGTGGGTTCCATCGTGGACTATTGTGTAATGATATTACTTTGTTTTCCACCCGCACGAAAGTGCCTGGTGGGCACCTTTGAATCGTTTCTATGCGGGTTTGGTGGGATTCGCTAAAACTTGCATAGGGCAGATCCGAGGGTTTTATAGTTACACACGTGAATACTAAGGTTCTTACTTGGCGAGCCTAGCATATACATACATGGCCCCAGAACACGGACCGAAAGGTTAAGCATGAGTCATATGTTTTGATATGATGACCATATGGATGTTCGCCTTTGAAGCTACACCGACTCACGTGATGATCGGACTTGGTGTAGTGGATTTGGTTCATGTAATCACCAAAAAGACAAGAGGGATGTCGTTTTTGAGTGGGAGTTCATTTCTAATTTGGATTAGTAGAACTCAATTTATCATAAATTAAATCAAAGTGAATTTGCATAAATTGTTGTAATCATTGGCATTCGTTCACCACCTTATGCTTAGTTGTAATTGAGATAATAGAACTATAGAATTCTGGATATTTACTTTACGAACTGGTATCGTATTGTGTTGAGTGTCAATATAAAGTTTAAATTCCTATTGCAAACTTTCAGCAAACTCTGTTTACTCCATGAAATTTAATAATTGGTATTAAATCAAGAGTAACAATTCCAGTGTTAGTATCTTAAGTATCATGTTTGCCTCCATGATTCTTGATTGTTTTAATATCAAGTTTATATAGGAGCTGAAAGAATTGTTTCAGAAACCATCATGTGTGACATATATAACGATATCTAAAACAATGTTTTGGTTGCAATATGATAGAGTATAATGTATGTTCTCATATTGGATGAGAATTTACAAAGGTTGGAGATGCTAGACATCCTAATCATCCAAAAGGGTTTTGGAAAGTAACGTTATACTCACGATTCGTCTTTATAAGATATTGATCATGAAAGTCGTCATGATAAGGATGAATAGAAGATGTATGTAAAGTGTTTAATACACTAAAAGATTACTAAAGAATGGATTTTGAAAGAATGTCGATCATTTTGATGATGATGATCTACTTCAAAGTGCAAGTCCAAAGGTATTATTATTTGAATATACACGCTTTGGACTATGTGTCATGTATATGGCGCCACTTTTGATGTTGATAGATTCTTTTAAAAGGAAAAAATGAAATGTTGAAAGAGAATCTATAAAATATATTTGGCATAAAAGAAAAGACTGGAAATATCCAGTTTAGGTATATAGATGATACACATGTTATGGTTGTATTATTTGCTTGTTAAACAATGTGGTTCTTGGGTATTGGATACCGAATTGGTTGGTATGAAATTTCATACGGAACGACGGAATTCATGAACCATAATGGCCTAAGTAACTAGCAAGAGAATATGTGATGATGCTCATCGAAAACAAACAAACCGTTGTCTGTATTTCTCGTTGACACCAAAGCTGGCCTTCAAGATTTGTTTTAACAATAGTTATTTAAATCGGGTATTATGAGAACAAAGGTTGTTTAAATAATTACCATATTCCATATAAGATGGATGATTTACAAATCTAGTTGGAGAAATCACATCCATAAAACCTAATGCTAAAATGTCGCAAGACAAATGATTGAAAGATCACTTACAAAGTGACATCGCCGTTTAAATTATATTGGAAAGAAAACATGAAGAATCTCCATATTCATGGATTTTTGGAGTCTTTGATTTGATCAAGTGACGCTTGTGAGATTTTCCTCGGGATAATTAAAACTTCATTTAAAGGCCAACGAAGAACGAATGACTAAAATATTGGAATTATACCTATCGATGTATGTAGTCCATTATGTATAGTCGTAAGCGATGGATTTCAACTTCATATGCTTTCTCCGGAAATTTGAGTGAATGTTCATTTAATGAGAAAGAAGTATGAAATATTTGAAAATGTTCAAAGACTTTCAAGATGAAGTGGAAAATCATTATAACAAGAAAATAAATGATTTATGATTTTATCATAAAGGGATTTATTTGAGTTACAAGTGTAACAAGAAAAATAAATGAATTATGATTTGATTTATCATAAAGCGATTTATTTGAGTTGAAAATTTAGCAAAACACCTAAATTTACATCTCCCGCAACACCATAGGAGTATTGAGTGTTTGAGATTTGTAATGAAACCTTGTTTGACATGGTTCGATCAAAGGTGTTATTTATAAAACTGCCATTATGTTTTAAAAGATTAAAAGCTTTAGAGACTACCGTTTTACACTGAAAAGAGCTCCATCTTGATCCGTTGAAATGACACCATGGAAGTTATGGTTTGGGTAAAAAGCCAAATTGTCATTTCTTAAATTTTGGTATGCTAAACATAAGTAAGATGTTTACAACCCAAGTCGGATGAGCATGTCTTTGTAGGCTATTTCTAATAACAATTGGTTATTCCTCCATAACACCAAGGACGAAAGGGTTTGTCGCTTGAAATGTGAAGTTTCTTGAAAAAGGAATTTTTCGTAAAAGTTAAGTGGGAGGACAATAGAACTTTGATAAGGTTAACGAACCTTAGCTAAATGTGCTGAGTTGTGCTGCGCCGGAAATCTTTCCGGAGGCTGCCATAATGCTCATAGCTTATGTGCCTCAAAGGTTGTGGTCATGGAGATCTAAGTTCTTATTGAACCAAGTCGGTTGGATAAACAATCAAATGCTGAGATTTGAGAGTAAATCATTATTGTTTGACAATGATGAACCGGCTACATGCAAAGAAGCGATGATGGGCCCTGACTCTATCAAATGGCTTGAAGCCATAAAATCCGTGATAGTTCCATACACGAGAAATCAAGTTTTGAACTTGGAAGACCCTCCGGAAAGGTGTAAAAATCTATCGGTCGTTTTTGGATCTATAAAGAAACAGACATGGATGTTTCACATCTATGAAATAGTCGACATGTCGGTAAAGTTTTTACGACAATGTTCAAGGAGTTGACTATGACAAGATTTAATCTTTCATAGCGATATTTAGTCTGGACGAATTAAAGTAGCAATCACTACATATAATTTGGTATATGGTAGATGAATAAACAAAACAAAGTTCTTCTAATAGAATGGTTACCTAGGATGTGTATATGACACGGTCCAAAGGGGTTTTGTTAATTCAAAGGATGCTAAAAGAGTCATGCAAACTTTAATGGTTGAAGTAAGCAACGTGGAGTTGGAATCTTCACCGTGATGAAAAAGGAGTTTTCATCTGGAGACGATGAAGATGCTTGCATTTGCAAGAAATTAAGTGGGAGCGCTAAGACATATTTCTAATACATTATGTGGAGGACATATTGTTGATTGGAAATGATGTATATTTTATTGACAAAGGTTAAGAATTTCATTTCGATGAAAGACTTAGGCAAAACCCGAATATTTAGCATGAATGTCTATAGCGAATAGACTATGACGCTAATATGGTTGTGCCAAACATACATATATGAGATATTGAAGGATTTCAATATAGAAACGAAAAGAAGCGGTTCTTGTCGCATGGAAAGGAATTGAATCAAGATTCAAGTGTATCGACACTTGATAAGTGAAACAAGATTCAAGTGCTTTGACACTTGATGAGTGAAATCACAAGAATGTTTTGATCAATCATACCATGATATGTACACATCCAGATATGTCCTATGCTCTAAGTGTTATGATCATATACGAGAATGAATCATAAAATTATCATTGGACGATAGTGAGGATATTCTTATGATATTTTGGAAGAACTAAGAATATATTTGTGTAGAGGTGACAAACAATTACAAATAGTTCATTGTAAAGCGTTACATTGATACTAGTTTTGTGACAAGATACAAATTAAGTTTATCTCAATTTAAACTATGGGTGGCACAATGTAATGGAAAGGAGATTCCATGATGGATTTGGATGAATTCCAAACTTAAGACATTATGACGGATACTACAACAAAAGGCTAACTATATGACTGCTATAGTAGCAGCAAAGGAGGGAATTTGTGTCAAGTAGTTTGTTGTCAAACTAAAGTGTGGTTCGCAACGGGCTAACACTAAATATATATTGTACAACAATAGTATCGACATGGTTTAACCCCAAGGAACTAAAGGTCTCACCAAAAGACTAAATTTATACAATGCCATCTCATTGGAGAATGAGTGATGCGTGAAGACGCAAAGACATGTAAATACACACGGACCTGAAGCGTCAGATCCATAGATTATGTTAACCACTTGCAATTGCGTATATGGAACACCAGAAAGCCATAAGTGTTCAATACGCAAAGTTTTCAAACTAGATTATTGTCTCTAGTGCAAGTGGGAGACTGAAGGGAATATGCCCGAGAGGCAATAATAAAGTGGTTATTATCGTATTCCTTATTTATGATAAATGTTTATTTTGCATGCTATAATTGAATTAATACAAAAACTTTAATAAATGTGTGTTTAATAAACAAAAGGAAGTTCCTAGTTATGCCTCTCTTATAAACTAGCTCGTTGATTAACAAGATGATCAAAGATTTCCTGATCATGGACATTGGATGTTGTTAATAACGAGGTCACAACATTAGTGTAATGATGTGATGAACATTCATCCGAAATACAACATTACTGTAACACCCTTGGAATCGGCCCTATGCAAGTTTCAGCGATCCCCGCCAAACCCGCATAGAAACGATTCAAAGGTGCCCACCAGGCACTTTCGTGTGGGTGGAAAACGAAGTAATATCATTACACGATATTCCGCCATGGAACCCACAGAACAGATATATACAACAGCGACTCAAAGAGTCAAGAATACAGATATACAATACAAAGATCCAAATCACCTTCAAAACGATACAGCGTCCGAGTACGGACAAGATGAAAATTGAGCTAAGAGCCCTGAAGAATAACCAATGGCGTCCATAACCCTGCCCAGGCCAAGCCGGAAGAGTAACCCTGCTAACGACGTCGATCTCAAAACCTGCTTAAACAAAAGGGGTGCCGACAAAGGGCAAAGGAAAAAGAGAGCGGTCAGTACTGAGGCCAGTACATGGCGAGACTAGAATTCGGCGGTCCTCGCCTACATAGGTATGGTGGACTGAAGCGGCAGCGCAGCATGCACTAAACAACCTATAGAGACTCAATACAACTGGCGGCTATCAGATAGGGATAAGAAGGACCTATACGGACCCAACCTGAAACTAACACCAAGCATACCCATCCTGGTATTTCCCCCTCGAGACCAAACGAGGAAGTCAACCGAGGAACTCACACAGTTGGCAGTTTTATTCCTTTCGTTATAGTTGCGGCAATTACTATTCAGATATAGATGGCATGAGTCATCCTGAGATAATAAGCAGTGGGCAGTTTTAGTTAACCATTCCGTTGTAGTTGTAGTACTTACTAGTCAGATACATATAGAATGAGGTATCCCAAAACCCAACAGTTGTTGGTACTTTTATTTAGCCATTCCGTTGTAGTTGCAATACTTACTAGTCAGATACAATGGTAACAGGCAACAACCCAACCAGGAATTGTTGGCACTTTTATTTAGCCATTCCATTATAGTGAAGCTAATTACTAGTCATTATAAAGTCAAATTTATAGCACTACTTTAGTTATAGTTGTCTATGATCGAGATACTGTGCTCCAAGTCGTCCATAACCGCGGACACGGCTTTCAGAAAGTTTTACCCTGCAAGGGGCACAAATAGCAACACACGCACGATCAACCTCTGAAAAACCAAATAAAACCCAACGAGGCATCACGACAAAGAAATCGCAAGATTCATATAATATTTTAGGGGGCCACCCCACCAAGCTACCCGCTACGAAGTTGGCCGGCTCCGAGATGGACCCAGAGGTTTGTGACGACGGCTGTAAACGACTGGGAACCCGAAAGTGTGACTGGGCTTGTCGATACAAAACGTGTACGGGTTCCAAAATAGATAAGCGCCCACGCAATCATAAATAAAGCAGTAAAGCATGGCATAATTACAGGATAGTAATAAAGTCCCAAACTACTTTGTGGCCCAAAGAAATAAGATATGACTCCAGCTCATGCTAAGGGGATTCATGGGCCCACATGCGGATAGTGCGAATATTCAAAGAACAGGTATCAAGTACTCGGGGTCCTACGGGACACAAGTGGACGGTTAAAAACAAAATAACATCTATTGCCCACATGTGCCTCTGCATTATTTACCTAATTCAATTTTAGTTATTAAAATGTAATTAAAGTTATAATCATCTCCAACATAAAGCATATGGCAGTCTTCCAACAACTGTGGTGCTTGTCGACACGCAACAACACTTGAGCAAGCGACTACGACACGCAAGTCCAACTATCTACCAAACAACAGGTAATAGTATGTGTCCAAGGCAATATGAGGCTGCAAGGGATATCACGGGTACGGAAACTAGAGCATCGCAACACAGATAGCAATAGATCAACAGGAGGGAATAAATACTATGAAAGTAAGATAGGTAGAAAGGGGGAGATTGCTCGCCTGAAAACATTGCCGAAGGTTCATCCAAAGATCGGGTCAACACTCGCATCAACTCATCGGCCTAATCCGTGAAGAAGCAAAGCACTAGAACAAACACCAGATGCACTATTTAATACTACGGCAAAAGATCGGGCATGATGCATGTATGATGTATGACATGGCAAGGATGCAAGGCGATTAGGCCAAATTAAGCGGGATCAGGGTACCAACATTTAATTAGATGGTTCATGTTATTTAGATACCCCACAATTTAAATGTTGTCTTAACATGGCAAAATATATCACCGGTTCGCTACACAGTTTTAAATGGAGCCAATATTAGACTAGATTTCGCTCGCATATGGCCTCCATATTTAATTATGAGGTGAAACGACAACATCCCCCAAACCACAATATGTATGCAAGCATGGCAATTTAATATGCAACAATTGTATATAGCATTTAATAAAAATAGGGGCTCGGATTTGGGATCACACATTGAGGTCGGCAATCTTGGGGTTCTGGGGGTTCGACGGATTTGGTCTCGCCGGAATCGGTCTTTGGACGCCGGGAACGGGCTTCGAATCGGGGCGTCGGGGTCTCGGCGAACTTGGCGTCCGTGACATAGATCTTGGGTGTTGACTTATCATCAATGGTGAACTTGTAGCCGCGTCGGAAGATCTTGGAGACACAGAACTTGGTGGCACCGGGTTTTGTCAAATAGAGGCACACTAGCGCTGCGATGATAAACAAATCGATAAATGCGGGTACAAAGAGGCATTGCACACCCTGAGCACAGGATCTTTTGAAAATGACCTGCAGGGAAACAAAACAAGATTGACACAGGCCTAGCGGCATAGTGCCAGGCGAGGTCGAGCATGATCGTGCAGACATCTTGGAGGATCCTGGTACCACACGGTATCTGGGAGCCTAGAGGACGACGCGGCCTACCCTGATGTGGAAGGCGCCAACCGAAGGGAAGAGGCCGCAGAGGAGGAGCTTGTCCGGTGGCGAGCGGAGACAAGATCGAGGTGGCGCGGTCCCAAGAGGAGACGGACGTGGCCACGGTCACGCTGCAGGAAGCTCGCAAGGCGTCGGGGAGGCCGATAGGTGCACACGCGACGGTGGCCGGAGAGGAACACGAGGGAGGCGGGCTCCTGGCGGCGCCTGGGGTCGACAACGCGCGACCTCGGGACCTGCTGACGGAGGCGGGAGGAGGGTCGCGGCCTCCGGGTGGCGCTGGTTCGGAGGAGGGCGGGGTTGAGAGCGGTGCAGCGGCCGACGAGGGAGGCCGGGGCGTGGGGCCGAACACGGCAGCAGGACGCCTACAGAGGTGAGGCGGAGGGGAGATGACGGCATCGGCCAGGAGGCGGGCTCGCCGGGAAAGCAGAGCAGCAGGGCGGCCTGCGAGGAAGACGGAGAGGAGGGCGGCCGGAGGAAGATGGGGTGAGGACGCTGTCGGGGAGAGCCGCTGGGAGCGAGAAGGCGAGAGGGAGAAGCGGCGGCGGGGATCGAGGGAGCGTCAGGTGTGGGGGGGGTTGCAGGATCGAGAAGGAGGCGGGTTTGGTGGGTGGACGCGAGCGGGATGGTGGGTCCAGGGAGCGAGGGGGTTGGCGTGCGTGTGTTGTGTTTTTGTGTGTTGGGTGAGGTGGTTCTGGTTCGGAGTTTGCTAGGTGGGTGTGCGTCGGGTGTGTGCGTGTAGGCAGGGTGGAGGCGGGGTGTGGTTCCGACGGCGGCAGGTGGGAGTGGGTAAGGCTGGGTAGGAAGGGGAATTTAGGGTTAGGTTTTGGGGTAGCAGGTTTAGGGTTTCTTTAGATGGGCTGGGTGGTAGGTAGTCTGGTCAGGTTGGGCCTCTGGCCTGACCGATCGGACTGCCTCCCCGGACAAAACATTTTATTATTTATTTTATTTTTAAAATATTTTTGTAAATACTTTTTAGACAAATAAAAGATCTGAACAGACCGAGGTTTTAGTTTGAGATTAAAGGAGAGGGCTAATTAGAAAACAACTTAGGCTTTTACGAAAATAGTTCTTATGAAAAATATATGCATGATGTCATGATGATGCACAAAATATAAACAACAGGCGATTTTCTAGTAGTGGCTTTACCCGGGGTGCTACATTTACGGTCAAAGTCATTGAGTTTATATTGCTATAACAACTTACGAAGTGATCCTAATTCTTAGACCATGAGATCATGTCAATCACTAACACTGGAAGAGTTTCTTGATAACATCAAACGTCACACCGTAACAGGGTGATTATAAAGATGGGTTCAGAACTACTAAAGTGTTATGTTGAGGCCCATGGATCGAGAGTGGAATTTGTTCATCCTGATGACGGATAGATATGCTCTGGGCCCTCTCGGTGATATCACATTGATTAGCTTGCAAACAAGTGATTTGATCACTAGAATGTTGTATCACGGGGACGAGAAAAGAGTGCATGTTAGCAACGAGATCAAACTAGGTATGGAGATACCGATGATCGAATCTCGTACATGTAATATATCACGAAACAAAGGGATTAAGATACTAGCGTAAAAGGTTCTGACGATCATAAGAAAGTCAGCATTGAATGTGTGGGAGTCAGTATGGGTCTCCAGATCTCGCTTCTGATTATTGATCGGAGAAGGGTCTCGATCATGTCCGCATTATTCGTGAACCATAGGGTGGCACACTTAAGAGACACCGACATTCAATTGGAGCAAAAGTTTCATGCCGGAAAGAATAACAAGCGCGGGAATTTATTTCACTAGATACCGAAATAGGTTTTCGAGAGAAATTGCCGAAAGTGTTTTTGCATGTGAAATGAAATACTAGCAAGGGGTTATATGTGAATGTTTGTCATTACAGTAATTGACAAAATTCTGAATAAATAAAAGGAGTTTTATTTAATGATAGTTTGCATTAAATTTTGTGGAAATTTAATGGGAATTTGTGTGGGTTTTTGAGTGGAGGGAATTGAAAGGCATTTGAGTGAGTGGAGTGTCCACCCACATGAATGTGGAAGAGGTGGGGGAAGCCCCCATGGCTGGGCGCCATGCCCCTTGGGTGCCCCCCTCTCCCCTATAAAAGGCCTCCCTCTCATTCTCTCCCTCACACCTCCTCGTGAAGGATCTCTCTCTCCCTCTAGAATTTATCACCCATGGTCTCAGACTAGCGAGATACATATTCTCGGTGGCTATTCGGCAAGAAAGAGTTGTGCTTCCACTACATAACTGGAGCGAGGAGGCGGAGGTTGCTCGGTGTCTTGTACGTGTGTGCGAGCACGGATGCGCTGTTGATTTGCAGCGCTAGGACTTCCTCTCGATCTTGAGATCGGCAAGAGATCGTCTACATCAACCACGAGTTTGAACTCATTAAACTTTGTCGGTATTCAAGGGTATGTTATCTACAGATTTACATCCGCTCGTTTCTTGTATCTAGTAGATAGATCTTGGTACATAGTTGTTCCCATCGTAGGAAATTTTTTGTTTTCTATGCAGCGAACCCTACAAGTTGAAAACAAGAATATACTTGGAATGGTGTAACACACCATGCATAGGAGTTTATAGTGGACACTTTGGAATAACTTGGTTTCTTAAGAGTTGGAGGCATGAGTAGAACTTACTCATACAAGTGGAGGCTAGCAAAAGACTGGGAGCAACCAACTAAGAGAGCATAATGGCCATAAACATGCAGTGCAACAAAGCATACTAATCAAAGCAAAGAGTGGTACCAAGTCAAGGACTAAATGATCATAGAGGCTATGATGACTTGTCATAGTCATAACATGGTGTGAGCATGTGCCAAGTCAACCCAAGCAAAACATCAAAGGAGAATACCACAATACTATGATTTTGCATGCTAAAACAAAGCATAATTTCTTCAAGGCACATTAAGCAATCCCAATTGTTTGGAACAAGAAATGCTACGGCAATAATCACTAAGCATAATGCTAAAACAACACCTAGCATGTCATGCTAAAGTCTAAGTCACAGTCAATGCAAGCTCCTCTTGCACTTCAAGCAAGAACTTACTACTCCTTTCCAACACCAAGCAACTTATTTGCAAAACAACACAGCGAGAACGGGGGTCCAAACTACTTTATTCAAGCAAACTAAACAAACTAAGCAAAGCAAATGAAAACTAAGACACTCCAAGAACAACACAACTATGCATGAAACAATAAAAATGAAGTGTCTAGACAAACCTGAGCCTTTTATTGATGAAGAAGGGGATGCCTTGGGCATCCCCAAGCTTTGACGCTTGTACCTCTTGGATATTTCTTGGGGTGACACCATGGTGTCATCCCCAAGCTTGAAATTTTGTCCATTCTTCATCTCATTGCATCATTCTCTCTTTACACCTGAAATTTTTCCTTCATACAGAACTTCACACAATCTTCATTAGCAACACTAGTGTATTCAAAAGATACTAGACCTCTGGCAAAGCTTTGAAACAGAAAGGATTTTCATTAAAAACACAAGCTACTGTAGTAACTCCTTCAAAAATCTCAATTCACCTAAAGAGAACTCAAAAAGGAATCAATAAGAAGCAAATGCAAATAATGGCAGAAATCTATCAAAACATACCAGAATGTAGAAACTGATTTTTTCGAACATCCTCTGTTGTTCAAATAAAAAAGTGTTGAACTAATGAAAGTTATCTAACATACTGGGGGATTTATTCGTACATTTTGAGCTCAATCCGAGTTACAGAGACTCCTCACGAATTTTTTTTGGTGGAGAACAGAAATCTGTTTCAGGACAGCAACTCCCCAAATCTTACTTCCCTCTCATTAGAGGTCATTCTTGGCACAAAAAGCAAATAAAAAGGATAAGGAGAGGTCATTACTGAAGTAATAACTTCCAAGACTCAAGGAAACTTGGGTTATCTCCCAACAAGTACTTTTCTTTAACGCCTTTAAGTTAGGCTTGATAGTTTGTGAAGATGCTTACATAAGAAATATGAAGTGAAGTCAAAGAGAGCATCAAGAAGAAAATTCAAAACACATTTAAACCTAACCCTCTTCCTATGCATCGGAATCTTGTACAAAAATAAATTCACAAAGAACAAAGTGGCAAGCATAGGAAGATAAAACAAGAGTAACTTCAAAACTTTCAGCACAAAGAGAGGTGTTTCAGTACCATGAAAATTTCTACAACCATACTTTCCTCTCTCATAATAATTTTCAGTAGCATCATGAATAAACTCAACAATATAGCTATCACATAAAGCATGTTTTTATGATCTACAAACACATAATTTCTATCAAGCTCAAAAATAGTGGGATTAAAACCTTCACAGGTTTTAACCCAAAATAGATATTTCAAAAGGATCCACGGGAACATAACATTCACCCTCCTTTGGTAAGCATGGGAGACAATCAAATAATGTAAGGGATAAAGAGTTACTCTCATTAGAAGGTAGGCATGGGTAGATCCATTCTTCCTCCTTTTGTTCATCACTCTCCCCCTCTTTTTCATCTAATGAGCTTCTAGTTTCAACAATTTCTTCTTCCATAGTCTCCTGCAAGGCATTACTCTCTTCCATTTGTAGAAAACGCCTATTAAAATATTCAAGAATATAGCCATTTGTTTTCTTGTAATTATCAAAGCAAAATTTAAGTATCTCATAAACCTCACATTCATAAGGTGCATCATCAGTATTTTCAAGCAAACTTGCAAGTTCAAATGCACCCTTGAAGGCAATAAATTCTTCAATTTGTTCCACATCATAAAATTCATAATTTCCCTTAACATAAGAAGATATGGTAACATTATCATTATACTCACATTAAAAAGCTAGGTGTTTATACCTCCTGCAGCAACAAGCTTTATCAAAGCAATAGGTAAGATTATAAGTAGATCACACGTCTCTAGCAATAGTATTAAACCTATAAATTTGTTCTCATAAGTGTTTCCCTTTTTGTGATAAATGGTGTTCCTTATAATAATACTTTTGTTCTTCCATGAACCACCTTTCCAATAAGAACTAGTTTCAAAGAAACTATCCGTTGATAGGAAGCATGACCAAGCAAGACAACAATAGACCAACAACTAGAGTAGTAACTAATTTTTTGTGTTTTTTGAATAAAACAAGCAAACCAAACTAGACTAATTTTTTAGGTTTTTTGAAAAGAGGCATACAAAACCAAGCAAAAGAAACAAAGCAAACTAAAAACAAAGTAGAGAGAAAGGAAGTGAAGGACTCCCCTTGTGAAGACGTCCTTAGCCTCCCCGGCAACGACCCTAGAAATCTTGACGCGTGCACCCAGTGTTGACGTGGGACACTTTGTTGGAACCCCAAGAGCAAGGTCTGATGAGCACATTAGAAAGTTTCCCTTAGTAGAGTCCGAGGTTATCGAACCTGAAGGAGGAAGGAAACGCCTCAAAGGTGTTGCAAGCAACGTGGAAACCTGCACAACACAAACTTAAGACTTTGTCCCAACGAATCAGTGAGGTTGTCAAGCTCACCGGTTTGCTGTAACAAAGGATTAAACGTGTGGTGTGGAAGGTAATGGTTTGCAGCAAGTAAACAAGTAACAGTGGAAGATGTATCAATGGTAAATATTGGACCGGGGTCCATAGTTCACTAGAGGTTCTCTCCTTAGATAAACAACATGGCATGAAAGGTAAACAAATTACAGCAGGGCAATTGACAAGAATTGAGCAAGGCATAACAATGCAATACTAGTCAGAAACATCCTATGAGATTCGATTGGGTAATCCAACAAGATACATAGACTGCCATCCAACTGCATCTATTACTAGAAGTCCACCTTCTAGTTATCATCCGAACCCCCTCCAGTATTAAGTTGCAAGCAACAGACAACTGCTTTAAGAAAAGTGTGTAAGGTAAACAGTCCACATGTTCCATGAACAAGATACCGTTGTTTTCTCCCTAGTAGCAACAACACATCTACAACCGAAGAGATTATTGTCACTTCCCTTGGAAACTAGAGGCATGAACCCACTATCGAGCATAAATACCCTCTCTTGGAGTCACTAGCAACTACTTGGCCAAGATAGCTACTAACAATGGAGAACATGCAAGATCACAAACAACACAGACATGATAGAATCATAAAGACAAAACCATTAATCAAACCAACATAATAATCTCAATATCCATCGGATCCCCGCAAACACAACATGCATCATTACAAATAGATTAGATCTTGATCATGAACGGAGCTCACAAGATCTATACATGAAATCACAAAGGAGGAGATACAACCATCTAGCTACTACATGGACCCATAGTCCAAGGTGGAACTACTCACGCATCATACCAGAGAGAAGGCCTCCGGGATGATCTCCCCGCCGACAGGGTGCCGGGAAGAACTTCAGATCCCTCCCAATCTAGGGACGATGGTGGCGGCGACTACAGACGGTTTCGTGGATATTTGATCCGGTGCTAAGGGTTTATACATCGGGGGCTTCTTATAGGCGAAGGGGGACCGATCCAGCGGCCATGGGTCCCACACTTCTCCTAGGCACGGGGCAGGGCCCACCCATGCCTAGGGTGGGTCTGGCCGCCCTGGACAACCTCTCCGACTCCCCTCTGGACTTATTGTTCCCCACAGAAAGTAATTGACTTTGACATTTATCCCGTCCAATTCCAAGAATATTTCTTTACTAACTTTTCTGAAACCAAAAACAGCAGAAAACAGGCATCTGGCACTATTGCAACTTGTTAGTAGGTTAGTACCAGAAAACATATAAAAAGTACCTCAAAGTGTAGACAAGCAATGCAAAGTAGATATTAAACAAACATGAAGCATCAAAAATTATAGATATGTTTCCAACGTATCAAGGATCTAGGTCGCGAGCGATGGGCGGCCAGGATGAAGCGGCGCGGACGGTCACTGGCTACGCGTGAGCCACAGACGGGCCTTGCGAGCGTGGGACGGCGTCGGGCCGTTGTGGGCTGTTGGCGGGCTCTAGGAAGCCACTGGGCAACGCGCATAGCTGACAGGCCGCTCGGCCGAAACGTGGATCGCGCGTGCGTTAGATAGGAAAAGTCCGCAGATGGTCGAGGGCCAACGTGGGTCACGCACACAGATTCTACAGTGCAACCAGTTTTTTGTCTTTTATTTTTTACAGAGGCTATTTTGATGTTTTTATCAAGTTTTTTTTATGAAATTTTGTACAGTTTTTTCTATTCAAAATATTCCAATGAAAGTTTTGTTTAGAGAATTCAAAAGTGATAGAATTTTTCTATAAAGTTGATTAATTGCATAATTTTTCCGCTGCAAATAGTTAAAAGAAATTGCTAAAATGCAATAAAGTGATTATTGAATTTTTTAAAGATGTGATAAAGTAAATATTAAAGTTGATTATGGTCCTATTATTATATGACCAACGTTATTAATAGCATGATCATGATTTGTTTATTATGTCAAAGGTGCATTTATTTTTATTTTTTCCCAACGGTGATATAATTTTAATTGCACAAACAGTTGTATGTTTAATTTATACCAACGTTGGATTAATGCATACAATTGTTTTTGTTATATCACATCTTTGTGGTTTTCAGGAGGTCACAACCTCATGAGTTGCCTCAAGGACATTCTGATGCTCAGGGGGACAACTACAATGAGTGGAGGAAAAAAGTGGACCTGGCATTCGTGTATGCCGAGGTTGACTGGGTTGTGGAGACTCCACATCCAGTCAAGCCAAAAGATCCAGAAAGAGATCCTGCTGATGATAATACTGCTTGGGAGAAGAGGAAAAGGGACCATGCTCCACTGGAGTTGGCTTACTCCATTGACAACCAAAAGTGGATAAATGCCAATAAAAAATGCATGGCCTTTGTAAAGAATACAATTGAGAACGCCATTGTGGGCTCAATCGAAAAGTGCACTACAGTTGGGGAATTTCTTGGAAAGATAAAGAGCCAGTTCACTGGCTCTTCGAATATGTATGCCACCCAGCTGCTCAAACAGCTGGTCACAGAAAAGTATACAGGAGGGGCACATGGCATCAGGGAGCACATCTTGAGGATGAGCAACATGGCTGCTAAACTAAATCTCATGGATGATGACCTCGAGCTCAAGCCTGCTCTGCTGGTTCACCTTATCATGGCTTCCCTTCCCCAACAGTTTGAGAACTTTGTGATCAACTACAACACGTCTCCTGAAAAATGGGACATTGAAAAGACCATTGGCATGTGTACGCAAGAGGAAGAAAGGATAAAGTCCATTCATGGTGGTTCTTTGAACTACGTGAAGGACAACAGGAAGAGAACCTTCAACAACAGTAACCATGGTGGTTCCCCCTCCAAGCCACATGGCAAAGGCCCCCAACAGTATCAGTATCAGCATCAGCAGAGTCTCCCAGGGGACAAGGACCAGTGTCACTATTGCAAGAAGTATGGGCACTTCAAGAAAGATTGCCCAGAATGGCTCAAGTCCATAATGGCAAAGAAAGGTATAGATACAGTTTCTTTTGTAAATGAATCCCTGTATACACAGTTTTCGAAATCCACTTGGTGGATTGACTCAGGTGCAATTGTTCATGTTGCTAATTCTTTACAGGGATTCCATTCGACAAGAACTATGCAAAGAAGTGAAAGATGCATTGAAGTTGTGAATGGAGTTCAAGCAGAAGTTGAAGCTGTTGGCGATATTCCTTTGGAGCTAGCTGATGGTTTTATTATTCTGTTAAAAGATGTTTTATTTGTTCCCCCGGTCCATAGAAACTTAATAAGTGTGTCATGTTTGGATAAAAACAGTTATGAATGTTATTTTGTACATGGAAAGTGTGCCATATGGTTTAAAAATGCTTGTGTGGGTACTGCTTTACTTCACGATAAGATTTATTTGTTATCCTTGCATGAAAAAGTGCTTTCTGTGTAATGTGAGTGAGCAAATTTCCTTGTCGAACAAAGAACAAAAGAAAAGAAAGCGAACTCATGACTCATCAAAGTTATGGCACTGTCGATTAGGCCATATTTCAAGGGGAAGAATAGAAAGCCTCATTAAAAATGACATTCTTCCTCCATTAGAGTTCTCAAATATCGAACAATGCATAGATTGCATAAAAGGAAAATATGTAAAGCAAATCAAAAAGGGTGCAAACTGAAGTACAGCAACACTAGAAATCATTCACACTGATATTTGTGGACCGTTTCCTATGAAAAGTGTGGATGGTTATGATTCGTTCATAACATTCACAGATGATTACTCCCGATATGGTTATATTTATCCAATCAAATAAAGATCTGAAGCATTGGATAAATTTAAAATATTCAAAGCCGAAGTTGTAAATCAGCATGATAAAAAAATTAAAATAGTCTGGTCCGACTGTGGGGGGAGTACTACAGTCGGCACACTCCATATGGTCAAGTACCTGGACCTTTTGCAAGGTTCCTACAGGAAAATGGAATAGTTGCCCAGTATTCTATGTCGGGGGAACCTAATCAAAATGGAGTAGCTGAAAAGTGTAACCGTACTCTTATGGATATGGTGCGCGGCATGATGAGCTATTCCACCCTCCCATTGGGATTATGGATGGAGGCGCTTAAAACCGCCATTTACATTCTCAACAGAGTACCAATCAAGTCGGTGCCCAAAACACCGTACAAGTTGTGGACAGGCAGAGTCCCCTCTCAGCGCCACTTGAGGGTCTGGAGGAGCCTAGCTGAGGCAAAAGTATTTAATCCAAATATTGCAAAGTTAGACCCCAAAACAGTAACTTGTCACTTCATTGGCTATCCCGATAGATCAAAAGGTTATCGTTTCTACTGTCCTGAGAAATACACAAAGTTTGTAGAAACGAGACATGCAGTCTTCTTGGAGGACGAATTGATGAGGGGTAGCATGGTAGCTCGGAAAATCGATCTTGAGGAGAAGAGGGTGCATGCACCTAATCCGATGACTCAGGAGCCATTTTTCTCGCTACATGTTGTGACACCATCGACAACCCCTGAGGTTGTGGTGCAGACACCTATTGTGACTCCACATGTGACAACAATGGGATAAGGTTTGGAACCTGTACATCAGGAGCCGCATGGATCCACTATTGAGCATGAAAGGGAGACGGAACAGCCACACACAGCAAATGTGCCAGAACCCGAGGCACGAAATGATCAAGAGTCTGACGAACTCAGAAGGTCTAAAAGATAAAGAAGACCAGCCATTTCTAAAGAAATTTACAAAGTTTACAACATAGAAACAGTTCATATGGAGGGTGATCCCACCTCATATGAAGAAGCCATGAGAAGCCCTCACTCGGCCAAGTGGGTGTAGGCAATGGAAGATGAAATGAAATCGATGAGTTCCAACAATGTTTGGGACTTAGAGGAAATTCCTGAAGGAACCAAAACAGTAGAATGCAAATGGGTCTACAAAACAAAGTATGACTCCAATAGGAATGTAGAAAAGTATAAAGCAAGACTTGTGGCAAAAGGCTTTACGCAAAGAGAAGGCGTAAATTACAATGAGACCTTTTATCCGGGTCTCATGTAAGGATTCCTTCATAATCATAATGGCACTAGTTGTGCATTTTGATTTAGAGTTGCATCAAATGGATGTAAAGACGGCATTTCTAAATGGAGATTTAGAAGATAATGTTTACATGAAACAACCCAAGGGTTTTTTCATGGAGGGGAAGGAACATATGGGATGCCGTCTAAAGAAATCCATTTATGGGTTAAAGCAAGCCTCTAGACAATGGTATTTAAAGTTCAATAATACAATCAAAAGATTTGGATTTAAAGAGAATATTGAGGATAACTGTATTTATGCAAAGTTTAAAAGTGGGAAATACATTTTCCTAATTCTGTATGTGGATGATATTTTGCTTGCTAGCCGTGATGTCAGTCTACTACTAGAAACAAAGAAGTTCTTGTCCTCAAATTTTGATATGAAAGGTCTTAGTGAAGCTTCTTATGTTTTAGGCATAGAAATTCACCGAGATAGAAAGAATGGAGTGTTAGGACGGTCGCAGAAGACATATTGTGAAAAGATTCTAAAGAAATACAATATGCATGCGAGTAATGCCACACCTGCTCCCATAGTCAAGGGTGACAGTTTTGAAAAAATCCAATGTCCAAAAAACCAATATGAGATCGATCAAATGAAGTCAGTACCATATGCTTCGGCCGTTGGAAGCTTACAATATGCACAAGTGTGCACTCGCCCTGACTTAGCTTTTATCATCGGGGTACTCGGTAGATATCAAGAGAATCCAGGCATAGAGCACTGTAAAATGGTAAAGAAAGCTTTGCGTTATGTGCAAGGCACAAAAGGCCTCATGCTAACATATAAAAGATCTGATTTCCTAGAAATAAGAGGGTATTCATATGCAGATTTTGCAGGAGATAAAGATGATAGAAAGTCCACGACAGGATATGTCTTTACTCTCGCGGGAGGTGCTATTTCATGGAGAAGCGCCAAACAGTCAATAGTTGCATCATCTACGGTGTATGCAGAATTTATAGCATGTTATGAGGCCATGGGGCAGGTGTTATGGTTAAATAAATTTCTACCCGACTTGAGAGTGGCAGACTGCATTAGCAGGCCACTAAAGATGTACTGTGACAATGAGCCCGCAGTATTCTATGCTCACAACAACAAGTCGAGTAATGCTACAAAGTCAATAGATATAAAGTATTATGTTGTGAAGGATAAAGTCCAGGATCAAACTATAAGTCTCGAGGATATAAGGACAAAGGATATGCTTACGGATCTGCTAACGAAAGGCTTACCACCCAATGTGTTCAAGGAACACTTAGCCGGCATGGGATTAATGGAAAGCCTATGATTCCTGGACTACAGAGGCCCAAAAGTAATAGGATTTATTCCAAAATAGAAAAGAGTGTAGTGGCTGTCTGATTCTATCGAAAATTGAGCTATGACGATGAAACATGCTCTATGAACTGATCCATGATGAAACGAGTAAAGTATGAAGTATAAAGTTCAAAGTAAAGTTGATATGAAGGGGGAGAATGTTAGATTGATCTCTACCGCGCGAGTCCAACGACTTGAACGGGATCCCTATCCGTACCCTGATCGGGGGCGCCCAACCTCCTCATGGTTGGTGGGCCCTTGTCGCGGCGCTATATATAAAGGGTGGGGTCCGGCAGCACTCGACACGAGGTTCGTCGCTGTTCCGTACATCCCATCGATATCCCTACCGATCTAGGGTTAGCGCGAGCCAACGGGAAGCACTGCCACCACCGCACACCCACGTCATCGCCCTTTTCCCCATGGCCACCAACTCCGGCTCCGGCATCCCCTCTGGCTCATGTTCATCGAGCCAGGGTGCAGGTGGTTTCCCTCTCTCTCTCTCTCTGATGCTATAGATCCAATCCTAGTAGCTACTACCGGTAAGATCTAGAGCTAGAATATAGCCAACACGGAGAGCATGTAGAAATTTAGAACCAACAGTGGTGGTCTCCTACTGTTCATGTTCTACTGCTCTAGATCTATCCCGAGGTGTGACAGGATGCTATAGATCCAATCCTAGTAGCTACTACCGGTAAGATCTAGAGCTAGAATATAGCCAACATAGAGAGCATGTAGAAATTCAGAACCAACAGTGGTGGTCTCCTACTGTTCATGTTCTACTGCTCTAGATCTATCCCGAGGTGTGACAGGGGCAGGACTAGTAGGTAGGGACCATGAATGAGCTTTTTGTTGCTACGGCCTGTAGATGATACATCAACATTGTTGATCCGTTCACAGTTGAACTTGTCGCTTACAGGTAGCGATGCAAGCGACGCGGACCCGGGATGTCCGCCTCCCGCCTCGTGTTGCCCGCTGGGACCAGATGGGAGAATCGGGAGATTAGAAGGTGGGACAGGTCCATCCTATGGGAGCCGGCAATTACGCGGAGCATGCAATAGAACCTTGGTTGAAAATACCGTACCATGCATGCATTTACCAGGGCCGAGGAGAGTCAGATAGCTACCGCATGCCTCGCGCTACAATTCGGGATACGGTGGACGTTAGCCGCTAATCCCGCTGGCGCTAAGAGGGTTTTGAGATGGGATTAGTGTGTTTTTTCTGGCGGGATGGGAGGCGGGCATGGCGGGATGTCCCGTCCCACTTACATTGCTGCTTACAGGGTAGTTCTGGTCTTCTGGAAACTGACAGGGTTCTCAGGTTGTGTTCAAGCTACGGATGCAGAGATGCAACCAAGGAAATACTGTAGTTCAACTGATCCGAGAGATGCAACGCAGTGTACCTGAAGCAACCAGGGGTGACAGAGTGGGGATGATTGGGTTTGGAAACGGGACAGGTGTAACACAGCCGTGTGGGTTTGCACCCGACAAGCCGTCGATGCCAACGGTCTATGGGCCGACTGCATCCATCCTTACCCAGTGAATGTCTCGAAAGAATGTTAAATTTTAGCAAAGCTTTCACCAATAAGCACAGCATGGATAGAGTAAACATGGAACCACTACTCCTTAACCCGAGAACAAAACTAGCTGTGTGGCCCACTTAATAATGACTTTGATGTGCAAAACATAATGGAGGATTTCTTGTGGAGTTGAAACATAGAAGCCAGAAATGTGTAGATATGATTTTTATAATTAGTCATTCTAATTGTTCAGAGAAAGAATACTGCACAACTTGAGTAAAGGGTGGTCATTTTCTTTGATGCTTTCGGAACTACCATATGAGCATATCATCAGTTAAATCAACGTGTTAAGTGTTGAACTACAGGTTGGTCATGTTAAGAATAAGCAAGTTGTCATGTACTACCCATGCTAATTCTGTTGAATGCTAATGTTCTGGTAGGGGAAAGAAACTAGTGTCCACTCAAAAGGAACTGATCCTTTAACAGTGTCATATATTTGGTGGTCATATACTAGATTACTATATACTAGATTACTGAAGACAATTATATTGTATAGCTAGTGCATGTCATTTTTTCTAGCTTCAATATTTGGATTGTGAAGAACAATATAAACACAGATTCTTTTCACAGAAATCACATGATCAAGACAGTCATCTCAAATTCTCACCGTCGGATTTATAGGCAAGCTTGCTTCATTCCAACACCTATCTAGTTATCTCGCACCAAATGTGGGTAGAGGGATGCCTAACCTTGTTTGAGACGGCAATCAGCTTGGGCTGTTACATGAGTGGAGTCTTGGAAGTATGTGAAATGTATTTTCAGTTTATACCAGAATTGTTATTAACTTTCTAGCTTCAGACCGTTCGGTACACGTGAAAACTCGGCGGGCTCACAACGACCGTTGGATTTGTATCGAACGGAGCCGGACAACCCCGCGCGGTTGGTGGCTTGTTTCAATGACGCACACCTGATCCCACCATCGCAATCACCTGGGGCCCCACTCGTCATCGTCTCCTACTTCTCCCGACCGTTTCGGGAATCTCGCTCCTCTCTCTCCCCTTCTTCTCCGGTGATTTCCAGGGCGATTCGGCAGTTTCTGTCGGTTCCTCGCCGTTTCTGCTTGCCATTGTCGTCGCCGACGCGTCGACTCCCTCCAGGTGTGCCCACAGGTTATGTCCTCCTCCAGTTTCTCTCCCCCACTGCTTCGACCCTTCCTTCTATGTTTTCCGGCGGTTCCATTTCGTCGGTTTTGTGCTTGTCATTGATTCCGGAAGTTCCAGTAGTTATCCATGCTTGTAAGTTGTAATGCGTGCGATTTTGCATTTTTTTTGGATCCTTCATGCTTCAACCCCCGTTGTTCAAATGGGTTTGAGTACTCCCCCTAATCCCCTTTGGTGTCATTTGAGTAATGTTCCCTTATCAGATCTACTGCGTGTGATGTAATTTTGATGTTCAGATGATGTGATCCATGTGTAATGTTCCCCCCATGGTCTAAAGGCGATTTGATGTGTTATATATTATTTTTGAGATGGGTTATATTTGAACAGGATTGCTTGATAACAACAGATCTAGCCATGGATAACATTGCATACTATTTAGTTGATAACAACTGATATATCTATGGGTAACAATGGGATATGATCCCTTGATTACCACAGATCTATCCATGGATAACATTGGACAAGATCCTTTGATAACAACATTACTAACCTATTATGTGCTAACTTTTGTATATGAATTGTGTATGATTGTATAGGATTCCTTGATAACTATAGCACTAACCTTGGGTAACATTGGAGAATATTCATTGATTACAACAGTACTAACTATTGGAGAATGTATCTGTTAAATTTTGTTTATAATCTGCTGGTAACTTTTGAGCAAATTGCATGATAACATATGTGTAATGGTATGAGTAACTTGTGTACTGATGGCATGATAACATTTTGACTAGCTGGTGTGCCCATAAGAAATCATTTATAAATCATGATGCACTGCTCTGGATGTTTTAGGCTTTTGAAATTTTGATTCCTTGGTAACAATAGCACTACCCATGGATAACATTGGAGAGGAACCCTTGATAACAACAGTACTAGCTATGTATCTGCTAATTTTTTGTTTATGAGGTGGGTAAGATTGTATAGGGTCCCTTGATAACATTTTTCACTAGTCATGGATAACATTGGAGAGTATTCATTGATAACAACAGTACTAGGCATGTATCTGTAAATTTTTTGTTTGTCTTCTGTTGGTAACTTTTGAGCAAAGTGCATGATAATATATATGCACTGGCATGGATAACTTATGTTTTGTTGGCATGATAACATTAGTTTATGATCATGGGTAACTTATGTACCGATGTGTGGATAAAATTCATTGATTACAATAGTACTAAGTACTGTATAATTTTTTTTCATATTTTGTTTATGATCTGTTTGGTAATGCTAATTTGAGCAAAATGCATGATATTATGTGTGCACTGACATGGATAACTAATGTTATGTTGGTATGATAACATGAGCTTATTATCATTGGTAACTTGTGTTTTGTTGGCATGATAACATTTGGTTATGATCATTGGTAACTTATGTACTGATGGTATTGTTTTCTTTTTTCTATGAGTTCTTGTGTATCATTATGGTTTAGTTTTGTATTTATTTTTTTATTTTAATTTTTTTGTAGTTGCCACGATGCCGAGAAAGCGGAAGACTTCTAATAATGTTGTTGAGGGTGAGAAACAACCTGCCCGTAAACGTAACAGGGCATCTTTTTCTACTGTGATCGGTTTACTGGATTTTCTATCAGTTGAACAGAAGGCAGCAATTGAATCAATGGAGTTTGATAGTTTGCTAGATATCAAGTGTTCATCATTGCACGACGCAGTTATGACTTGGTTTGCTAGTTTATATGACAAGCATACACGTGAATTTGTTGTGCCGGGTCGAGGAAGGATACCCCTCAATGAGGATAGTGTATTCAGATGTTTGGGGTTGCCGCTTGGTGAAGAGTCGGTTCCTTATTATGCTGATGCAGAAATTCAGGGTGCTCTTGCCCCTGTTCTTTTTCCTGATGATTCTGGCACACCTTTGAGAACTCCAGTTTTTTGAAATCTTGAAGGATATGACTTCATATGGAGATGATTTCAAGCAAGTATATGTGATGTACATTGTATCTACACTTCTGTCACCCACCACCCGGAACCGTGTTTGCCATAAGTGCTACCCTATCATGGTAAGTTTTGGTTGTCATGTCTGTTCATTTTCAATATCTTTCTTGGCTGGTAACTCATATGTTTTTTGTTGATTGGTGTGATGATAACCTATGTGTAATAGGGGTGGTAACATTTTTGTTTTAGGTTTTTGTGGTGGTGTGTAATATATGTGCAAGTTTTGATGTTATGTTGATAGTTTCTTTTCCATTATCCAATTTCAGCACAACATTGGAAATGTGTCCAAGTTCCAGTGGTGCAAGTTTGTTGCTGACCAGCTGCATGAGGAGCTTTCTAGTGGTAGTAATACGCAGGCTTGCCTTTTTCTCTTGCAGGTACACATTGTTGTTTTATATTGTGTGAATATTACTTTCTATATTAAAATTTCTTTTATGTTTTAGTTAGTGTATTTATTGTATTCTTTCTGGTTTTTATTTTTTTCTTGCAGCTGCTTTATGTTGACTCACTTGATGTTAGTGGGTTGGATATTGATTTGCCGGAAGGGCATTATGCTGTGAACATATGGTCAAGAGAGTTAATTGATGACGTGTTGATTGCTGATCTGCAGAATGATGAAAATGCATATGGAAAGCTGGAGGTGTGTAATACATTTTGTAGCATATGTGTTTTTATGTTGTTGATAACTTAACTTTTTAGGTTTAAGTGTTGGTAAATGTTATATGTCTGTTTGATTACATTGAGTATAAACAGTGGGTAACTTATGTGTATATTGGGTGGTAACATGTAGGTTTATAATGTGATTAAGGTGGGTATTATATAGAAAACTGGTTGATCACATTTGCTAATTCTATATCTTTTTCTTTGTGCAGTTGAAGCCTCAGTATGGCATGAGCTTTGGACTTTTTGGTGGTGCGCAAGGGTTTAACAAATGGTTTGACACTTGTGCAAACCCTAGTTGTTCAAATGAGGTGAGATTTTTAGGATTTTGATATTGTACTTATCTTTTTATTGCCATGTTACTTTTGTTTGATTTTTGTTTTGTTAATGTTCTTGTTGTTTCTTTTCTTTTTATTTGTGCAGCAGAAGTCACAGATAGCAAATCTTGTTGGCAGTTTTGCATCTGGTATTTTTGGGTTAATGAGTACCCTTGTTCAAGGCTTGGCGGCGGTGCAAGGCAATGCTGGTGCTGAAATGGCGAAAAAATTACTGCCCAGTTTGGTGCTCAACTTGCAACGCAACCCATGGGAGGAATATTCATGGGTGGAGCTAGCTCAAGTGGTGCTCGTGGTGGTAGATCAGGTGGTGCACATGGTGCTACCTCAAGTGGTGTCTGTGCAGCTAGGCTTACTCGTTCTATCACTCGTGGAAGTAATGTTCCATGCACTAATGAAGTCTTGTCTCCTATTCTTCCTAGTGATAATACGATTCTGCGGGATTCAGACAACAGCAGTTCTGACAGCAGTGGAAACGATGATGGTGAAAGGTATGTCCGTGCTGACAAGAAGGGTAAGGGTGTTGTTGGTGGTCGTGCGGGTGGTTCTTCCAATGTCCAGCTATCTTTGACTTTCCCAGATTCCAATGAAGAGCATAATAAGAGTTCAAGAGCAAGATCACCTGATGATCGTCATATGTCACCACCTGAATCTAGGTCTCCTGTTGTAGATCTTGTCTCACTCGTAAACCGGGTGACTGATACTCATGTTGCTACTATTGTGGGTGGACAGGAACAAACCCCTTTGCGTGTGTATGAAAGGTCTAGGAAGAAGAAGTCACGTCCGGTTGAGGATGTTGATAATGTGATCAATTCACGTACTGTTGAGGGGGTTGATAATGAGATCAAGTCTCTTGTCTGCAAAGATTTGGGCATTACTCTTGCCATGATGCGGTCTGCTGTTTCTAGGAGGTATAAGTGGGCATAATTATTTATCTCATTCATTTCTGTATTTTTTTTGTTAATCATTGGATAAATTTACTACCTTAGTGTTGATAACTGTATCATATTTTATATGATAACTTGTTTATGTTTATGTGGGTAACCTTTCTGTTTTATGTTTATTATGTTTATATAGATAACTTTATATTGATAATTGTATCATTTTTCATCTGATGACTTCTTTATGTTTATACCGATAACTATAGCCTTTCTCACATGATAACTTCTTTATATTTATACTGATAACTGTAGAATTTCTCACATGATAACTTATTTATGTTAATGTTGATAACTGTAGCATTTCTCATTTGATAACTTCTTTATTTTTATTTATGTCATTCATTTTTGTTTTTTTAATTGTTAATCACTGGATAACTGTAGTATATTTCATCTAATAACTTATTTATGTTCATGTTGGTAACTTGTCTGTTTTTTGTTTATTATGTTCTGATTTTTTGTTTTTTGTTGGAAATTATTTATTACAGCAAGAAATCATCGAAGAAGACATCTGCGCTAGCTACAAGGTCTTCACCATGGTTGGCAAAACAGTGTTCTGCAGATGGAGGCATATCTATTATAGATGTTGATGGATCCTCTCATATTCCTTCACCTACTCGTGTTTAAGGACATTCTAATATTGTTGCAACTCCTGATGTCGTGGATTCGCCTGCTGTGAATGTTGAAGAGGTTATATCTGGTGGAAAAACTTGTGGCAAGGGTGTTGCTACTGAAGATCTTGCTGTGACGAGCGCACCTGCTACAGTTGCAGTAGGATTATCTATCGATGTGACAATGGATGTAGCTCAACCATACTCTGGAGCTCCACTGATTAAGCAAACCATTACTCAGCCTGTTAGCAGCAACATTGTAAATATCATGGCAAACGAGACGGATAGCATCACGGAAGGTGCTGCTGCCACCAGAGATGCCCCCAGGTTGATGTCAATGTTGATGCAGGTGGTTATGTTTGTCCTGATGGTGTTGTTCTTGTTCCTGAGTCATCGTTGTTCACCAACCTTGCAGCAGCTGCTACTTCTGTTGATGTTGCTGCAAGTCCTACTGTCTGTTCGCTTGGAGATCCATCAACCCAGGGTGAGAGTGAAAATGATCCTTCTGTCTTGGATGATAGAACCCAAGAAGATGTACAACATGTTTTATCTACTCCTTTGGTTTCTGCGTCAAGTCTTTTCGACCCCCCTATTAGCAGGCAGTCCGGTGTGCTCGATACCTCTACTGGTCCTTCAAGTGGTGATGGAAGTTCTGAAGATGAAGTCACTATTATCAAGAAAAAAAATTAGTTGCTCGTAATGGAAAGTTGAGTCTTGCTGCTAGGATACTATTACATGTTTTTAGGGATGTTGTGTCATATTATGTGCCTGATGCGGATCCTCCTATTTCTCCTACCGTTAGAGCCCGTGCATAGCCTGTTCCTACTGTTGGTGCCTCTGTGCAGCCTGCTCCTACTGCTAGTGCACATGTGCAGCCTGCTCCTGCTCAGCCTGATCTTCGTATTGTTGCACAAGGTGATTCTAATGTTGTGCCTGTTTCTCATCACATTTCTGCTGATCCGGGTGATTTATTCCATGTTTTTGAATAAGAAGATATTCTTCCTTTGTCTTGGGCACCTTCTGCTAGCACTGGTATACACCTTCAGCCTAATAACTTTGTGTATATACCATGGATCACTTTTATATATTAGTGCTGATAACTGTAACTTATTTATGTTGGTAACCTACACTTTTTTTGTTTTTCAAATGTTTTAAATGCTTGCAACTTGATTATATGTTTGTCTTATATGCTTTTTTTGTAATGTAAAACTAATTTTTTTAATGATGTTTTATTTCATAGTGTATCATGTTTTTTTATCATGATTGTGTATTTTTTGTTTGTGTTGATAACTTTATATATATGCCCTTGATCACTTTTATATACCAATGTTGATAACTTTAGTTCATTATGTTGGTAATCTACACTGTTTTATGCTGATAACTTTAGTATTAACATGTTTTATTTCTAGAAAGCATGTAACAGATTATATGACATTAACAAAAAAAATTGTTTTGTCCATTTTTCTTCTTGTCTTTCTTTTGGGACATATTCTATGCAACTGTTAACTTATTGAACTAACCGTAAACGTGTGGTGATAAAAATGAGGGTGCAGATGGATCTAGTTAATTGTCCCTTTTGGATGACAAACTTGAAGATCATCGTTGCGATGGCTGTTTGGGGCTTGGGTTTCAAACTTGAAGATCCTGATTCAGTTTCATGGCTGTTTGGTTATGTTTTATGATAGCCGTAGCTAAAATTCGGTTTCAATTTATGGGAACTTTTCTTTTGTGATATGTTGTTGATGGAACAATTTGTGTTGTAATTTATATGACTCTATGTTTGTGTGATGTAATTAAACTACCTTTTATTGATTAATATATGTTATGTTTTTTAATTTTTTATTTATGGTGATAAACATGTGGTTTTCTTTTTCCACATGGGGTCCGCCATTTCTATCCATTTTCATTTGGACATTTCCTTTGTCCGTTCTTTATTATTTTTGTAGTGTATCAAAAAAAGTTGATTGTAAGTGCAAAAGGCCGATAAATGATGAAAATATAGTTATTTCTCTTGATGGTCTGTTGGGTGAAAAAATTGGTTATCAAGTTGTTCGGATTTTTACGAAAGATACCAAAAAGTTGAACCAGACTAGTTGTTCTGTTCCAGGTAACTAAACAAAATTGTTTAGTTATTATTTATGTATTTGAATGGATATTCTTTATGAGCTGCATTAATTTTTTTTGTAGTTGTTCCTAATTATTCAACTCCTGGTATCATTTATGCTCTTCCAGTTGCTGTCGCTGGTAGTGTTACATCTGTGACATGGCTGCACACTGTTAGACTTATTCATCCTGCTAAGTCTCTTCTTCCTCTGTTCTCCTATACTAAGACAACTGCAGAAGAAGATGCATTGTATAAGAATATTATCATACCCATGCGTAATGCGAATAAGTCAAAGATTAAAAAGTATGTACATGTTCTTTTTTATAATCTTCTATCCTTTTTAGTATTCTCTGTTGGTAACTTTTAAATGCTATCATTGGTCACTTCTAATGTTTTATGCTTGATAACTTGACTTTTTATGTTATCTGGTTGATAAGTTGTAGTAATCCTGGCGGGTCACTTGTAGTATTTTTGGTGGATAACTCTTAGTTTTAACAGTGGATAACTTGAACCTTTTTTTTGTTACTTGTTTGCTAACCTGTATTACTACTTGTATATCACTTTGTACTTCTAGTTGCTGAACTTATGGTTTTTAGTGTGGATCATTTTTAATGTTTAGGGCTGATAACTTTACCTTTTTTATTTGTACCTCGATGATAAGTTGTACTAATACTGGTTGGTTAGTACTAGTTTTGGTTGATAACTCTTTATTTATTTCAGTGGATAACTTGAACTTTTTTTCTACTGGTTTGATAAGTTGTATTACTACAGGTTGATTATTTGTACTGTTTGTTGGTGATAACTTCTGGTTTTCATAGTGGCTAACTTGTATTCTAATCATTACATTTTTTGTAGCACATCAATTTGTAACACTGATCCAATATGGGTGACAACTAGTGATTTTGTTGAAAGTGTGATGCCATATGGCGATCTTTCTAACAATATGTGTGATCTTGCTATTTCTGCAATGCAAGATAATTTCCCATACAACAAGATAATTTTTCCTTATATCGTTACTAAATATCTGTTGGAGGGAAGATTCACTGCAAATATTGTTCGGAGGACGTTCAGGAGAGATGACAACTATAAACTGAGCCACAAACATATGGTATGCGGTCTATTTTGATTATTTATTGTTTTTATTCTACTGTATGTAGTTGATAAGTTCAGGCATAGTGTATGGTAACCATTGCTTATTTTGTGTTGATAACTCTTTCATTTTTGCCTGGGTAACCACTATTTTTTCTACACATGTCTTTACTTATCTTATGTTCATTTTTTCTGTAGCTTTGTTTTGTTGTCCTTCAGGAGATAGGTGAAGGGTTTCGCAGCATAGTAAATCAAAAAAAATTCTACGGATGCGAACGAGAAAGCCAAGATCTAATCTAGGAGATGCAAAAAACAAGGGGGAATAGATGAGATATTCATACCCTTGAAGATTCGACAATGAACGCTCGTTAACGTGGTTGATGTAGTCGTACTCGCTTCTCCTCCTCGCGATCTGATCCGATCTAACACCGCAAGTGGCGATGCCTCCGAGAGATGCACACGTGCGGCACCTCGATGTCTCATCCTTCCTCGGTCCAGCAAGTGGGGTGGAGAGATGGATTGGATCTACAACGCGACGGCGCGGTGCAAGCGGTGGAGAGTTTCTGTGGCAGGGATTTGCCTACGCGTAGTCGGGAGGGAGAGAGAGAGGAGGGGCAGCAGGGCGGCTAGGGTTGTGGAGGAGGTGTAGGGGGAGGGTGCGCCCCCAGCCCTCTTTATATAGAGGGGTGGGCGCCAGCCCTAGCCCCTCCCCCAAGCCCTAGGCCGGCGGCCAAGGAGGGAGGACTGGGGGGCAAGTTTCCCCCCTCCCTTCTAGAAGCTCCCCTAGGGTTTTTCCCTAGGCTGGCCGGCTGGGCCCTATGGGGACTTGTGCCCCTGGCCCAATGCAGCCAGGGCACTCCCTCATAGGCCCATGCCCCCTCCCGACACGTTTGTCCCACTCCGGTAGGTTCTAGAAGCTTCCGGTACAATACCGATTAACCCGAAACAATTCCGAACTCCAAAAATTGCATTGCCTTATATGAATCTTATTCTCCGGACCATTCCGGAACCTCTCGTGATGTCCTGGATCTCATCAGAGACTCCGAACAAAAACTCATAAACCAATTATCCAATCTATCCTAGCGTCGAGACACGTTAAGTGTGTGACCCTTCGGGTTCGAGAATATGCAGACATGATCTTATATCAATAATCAACAGCGGGGTCTGGAAACCCATATTAACTCCCACACATTCATCGATGAAGATATCGGATGAACCACGATGCCAGGATTCAATCAATCCCATATATATATATATATATTCCCTTCGTCGCGCGATATTTTACTTGCCCGAGATTCGATCGTCGGTACCGTCATACCTAGTTCAATCTCGTTCACAGCAAGTACTTTACTCGTTTCGTAATCCAATATCACTTTGTGATTAACTCCTTAACCACATGCTTGCAAGCGGTGTTGATATCGATTACCGAGTGGGCCCGAAGTATATCTCTCCGACTTGGGAGGGACAAATCCCATCTCGATACATACAACCCAACAGGTACTTTCCGATCACCTGAGAGACACCTTTATGATCACCCTCTCATAGGATGACGTTTGATGACCTCAAAGATTTCATCCGATACCAGGGAGTTGCATTATCTCATGGTCTAAGGAATACAATATTTGACATAAGAAAAGCTTCGCAAATACGAACACAATGACGCGATCTAATTGCTCCGCTTAGTTTGGGCTTGTCCATCATATCATTCTCCCAATGATATGATCTCATTATTAATCGACAACTCATGTCTATGGTTAGGAAACCTTAACCATCATTAATCAATGAGATAGTCCATAGAGGCGTACTAGGGACACGGTGTTGTTCACAAACCACACAAGTATTAAAGTTTCCTCTTAATACAATTCTAGCATGGAATATAAACTTTATCATGAACAAGAACTATAATAATAACATCTTTATTATTGCCTCTAGGGCATAATTCCAACAGTCTCCCACTTGCACTAGAGTCAATAATCTAGTTTACATCTGGCAACAATCTAACACCCATGGCACTAAGGTGATGATCATGTTTTGCACGTGGAAGAGGTTTAGTCACTGGATCTGCGACATTCAGATTTGTATGTACTTTGCTAATCTTCAGATCTCCATCTGCTATATAATCTCGGATTATATGAAACTTGCAGTTGATATGCTTGGTCTTTGGATGATATCTTGGTTCCTTAGCCAGTGCTATGGCGCCAGTGTTGTCACACAATATCTCCAGTGGGTCCAAGGCACTTGGAACCACACCAAGCTCAGTGATGAAGTTCCTGATCCAAACTCCTTCACTTGATGCTTCTGCAGCAGCCATGTATTCCGCTTCTAATGTAGATCCCGCGATCACGCTTTGCTTGCAGCTTCTCCAGCTCACCGCTCCTCCATTCAAAATATAAACGTATCCTGTCTGAGATTTAGAATCATCCTTGTCGGTGTCGAAACTAGCATCGACGTAACCCTTTACGACGAGTTGTTCATCACCTCCATAGACTAAGAACATTTCTTTAGTCCTATTTAAATACTTTAGGATGTTCTTCACGGCTGTCCAGTGTTCCACTCCTGGATCACTTTGGTACCTGCTCGTCAAACTAAGAGCATTGGACACATCCGGTCTAGTACACAACATGGCATACATGATAGAACCTATGGCCGAGGCATAAGGCACTTTGCTCATAGCTTCCCTATCATTTACCGTAGTTGGACACTGAGCCCTGCTCAATATCTTACCTGACAACATAGGCACTGAACCTTTCTTTGCCTTATCCATTCTGAACCTTTTCAGAACTTTGTCTAGGTATGTACTTTGGCTTAAAGCTATCAGGTGTCTTTGTCTATCTCTATATATCCTGATGCCCAATATATAAGCAGCTTCCCCTAGGTCTTTCATTGAAAAACACTTGTTCAAATAACTCTTCACATCGTTAAGCATGTCAATGTCATTTCCAATAATCAATATGTCATCCACATATAGTACCAGAAATGTCACTGAGCTCCCACTCACTTTCTTGTAGATACAAGCTTCGTAGCAATTTGGAACAAATCCAAAGCTCTTGATCACTTGATCAAAACGAAGGTTCCAACTCCGAGATGCTTGCTTTAGTCCATAAATGGAACGTTGAAGTTTGCATACTTTATCAGCATCCTTAGGATCGACAAAACCTTCGGGTTGCATCATATACAACTCTTCATCAATGTTGCCATTAAGGAACGCAATCTTGACATTCATCTGCCATATTTCATAATCATGAAATGCAGCAATTGCTAATAAAATCCGAATGGACTTAAACATCGCTACGGGAGAGAAGGTCTCATCGTAGTCAACACCTTGAACTTGTCGAAAACCTTTCGCGACAAGTCGTGCTTTATAGATAGTAACATTACCATCCGCGTCCGTTTTCTTCTTGAAAATCCATTTGCACTCAACGGCCTTTCGGTCGCTAGGAGGGTCCACCAAAGTCCATACTTGGTTTTCGCTCAAGGATCCCAATTCGGATTTCATGGCCTCTAGCCATTTCTCAGAGTCTGGACTCATCAGTGCTTCCTCATAGTTCGCAGGTTCACTGTCTTCTACCAACAAGACAGTCAAGAAAGGGTTGCCGTACCACTCAGGAGGGGCACGCGACCTTGTCGACCTGCGACGTTCAGTAGTAGCATCGTCCGAAGCTTCATGATCCTTGTCATTAGCTTCCTCAATTGTTGGTGCAGGCGGCACTGGAATAATTTCAGGTGCTGCGCTACTCTCCAATTCAAGAGAAGGTTCAACAACCTCGTCTAGCTCTACTTTCCTCCCACTCACTTCTTTCGAGAGAAACTCCTTCTCAAGAAAGGATATGTTCTTTGCGACAAACACTTTGCCTTCGGTTCTGTGATAGAAGGTTTACCCAATAGTTTCCTTAGGGTATCCTATGAAGACGCATTTCTCCGCTTTGGGTTCGAGCTTGTCCGGCATCAACTTCTTGACGTAAGCTTCACATCTCCAAACTTTAAGAAACGAAAACTTAGGTTTAGCACCAAACCACAGTTCATACGGTGTCATCTCAACGGATTTAGATGGTGCCCTATTTAAAGTGAATGCAGCGGTTTCTAATGCATAACCCCAAAATGATAACGGCAAATCAGTAAGAGACATCATTGATCGGACCATATCTAATAGAGTTCGATTCCGACGTTCAGACACACCATTGCGTTGTGGTGTTCCGGGTGGCATGAGTTGCGAAACGATTCCGCTTGCTTTAAGATGCGTGAGAAAATCATAACTCAAATATTCACCTCCACGATCGGATCGTAGAAAATTAATTTTTCTGTTACGATGGTTCTCCACTTCATTCTGAAATTCCTTGAACTTTTCAAATGTTTTAGATTTATGTTTCATCAGATAGATATACCCATATCTACTTAAGTCATCGGTAAAAGTGAGAAAATAGCGATATCCACCGTGCGTCGAAACACTCATCGGTCTGCATACATCGGTATGTATGATTTCCAACAAGTCTGTTGCTCGCTCCATCATTCCGGAGAACGGGGTTTTGATCATCTTGCCCATGAGGCATGGTTCGCATGTGTCAAATGATTCAAAATCAAGAGACTCCAAAAGTCCATCAGAATGGAGTTTCTTCATGCGCTTTACACCAATATGACCTAGACGGTAGTGCCACAAATAAGTAGTATTATCACTATCTACCTTGCATCTCTTAGCCTCAATGTTATGGATGTGTGTTTCATTCCTTTCGAGATTCAGAAGAAATAAACCATTCACAGCAGGTGCATGACCATAAAAGATGTTACTCATATAAATAGAACGACCATTATTCTCAGACTTAAATGAATAACTGTCTTGCAATAAACACGATCCAGATATGATGTTCATGATCAACGCAGGCACATAATAACATTTATTAAGGTTTAAAACTAATCCCGAAGGTAAAACTAAGGAGAGCGTGCCGACGGCCATCACATCAACTCTTGATCCGTTGCCAACGCGCATCGTCACCTCATCCCTCGCAAGCCGTCGTCTATTCCGTAGCTCCTGTTTCGAGTTACAAATATTAGCAACTGAACCAGTATCAAATACCCAGGCACTACAACGAGGGCTAGTAAGGAAAACATCAATAACATGTATATCAAATATACCTTTGATGGTGCCAGCCTTCTTGTCTGCTAAGTACTTCGGACAGTTGTGCTTCCAGTGACCCTTGTCCTTGCAATAGAAGCACTCAGTGTCCGGCTTAGGTCCAGACTTGAGCTTCTTCTCAGCAGGGGCAACGCGCTTGCCGCTACCTTTCTTGAAGGGCTTCTTTGCACCCTTACCTTTCTTAAAGCTGGGGGGCTTGTTGACCATCAACACATGATTATCCTTCTTGATGTCCACCTTCGTAGCTTTCAGCTTAGCGAAGAGCTCGGTGATCGTATCACTGGAACCAATCTGATTATGAGTAACTACAAAACTTTTGTAGCTAGGAGGGAGTGATTGCAGAACCCTGTCAATCTTGAGCTCCTCTGGAATCTTGCAGTCCAGTTGCTCAAGGCGTTGAGTGTAACCCGACATCTTTATGGCGTGCTTACTAATGGAACTCCCTTCCTCCATCTTGCAGTTAAAGAATTTCTCAGAGATCTCTTATCTCTCAGAACGGGCCTGAGTCTGAATCATAGTTTTCAGTTCCTCAAGAATCTCAAAGGGCCCGGGATAATCTTCAAAACGATTTTGAAGGTCTGATTCCATAGCAAACAACATGGTGCTCTTAATAACACCATAATCATCTTTGCGCGACTGATAAAAAGCTTTCTCATCAGCCGGCGCCTCTACAGCAGGGGCGTCACCTAGCGCATCCTCAAGGACATAGTCCTTTTGTCCGCTAGCGAGAATGATTCTCAGATTGCGGAACCAGTTGGTGAAGTTAGATCCATTGTTTCTAAGCTTTTCTTTCTCAGCAAAAATGTTGAAGTTGAAGTTGGACTTAGCCATTTGATCAACAATATTTGCAAGTACAAATTAGACTATGTTCATGATAACTAGTTCAACTTAATCAAATTACTAGATAAACTCCCACTAAATTCAACATCCCTCAAGTTGTTTAGTGAACATGATCCAAATTCACCACACCTAATCCGATCTTCACGAGAAGAGATGTGGTTTCAATGGTGGACAACGTAGTGTCGATCATATCATTCATATGACTCATGCTTAACCTTTCGGTTCATGTGTTCCAAGGCCATGTATGTACATGCTAGGCTCGTCAAGTCAAACCTAAGTATTTCCGCGTGTGCAAAACTGGCTTGCACCCGTTGTATGTGAACGTAGAGTTTATAGCACCCGATCATCACGTGATGCTTGAACACGACGAACTTTCGCAACGGTGCATACATGAGGAGAACACAGTTTTATCTTGATTTTTAAGTGAGGAATCATCTTATAATGCTACCGTCGCGATCTAAGCATAATAAGATACATAAAAGGATAAACATCACATGCATATAACTTTATGTGAAATGGTATAGCCAATCTTCGCGCAATGATCTCCATCTTGTGCGTGCCGGCATGATCTCCATCACTCCACCATGATTGCCTCCACCACGAATAGCAACTACAACTATTGTTAACTACTTAGCGATAAAGTAAAGCTATTACATGTCGTATAAGAAGTTGACACACGGGTCATACACAATTATAAAGACAACCACATGGCTCCTGCCGGTTGTCTACTCATCGACATGCAAGTCGTGAAACATTACAAAACATGATCATTGCATACAACATACACATCACATCTTGGGCCATACCATATCACAGAAAACACTCCCTGCAAAAACAAGTTAGACGCCTCTACTTTGTTGTTGCATGTTTTACGTGGCTTATGGGAGTAGCAAGCTAAGAACGATTCTTACCTACGGAAAGCCACAACGGTGATATTATGGTTGCCAAACTCCGGTGTAAATCCCATGACAACTATAGTGAGAGAAACAGGCATCCACCAGCCGCATGTGTGGAACAAGCCACACGTCAAGTGCGGAGCCGGTCTCGCGAACGACGTCGCGTAAGGTTGGCCTGGACCGCTTCGATCTCACTATCCCACGTCATAAGAAGTACACAAACAAGAGGCTTGCAACATAAAACATCAACGACCGCAACAACCATGTTGCGTTCTACTCGTGAAACACATCTACGCATAGATCTAGCTCTGATACCACTGAAGGGTTTCGTAGCATAGTAAATCAAAAAAAATCAACGGATGTGAACGGGAAAGCCAAGATCTAATCTAGGATATGCAAACAACGAGGGGGAATAGATGAGATCTTCATACACTTGAAGATTCGCACAGCGGAACGTTTGACGGAACATGGTTGATGTAGTCGTACTCGCTTCTCCTCCTCGTGATCCGATCCGATCTAACACCGCAAGTGGCGATGCCTCCTAGAGATGCACACGTGCGGCACCTCGATGTCTCCTCCTTCTTCGGTCCAGCAAGTGGGTTGGAGAGATGGATTGGATCTACAACGCGACGGCGCGGTGCAAGCAGTGGAGAGTTTCTGCGGTAGGGCTTCGCTTACGCGCAGTCGGGAGGGAGAGAGAGAGAGGAGGGGCAGCAGGGCGGCTAGGGTTGTGGAGGAGGTGTAGGGGGAGGGTGCGCCCCCAGCCCTATTTATATATAGGGGTGGGCGCCAGCCCTAGACCCTCCCCCAAGACCTAGGCCGGCGGCCAAGGAGGGAGGAGTGGGGGGCAAGTTTCCCCCCTCCCTTCTAGAAGCTCCCCTAGGGTTTTGCCCTAGGCTGGCCGGCTGGGCCCTATGGGGACTTGTGCCCCTAGCCCAATGCGTCCAGGGCACTCCCTCATAGGCCCATGCCCCCTCCCGACAAATAGGGCCACGTTGGTCCCACTCCGGAAGGTTCTAGAAGCTTCCGGTACAATACCGATTAACCCGAAACAATTCTGAACTCCAAAAACTGCATTGCCTTATATGAATCCTATTCTCCGGACCATTCCGGAACCTCTCGTGATGTCCTGGATCTCATCCGAGACTCCGAACAAAAACTCATAAACCAATTATCCAATCTATCCTAGCGTCGAGACACGTTAAGTGTGTGACCCTTCGGGTTCGAGAATATGCGTATGATCTTATATCAATAATCAACAGCGGTCCTGAAACCCATATTGACTCCCACACATTCATCGATGATCATATCGGATGAACCACGATGCCGATTCAATCAATCCCATATATATATATTCCCTTCGTCGCGCGATATTTTACTTGCCCGAGATTCGATCGTCGTTGCATCATACCTAGTTCAATCTCGTTCACAGCAAGTACTTTACTGGATTCTAATCCAATATCACTTTGTGATTAACTCCTTAACCACATGCTTGCAAGCGGTGTTGATATCGATTACCGAGTGGGCCCGAAGTATATCTCTCCGACTTGGGAGGGACAAATCCCATCTCTATACATACAACCCAACAGGTACTTTCCGATCACCTGAGAGACACCTTTATGATCACCCTCTCATAGGATGACGTTTGATGACCTCAAAGCTTTCATCCGATACCAGGGAGTTGCATTATCTCATGGTCTAAGGAATACAATATTTTACATAAGAAAAGCTTCGCAAAGACGAACACAATGACACGATCTAATTGCTCCGCTTAGTTTGGGTTTGTCCATCATATCATTCTCCCAATGATATGATCTCATTATTAATTGACAACTCATGTCTATGTTTAGGAAACCTTAACCATCATTAATCAATGAGCTAGTCCATAGAGGCAAACTAGGGACACGGTGTTGTTCACAAACCACACAAGTATTAAAGTTTCCGCTTAATACAATTCTAGTATGGAATATAAACTTTATCATGAACAAGAATTATAATAATAACATCTTTATTATTGCCTCTAGGGAATAATTCCAACAATAGGGACTAAAAAGGACCATTTGGGCCATTGGTATATGATTTCTGTTAATATGTCTGCCAAAAGGTTTGAGATTCTTGACTCGCTCCATGGTGAAGCTAATGTAGAAATGATTGAACATGCGACCAAGCTAATGGAAGCAATAAATAAAATGTACATCGTCAATTATTCTGATTCTAGAAGACAGATTGAAGATTATGAGTTGATGCATGTCCCTATTCCGAATCAAGTTGACGGGTTAGTTTTATGGTTACCGTGGCATCATTTATTTTCTGTTATTATATTAGTTTGTTTTGTACGCATGTAATTTTATTTTGGTTTTGTATAATTAATGATATTATATTTGTTTATTCTCTGTTTATTTTTTGTTTTTCAGCACTGATTGTGGATTCTTCATGCTCAAGAACCTTGAATTGTAAAATGGAAGCGTCACGCCTTGTATTTCTCAAGATATGATGCCGGAAATTAAGAAAAAGATGACTTCTTTTTGGTTGAACCATCCTCGTAATGTTCTTTTGAATTGGAGGTCACTTTTGGAAGAAAATAAGTTCTGAGGTATTTTTCCCAAGTTTATCCATACTCTTACATGTTTGTTATCCACACCCTTAAATGTTTGTTATCCTGTCATATTTTTGTAAGTTATCCACACTGTGTTATATAAGTTACCCACCTTATACGTGTTTTTCGTATATATGAGTGTTTTTTATGCTTTCTTTCTACTGTCAATTCTGTTTGATAATTTTCTTATTAATTATTTTGATGTATAATTTCAACATATAATTATGGATAACTGTAGTTTTTATCTACGTGATAACTTCTACTTGTATGCATGGGTAACTATTGTGTTTGTTGGCTGATAACTTGTAGTCATTTGTATGGATAACTTCTGTACTTAAATAGTATATTAATGTTTTTGTTGGGTAACCTTTTACATATACGCATTGATAACTGTAGATTTAACCAGTGAATAGCCTTTATTATTTTTGTATGCAATGATAATTGTTATGTTAGGTGATGGATAACTTGTACTCATATGCGTGGATAACTTCTGTGTTATCTGGTGGATAACTTGTACTCATATGCATGTATAACTTTGTAAACCACAGAATGTACAACATGAACTATGATACATAGAAACAAAAAATATATCGTTTCCATTTTTGCTACATAAACATTCTGGATTTGATATCCTAGGAGCTTCAACTTTTCCTGGCATTTGCGGATGGTGTGACCTTCTGCACCGCAGTGGATGTATTTCTTTGATTTGTTTGTAGCAAGGTCTAGTGGATTTTTGTTTGCTATTTTTCGTGATCGCCCTTTTGTTACTGACTTCTCCGGGTTCTGTATGTGCTTTGTTGATGACATGTGAGATCCCGATGTGCTTGTTGTTTGAAGTGTTGCATAGTTGCTTGTTGACTGTGCCATGTTTGGTGTGATAGTTGTCGAAGGTGTCACGCTTGACTCATTAGGAGCACTAGACGATGGCATAGTAATCGCTTCATTTTCGGCCTCTCTTTTCTTCTTCTCTTCTCTTCTTGCTATCACATCTAGCTCTTGTTTCATTTCCTTTAAGTGTTTCCTAATGATTTTTCTTCCATCATCTGTCTTTACTCTTATCTTTGCAGCTCTGGCAAACTCTTGTTTGTATGATGCAAACACCATCATATTTCTTGAGTCTTCAAGCATCTCTTTATTTCCTTGTTTATGTTTATCACGTGGTTTAGTTAGGATAGTTTCCGCGTCCAATGTACACCTTTTCAGGATGTACATATCTAGGATTTGATGGAATTTTATATGCGTCATCACTTTTATAATGTGGCAGCACAGCATACCATCACGATCGAATTTGCAGCAGTTGCATTCATGTGTTCCTTCTTCCCAGTTTGTGAATATCCTATAACTTATGTAACCATAGTGTGGAACCGGTATCCCTGTTATGCTCAGTTCAAACTGGTATCCGTTGAGGTGGTTGCATTGGTATGACATGCTCTTTCGCATTTCGCTCTGAAACCTGAAGAAGATTTTCCTTGTGTATGCTTTTGCCATTTGTCTCTCCATAATGCTTCCACACCACCACTCGGTCTCAAAAGTCAGATCACACTCTGCCTTTAGCTCAGCATTGTAAATCTTTTCTTGTACTGACATGTACTGTTGTACAAACTCATAAATGGAGTTGCTTGGTTTGACGTAACGCTTGAGCATTGCGTTGAACCCTTCGCTTCTTGCTGTGGTATGAAGGAATGGGAAAAATGCGTGCATAAAGTACGCTGGTACCCAAACCTTTCTTTGTTTCCACAGTGAAAATAGATCCACATTGTCACGGACATTATGAGTATTTATCATATGCATCCAAGCCTCCTCAAATTCCTTCGATGACAAGTTGTTGTTCACACATGCATTGAAAGCATCGAGCAGCTCTTGGTGGTTGGCCATGAATGTCCCTATTTTCTTAGTTGCATTCTGGATGACGTGCCATCTGCAATTCCTGTGAGTTGCATCCGGGAAAACATCACTTATAGCACCACACATGGCAGCGTCTTGATCTGTTATTATATTTTTTGGTGCTAAGCCGTCCATTGCCAGTTTGAACATTTGAAACAGCCACACAAAGTTTTCCTTAATCTCTCGATGCACGAACCCGCATCCAAACTGACTGATAATCCATGGTTGTTTATCCCAATAAATGGAGCGCATGGTAGTTTATACCGGTTCATTAGGTAGGTAGTTTCGAACGATATACAATCGTTGTATCTAGACTTGTATGCTCTTCGTGATGCCCCGTCAACCCAAAACAGGTTCTCAACCCTGTCATCTTTATCTAGTGTAAATTTGTAGAAGAAATCTAGATCTTCTTCCTTCATCTTTTCGAAGTATGCCAAGGTGTCTTGCATCTCGTGGTGATTGTTTTCACTGCGAAAAGAAACCCTTAGGTTTGCCACGTCTTTTTCTATGTATGGCACATCATTCAGACTGCCATAGAAACTTGCCATCAGTTGCATCTGTCGGCATGTTTCGATGTTGCATGCATGCATCATCCGCAAGAACACCTTTTCTTCTGCTGGTATGTTCCGGTGTGAGCGCAAGAACCTTGTTAATGAAGGTTTTATTATCAGTGGATGGTTATGGTCGTCCGATGAATGCTGAACATACCACCATGCATCCTTTCTCTTTACATACAAGTGTGATGTGCACCCAGTCCTTGGATGTGTATTTTTTTCCTCTTCTTGACACATGATTTTGGGTTCTGGGTGTCTTCCTTTTTTCGTGAGGTTTATCAGCTTTTGTGCACACAAGATACGCCTTGTTTAGCTCATTTCTTACGTCTTTTCTTGACCAATCTATGCTTATTCCGAAACCCTTCCGATGTGAATACGCCCTGTAGTGTTCTCTAGCTGATTCAAAACTGTCAAAGCGCATTCTATTTGTTGGTGGTTGCGGTGTGGAATGTACTTCGTCTCTTGCATCATTATTGTGTGCATTATTCTCCCCATCCTCATTTGAATCATTGTGTCTTCTTTGTTTCTTCGATTGTGCCACCCGTTGTTGTTTCTTGTGCAGCTTGTTCAACTATAGTATACATGCAGTCATTGTCAGTATGTTCTTCAATTTGGACATCACCTGTTATGCAAATAAACACAAGTTATCATTTCTGTTTTTTTTGTAGGAATGGGTATATACAATGAGAAGTCGTGGATAACAATAGTTATAATAGGTGGGTAAATTTTTTTACTAGCAAGTATTTTTGTAATCATGTCATGTATTTTTTGTAATGATTTGCATGGATAACTTCTGCATATATGCATGGATAATTGTAGCTTTATCTAGTGGATAACTTGTACTTATGTTCATGGATAACTGCATTTTTTGCTAGTGATAACTTCTACTCATATTTCTGGATAACTTTTCTAGCATGTAAGCATGTTTAACTATAGTTTTAGATAGTGGATAACTTCTGCATATAATGATGGATAAGTTCTGTTTTAGCTAGTTGATAACTTCTGCATATAACTGTAGCTTTAGCTAGTGGATAACTTATGTTTTAGCTAGTTGATAACTTATGCTACAACATGGATAACTTCTATTCTAGCTAGTTGATAACTTCTGCTTTGTAAGCATGTATAACTTTTGTTTTAGCTAGTTGATAACTTATGCATGTAAGCATGGATAACTTCTGTTCTAGCTAGTTGATAACTTCTGCTTTGTAAGCATGTATAACTTCTGCATGCAAGCCTAGATAACTTATGTTCTAGCTAGTTGATAACCTCTGCATGCAAGCATGGATAACTTATGTTCTAGCTAGTTGATAACCTTTGCATGCAAGCATAGATAACTTATGTTTAAATACTGTTGGATAAGTTGATTGCATATAATCATCATACCTTCGTTTACAACTTGCACGATAGCATTTGTGTGTGAACCATCAGCATGGTATTCTTCTATTTCTTGATCTGGTTCTGCATTTAGGTCGTTATCCATGGTTTAGCTAGTTGATAACTTATGCATGTAAGCATGGATAACTTATGTTCTAGCTAGTTGATAACTTCTGCTTTGTAAGCATGTATAACTTCTGTTTTAGCTAGTTGATAACTTATGCATGTAAGCATGGATAACTTCTGTTCGATCTAGTTGATAACTTCTGCTTTGTAAGCATGTATAACTTTTTGTTTTAGCTAGTTGATAACTTATGCATGTAAGTATGGATAACTTTTGCATACAAGTATGGATAACTTATGTTCTAGCTAGTTGATAACCTCTGCATGCAAGCATGGATAATCATCATACCTTCATTTAGAACTTGCGCAATAGCATTTGTGTGTGAACCATCAACATGGTCTTCTTCTATTTCTTGATCTGGTTCTGCATTTAGGTCGATATCCATGGTTTCTGAGCTGTTCAACCAAAATATTCATGATGTTAGGAGATTTAGTTGTTACGATGAAGCAATTAATAGGAAATCATGTCTATTTAGTTGTTAGTTGTCCTAAATTAGATGTTTTTAATACAGGGATCAACATATAATGTCAATGAAGCTTAGGGTGATTGATTTCTTATAGTTTGAACAAGATTGGACATATCTCAGATGCAGAACTGAGGAGTAGTTATAGATGACCTGTTTTTCGTTTAGATCCATGTTGTGTAGCAGTATATTGTCATATTGAGAACCATATAGAGACGTTGCTACCAAAATCATGGTGAATTGAAGGTTTGATTTTTAGAAGTACCTGTTGTTTTTGCATGTGTGTTCCTTTTTTGCTTTTCAGTAGCAGGGCACTGGGCATCAAGGTGTTAAGGTGGAGCTGCAATATAGTTTTTGGCAAGAGGATGAAGGCGATATGGACAGGTGAGTAATCGAGGGAGAGGGGGATAGCGCTAGATCTAGGGGGATTTCGTTTATGTTCTGGTTTTGGGTTTTGCTTGGAGAGAAAGATGGTCCAAACTGCAGCCAGTTGTCCTTCCCTTTTTGGACCTGGTCATGCGACCAGGGTGGAAGGGGGCGGACGCGGGGCGACGCGGAATCGCGTGATCGCGGTCGGAACGCCCGCCAGAAACTCGTTTTCTCATGGCGTCCGCCGGGTAGGCGCACTTAATATGTAGAGAAGTTGAGAAACTAAAGTATACCTTTATTTGTAGAGGCCTTCTGAAAATAGTACAATTGACAAAGCCTCCATCCGATGATCGACTGAAGCTCCATGTTTCCTTTATCAGACCTTTGTAGCCCTCATTTGTCAGTTGCTACTGCAACGAAGATATGAAGGAAAAGTTCATCTTAACTTGCTGCATAGCCATTTCTTGGGAAAGAAACCGCATCCAGTTCCCAAATAAAAAATGTTAAATGATACCCTGATGTCTGCCCTCAGACCTTCGGTCGAACAGGTGGTGGTGGGTGGTAAAAAGAGGTCGTCGTCCTGCGACCACCACTGATGTGCCCCTGACGTGGTACGTGGCGCAGCCTGCCATTCGTCCTTGCAGTGCCCCGTCGTCGATGGAATGCTCGGAGATGACGCCGGCTTGGAGACTGGAGACGTCGGGCCGTTCGGCGGCTTCGGCCACACAGGAAGAGAGAGTGCGGTGCAGCCGGCTTGCCCAGGCAGCGAGGGCATGTGCAGCGATAGCGACTGGGCACGCGGCTAGCTAGCAAGCTGGTATTCGCCGGGTTGGACATCAAGGCGGCTGCGATGGCGAGGGCGGCGCGCGCCGGAATTACGCCTCGGCCAGTAGTTTCTGTCACTGTTGGACGGCAGGCAACAGTACCGGCGGCTGGATAATGAGCAAGCTGCCAATCTCTACTCGTTTGGATCGAACTCGTCAAGCAAAAGGGCAGCTCGGCTCGACTCGTTAGGCCCTCCACAATGTTATGGGTGCCCCGTCTCTGAAAAGTTCTTCACATGTCACAGATGCCAAAGAAAAAAATTCTGACACCATCCTCACAGCGGAGGGAACCGCTCGGCCTAAAAGTAAATGACCCCACACTAACAAATATGCACTAAACAAAACTTTTCAGCTGCTTCACACGGGAGGACGTCTTGAGCGAGCTCTCCTTTTTCAATAGTTATAGCAATATTTTATTGGGTGATGAGTTTGGGCATTGGAGCACCTACATGCTCCGATTCCTGAAAAAAAATTGGACATTACCTGTGCAACGGAGGGCATCGCTGCTCGATGCCTCAAAATCGATTTGGGCACCGGTCTGGACATCCGCTATGGAAGGCCTTAGAAACCTGAGTTTGGCTCGCTTAATTTGTTAATAATTATTTTTCAAAAATTCCACCACTCTATTAATAATTATTAACAATAATATGCAAAGCTAACAAAAATTACAGATAAATTCTTAGATAACCTAGCGAACTAAATTAGCTAAAGGTGTATGTGCATAAATTCTCAATTCATTTCTACCAATATCCACACTACTGGCAAAAGCTCCCTGTCGAGCCCAAGTTGAGGTTTCGCTCCCGTCCAAGGTGCATTGTCGCGGGACTTGGGTGTCAGTTGTTTCTGCTTCTATTGGCTCTTTGGCCTCAGTGGATAGGTCGTCACAATCCTCTATAAAGGAGCAAACCGAGTCGTTACGTGTAGAGCTATTTAGCATGGCTTCCCTTCAGCTTGAGGAGGCCGTCCGACCTCTTCATGAGATTGTTGACTCCTTGCACGTCTGGCTTCTTGCGATTGGGGGATTTCTGGAGAGGGCGGAAGCAGCATTGAGAGCAGGCCTTTATGGATGTTTATCACCTCGTGCTAGGGCGAGCTTGGTGGTCGAGGCTCCAGTCATGTAGATCATGCCTGAGCTTCTGGAGCTGTGTGGTGGTATGGTTCTTCCTCCTTATGTCGAGGAAGTGAAGTATGGGGAAGTGAAGTCTGACTCACGCAAGATCTCGATTGTGGCTTCTCCAATGAGTCAGGTATTTGATTTTGAAAAGAGTGGTGATGTCGACACTGCAGTCTCTCTCTCTCTCTCTAGAGTCTGGCAGGCATGTGGTTCTCGTGCCTGCAATTGTTGTCGCTAGAGAGTTTGGCGATTTTATCGCCACCCTTGCTTCTTCCTACCCTGAATCCAACAGAAGGGCATCTATAGTTACTTGATGGGATCCCCCAATGTCATGTCATGTCTTTGTCGGCACCGTGTAGGTGTGTCATGTTGGGAGTGTTCTTTCGTGTCATTTTGTGGTCTCTTGTGTTTGTTAGAGTGGGTGTGCCGCTTTGTAGTCTCTTGTGGCTACAGTGAGTGTGTCATCTTGTCCAATACATGTTGGGCTTGGCTCTGGGGTTAAGGGAGTTTGGCACTGTCGTAGGTTTTCATCCGGTTTTCTCCTAAAAACTGTGCACTCTCTTCTGAATTAATTGTTGAGGCAAAACTTTTGCCTCCGTTTCAAAAAAAATCCACACTATGAAATAAAGAACATAAATCCAGTAGACCAAACAAGATGTCCAAATAAGAACATCCACATGCTCATACCGATAAACTAACTATAGACACTAGCGTGAGCCGAAGCCATGCCAACTTTCTCGGTCCTCCATCACCGGAGTTTGGAAAAATTTATCATAGTAGACGGACAAAAATTCATCGTGTCAAACCTCCAAAGAACCAGCACACCAAAACAACAATCATCGCCAATGATAATAACCATAGATCGGAAGAGACTGACCTAAAACCACAACAATGACAAATGCTAGGAGATTTTCCAATCACGCGACTCCACGGCCCTCCATTGGCGCCGCTAGACGTACCACCAGAGTGAGAATAGAACAATAAGGATCTTATTCTAACTTTAGTATCCTCACCATTCTAAAAAAACACGGAAAAGTAACCTAAACAAAGAAAAAAAGCCCTCTCGTCGGCGAGGGGCCGTGTCCCACCATGCCTCAAGACTACCGGAGGCGGAGCATACCGACAGCGTCACCAACGATGGGGCGGAACCCTAGATGGGTTTTAGTGTGGCCTCTCTTCAGAACCTCAACTCACTAACATTTTTATCATGTAGTACAATAATTGAGTCATTATGCAAATCTGGAATTGAATAACTAACAAAAAATAGTGATGGGATATGCTGAGTGGGGTATACCCAGCAGGACATTTCCTACTGGCCCATACTGCCAGCGAGTGGGCCTGCAAGACGTCGACTGGATCACGACCCAACAAGGAGCCAAGCGACTGGAAGCTGGAGGCCCAGAAGCGTAGCTAGGCCTAGTCGAATTAGGTCAAGCACCCTCCGAGTCCTTATCCAACTCGGTTGTAGATCTGTAAACCCTAGCAAGGTGACTATATATAAACCTCCCTAGGGTACACATAGAACTTGCGTTCCATCATACACCCCCTGCGACTCGCCGCCTAGCCGCCGAGCTCGCCCTTGTACTCTCTCATCAATACAATCTAGCAGGAGTAGGTCTCTACCCTCCGGGGGGCAACCTGGGTAAAACCCAGTGTCTTTGCCCTCATCTCGCAACGTAGATGGCTGGCCGCCCTTTCCCATCGTTCTACTACTCGTTGCCAATTGCAACATTTGCCGTGGCCATTCCCACGACAGTGGCGCCCACCGTGGGGCCTAGACGGACAGGCCTGTGTTCTGCGACGAGATCCAACTTGCCAATCAACCAGACGATCGCCACCGATCGCATGATCGCCATCGGCGAGATCCTCCAGATCTTTCAGAGCAGCTATGTCCCGGTAGCACGCCCGGTCACGCACAACGTAATCATGCCATTCGGCACGATAAGCCTCTTCGTCGGCTTCACCGACGTCATCGTCTCGGAGGACTCGGCTCAGATCCGCGAGTCGCCACCGCGCGATCGGCTCTCTGAGAGTCAGGTCCGCACCATCCACTGCCTCGGCTCGGAGTATGGTTCGTCCAACAGCAACGTGGCTGAGACCAGCATGGCCGCGGACAACGCGGCCCTCAACAACGACGCCGACTCGGAGAACCCGGCGTCAATCGCCGGATCCATTGTCGCCGTGTCACCCGCGGGATCCATCACCCAAGTCTCCAACATGAGGGACTTCGAGGATCCTTCCATCCTCGGGATCTTCGACTCCGACTCTGGGTCGGAGAACTTCGACAACCTCCACGCTGGATCTGGTCGCTTCGTCGTGACCTACATGGCGAGCGGTGCGAGCGCCCCGCCAGACCCCTTCACACTGATCCCGCCGACCACGACAGCGACGGAGGTAGAGTAACTCCGCCTGCGCCTGGAGGAGGCGGTCCGCAAGGAACAAGCCAAGCGCGAAAAATTTCTCCTCGAGCAAGCAACGGCGCAGGAGCTCTCGCTCTACCACCAGCGCCGCATCAGGTCGCGCCTGAACCCCACTGTTCAGGGCCGCGCCCTGAACTTCGACGACGAGAATGATCCGGCCCGCATGGCCGACCGCGTGGTCTACGAGAACGCGCCACCGGGAGGAAGTGCCCAGCCAGGCACAACGGCGAACGGCGCTCCCTCACCGCCGCCTGGTCACGCTCCCCCTCCAGACCAGCTAAGGATCATGATCTCCCCGCAAGAGTGGGACGTGAACGGCCTCCCGCTGTTCTTCACTCCGATGGACAACGTCATCGCGAGTCAAGCCACAGTATCCAACATCAACGTGACCGGGGAAGGCGCACTGCAGATCCAGTACGCCAAGGCCTTACTCGCCAAGGCCTTCGAGCAGCAAACCGCGGGAGCCGACTCACGGGGGCGCACGTACTCCCGCTCGTCAGGAAGTAGGGCGACCTCGAGCGGCCGCCCAACGATGGCAAATACTCTCAACTGCCCACCACCTGAGCCCCTGTAGCTCCAACCACGACCCATGCACACGGCACTCTCCACCAACGACCCGCGACCGACGAACAACTTGGTCGCCGCCAATGGCCAGCTAGTCGACGCACGGACCCACATCATCAACAACCAAAGCTGGCGCGCACGCTAGCCCGGTGACCCGAGGCACACCCTCACAAACCGCCGCGACGGCGAGCCAAGGGGCTCGCTCAGCCGAGTCGGGCCCCAGTGCTTCGGACCAATGATCCGAGGCAAAAAAAATCCGGCGAACTTCAAAGCGCTAAAGGATATCAAGAAGTACGGTCCCTCATACGACCCCTTCGTGTGTCTATACATGTACCTTATGGCGATGGGAATCGCCGGCCACACTGACCTACTCGCGGCTCGCTACCTCCCCCTGATGATGGAGGGAGCGAGCCGGCAATGGATCCATACCCTCCCCACGGACAGCATCGATTCCTAGGAGGACATGCGCGACGCCTTCGTCAGGCACTTCGAGGGTTCTTACACCCGCGCCACCACCATCAAGGACCTGGAGCGATGCGTCCAGGGACTCCGCCAGTCAACCCGCAGCTGGGTCCAACGATGGCAGGATCTATGGTTCAATGCGGCCGGCATCCACCCAGACACGGCGATATACTGCTTCAAGACCTCGTGCCACTACGAGCCATTGGTCACCAAGCTCAAGCGGGTGTACAAGACACTCGACAACATCCCAGACCTCCTCAAGATCGCCAAGCGGTACGCAGAGGAGGACCCGAACCAAGAAACCGACGACGAGTCAGGTGGAAACCGCCGCCCAAGCGGCCACGACAACGGGAGGCGACCCGAGCTATGCTACAACAACACTCGCCTCACCGGCAAGCTCCGCGGTGATGGGCGAGTCGACTTCGCCAATGCCGGCTACGCGCCACGCGAACCCAAGAGCTTTCGCCGCGATGGAGGCCAGCGCCACGACAGCGGAAACTATAAGGCGAGGCCAAAATTCGACCCTGTGGCTCTCCTTAACCAGCCATGTGTGTTCCACAGCAGGGAGGGGAAGCCCGCCACGCACACGACCGCCGAATGCCACTCCCTGAGGGAGATCGAGAAGGCATGAAGCGCACGGGAAGACCCCAACAACCACCCGCCAAACGGTGGGGCATTCGGCAACGAGGCCAGCTTGCTCCATACCTTCACCGGGTTCAGCACCAAGCGCGAGAAGAAGGTCATCACCCGCGCCGTCATCGTCAATGCGGTGTCCTAAGTCGACATCCCCTGCTTCCTCAACTGGTCCGAACAGCGGATCACCTAGAGCCGCAAGGACCACTCGCCACAGATCGAATATCCGGGGCGAGTCGCCTTGGTGGTAAAGCCCAAAGTGGGCGACTATTGGCTCCCCAAGACGCTGATGGACGGCGGGAGCTCCATCAACATCCTCTACCTGGACACGTTCAGGCGACTGCGGCTCCCACAGTCAATGATCGAGACGACCTACACCACCTTCCATGGCATCGTCCCCGGTCAGAAGGCGTACCCGATCGGCAAGGCGACGCTGCCAGTCACCTTCGGCACTCCTGCGAACTTCCGCACCGACCGAATCGTCTTCGAGCTGGTGCCCTTCAACAACCCCTACCATTGCGTCCTGGGGCGGCAAGCGTTCGCCAAGTTCATGGTGGCGCCACACTACGGGTACAACGCGATGAAGCTCCCAGGACCGTGCGGTATCATCACCGTCCACGGCGACCCCGACATGGCCGCAGAGTGCGAGGCAAAGGGCGCCGATCTCGCAGACGCCTTCATCACCGCAGAAGCCAACCATGCAGAGGAGCTCGCCAAGTACACGAGCGGGGTTGACAATGACGACCCCACAATACTCAAGAAGCCCAACTCGGAGAACGGCGGCTCGATCGCATTCGAGGCCACCACGCACACGCGCTCCGTAGAGCTGGTCCCAGGCGACTCTAGCCAGACAGTGACGATCGAGACGGGTATGAGCCCGGCATAGGAAAGTGCACTCATCGAGTTCCTACGTGAGAATCGCGACATCTTTTCATGGAAGCCATCTGACATGCCTGGTGTCTCGAGGTAACTCGCTGGGAACAAACTCAACGCCGACCCCAAAGCGCGACCCGTCAAGCAGTCGCTACGGCCCTTCAATGAAGATCACCGCCGAGCAATCGCCGAGGAGGTGCAGCGTCTATTCACTGCAGGCTTCATACGGCCAATCAAATACTCCAAGTGGCTGGTGAAGTAGATGAATTCCCCGGTGCGCGGATCCGGTACCACCTCTCCAGCCACGGGGATTCGCCATCTCCCGGTGCGAAGAATCCCCGCATCCTCGAAGGATTTCAACGGCGTCTTGGTGCACTTGGATCTTCCCCATAGATCTGTTGGAGGTTCCATCGATCGGAGGATCGCGGGGTCGCTCTGGATCACTCTGGGTCGCTACGGAGGAATGAAAGATTGGGGGACGCACGAGGTCGGAAGAAAAGTGGGGTATGATCTCCCTTCACCCGTCACTCACCTTATACAGCGGTTGGTACCCGCCATTTTCGGGAGCCATTACCGCGCGATGATTACGCCGATATTATCGTTGGATTACCCAACGACTAGTTTGACCAAGATTGACGGTCCACCTTCGCCTACTTGACTCGCCAGCCGCAGCGATTCGACTACTCGCCGACCCATTCGCCATGGCTGCGATTCGACTACGGCGATTCGACTGGTCACTGTTATTGCAAGTAAGGAAACACGCCGAAGACTCTCTCTTTCATTGGAGTCCACGGCCGATTCGACTAGGCGTCCAAATTGGACCTGAATACTCCGACTGCCAAAGAACACCTGCGACGAATCAACGACGGCCATGGGGACTACTGATGGGGATATGCCGAGTGGGGTATACCCAACAGGACGTTTCCTACTGGTCCATACTGCCATCGAGTGGGCCTGCAGGACGGCGACTGGATCACGACCCAACAAGGAGCCAGACGACTGGAAGCTGGAGGCCCAGAAGTGTAGCTAGGCCTAATCGAATTAGGTCAAGCACCCTCCGAGTCCTTATCCAACTCGGTTGTAGATCTGTAAACCTTAGCGAGGTGACTCTATATAAACCTCCCTAGGGTACACATAAAACTTACGTTCCATCATACACCCCTGTGACTCGCCACCTAGCCCGAGCTCGTCCTTGTACTCTCTCATCAATACAATCTAGCAGGAGTAGGTCTTTACCCTCCGGGAGGGCGAACCTGGGTAAAACCCTGTGTCTTTGCCCTCATATCGTACCACAGATGGCTGGCCGCCCTTGCCCCTTGTTCTATTACTCGCTGCCGATTGCAGCATCTGCCGTGGCTATTCCCACGACAAATAGAAAAAAGCATATCATGTATTATGAGCAACATGAGAAAACACGTAATATCCCATGGTAGACTGGACTCATTAAAGAAACGAGTTTGCTAATCGGACAAGTTTTTAATTATTAGCTTGCTGAGTTTGGGGTTGAACTGTCTGAACCGGTACGATACGGGGTAGCCGCAAGGAGAGGAGAGCCAGCTAAAACCCATGTAGGGTTTCGTCCTCCTCGGCGGTCCACTCCGTCTCCTGTGGCCTTAGGGCCATGGAGATGTGGCGGACCATGGCTTCTTGTCAGCCAGAGTTTTTCGTAGTTTGTTTAGCCTGTTTTTCAGTGTCTTCTTCGAGGTGTTGAGGCGACAGCTACGTTTCGAAGTCAGAATAAGGTTATTTTTGTTCTATCCTCGCTCTGGTGGTGCATCTAGCCTCGATGGAAAGCATGTGGAGTCGTTTGTCCGATGAATCTCTCGGGATCCTCTCTGTTTTTGTGTTCATTGGTTTGTTCTCATGTCACTCTCTTCCGATCTACGGTTTTCATCATTGGCGATGGTTGCTGCTCTGGTGTATTGGTCTTTTGTGGTCTTAGCACGATGACTTTCCGTCGGTTATCTACAACAAGCTTTGCCCGGCTCTGGTGATGGAGGGTGAGGACGGCGGCACGCCTTCGGCTCGTACTAGTTGTATCCGTCGCTAGGTGGTCCAATGACCTATTTGTAATTTTTATTATTTTTTAATCTCTTTGTACAACTGTTGATGATTATTAATATTTAAAAAAAAGAGTTTGGGGTTGAACTGCAAACAACAAATGCGATAGTTCAACTCAATCATTTGCCAAGTTTACACAGTCGAGAGCTTAAACTCTTCCGAGACTTTAACTGAATCATGTGCAAGGTAAAAAATATTCAACAAAGCATGATCACCCTTGTCCCTCGTTCTATTACCCGCTGCCGATTGCAGCATCTGCCGTGGCTATTTCCACGACAAATAGAAAAAAGTATATCATGTATTATGAGCAACATGATAAAACATGTAATATCCCATGGTAGACTGGACTCGTTAAGGAAACGAGTTTACTAATCAGACAAGTTTTTAATTATTAGCTTGCTGAGTTTGGGGTTGAACTGTCTGAACCAGTATGATACGGGGTAGCCGCAAGGAGAGGAGAGACAGCTAAAACCCATGTAGGGTTTCGTCCTCCTCGGCGGTCCACTCCGTCTCCTGTGGTCTTAGGGCCATGGAGGTGTAGCGGACCATGGCTTCTTGTCAGCCAGAGGTTTTTCATAGTTTGTTTAGCCTGTTTTTCAGTGTCTTCTTCGAGGTGTTGAGGCGACAGCTATGTTTCGAAGTCAGAATAAGGTTATTTTCGCTCTATCGTCGCTCCAGTGGTGCATCTAGCCTCGATGGAAGGCACGTGGAGTCGTTTGTCTGATGAATCTTTCGGGATCCTCTCCGTTTTTGTGTTCATTGGTTTGTTCTCATGTCACTCTCTTTCGATCTACGGTTGTCATCGTTGACGATGGTTGCTGCTCTAGTGTATTGGTCTTTCGTGGTCTTAGCACGATGACTTTTTGTCTGTTATCTACAACAAGCTTTGTCCGGCTCTAGTGATGGAGGGCGAGGACAGCGGCACACGTATTCGGCTTGTACTAGTTGTAGCCGTCGCTAGGTGGTCCAATGACCTATTTGTAATTTTTATTATTTTTGTATCTCTTTGTACAACTGTTGATGATTATTAATATTTAAAAAATAGGAGTTTGGGGTTGAACTGCAAACAACAAATGCGATAGTTCAACTCAATCATTTGCCAAGTTTACACGGTCGAGAGCTTAAACTCTTCCGAGACTTTAACTGAATCATGTGCAAGGTAAAAAAATATTCACGTATTCGGCTCGTACTAGTTGTAGCCGTCGCTAGGTGGTCCAATGACCTATTTGTAATTTTTATTATTTTTGTATCTCTTTGTACAACTGTTGATGATTATTAATATTTAAAAGAAAAGTTTAGGGTTGAACTGCAAACAACAAATGCGATAGTTCAACTCAATCATTTGCCAAGTTTACACAGTCGAGAGCTTAAACTCTTCCGAGACTTTAACTGAATCATGTGCAAGGTAAAAAATATTCACGTATTCCGCTCGTACTAGTTGTAGCCGTCGCTAGGTGGTCCAATGACCTATTTGTAATTTTTATTATTTTTGTATCTCTTTGTACAACTGTTGATGATTATTAATATTTTTAAAAAAAGAGTTTGGGGTTGAACTGCAAACAACAAATGCGATAGTTCAACTCAATCATTTGCCAAGTTTACACAGTCGAGAGCTTAAACTCTTCCGAGACTTTAACTGAATCATGTGCAAGGTAAAAAATATTCACGTATTCGGCTCGTACTAGTTGTAGCCGTCGCTAGGTGGTCCAATGACCTATTTGTAATTTTTATTATTTTTGTATCTCTTTGTACAACTGTTGATGATTATTAATATTTAAAAAAAAAGAGTTTGGGGTTGAACTGCAAACAACAAATGCGATAGTTCAACTCAATCATTTGCCAAGTTTACACAGTCGAGAGCTTAAACTCTTCCGAGACTTTAACTGAATCATGTGCAAGGTAAAAAATATTCAACAAAGCATGATCGCCCACCGTGGGGCTCGAACCCACGACCACAAGGTTAAGAGCCTTGCGCTCTACCAACTGAGCTAGACGGGCTGATCTTTGCAAGGTTTTTAAGTGCATGAAATTTTACCAGTGACTTCCTTACCATCTGGAGGTCATTCCATCCCACCGTCGAACTCGCACCTTCCCTTATTTCATTCTTTTTTGATTCTCGTCAAGTCGTCAACTCACATAAATCGATGGGTTCGTGCTCGAGTCCGAGCGGAACAACCCAAATAGAGCGGCTGGAAGTTGTTCAAAGAAGCAAAAAATAATTTGTGCAAGCACTCAGCTCATGTTAGCACTGCGCACATAACATCGCACCGAATCAGCATCTTAACATCAAAAGCCAAACAACCGGCTGAGGAAACATTTCCCAGAATCACCAAGTCAAGAACTAGGCTAACCAGTAAAACCACAATAGTTCTCTGGTACTGCTCAATCTGAAGCCTCTACAAAATTTTACAGAATTATACACAAGGCGATCCAAGAAGGAAGCCATGACTGTATGTACAAACGGGACCAGACATGGTTAAATGGTCTAGGGCTGGCAAACTACAGAGCTACATGACCGGGTGCGCAAAGATTCCTACAAAAGCCTAGACGCTATCTCCTGAAGCAGAGCACTCTTCTGGGAGGCTGTGATGGTACCGCTGTTCTCGGCGTTCTCCAGGATGTCAGCCATTATGGACGCAGCGTGACTTATAGGTTCTTCGGAGACTCTCTTCAGCATGAAGGCCTTTGGAAAAGAAACATATGTGTAAGCTCAGGAGGAAGGAAGCGCAGTTAAGCAAACGAGGGAGAGACGAACCTGGGCATGGTGAGAAACTTCTATGGTGCATGGCTCCTGAGACCATGGCTCTCCATCGACTTGGATGGGCATCGTAGTAGTGATCTCGATCTTTATATGATGCCCTTGAGCCAACCTTTGCGCACGAGAAAGCCCTACCTAGAGCAAAGATTATCAACATACTGTCCATACTAAATGGAGTATATATTACTACAAGAATATGGAGTCTACAACAAGAATTATTCTTCTTTCCTACCTGCAGCCTTCCAAGATGCAGCATTCCGGTGAAGCTTACTACCTCCAGCATCTTGTCATGCATGGACTGAGGTTGGAAAGTGTCTGAAACACTATCTTCGTTCTTCCATAAGTCAACCCCTCCCATGTAGCTCCGGATGTTGGCAACAAGGATACCTTCAGCGTCCTGCAACGGGATGAAATAAACAAATAAGGAACAGGACGTAGTCTGATCTTTTTCTTTCAATGCACTTGCTACACGGTGGGCATCGCCTAACCAGGAGATGTTTCTACATAACATCCAGAGGGGATACCAGATATACCAAATTAATTTTAAGGAAGTGAAGAATCAAACAGAAGTAACAATCTTAACAAATCACATTCACCATTATTGTGTACACTTGGGGTTCTTGTGTATTCTCTACTGCAGATACGCCAGTGCAAGGCTTTGTGCTCACTAAGACACATAAAAGAGGACAGATAAGCAAATGCAATACACTTTTACCTGAGGAATATCAATGTTGGATCCATCTATCTCAAGCTTGACTTCCCATGGAAAATAATAGAACATGTTATCCATCATATTCTTTGCGCCTTCTTTTGCATAAAGCACTTTATTCATGAACTACAGAGAAATTGTATCATATTAGTGTGACAAAGAATTATTTTCTTTCTGCTAGAACATGGGACGGACAATTTGCATGATATCATTAGCAGCTGGATGGATTGATTTTAGTAATCTAAACATTTTGATAAATAGAATGATAGCATATCTTGTCTAGCGATTTATACAAAAACATGAAATCATATACTAGTATACACTCAAAGAAATTCAACACTTTAAAACATGCACATTTGCATGGTAAAAGACAATCGATGTAGTTTTGTATAGCATAAACTGTTAGAAAGGGAAGTTGAAAAAAAATTATGTTGCTTTTTCATTGCATATGAGTAGTCCTTTGATAACTTTTGGAAGAAAATAATGATAATTTATCATGACGTAACGTTTAGGTTCCACATGTCTGGTTATGTGCAACCAAGCAGGAACACCAAAAAGTTTACTGGAAACATTTAAGGAAAAAATGCCCTCGGACATGTGCAGTTATGCACATAACAGGGTGGGAGCAAGCGGGAGTTTTACCTGGCTATAAAATCGTTCAGGGTTTTCCTCCCTTAGGTTATGGATATCTAGAGCAACCTTTGCATCACAGCCAACCCCTGAAAAAGTGAGAAGTATCAGCATTAACTACTAAGGTATCTTACAATGCAAGAACTATTACAGGGATGTAAGCTATGAAGGACATGGATGGACATACCAAAGTAGTTGCTCATAAATTTTGGTGAAGACATAAGCTTTCCTTGGTCGTCCTTTATAGTGATCTTCCATCTGTCAAGAACAGTAACTGCAGCATGCTCGACATCTTTCAAAACTGAAAATAAACCTCCCCGTTTATCCACAGCACCGAGACCACCACCCCAGGATAAAACCCTCGCAAGATCATTGCCAGTACCAGCTGGAAGGATGGCTACAGGAGGAGGTGCTTCAAACTTTTGTTTCTCAATGGCATCCAATACCCAACCAGCCGTGCCATCACCACCACAAACAAGAATTTTGAAGTGAGGTACCTTCTGAAATAAAGCCAAACCAACTTCTGGTCCTTGATCCTTGCCCAACTCAAACACCTAATGGAAGAGATAGCACCACAAAAGAATGTGAAGTCGAGTTTTACTATAAATAAATAAGCCTATTCAATAAGATTGAAATGTTTAAGAACTGAAAGGTGGAGCATTGATTGAATTCTAAGTAAGGAACATGAAAAGTTATACAAAACATAAAGTTTTTAACTAATATAAAGCTGGGACAGAATTATTTATGGTATGGCAGAAAGCTTACACCCTTAAGAGATAATATATAAGAGTTATGCAAGATAATAAACAATGTGCTAGAAAGAAATCACATAAGCAGCATGGATCAGAACAAATGAAGCAAGAGTTCCACATAATTTAAAGCTGATAAAAGCAACTAGAATTTGCTACACCAACCTGCAAAGGATTAAGAAGGATCTGCAGACGTTGTCTCAGTGAGTCACCACTCTGGGCACCACTTTTCTTGTTAACAAACACTAGCAATGGCCTAGAATCAGAAGGAACATCCACAATTTCATATTTTTGATTATTCTGGGCAGGGGAATTCTCATGTTGGACATTTGGCCTGCTAGTGGCGTTATCCGCTATGAGCTGTTCATCTTTTTCCGATTCAGAGCTTTGAAGTACTTCATCAAATTTACAATTGACATGACCATCCCTCTTAGCGGGAGTATCTCCTTCAGTATCAGATGGTGGCTCAGCAGCACCGGGGCTCTCCCCAGAAGAAGTAATGCCCTTTTTGTACCTTTTACTACGAATTCTGATCGTCTCCCGGACAGTGGAAGCCAATTCATTAGCCCCACTTGTGATAGAACTGAAAATTCCTGCTGCACCTGTTCTATGAAGCTCCTTGACACAGAGAGGTGATAATATCAGGCGTTTCAATGGGCCTAAGTCACAGATATCACCAGTTTCCTTAGCTAAGTTGTTGTGGCAATCAACATGCACTAGCCGTTGACACCACATACAGTACCAAATTGGAGACCCTGCAAGAAATGCTCCACTGCAAGATTCATCACAGTAGCAACAGAACGAGTCTTCTTCAGAGCGATCTGCCGTGTCAATCCACTGAACGGCCCACTGGTGAATAACATGATCAAGACCAGACATAGAAACGCATTTGCAATCTTTGTGCGCATTTCCGGAGCAACTAGGATGTGCGGTGGCACCACAAATATCACAATGATGGATGGTTCCGCCCAGATACTGTGGAGATGAAACAGACTTCAAACATACACAGCATTTCAGTCCTTTACTCCGAGAGCCAGGTTCTTTTCGCCAGATGTGGGAAGCAGCAGGGACCTTGTCTTTCAGTTTCTTGTACTTCTTTGCCCTAGCTCTGATAGCTTTCATCAAGCTCAAGCTGATGTTTTTGTTCAACTGATTGATGGTGTAATAAATTGTCACGCCACCTACCAATGCAAAAATGACTGTAGCAACTATGGCAGACCAATACTCTGACATGTATGCCGAGATGTCATTCCAGCTAGGGTGCAGCATCTTGTATGTCCCTGCAATGTGGTAAAGTGGCAGTTAATTCGATATATACTTGCACAGGGGGAAAAGACTGTCCTATCGCGCTGCTAAAAGTTTTTCTGCTGGCGTTTAATGGTAATGTAAACATAACTAGATCGTGTGTCCATACCCATGTGATAGCCAGTATTTTAGTTATTGATACTGCCATTGTCATTTATCTCTACTGCAAGAGGTATGATGAGGCATGGACCACGGAATTAGGTATCTCCTGTCCTGTTCTAGCCAGTGGAGATGCCCGACAACTCTTGCTTAGGTTCTGAAAGAAAACCCTTTGCAGGACCATGGCAGTTTCGTTACTTTGACACATTAACAGCGTTTTCTGTTTTCAGCGGATTGTGCTTTCTCAGAACTTGGGAGAATCTGCTCCAGGACCCCTTGATCAAAACGATACAGAGTAGCTCCACGATCCTGCGCAGTGCTACGAACTCGCCCAATTCACGCACGAACCAACACCCTAGAAGGCCATCCTCCCTCCCCGCGCAGGCAGGCGCGCGAGCACAACCAGAAACAACCCAACGCTCACGGCCCTAGAGACAAACAAGCCACGCCTCCTCAGCCAACCCTCACCGGAACCCTAATTCCCCGGCCGTCCCGCCGCCAGGAATCCCCCGAAATGTCCTCGTGCTTCGATAGAAGAAACGTGTGGGAAGGAAACTGTAGAAAAAAGAGATACCTCGCGGGGATCGGCGACGGGCGGGCGGCACCTCGGGAGCCCGAGATCGCTGCTTCTTCTTCTTCCCTAGCCCCTCCCTCCCCGCTCACATTGCGTCGGTGCGCCTCCTCTGCGATTCCGATTCCAGCATCTCCTCCTCCCTCGCCCTTTCCCCTCCTCCGGTCTGGCGCTGCGGAAAGGGGCGAAAGCCGCAGAGCCTCCTTGTCATAACACACGGAGTTAAGAAAGATCCCGTGCTAATATACGCGAGTTAATCACGCCGGTTTGTGGCGTCGGGTGTCTCGGGCCACGTCGCCCACGCTTGATTCACGCCGTTGATGGGGCGACGGACGGTCGAGATCGGCTGCTTTGCGTGCTCGCTTCCCTCGGGAGTCTGATTATTTGTCGGTTGATGATTAGTTTAGCGATCTGCTTTGGACGGTCCGTTGGGCCCACCGGCAGTGGGACAGGCGCGCCCTGGCCAAGACGCTTCGTGACGAAGCGAAAGCTTTCGCTGTTTTGTTGGTTCGTGCTAGACGCACCCATGTGCGATGACTCACCTGTGCGCCCAATGGTTTTATTATATTGTAGAAACATCACAATAACAAATAAAATTATGGAGTAGTATTTCCACGTTACCAAAAGATAAAATTTCACAAATCTTGGGATGAAAGTTGCACAAACCAGCTATGCTTGAGGCGGAAGTCGCACCGACCAATGACTCAAATTTATTTTTGTACAAACTAGTGAAGGTAATTTGTTGCAGAAGGAGTTCTAACGACCATTTAACAGTGATTCTGATAATTGGGACCATCCGAATGGCTGACATGGCTGCCACTCTGGTTTTCAATGTCCATCTCTACTGCATGGTAAAGAAATATCGAGCTGGAGCAAATCGTGATCCAAACTAGTTCCATCCACCCCTTCATTCACAGGCGTCGGCGATGTCCGGGTGTCGATTGGAGCATGTGGGAGGAATGCATCCCACATGCGGAATTCGTCTACAACTGCTCTACCCATCGCATGACGTCGAAGAGTGATGACCCACAAGTATAGGGGATCACAACAGTCTTTGCGGGTAGTATTAATCAATTTATTGATTCGACACAAAGGGATCCAAAGAATACTTACAAGCCTTAACAACTGAGATGTTAGTTCGGCTACACCTAAAAATAGTTCTTGCTCACAGAAGTTTATCAGTAGCAACAGTTTTTAGTAGCAACAGTAACAACAACAGCAGTAGTGAAACAGGAGCAATAGTAACAGTAACGGTAACAATAGGATTCGAGTGCGGTAGGCATAGAGATAGATGGACGAGCGTTGAAAGGCAACTTATAGGCGCAGAGGGAGGTGCAGGGTGGCTACACCCTCCAACATGACAATGGTGGGCCGCTACTGGGTGGGTGTGGGCCCTCACGCCTCTCCGTCTCGCCTTCTAGCTCGTGGATCTTCCGTGAAATATAATTTTGGCATATTTTCCGGATTTTTCCGATAGTTTATTTTCTACACGTAAACAAGACATCAAGTTAATTCTGAAAATGGCAATTGCGTTAGTTGTATCCAAATCACACAAGTTTAGAGAAGAAACAATAGCAAAGTGTTTGAGAAAGTAGATACGTTTTGGACGTATCAACTCCCCCCAAGCTTAGCTTATTGCTTGTCCTCAAGCAATTCAGTTGAAAACTGAGTGCGATAAAAGAACTTTCAGGAACAGTTTGCTTCATATGATGTAAATATTCTCAGCACAGGAGTAGAGGCTTAGACAATTCATAATAAAGAGTATGCAACTAAGTCTACTCAATAGTCATTGCAAGCTATGAAGAGAAACCAACTCAATAATAATAAGTAGCATGAAACATAAACATAAGCAACATTGCAATGCTCATAATAAGGTATGATAGAGTGGTATCTCACTTGACTTTGTTTGAAGAGCACAATATAAATGCCAAGGCACCTCTGAAGTTCACATGAAGACTAGAAGTAAAGATATCAGAGACACAAGCATCAAAGTCATGATATAATTAACCAATTTTGGAACAAACACAAGAATGACAACTATGCTCTCAAGAAGGTGCTCATAGAATAAGTGGTGACTCAACAAAATTGTGAAAATGGTTTTGAAAGGTTTGAAAGGCTTCCCAATGCTGAAAGGAAGGTACTCATTAGCTTTGAGCGCTCATTTCCCTATCATAGGCATGTTCATGTGGCTAAGGTGAAAGTGAGGTCCACTCTGAATCATATGCTTGATAGATCATAAACTGGAAATCCCAAGTCCCTTGAATACTAGGGTCGCTCTGCATGCTACTCAACTTTGGTCACCTGAAAATTCTTGTCATTGTAAATACATGCATATCATCGAGAACCGCCAACGGGGTACCCCTTGCACATGGTATAGGAGCTTTCCCATAACCAAAATGACAAGGCAAGCAGACAATAAGCATCTCAGCAATCTTTTTATTTACCATATATAGCTTTTTTTATTGAGGATGCTTCATAGATGCTCATTATGGTGATGCTGCAAGTTTCCACCATGATTAGGCATGGCTTAGGCTAGCGGTCCAGGCGTTTCTCTAACACAATGTATAAACTCCATGAACTCACAAGCTCCCCTTTTATTTCGACATCCGCAAACAAAAGAGCAAGGAATCAACTGGATGGAATATCCAAAAAAGGTGTTGAAAGCGTTCCCCGTGACAACACGGTTCCGCTGACTCCCAGCATATAATAAGCAAAGCATATAACTTTCATGGACTAGTCACAATGGTTCAAGATTATTAAGCGGAAGGAACAAAGTGTGCCATCAAGTTTGTGAGAGCTTTACTAACTAACTTTCTCAAAACAGACAAACATTTTATTTTGGAAGAAAACACGGCATATATAATATGCGATGAAGTACCAAATGATGCTAATAGGTAGGTATTATGGACACAGCTGGCAATATTGGTTTTGGTGAGTTGGAAGCACAGGTAGAGCACATACTCAGTGCAAGTGAAGGCTGGCAATAGAGAGGGAGCGACAAACGAGAGAGCAATAGCTTTCAAAATCATGCTTGCAACAAAACAGGACTAATTATGGCATGAAAGTGATACAAGAACTCAGAGGCAAAATAAATCATCGAGGCTTACTGACTATTGATTAGTCATATGCATGCGTGAGCATGTGCCAAGTCGATTCATATGAACAATCAGAGGAGGATACCACAATGTCATACCAAAGTATGAATAAAACAATGCAAGCAAACATTCATATGACATGCTACAAACTATTAACAAGTTGGAGCTAATCATAGACAAGCAAGAACTACTAAGCATCCATAATGGCATACACCTTACACAAGCAGGCTAAGCATGCTCACAATGATGAGTATATGTACAAAAATGAAACAAATAGAGTTCGTTACCAGCCTCTTACCACACCTCGAGTTGTCTTAATCTTCATTATTGTCCTTCACTTGTGTGACTTGAATATTAACATGAAACCAAAATCCACTGTGGACGGCTGAACCCTGTAAAGAACTCACAAAACCAAAGAAGAACAACAAATATTTTTGGTGTTTTCGAATTTTTTTAGAAACAAGCAAACAAAGAAAAACCAAACAAAAACAAAGCAAACCAAACAAAGCAAAATCTTTTTGGATTTTTCTTTGAAGGAAAACCAAAGCAAAGAAACAAACCAAGAGAAACAACAAAAATATTTTTGATATTTTTGTGTTTTTTGAGAAAGAAGCAACAAAAACCAAAAAGAAAGCGAAAACAATGGATATACAAAGAACCTACAGAACATGATATATATATATATGAGTGTGATGTCGGTGTACCTCCCCCCAAGCTTAGGCTGTTGGCCTAAGTGGGGCTCAATCCCATGGTGCCCAAGTAGATGCACCTCCGTAGTATGTCGAGGAAGCTCCCTCGTCCTGGTACGAGCTCGAGAACTCCCCTGTGTAGTGTACCGCGGGGTCATATGAGGGCGCTTCCTCCTAATAGCGCCCATGAAAGTTATGAGAGTGCAGCTTGTCATCCATATCCTCCTTCGAGCGTGACCAAGGTCCCTGAGAAATACTGAACAAAGTGGTTTGGGGTAGAGGGATCTCTCTCTCTTCCCCGTCAATAAACAACATTCTATAAACCAAGTTATCAAGAGTAGAGCTATTGGTGACAAAGTGGTGCGCCTTCATGGCAGCAAGATCAAGCCTCTAAGGAGACAAAATTGTATCATGTGGATCAACAGCAATGTTCAAGGCAGCAGCAATATGAGTAGCAATAATTCCCCCGTAAATGGGTCCCTTAGCAGCTAAACGACGAGCAATGAGAGAACCAAGATTATACTTATCCTCATTGTTGAGCGCAACAGCTAAGAAGGCCAGTTGATAGTTGAAAATATTACTAGTGTTCTCCCTACCAAGAACACTGGTGGCAAGATAGTAGGCAAAGCACCTAATGGCTGGGAGTTGAATATTCTTTATCTTTCCTCGTTGAGATCTACGGTCATCGTCATTGGTTATTCCTCGATAAAGCTCCAACAAATCAGCGGGAAGAGCTGGAATTTTCTTTGATGACCCAGTTGTACCAAGTCCCAGGGCCTTGCAAAATTTCCTTAAAGTCATAGAATGAGACCTGCCTTAAATTTTGAAAGACATAGAAGGCTTGAACATGCTGTTAGTAAAGGAGAAACTCTCCACAAATGTTTTAGTAAGCAAAGCATATTCTGCACTCTCATCCTGCATGTAACTTGTTAGTCCAGCCATCTAAATAAAATTCATAAAATCATTAAGAATCCTAGTAGTTTGCAAGAAAGTTTGGCAAGGAAAGGTGGAGGGGTGTGCATCCCCTTCATCCCCCTCATCACCAAATCGCGGAGTGATGAGATCCTCATTGTATGAGGGTCTAGTACTGGTATATGACCCTGGAAGCCTTGCCCTTCTAGGTGCATCACTCTCAAATATATCACCAAATGTGTGGTGATCCATGACTTCACTTTTCTGAAATTTTAAACAACCATCAAACCAAGTGATTTCTAAGTTGATAAATGATGAACAACTACTATAGGAACTTGCTAGAGGACTACACATGCATCAAAACAAAGTTTCTAAGCATAGAACAAGCATGCAAGCTCAAACAACCTGTCACCTATAGCAGCAAAATACTCAAGATACAATCTACCAATCACAAATCTAATTGAACAAGTGGAGGAGGCACATACCAAGGAACAATCCCTCTAAAAATCAGCACTTGAGATGGGCTAAACAAGGAGATCTAAAATCACGAGCAAGAACAGCAAGAACTCGAGCTTGAGCAAGTTTCCCGGTGTTTTTCGGGAGAGAGAAAGAAGATGGCTTTGAGGAGGCAGCCTAGAGGGGGCTAGGTGGGCCAGACCCCCCAGGCGCCGCCACCTGGTAGGCCACGCCTATCATGGGTGTGGTGGCCTGGGGTGGCCCCCTGGGTCACTTCAGGTGCCTCTCTGCCCCTTTTTTCGAGGAAAATTTATTTTGAATTTCTGGGATTTTTCGGGAAACTTTATTTTTGGCCAATTTTCAGGGTATGAAAATTGATTTTCTTGCAGAAACAGTTTTTTCAGAAGAAGCAAAAGCAAACCAAAAGCCAAACTATAGGAGCTCTAAGAAACTCAAACAAGCAAACAACTAGCAAAACTAAAGCTAAAGCAAAGACTAGGAAGGAGAAAAGTAAAAGAAAGCAAGTACAACCATAGTGGAAACTTTATTTTGTTCATTAAAATCCTTTTGTTAACAAGGTTGATCAAGTCTTGTTACCAAAACAATCTTATTGAAGCACAACTTTGCATTCCACAAGGTGATTATGTTACCTCATATTTGATAGCAATGTTCCCAATCATAATAGTTTCAAAAATTTCTTGTGGAATGGGACAATATATTTCTCTAACCTTGATGCTCTCAATATTTTCAATGGAATTCAGGCAATAGCTCTTAACAACCTTCTTGGGGAAATAGATAGTGTGATCTTTTTCATTAATATTGAATGTTACTTTTCCTTGATTGCAATTGATGACAGCACCTGCAGTATTAAGAAAAGGTCTCCCAAGAAAAATAGACATATTATCATCTTCAGGCATTTCAAGCACAACAAAATCATTTAAAACCATGCAATTATGAGAAACTTGAACATGAACATCCTCACATATACCAACAGGAATAGTAGTTGACTTATCAGCCATTTGCAAAGAAATATTAGTTGGTATCAACTTTTCTAGCTGGAGTCTCTTATAGAGAGAGAAATGCATAACACTAACTCCAGCTCCCAAATCACATAAAGCAGTTCTAACATAATTATTCTTAATGGAGCAAGGGATAGTTGGTATACCTGGATCACCAAGTTTCTTTGTAACCTTACCATTGAAGGAGTAATTAGCAAGCAAAGTAGAAATATCCTCATTAGGAATGTTCCTTTTATTAGAGATAATATCCTTCATATACTTTGAATTATGGTTTGGGAAGAAACCTAAGTTGTCGTTCCTTAAAGTTTGGGGTTGCGAAGCTTATGTAAAGAAATTACAGCCCGACAAGATTGAACCCAAAGTGGAAAAATGCGTCTTCATAGGATACCCGAAGGAAACTATTGGGTATACCTTCTATCATAGATCCGAGGGCAAAATCTTTGTTGCCAAGAATGGATCCTTTCTAGAGAAGGAGTTTCTCTCGAAAGAAGTGACTGGAAGGAAGGTAGAACTCAACGAGGTTGTTGAACCTTCTCTCGAACTTGCGAGTAGCGCAGCACCGGAAGTAGTTCCTGTGGCGCCTACACCAATAAGAGAGGAAGCTAATGATGTTGATAATGAAACTTCGGCTGAAGTTACTACGGAACCTCGCAGGTCAACGAGAACTCGTACCACTCCTGATTGGTATGATCCTGTTATGAGTGTCATGTTGGTGGGCAACACCGATGACCCTGCGACATATGAGGAAGCGATGATGAGCCCCTATTCCAATAAATGGCAAGAAGCCATGAAATCCGAGATTGGATCCATGTACGAAAACCAAGTATGGACTTTGGTGGACTTTGGTGGACTTACCGGATGGCCGGAAGGCTGTCAAAAATAAATAGATCTTCAAGAAGAAAACAGATGATGATGGTAATGTTACTGTCTATAAAGCTCGACTTGTCACAAAAGGGTTTCGACAAATTCAAGGGGTTGACTACGATGAGACTTTCTCACCGGTAGCGAAGCTAAAGTCTGTGAGGATTTTGTTAGCAATCGCTGCATATTATGATTATGAGATATGGCAGATGGATGTCAAAACAGCATTCCTCAATGGAGACATTGATGAAGAGTTGTATATGATGCAACCCAAAGGTTTTTTCGATCCTAAAGATGCTAACAAGGTATGCAAACTTCAACGGTCCATTTATGGATTGAAGCAAGCATCCCGAAGTTGGAATCAACGTTTTGATAAGGTAATCAAAAGCTTTGGATTTATACAAACTTATGGAGAAGCTTGTATTTACAAGAAAGTGAGTGGGAGCTCTGTAGCAATCTTAATACTATATGTAGATGACATATTGTTGATTGGGAATGATGTAGACCTTCTTAATAGTGTCAATGATTATTTGAATAATAGTTTTTCAATGAAAGATCTTGGCGAAGCAGCTTATATATTAGGCATAAAGATTTATAGAGATAGATCGAGATGCCTAATATCATTGTCACAGAGTACATATTTGGACAAAGTTCTAAAGAGGTTTGGAATGGAAGATAGCAAGAAAGGGTTCTTGCCCATGTTGCCTAATACGACCTTGAGTAAAACTCAAAGTCCTATAACAGTAGAAGATAGAGAAAGGATGAGTAAGACTCCCTATGCCTCAGCCATAGGATCTCTTATGTATGCCATGCCATGTACTAGACCTGACATTGCATATGCTGTTAGTTTGACTAGCAGATATTAAAGTGATCCAAGAGTGGATCATTGGACAGCGGTCAAAAACATCCTTAAGTACTTGTGAAGAACTAAGGATATGGTTCTTTCTTATGGAGGTGATGAACAGATCGTTGTTAATGGTTACAATGATACTAGTTGGAACACCGATCCGGATGATTCTAAATCTCAATCTGGATACGTATTTACTTTTAATGGTGCAGCAGTTAGCTGGAGGAGTGCAAAGCAAAGCGTTGTGGCGAGTCTTCAACTGAATCGGAATACGTAGCTGCTTCAGAGGCTTCACAAGAGGCGATATGGATGAAGGAGTTCATTACAGAGCTCGGTGTGGTTCCAAGTGCGCTGGACCCAATGTCTATCAAATGTGATAACATGGGCGCCATAGCCAATGCGCAAGAACCAAGGTGACACAAGAAGCTCAAGCACATCAAGCTACGTTTTCACGCTATTCGAGAGCATGTCCAATATGTTGACATAAAGATTTGCAAAGTACACACAGATCTGAATGTGGTGGATCCGTTTACTAAATCTCTCCTGAGGGCAAAACATGACCAGCACCAAACCGCCATGGGTGTTTGGTATATTACCATGTAATCTAGATTAGTTGACTCTAGTGCAAGTGGGAGACTGTTGGAGATATGCCCTAGAGGCAATAATAAAAGTGGTTATTATTATATCTTTGTGTTTATGATAAATGTTTACATTCATGCTATAATAGTATTAACCGGAAACATTAATACTTGTGTGATTTGTAAACTAAATTAGAGTCCCTGGTAAAGCCTCTTTATAATACTAGCTTGTTGGTTAATAGATGATCGTGGTTTCTCGATCATGAACATTGATATGTTATTAACAACAAGATCATATCATTAGGAGAATGGTATGATGTACATACTCCTATAGATAAGCGTAGCATTAAGATCAAGTCATTTCAATAGTTCATTTGCTATAAGCTTTTCTGATACATAGTAACCTAATTCCTTCGATCATGAGATCATGCTAATCACCATCACCGGAAGGATGCTTTGATGACATCAAACACCACACCGTAACTGGGTGGCTATAAAGGTGGCATTGAGTGTTTGGAAAATATGTGTTAAGGCACATGGATCAAGAGTGGGATTTGTCCATCCATATGACGGATAGATATACTCTAGGCCCTCTCGGTGGAATGTCATCCAATTGGCTTGCAAGCATGTGACTGGCTCACAAGGGATCACATATCACGGGAACGAGAAAAGAGTACTTATCGGTAACAAGGTTGAACTAGGTTTGTTGAGATACCGACGATCAAACCTCGGATAAGTAAACTATCGCGAGACAAAGGGAAATTGGTATCGTATGTAAGTGGTTCATTCGATCGCAAAGTAATCGTATAAATATGTGGGAGCCATATGAATTTCCAGATTCCTCTATTGGTTATTGATCAGAGAAGTGTCTCGGTCATGTCCGCATAATTCACGAATCGTAGGGAGACACACTTAAGGATTCGATGTTGTTTAGTAGATATGAAATGTTAGTAGGCATACCGAATGTTGTTCGGAGTCTCGGATGGGATCCGGGATATCACGAGGAGATCCGGAATAGTCCGTAGAATAAGATTCATATAAGGAAAGTCTGATTCCAGAGTTCGGGAATGATTTCGATGTTTTCATCGGAGAGGTTCTAGAAGGGTCTAGAAGGTTCACCGGACTGGAAGGGGAATGGTCCATGAATGTGTCATGTGTAAGTGGAATGATTGGATCATATCCTAGGTCACTTGGTTTGGGCATTTGCAAGAGAGAATTAAAGCTCTAAATTGAAAGTCAAACAGGAGGTTTGAAAAGTCAAACTGGAACAATGGTTTCCTAGTGGAAGAAGGAAAGAATCCTTCTTTCAATCCAACTTGGGTTTGGGTTTGGATTCAAACCCTCCCCTCCCAAGGCTGCCCTCCTCTCATAAATACAGGGGAGGGCTGGCCCAAACACACAAGAGCCAGCCCTCCACCCGTGTCGCGCCGCCGCCGCCTCGCGCTATCGCCGCCGCCCTAGCCTTCGCCGACACCTCCTCCTCCTCCCGGCCTTCTAAACCCTAGATCGCCAGGAAACCCTAGATCCACCATAACTCACATCGGCTTAGGCGAAGCCCTGCGGGATCTTCCCTCTACTTCCGACACCACGCCATCATGCTGCCGGAATCGCGAGGGGAGAACCACATCCTCCGCTGCCTTTTGGAACAAGGGAGAGGAAGGTCTTCATCGAGTACCGAACGTGTGACCGACTGCGGAAGCGCTGCTGGAACGCAACGCCAGAGGGATCGTCTACGCGATCTTGAGATCAGCAAGTGTACGACTACATCACCCACGAGAATCTGCTCTCGTTAACCGCTTTGGAATCTTCGAGGGTGAGTACTCTAATCGACTCGTTGCTACAATCTAGTAGATAGATCTTGGCTTGTTTGTTTGCATGCGGTAGAATTTTTTTGTTTTCCATGCTACGAACCCCTACATGTCGGTACTATTGAAAAAACCACATGGTACTACCAGACCCTATTGCTTCGAGTTGGAGATCCAACTCGCCAAAGTTACTAGAACCCGCTACTACCATGCCACACTGATGGAAACAACTCCATATGTACCAACTCGTTGGGACTCTAAGTGCAGAGTGTTATAGCAAGTGTTTTTTTCCCACAAGGGTGGCTCGAGGGTTTATATCAAACTCTCGGGGAATTGGCAAAGAGTATCTTATTTTTCTCTTCTCAACAAACCTGCAAAGCAAAGTTTTTGCCTTGTGTCCCAACTGCACCGTGTGGTTGTCAAACACAAGGTTTCGTATTAGTAATATGAAATAATATTAACTAAGTAAAACAGTAAAGTGAATGCAATAAATAAAGGTCTTTTCTGTTTTTATTTGTGTTTGCAAGAAAGAAAGTATTTTTGTGTTTTAGATAATAAATTGCAGCAAAGTTAAATGATAACAGTAATGTTGTAGGTTGTTTCTTATGATAAAAGTTGGACCAGGGTTCATGGGTTCACTTGTCTACTCTCTTTAAAGTTGCAGTGGACATAAAACAATTCATCATTAATATTATATCGGTAGAACATCACTATGTGTTTGATAAGCATTTATATGGGCATCATGTCCTGACATAGAGATGATGCAACACATCTCTCTTATACTCCTCTAGAAAGGGAAAACTCTAAGCAATCTAGAATTAGGAATTAATAGAAGCCTTAAGTACTTTGACATGATGTTTGAATAACAAATATTCTACCTTGAACAAACAAGATTATCAAGTTGTCACTAGATAATTATAGGACATGAATTCACTAAATCCCTAGTGAGGTAACAAAAGAAAGGTTAAAACCATAGTAGATCTTGAATTTGATGTCACTATTCAATAACCGCTACCATGTTACTCCATCTAATAGACACCCCCCCACACACGTTATTGCATACAAGTTGGGTCAAAACAAGCAATTAAGAATGGGGTACATCAGATGCATATATCAATACATATTACACATAGATAAATTCTAGTCTCAAATATCAAATCATTGAATAAATATCCACCACATAGAAATTACATATATGACCATAATCATCATGTAGGGAAGCTCATATGGTACTAGGTCTATGAAGAACAAGAGATAGATAGATCAAGCTACTGCCACAAACCCATAGTCCAGAGGTGGACTACTCCCTTTTCATCATGGCGATGAAGTTGCAGATGTTGGAGAAGGTAGAGATCCCTCTAGTGGCGGCTCTGATGGAGTTTCCCTCTCTAATCTTCGCTAGTTCTGACTACTTTTTGGTGTTTCTATGGAACTCTCCTCGAGGATGCCCTAGGGACCCTTTTTATATAAGTTTTTAGGTCAAACCAAGTCGATGGACGCAAGATTGAAGAGAATCAGACGATCGAGAAGGGAAAGAGTGTGGTGGAGTTTGCACCAAGCCTGGCCGTGCCACCACACCTCTTTCAGGTCTCCGAGCCTCCCTTGTGAGGTCAAATCACTTTAGATCCTTCTCTTCACAAAACATTGGCTTTCCTAGAGTTTTAGCTCCATTGTACTTCGTTTAGGTCCCTAAAAAATCAAAATACACAAAATAGGGTTTTTCTGCCCTGCTGAGTTATAACTAAAATAAAAGGGGATCATTCGTAAATCCAAAAAAATCAATATGAAATATAGTTATTGCATTATAAATGTTATATATATGTAGGAATATATATCGATAAACTACAAAATTCATGTATGCATTTTACATGCATCACACGCTATCGTAGCCCACGTACTACTGGATCAAGACCCCGGTACTACTAGACCCCGTGGCTAACACGCACTCGGAATCATGACACTATGCACCGATCGAGGCTGTTATAGCTCGTACGGTACTACCGGACCAGATGGCCGAAACTAGTGGAGCCACCAATGCCTAGGCACATAGCTTGGCCTCAACCCATGTAACCCTTTGGAACTTCCTTTTATTTCCCAACATACCCATGTTGTGTGGCTAGATATATATATGGCCCACTCCTCTTTTAACCCCTAGACTTGATTTGAGAATTATATTGGCTTAGACTCCACTTTCCCTAGGGGGACCTCTCTTTAGATTGCATCTAAGAGTTGTACAAGCGCCCTCCTTGCACTTGGATTTTTTTCTTTGTTGAACTCTATTGCAGGAGTTCTCTTCCCTAGTGAACTATATCCATTGCAATTTCTTCAACTTTGGTATTCAATTCATTTGCTCGACAATCTTTCCACAAGAGAACTCTACCTACCAAGATCTCTTCTCCATGAGGATTCTATTGAGTTGGTGATTCGGTCCAACGAGGGAAACCGTATTTGTGTGTGTATGCATTTGTATTTCTGATCCCCTTTTGTTATTCACATTCATCCCCCCGCCTAGTCATTCAGTGAAGATTGTGCCACCCCCAAATGGTTAGCAACCACATCAACAAATGGAAACTTGCACAGCTAAGATGAGATCTCATCATGTATTGCCATTTAGGAAAAGATGGTCTCTCTGATTTTCTATATTAGGGTGAAATACATGTGTCGGGGCACCGCCATATTATTGTGGTGTAGGGAACCTAGAACTCGGCCAATTATTCCCTTTAGGAGAGTTGGGCGTACCCTCTTCTTATCACTCATGATGGAGTGGTATTCCTTGGATGGGCAAACATCTAACACAAGGTTTTCCAAACGATTATCGGCAAGAGAATATTCATGCACTTTGGAATTATTACCAAGGAATTTAACCATCATCTCTTCTACTTTCTTAATCAAGGAGTTTTCCATTTCCTTTAAGGACACATGGTTCTCTTTACTTGATATAGTACTTGAGATACTGGGGGTTGTTGGAGATCACCCAACCCCTTCAATTCCTTTGGAGGACAATTGTCGACCATACTCTATTAGGCGGTAAATCTCGAATAAGAGCACGAGGCTCTAATACCAATTGGAAGTACAAGTATGTATACTAGAGGGGGTGAATATGTGCTAACCAAATTTTAGTTCTTTTTAAATTTAGGCTTGACACAAAGGTAAGTTATCTAGATATGCAACTAACTGAATTTCTCTATATGACAGGCAATACGAAAAACACCACAACGGTAAAGGATAGAAGTAACCACAATGGAGACACAATGATGTATTCCCGATGCTCCTTCCCTGTTAAGGGAAGTACATATTCGTTGGGGAGGTGTGGTGCCATACAAGGCCACAAATGCCAAAAAGGCTCACATTATTCTCCCTATGCGCACCACAAAGTCAATCCACTATGTAGTGGTCTTCAATGTGGCGACCAAAACCTTCAAAACTTGTTGGGACACTCTCCACAACTAAGTTGGAGTCTCCCAACACGACTTGAAAGCTTAACAACATAAAGAGAGTGCTTCAGGGGCAGTTTCTTCCGTTTAGGGCTCCAAATACCCAAGAGTAATAAGTTCCTCAACAAAAAATGGGGGAAATCAAATCCATTTGGTGGAAGTGTAGATCTAGGTCCTCTCCATTGATTTTGAAAAGGTCATCAAATTCTAGTGGATAGGGAGTGAGATCTAGTGGAATTAAGCTCAACTACAATGGAGGAGAGAGAGTGTATGTCACAACTTCACAAGGTAGAAGAAGGCTACTATTTATATGCCCCCTCTGAAATAGAGCCGTTGTCAGCTACTTACACCAGAGTCTCCGGCCAGGAGGTCGTAGCCTTCGGACTAGGTATAGTACCTTTGGAGCATCTAGCCCTACTGAACGGGTGATAGCTGTTTACGCAGAGCCTGTTGGGAACCCTAAGAGCAAGGTGTGAAGCAGCAAGCAGCAAGTTTTCCCTCAGTAGAGACCGAGGTTATCGAACCAGAAGGAGGAAGGAAACATCACACAGGTGTTGCAAGCAAAGTGGATACCTGCACAACACAAACTCAAGACTTTGCCCCAATGAACAGTGAGGTTGTCAAGCTCACCGTTTTGCTGTAACAAAGGATTAAACGTATGGTGTGGAAGGTAATGGTTTGCAGCAAGTAAACAAGTAACAGTGGAAGATGTATCAATGTTAAAGATTGGATCGGGGTCCATAGTTCACTAGAGGTGCTCTCCTTAGATAAATAACATGGCATGAAGGGTAAACAAATTACAGCAGGGCAATTGAGAGGAACTGAGCAAGGCATAACAATGCAATTACTAGTCAGAAAGATCTTATGAGATTCGATTAGGCAATACAACAAGATACATAGACCTCCATCCAACTGCATCTATGACTAGAAGTCCACCTTCAGGTTATCATCCGAACACCCTCCAGTATTAAGTTGCAAGCAACAGACAACTGCTTTAAGCAAAGTATGTAAGGTAAATAGTCCACATGTTCCATAAACAAGAGACCGTTGTTTTCTCCCTAGTAGCAACATCACATCTACAACTGAAGAGATTATTGTCACTTCCCTTAGAAACTAGAGGCATGAACGCACTATCGAGCATAAATACCCCCTCTTGGAGTCACTAGCAACTACTTGGCCAAGATAGCTACTAACAACGGAGAGCATGCAAGATCACAAACAACACAGACATGATAGAATCATAAAGACAAAACCATTAATCAAACCAACATAATAATCTCAATATCCATCGGATCCCCACAAACACAGCATGCATGATTACAAATAGATTAGATCTTGATCATGAACGGAGACCACAAGATCTATACATGAAAGCACAAGGAGGAGATACAACCATCTAGATACTACATGGACCCATAGTACAAGGTGGAACTACTCACGCATCATACCGGAGAGAAGGCCTCCGGGATGATCTCCCCTCCGACAGGGTGCCGGGAAGAATTTCAGATCCCCCGATCTAGGGACGATGGTGGTAGCGGCTAAAGACGGTTTTGTGGAATATTGATCGGGTTCTTAGGGTTTCTGCATCGGGGGCTTCTTATAGGCGAAGGGGGAGGCCGAGGAGGCGGCCTGGGTGGCCAAACCCTAGCCAGGCACGGGGGAGGGCCCACCCGCGCCTGGGGTGGGTCTGCCCCCCCTGGCTGGCCCCTCCGGCTCCCCTCTGGACTTCTTGTTCCCCACGGAAAGTAATTGACTTTGACGTTTGTCCCGTCCAATTCCGAGAATATTTCTTTATTAACTTTTTTGAAACCAAAAACAACAGAAAATAGGCATCTAGCACTGTGGAAACTTGTTAATAGGTTAGTACCAGAAAACATGTAAAAAGCACCTCAAACTGTGGACAAGCAAAGCAAAGTAGATATTAAATAAGCATGGAGCATAAAAAATTATAGATACGTTTCCGACGTATCAACATCCCCAAGCATAACTCCTGCTCGTCCTCGAGTAGATAAGTGATAAAAAGAATAATTTTTGAGGTGACATGCACCCTCACAATAAGGATCCAACCATTTGCAAGCATTGAGAGTTGGGATCAAAGAACTCTAAACATGTGCATGAAAGATAAAGTTCTAACAATAGGACATAGTAACTATGCATGCAACATGACTGGCTACAAACAAAGATCATGAATAACATGCATTGAAAAACGTTTGTTTGTTTCACATACAGAAAACATAGCATAGTGGCAATCAACTTTTCCCTCATAGAGTAGCAATATAGATGCATAGGACACCTGCAAAGCTCACAAGGGTGACTAGAAACAAATAGCACAAGAACAAGTAATAACACAATAAGCATCAATTAATAAGCTTTGCAACACTGCACACAGAATGACAACTATGCTCTCTTAATGGTGCCTAAAGGTAGAAGGTGGAGACTCAATAATGGTGGAAGAAAAGCCTTTTTTGTAAAGGAAGCAGGGATTACAAGTTTCAAAAAGAGCTTCCAAAAATTATGGTACTTGTTAGATTTCATACCTCATTGCCCCTATCATAAGCATCTTGAAGTGGTTAAGGTTTAAAGTGGCAAAGATGGAATATATGCTTGACGAATTATAAGTTGGCAATCTCAAGTCCCTTGAATACGAGGGCCACACCTCATGCATACTCAAATTTGGGTCCAGGTAAGTTCTTATCATTGTAAGTATTTGCATATCATTGAGAACCGCCAACGGGGTACCCCTTGCACATGGTACAGGAGCTTTCCCATAACCAAAATGACAAGGCAAGCGGACAATGAGCATCTCAGCAATCTTTTTATTTACCATATGCATAGCTTTTTATTGAGGATGCTTCATAGATAGCTCATTATGGTGATGCTGCAAGTTTCCACCATGATTAGGCATGTCTTAGGCTAGCGGCCCAGGCGTTTCTCTAACACAGGATACAAACTCCATGGACTTACAAGTTCCCTCTTTATTTCACACCGGTGACATCCATAGACAAAAGAGCATGATATCAACTGAGTACAAAGTACAAGTGCAATGTTGAAAACGTTCCCCGTGGCAACACCGTTCTGCTAATTCCAACTTATAAGTGCAATCATATACAACAAAGTTGTCACAATGGTTCAAGTTTATTAGGGGAAAAGAATAAAGTGTGCTATCAAGTTCGTGAGGGCTTTAATCACTAAGTTTTCACATAACAAAATAGTTTTAAATTGGAAGATAGTTGAAAACAAGAATATACTTGGAATGGTGTAACCCACCATGCATAGGAGTTTATAGTGGACACTTTGGAATAACTTGGTTTCTTGGAAGTTGGAAGCATGAGTAGAGCTTACTCATACAAGTGGAGGCTGTTGGAATTTTGGCCCAAATAGTCAAGCCCATTTTCTATTACAATAATTCCTGAAAATCCTAGAGGCCCATGTGGCCCATTCATGCAAGACAAGAGGTGGTACAAATGTTTAGTCCCACATTGCTAGTTGAGTGGAAGTTGGACCAGCTTATAAGGTGAGCTCTTCTACCACTTGGTAAAAGGATGAGAAGGAGAAGGAGAGAGCTCCACACGCGCGCTCCTCCTCCTCCTTGCTCGCCTCGCCACGCCACGCCTCGCCTCGTCACGTCACGACGCCTTGCATGGTTGCGGGAATCTCGCCGAGCCGAGCTTTATTTTGTCACGCATGAATGGTATATGAACAGATATACGAAGGTGAAACGTTTGCTTTGAATGGACGTTTAATACGAAGGTGAAACGTTTGCTTTGAATGGAATTTTAATACGAGTTAAATGCGCATGTTCGCTTCCGTCCATTCGTTTCATCTTCTGCACTGTCTGCCTTCCCCTCTGCGCGCGCCTATACGAGAGAGAGGTCGCGCCTCCTCTCGGTTAGACTGCCACACATACCTGCGCCTCGGTTCGAGCATCATACTTCCATCTTCCCCATCCCGTCTTGCGGCGTGCACCGCAAGCGGGACAAGAGGCCTCCGAGACCGCTTCGAGTCCTGTGCGGGAGAAGGGCGATAAGGTTTTGGGGCGCTATCGGTAGCGACTTCACACGGACTCCTTCACGATAGCGACATCTTCCCCGACGAGGACTTCTTCCCGACATCAAGACCCTCTTCCTCGACATGGCCACGATGGTTCCAACGCCCGTTCCACTTCATCTTGCCATGTACATCTTCTGTCTCACTCTTGTTCTGATCATATCTAAAGTTTTATGCCTTGCAGTTTGTTTGACTATATGCCTCAATATGTATTCGCTATTTAACATGATTAGTATATTGTCTATTATTCTAGTCATGTTTTATCTGGCGTTTATTATGGATAATTCGCTTGGTAAATTGCTCTATTTCTCAACAATCCAAAAACCTTATTTCAGGCAATTTGCCCCAAGTGGCTTTGTTGCTTCTATGAAGCCACCTGTGTTTGAAGGTGTGAATTACAAACGGTGGCGTGCAGAGCAAAGCTCGTTTCGCACCATGAGCTGCTATAACGCCATCTATGGCGCACTGAGGGGAACTTAATCCGCTTCAGAAGGCGTTCAAAACTTGATACTACTTTCAAGGCTGCCTTGATCAGCATCCTTGGCGACAATATTTTCGATTCATATCATCATTTAGCAATGGCAAAGATATGTGGGATGCGCCGAGAGAAAAATTGGAGTCTCGATCTTTGGCGATGAAGTATGTCATGGAACAATTCTATGACTATAAGATGATTGATGACCGCTCCATTGTGGAGCAGCTCATGAGATACTGATCACTGCCAGGAGCTTGAGCACTTCACTTGTGTGTTCTGGACAAGTTTGTTGCGGAGGCATCATTGCCAAACTTCCCCAGTCATGGAGGAATTTTGCTACTCTGAAGCACAAGAGACAAGAGTTCTCCGTGACGGATCTCATTGGGACTCTTGATGTGGAAGAAAAGGCGAGCAAAAGACACACGTGCTCGAGGTACCGAGGGAGGTTCTAATGCCAACTGCAGGAAAGGAACTTCGACCTCACAAGTTCAAGAACAAAGGCAAGTTTGATGACAAAGGAAAGTTCGATGGAAAGAACAAGGCCTCATACCCACCAACTTCAAGAAGAAGATCGATAAGAGGAAAGGTGCTTGTCATGTGTGCGGTGATCCTAATCATTGGGCTCTGCTTGTCCCAACCGCTTTGACAAGCGCCAACATGGGAAGAGCAGAAGATCGCTAATGTTGTCATGGGCGACGTTGAGATGAAAGATGTTGGGTATGGTATATTACCTCGTTCTTTCATTATGTCATTCTCCGATTGGTGGATTGACACGGGCGCTAATGTACATGTCTGTTATGATATTTCCATGTTTTCTTCATATCAGTCGAGGGACTCAAACCGTCTTGATGGGGAACGGCTCGCATGCATTCATGGTGTTGGTGCGGTCGATCCAAGTTCACTTCGGAAAGACTGTCTTTGAAGAACGTGCATCATGTTCCTCAATAAACAAAAATCTTGTTAGCGGATCTCTTCTGTGTCGAGATGGCTACAAGATTGTATTTGAGTCCAATAAATTTGTAATTTCGAAGTATGGAACCTTTATTGGTAAAGGCTATGAATGCGGAGGCTTGTTCCGCTTATCGCTATCAGACATTTGTAATAAAGTTGTTAATCATATTTACACAAATTTTGAATCAAATATCTGGCACTCTCGTCTTTGTCATATTAATTTTGGTTGTATGACGCGGCTAGCCAAAATAAATTTAATCCCTGATTTCTCAACTGTTAAGGGATCTAAGTGCCAAGTCTGCGTGCAAGCTAAACAACCTCGCAAGTCACATACGACTGCAGAAGTGAGAAATTTAACACCACTAGAGCTCATACATTCTGATCTTTGTGAGATGAATGGTGTGTTGACAAAAGGTGGAAAGAAATATTTCATGACTTTGATCGATGACTCTACGAGATATTGTCATGTGTATCTTCTGAAATCAAAAGATGAGGCTTTGAGTTTCTTCAAAATCTATAAAGCCGCGTGAGGCGAAAATCAACTTGATCGAAAGATTAAGAGGCTTAGGTCGATCGTGGTGGAGAGTATTTTTCCAACGAGTTTGATTCTTTCTGCGGAACATGGTATAATTCATGAGAGGACGCATCCCTACTCACCCAGTCAAATGGAGTAGCCGAAAGAAAGAACCGTACTCTATGATTTGGTTAACGCCATGTTAGACACATCGGGTCTTTCTAAGGAATGGTGGGGAGGCATTATTGACCGCGTGTCATGTCCTAAACCGAGTTCCCACAAAGAACAAAGAAATTACTCCATTCGAAGAATGGGAGAAGAAAAGACTAAAACTCTCTTACTTACGTACTTGGGGTTGTTTGGCAAAGGTTAATGTACCAATCCCCAAGAAGCGCAAGCTTGGACCAAAAACCATTGATTGTGTTTTTCTGGGCTATGCTTTTCATAACATTGGTTATAGATTCTTGATAGTAAAATCTGAAGTACCTGACATTCATGTCGGTACAATCATGGAGTCGACTGATGCGACTTTCTTTGAGGATATCTTTCCAATGAAGGATAAACCTAACTCATCAAATCCAGAGATACCTAGTTCATCTAATCAGGAATTTACTATATTCTCTGAACCTATCATTCCGATTGAACACTCTGAAAGTCCTAAGGAGGATGACAATGAAATTCCTAAAAGGAGCAAGAGACAAAGGACTGCAAAGTCTTTTGGTGATGATTTCATTGTGTACCTTGTGGATGACACTCCCACTTCTATTTCAGAAGCTTATGCATCTCCTGATGCTGACTACTGGAAGGAAGCTGTTCATAGTGAGATGAATTCCATCTTAGCTAATGAAACATGGGAGATCACTGATCGTCCTTATGGGTGCAAACACAGGATGTAAATGGGTGTTCAAGAAGAAACTAAGACCGATGGTACTATTGAGAAGTACAAGGCAAGGCTTGTGGCCAAGGGTTATACCCAAAGGAAGGTGAAGACTTCTTTGACACTTATTCACCAGAGCAAGGTTGACCACCATTCGAGTACTACTTTCTCCGGCTGCCTCACACGGTCTTCTTGTTCATCAAATGGACGTTAAGACGGCTTTCCTAAATGGAGAGTTGGATGAGGAAATCTATATGGATCAACCGATGGTTTTGTAGTAAATGGTCAAGAAAGAAAAGTGTGCAAGCTCATCAAGTCTTTGTATGGTCTTAAACAAGCACCTAGCGAGGTACGAAAATTTTGATAAAACCTTAACCGCAGGCTTTGTTGTAAACGGTTTACAAGTGTATACTATCGCCATGGTGGGGGTGAGGAGTCATCCTTTGTTTGTATGTTGATGACATACGATTTTGAACCAACCTTAATGCAATTAAGGAGGTCAAAGATTTCTTATCTCGTTCCTTTGAGATGAAGGATGCAGGAGTAGCGATGTCATCCTGAACATCAAGATATTGAGAGATGATGATGGTGGGATTACATTGCTTCAGATCCACTATGTGGAAAAGATCTTGAGTCGTTTGGTATAGCGACGTCAATTTTTCTCCTACACCGTATGATCCTAGTGTGTTGCTTGAAAGAATCAAGAAATGGTAGAGACCAACTAAGATACTCTCAAATCATTGGCTCGCTTATGTATTTAGCTAGTGCCACGAGACCGACATCGCCTTTCAGTAAGCAAACTCGATCGATTTGTCTCAAATCCGGAGATGATCACCGGCATGATCTTGAAAGAGTTATGCGATATCTAAAAGGCATGAGCTATGGCATACACTATACCGGTATCCGAGGGTACTAGAGGGTTATAGTGATTCAAATTGGATATCGATCTTTGATGAGATAAAGGCCACGAGTGGATATGTTTTCACACTTGGTGGTGGCGCTTTCTTGGAAGTCTTGCAAGCGCACCATCTTAACGAGGTCAACTATGGAAGCAGAACTCACAAGACTAGACACGCCACTTTGTTGAGTGGCTTCGTGAACTCTTGATGGACTTACGTGGTTGAAAAACCTATACCGCAATTCCAATGAACCGAGATAATCAAACTGATTATTAAGGTGAACAGTTCTAAGGATAATATGAAGTCCTCAAGACATGTGAAGAGGAGATTGAAATCTGTCGGAAAATGAGAAACTCGGAGTTATTGCATTGGATTATATCCAAACATCTAAAAACTTGGCGATCCCTTCACAAAGGGTCTATCACGCAACGTGATAGAAAATGCATCGAAGGAGATGGGTATGAGACCCACAATTTGAGCTTTCCACGGTGGTAAACCACTCTATGTGATCGGAGATCCGTGAATTAGAATTGGGAAACAAGTCGTTGGTTAGCCGAGAGGAAAGTATCCCTACTTTAATAAACACCACTCCATAAAGATGCAATACTTTCCTATTCGCATGGCAGGTTGATTTATTATCTTAATGTGTTCTAAGTGGCTTATCCTAAGCAAAGATGTTGTCCTGCAGAACATCTTTTGAAGAACACACCTATGAGTCTGTTAAAACGTCGCGATCTATAAGAGTAGGGTGCTCTCTAATAAACTCATGAAAGGTCATGGAGTATGACGTATAAGCTCCACCCGCGGGGAAGTCCCACGGTAGCCCAGTATCGGTCAAGACTTCGTGTGAAGCTAGATTGCAGCAAACTTGCAGTTCAAGGCATAGTCCACTGTACAAGTCGCAACCTAGTGTAGCATAGAATTCTAGGTGGAAGTTCAACTTAACAGTATCCACTATAGTACCGGTATATAAACAGTGTTTTGGAACCAAAGACAGATTACATGTGCCTCTGGGATCTGGTGGGGGATTGTTGGAATTTTGGCCCAAATAGTCAAGCCCATTTTCTATTACAATAATTCCTGAAAATCCTAGAGGCCCATGTGGCCCATTCATGCAAGACAAGAGGTGGGACAAATGTTTAGTCCCACATTGCTAGTTGAGTGGAAGTTGGACCAGCTTATAAGGTGAGCTCTTCTACCACTTGGTAAAAGGATGAGAAGGAGAAGGAGAGAGCTCCACACGCGCGCTCCTCCTCCTCCTCGCTCGCCTCGCCTCGCCTCGCCTCGTCACGTCACGTCACGAAGCGCGCGCCGCGGGTTGCGGGAATCTCGCCGAGCCGAGCTTTATTTTGTCACGCATGAATGGTATATGAACAGATATACGAAGGTGAAACGTTTGCTTTGAATGGACTTTTAATACGAGTTAAATGCGCTGCTCGCCTGGCCCATTCGTTTCATCTTCGCATTGTCGCCTTCCTCTGCGCCTATAAGAGAGAGAGGTCGCGCCTCCTCTCGGTTAGATCGCCACACATACCGCGCCTCCGGTTCGAGCATCGCTACTTCCATCTTCCCCATCCGTCTTGCGGCGTGCACCTCAAGCCGGACAATGAGGCCTCCGAGACCCGCGCTTGAGTCCCTGCGGGAGAAGGGCGATAAGGTTTTGGGGCGCTATCACGCGACTCGCTTCTCACGGACTCCTTCACAGACAATGACGTCTTCCCCGCGAGGACTTCTTCCCGACATCAAGACCCTCTTCCTCGCGACGACATGGCCAACGATGGTTCCAACGCCGGTTCCACTTCATCGCCATGTACATCTTCTGTCTCACTCTTGTTCTGATCATATCTAAAGTTTTATGCCTTGCAGTTTGTTTGACTATATGCCTCAATATGTATTCGCTATTTAACATGATTAGTATATTGTCTATTATTCTAGTCATGTTTTATCTAGCGTTTATTATGGATAATTCGCTTGGTAAATTGCTCTATTTCTCAACAGAGGCTAGCAAAAGACTGGGAGCAACCAACTAAGAGAGCATAATGGCCATAAACATGCAGTGCAACAAAGCATACTAATCAAAGTAAAGAGTGGTACTACAAGTCAAGGACTAAATGATCATGGAGGCTAATGGTGACTTGTCATAGTCATAACATGGTGTGAGCATGTGCCAAGTCAACCCAAGCAAAGCATCAAAGGAGAATACCACAATACTATGCTTTTGCATGCTAAAACAACGCATAATTTCTTCAAGGCACACTAATCAATCCCAATTGTTTGGAACAAGACATGCTACAACAATAATCACTAAGCATAATGCCAAAACAACACCTAGCATGTCATGCTAAAGTCTAAGTCACAGTCAATGCAAGCTCCTCTTGCACTTCAAGCAAGAACTTACTACTCCTTTCCAACACCAAGCAACTTATTTGTAAAACAACATAGCGAGAACAGGGTCCAAACTACTTTATTCAAGCAAACTAAGCAACCTAAGCAAATCAAACGAAAACTAAGACGCTCCAAGAACAACACAACTGTGCATGAAACAATAAAAACGAAGTGTCTAGACATACCTGAGCTTTTTATTGATGAAGAAGGGGATGCCTTGGGCATCCCCAAGCTTTGACGCTTGTACCTCTTGGATATTTCTTGGGGTGACACCATGGTGGCATCCCCAAGCTTGATATTTTGTCTATCCTTCAACTCATTGCATCATTCCCTCTCTACACCTGAAATTTTTTCCTTCATACAAAACTTCACACAATCTTCATTAGCAACATTAGTGTATTCAAAAGATATTAGACCTCTGGCAAAGCTTTGGAACAGCAAGGCTTTTCACTAAAAACACAATCTACTGTAGTAACTCCTTCAAAAAGCCCAATTCACCTAAAGATAACTCAAAAAGGAATCAATAAAAGCAAATGCAAATAATGACAGAAATCTGTCAAAACAGACCAGCAGGTAGAAACCTATTTTTTGGAACATCTTTTGTTGCTCAAAACAAAAAGTGTTGAACTAACAAAAGTTATCTAACATACTGGGGTATTTATTCGTAAATTTTTGAGATCAATCCGAATTAAAGAGACTCCTCACGATTTTTTTTGGTGGAGGACAGAAATCTGTTTCGGGACAGCAACTCCTCAAATCTTACGTCCCTCTCATTAGAGGTCATTCTTGGCACAAAAAGCAAACAAAAAGGATAAGGAGAGGTCATTACAGGAGTAATAACTTCCAAGACTCAATGAAACTCTTGGGTTATCTCACAACAAGTACTTTTCTTTAACGCTTTTAAGTTAGGCACAAGAAGCAAGAAGAATCAAGTATTTTCAAATGAAGAAGCATTCACATCAAATCTTGATTTCAAAGAAGGAGCAAAAAGTGATTTCTTTCTCCTCATAGGTAAGTGTTCAATACCTTTCTTGAATGTAAAAGGATATTTAATGGTGCCTTCTTTCATATCAATGATGGCACCAACTGTTTCAAGAAAAGGTCTTCCCAAAGTAATAGGACAAGAAGCATTGTATTCAACATCCAAAACATAGAAATCAACAAGGACATACGCATTATTAACCATAATGAGAACATCATTAATACTCCCCATGAGTTTCTATCTAGCATTATCATTGAGTGGGACATCTAAATAACAATCTTCTAATGGTGGAAAATCAAGCATTTCATAAATCTTCCTAGGCATAACAGAGACACTAGAACCAAGATCACATGAAGCTTTGAGATCAAAGTCATTCACTTGCATATTAATAATGGGTTCCCAACTATCTTCTACTTTCCTAGGAATAGAAGCTTTGTGTTTTAGCTTCTCTTCCTTAATCTTAACAAGAGCATCTGTAATGTGTTTAGTGAAAGCAACATGCATATCACTAGCATCAGGACTTCTAGCAAGCTTTTGCAAGAACATAATCACTTCAGAAATATTGCAACCATCAATATGAAAGTCAAACTTGGCATCACTAGTAGTAGGCTCAATAGGCTTAGGCATAGTAGGAGGAGGAATAGGGACTACTTGTGGTTTAGTGGTGATGGTGCACACACTATTGTTTCTATCAATTTCAGCTTCCCTTTCCCACTTAGCATGAAGTTGAGCTAACAGCCTAACATTTTCATCAATAGTAACTTGTATGGAATGAGCAGTAGAAAAAGTGTTTTCCATAGTTTCAGGTTTAGCAGCCATTTTATTAATCAAGGAGGACCGAGCTTCAGACAAAGAGGATATATTTTTCTCAACAGTTAAAAGCTTTTCCTCTATAGTCTTATTGAAAGTGGTTTGTTTACTAATAAAGTCTTTGAGCATGACTTCAAGTTCAGAGGGGGCACTTCTAGCATTATTGTAAGAGTTTCCATAGGAATTGTCATTATTAGGAGGATAAGGCATATAATTATTGTTGCTTCCAAAATTGTTCCTATAGGCATTGTTGTTGAAATTGTTGTTTCTAATGAAGTTCACATCAACTTGTTCTTCTTGAGCAACCAAAGAGGCTAAGGGAACACTATTAGGATCTAAAGGAGCTTTCCCATTAACAAGCATAGCCATAATAACATCAATCTTTTCACTCAAAGAGGAAGTTTCCTCAACATAATTTACCTTCTTACCATGTGGAGCTCTCTCAACATGCCATTCAGAGTAGTTAACCATCATATTATCAAGGAGCCTTGTTGCAGCACCCAAAGTGAGGCCCATAAAAGTACCTCCAGCAGCTGAATCCAACAGATTTCTTAAGGAGAAGTTCAAACATGCGTAAAAAGTCTGGATAATCATCCAAGCAATGAGTCCATGAGTAGGGCAATTTTTAACCAAAGTTTTCATTCTTTCCCAAGCTGGAGCAACATGTTCACTATCAAGTTGTTTAAATTTCATAATGTCACTTCTCATAGATATAATCTTAGAAGGAGGATAATACTTTCCAATAAAAGCATCTTTGCACTTAATCCAAGAATTAATACTATTTTTAGGCAAATAAAGCAACCATTATTTAGCTTTTCCTCTCAAGGAGAAAGGAAAAAGCTTGAGCTTAATAATATCTCCATCTACATCCTTATACTTTTGCATCTCACAAAGTTCAACAAAGCTATTGTGATGGGTAGTAGGATCATCAGAACCAGCACCAGAAAATTGCTCTCTCATCACAAGATTCAACAAAGCAGGCTTAATTTCATAAAAGGTAGCATCAGGAGCAGGTGGAGCAATAGGAGTGCTTAGGAAATCATTGTTGTTGGTGCTAGTGAAGTCACACAACTTGGTGTTCTTAGAAGAGTTCATTTTGGCAAAGGTGGGCAAGCCAAAAACAGCAGCAGCTAGAGCAGGAACTATTTTTTTTGTGTTTTTTGAAAAGAGACAAACAAAACCAAGCAAAAGAAACAAAGCAAACTGAAAACAAAGTAAAGAGAAAGGAAGTGAAGAACTCCCCTTGTGAAGACGTCCTTAGCCTCCCCGACAACAACGCCAGAAAGCTTGACGGCTGTTTACTCAGAGCCTGCTGGGAACCCCAAGAGCAAGGTGTGAAGCAGCAAGTAGCAAGTTTTCCCTCAGTAGAGACCGAGGTTATCGAACCAGAAGGAGTAAGGAAACATCACACATGTGTTGCAAGCAACACGGAGACCTGCACAACACAAACTCAAGACTTTGTCCCAACGAATCAGTGAGGTTGTCAAGCTCATTGGTTTGCTGTAACAAAGGACTAAATGTATGGTGTGGAAGGCAATGGTTTGCAGCAAGTAAACAAGTAACAATAGAAGATGTATCAATGATAAAGATTGGACCGGGGTCCATAGTTCACTAGAGGTGCTCTTCTTAGATAAACAACATGGCATGAAGGGTAAACAAATTACAACAGGGCAATTGACAGGAACTGAGCAAGGCATAACAATGCAATTACTAGTCAGAAAGAACCTATGAGATTCGATTGGGCAATACAACAAGATACATAGACCGCCATCCAACTGCATCTATGATTAGAAGTCCACCTTCAGGTTATCATCCGAACCCTCCAAAGATTAAGTTGCAAAAGCAGACAACCGCTTTAAGAAAAGTGTGTAAGGTAAACAGTCCACATGTTCCATGAACAAGAGACCGTTGTTTTCTCCTAGTGGCAACAACACATCTACAAATCAAGAGATTTTGTCACTTCCCTTGGAAACTAGAGGCATGAACCCACTATCGAGCATAAATACCCCCTCTTGGAGTCACTAGCAACTACTTGGCCAAGATAGCTACTAACAACGGAGAGCATGCAATATCACAAACAACACATACATGATAGAATCATAAAGACAAAACCATTAATCAAACCAACATAATAATCTCAATATCCATCGGATCCCCGCAAACACAACATGCATGATTACAAATAGATAGATCTTGATCATGAACGGAGCTCACAAGATCTATACATGAAAGCACAAGGAGGAGATACAACCATCTAGCTACTACATGGACCCATAGTCCAAGGCGGAACTACTCACGCATCATACCGGAGAGAAGGCCTCCGAGATGATCTCCCCTCCGACAGGGTGCCGAGAAGAACTTCAGATCCCCCGATCTAGAGACGATGGTGGCGGCGGCTACAGACGGTTTCGTGGAATATTGATCGGGTTCTTAGGGTTTCTGCATCGGGGGCTTCTTATAGGCGAAGGGGGAGGCCGGGGAGGCGGCCTGGGTGGCCAAACCCTAGCCAGGCGCAGGGCAGGGCCCACCCGCTCCTGTGGTGGGTCTGGCCCCCCTGGCTGCCCCCTCCGGCTCCCCTCTGAACTTCTTGTTCCCCATGGAAAGTAATTGACTTTGACGTTTGTCTCGTCCAATTCCGAGAATATTTCTTTACTAACTTTTCTGAAACCAAAAATAGCAGAAAACATGCATCTGGCACTGTGGCAACTTGTTAATAGGTTAGTACCAGAAAACATGTAAAAAGCATCTCAAAGTGTGGACAAGCAAATCAAAGTAGATATTAAACAAGCATGGAGCATCAAAAATTATAGATACATTTCCGACATATCAACGAGCTAGAGTCTTCAGACTTGACACCCGGGAGTCTCTATCTAGAGTGAATTCCCTAGCCTGAGACCATCATGTTACAAGGACTAACTCTGATAGCCAAGGATAGAGTCTATGGACTTGAAACCTCAGAGTCTTCAGTGTAACTTGGCAGGCGACAACAACATTTCTAGATGTCTCCTCCATTGCAAGATAGGAAGGCTAGGTGGGTACAAATGAGTTTGTGTATGTGATCTGATTTCCCACGAACCTTCCAAAGAGCAACCCATGTTGATAGTACAGTTTCCTATGACTCAAGCAACTAGCAAAGCTAAGGAAAATCTTCTCGGCCTTTTCACTTTTAAAGATTCGATCACCATCTTGTGCTATTCAGCACATGTACCTAGAAACACTTAGCACACAGTAACACTCGCTTGTGTTCTTAACGAACACCCAAAACATACTTAGAAAGGAAATGCCCATTTCAGTTGTTGTCATATATGATGAGATGTTTTTCCATTTTTTGTTTAATAATCAAGCCATATTATGCAAAACTTTTTTCATTTTCCTATAGTTGTTACATTTTACATATATAGATGTGGAAACATATGGAATAAAAATAGTTGCTTGGTGTGTTGTGGCATATGACCAAGGTTCGTAGTCCGATCATTAGAGCTCTCTGCAACAATTTATTCTAAGAGTCACTGGTTTGTGCAACTAAAAATTATAGTCGTTGTTCTGAGCAACTTTTGCCGCAAGTGTTGCTAATCTATGCAATTTTCTCTTTTCGATACAATGCTTTTGTAAAAAAAAAGGTGCGTGGAATTAAAGGCTCAACAAGAGAATGTCACTATTGGTGAGTATGTGAACTTTTAAAAAAAAAGAAAAACAGTTTTGTCATAATATTTGTTAACACTACGCCATCTCCTCTTCACAAACCATTGCAATCAACATGAAGTCTTGCCCTTCTTAGATATCTGGCATGGGAGCCAGGAGAGATATAGTGAGAGCTAGGATTAGCCATCCTCCGGTCCCATATGCCACTCATGTCCTTTATTATAATATCCAATGGTTTACCACTAAATTTACTTTTATTCTCATGTGTATATGCTCCCTTTAGCAAAAACATAAATTTCAAATTGTTAAAAAAGTTCCAAAATAATATCCGTGTGTGCATCTCTATGTTCTACGTGCTCACGTAAAATTCCGGGAAAAAACTATATTTTTATGGGTTGTGTGAAAAAGACAAAAATATGTCATGACAAGCCTTATTTTAGCACTAGATTTTTTCTTTTTTTACACAAACCACACAAAAATTTGAAATTCGTGAAACTACTTTGCACGTACATAGGATATGGTGGAGATGTCTGTGCCGGTATTTGTTTAAGGAATTTTGACATTTTAAAATGCTTTTAAAGTACAATTCAAATAAAAGAAGCATATACACCCAAGAGGAAGACAGCGTGTCGCCGGTTTGCCTATCCTAATGTGATTAAGTGTATAATTTGCTATTTGTGCAAACTTTTTTTTTGCGAAAGTGGAACTGCTATTTGTGCAAACTGCCCACTCTTGTTTCGTGTTTGTGAGTTGTGACAAAATGATCTAGAGAATCATGACCTAATAATCAAAGTCAGGATTTTTGTACGCATATTTGGTCCGGGAACATAGTTTTCCATATCTATAATTGTTAGATATATATTTATTTATTTACCATAGTTTCATTTTATATGTGAGTTATAGACTTTTTTTGCGGGGCACGTGTTTTATAGACTTATCTTTTTACGGATCATTGCCACACTTATGGCTAACCTTTTCTTAGTCACGAGTTTCTCCGAGTTGCCTAAGGTTAGTGTTAGTAAAATAAGCTCAAAACACTTCTTTGAAAACAACAAATTTAAATCTTCGTCCTTGGGCATATGCCCTGTGCCGCGGTGGATGTTCTTAGCAAAAGCTAAAATTAACACACCGTCTCCTTCCACATTTTCTGCCAAGGAAAAATTCATCTCGAACTTTTGGCTAGTGCCAATCAGAAACCGTAATGGAACAAAAAAAAAAAACATGAATAGGTTAGGAGAATTGACACAGCCGTTAAAACCACATTCGGCGATAAGTACCAAGCGAGCGCTCAAAACAAATTCACCGTGCATGATGCATCCCCTCGTACAAATCTGGGTGTATTAGCCAGCCGATCGCAAGGAACCAAAATCATCATGAACAGATCAGCGACGATTACAGCCCCATAAAAAACACATCAGGCGATAACTACCAGGATTCATACATTCACACTCGCTCCAACAATTTTTACCGTTCCCATTTTCAAAAACAAAAAACTCGTGAACAGATCGTACAAAAATATCGAACGTATCGACAGAAATTAATTACGCTCGGAAAAATTAATAATTGCTGCTGTAACATCCGGCCGGGCGCATCGACGGCTGGGCTGCCATCTCCTGGCCCTATCCAACGGCCCAGCCAGCCCCGCAGGTGATCGAAAACCGCCACTAGCCGTTGCCCCCTAAGCTGGCGCCGCGCAGGCGGCACGCCACCAACGTTACGCACGCCCACACTTTGTTCTTCCTCGTCCTCCCCTATAAATCCTGCTTCGTTTGGTTTCGTTCCGTCCCCCGCGATTTCGAATCGAATTCTCCCCATTACTCGCCTTCAACCGCCGTCCGCATTGATCGTTGATTGTTGTAGTTGTTTTCGGGATCGGAGACGTGCCTACGAGCGATGGCCTCGCCGGCGGTGGCGGCGAAGAGGCCCAGGGCGCGGCGGCCGTTCGCGGCGGTAGCGTCGCTGTCGGCGGCGAGGAGGCGGGTGATGCCGGCGGCGACGCCGGGGTCGGAGAACGTCGAGCCCGCGGACGGGACCACGACGTCGTTCGAGCAGTGCCTCCGCCGGTTCAGGAAGTTCTCGGGCGAGCCGGCGGCCGCGGCGAACACGAAGCCCGCCTTCCCCGTCGGCGGCAAGGCCGCGGTCCTCAGGAACAGGAGGTGCTCTGGGACGCCTGCCTCTAGGAAGATGGCGGCGCCGAGGACGCCGAGGACGGCGAGCAGGAAGAGGCCCGATTCCGCTGCCTCGCGCAGGAAGGCCTCGGCGGCGTACGAGGCGCCGCGCGCGCCGCTGTATGACTTCTCTGAGGAGCCCTGCGAGAAGAAGGTCAGGGCGAGGTTCTCGTCGCCCTGCGACGTCGCGCCGGCGGAGGAACCGCGGAAGAGGGCGGCGTGGGGCGTGACGCTGGAGGAGGCCATGGCCGGCCTCCCGGAGCCCGGCGAGGGCCGCGTAAGGTACCTGGTGGACACGTTCGAGCGGCTCCTGTCCTTGTCCCGCGGCGGCAACCCCGAGGCGCAGAGCAGAGGCGGCGCGGGGTCGAGGAGGATGATGAAGAGGGCGGCCTCGGCCTCGTCGTCGCCGCGGAAGGCCGAAGAGATGGACATGGCGTCCTACCCCTCCGTGGCATCCTCGTCTTCCGAGATATCCTACTGCGTCGACGGCCTCCCACGCCGCAAGCGAGACGAGCGGCAGCTCAGGAGATGCAACGTAAGCTGCGTATTCAGAATCGTCAAATTTGGAGAAATTCAGAACTGTCGTCAGAGTTGAATTTTGTGGTGAATTCTGTGTTCATGTTGTTGGCGCGGATCGCAGAGCATCGGGTCGTCGGAGAGGAGCTGGAGTAGGAAGGTGACGAGGCAGCATCCGTTCAATCTGAGGACCGAGGTATCGACATTAATAACAACAGAAAAATTGTTCATCTATCTTTTCTATGTTTTGGACAGTGGGTTCAGAAGCTCACATGACTGGTGACTGAACAAAACTGTATGTCTCTGTTGTTCTGTTCAGCAAAGAGGAAAGACGAAGGAAGGCGACTTTGTCGAGAGGATGAGGAGGATGCTGCTGGAGGAGGAGAGGCTGCGCAACCCGCTCGCGCAGGGGCTCCCATGGACCACCGATGAACCAGAGGTACGCGGACCACAATCACACCATGTTCTCCTCTGTTCATTCTTACTTTGGTAGAGCAATGAGCATGATATCACACATTAAGGTTAACTGAACAAAATTCAGTCCTTCAGAAAATTTCAGTACAGCACCATGTTTTCTTGTCATGCAACTTCGTTCAAGTGCAACTTTACTTAATTTTCATTTTTATTTGCTTGTAGAATCTAGCGAGGCCCCCGACAAAAGAGCCCACAGAACCGTTAGATGTTGTGCTTCATAGCACCGTTCGCGCAGTGGGTCGCGCCAGGTTTGATCATCAGGTAAGTAGTAGCACTTAGGTATCTATGCATCACAATTTTGGCTCACGCCGTCGACTGGTTGCTGAAAGAGTCTATGCAAATGCAATGGGTGTTCTTCAATCCCGCAGATCATGGAGCGCAACGTGTTCCTGGAGAAGCTGGAGCAGGAGAAGGAGAGGCAGCAGAAGGTACTGTAATTCAAATTTTACCAACCACATCCCATGGTGTATGAATGCAGATGCAAGAACCGGCTGAGACGTGGCATTTTTTTTTTCTGTGTGCAGATTGATGAGGAGATTGAGATCAAACAGCTGAGGAAGGAGCAGGTGCCGAGAGCGCATCCAATGCCAGACTTCTCGAAGCCATTTGTACCCAAAAGGTAACAAAATCATGGTTACCTTACTGTGATCATACTTCAGTTTCCATGATGAGACATGAACTGTGGTTGGTTCATCATTTCAAGATAATGTCAGCTAAATATCATTTTTTCTTGGATGGAATGGAACTGCAGGTCAGTGAAGCCCCAAACAATTCCCAGGGAGCCAAGGTTCCACACCAGGCCGACGAAAGACTCGGTCGTAGCTGCCTCCGGTCCGACCAAAGACACATCATCTTCTTCTTCCATTGGCCATTACGCTACGCACAAGAAGACTTAGTCACAAGAGATACTTGCAACCGTCGCCGCCATTGGGCAGGTCGCTGCTTAGCTAACTGCTTTCTGACAAAAAGGAAAAGACACAGACACACACCACAAACATTTCTCTGTTTGAGGACCTAGCTAGCTGGGGCATTTTGATGCAAGCTGATAAACTCGTGTGTCTGAACATGAGTATTACTACTATTTGTGGCTCTGATTGCTGCATGATCTCATCCACTTTATTTAGTGGTTAACTTGTCTTAGCTTCTCGCCAATTGGCATGTCGTGTCTTCTTCTTGCTCCCGTGAGAAAGTATAAGTAGCCAAATTAACCATGCTACCGTGAGAAAGTAAAAAAGAACCCGGCCGAGACCTGACGCTGCGCAGTGTTGCACACCACACGTGGAGAGTTCGCTGACGCGGTTTATTGCCCTGTCCATTTCTGGAGGGAAACTCTTTCAGTTTCCAACATGTTACTATGTTAGAGCAACTCTAACAAGTCCTGTAAAGTTCCGGCACCTGTAAAAATCCGGCGACAATACCGCAGTTGGCTGATCTAACGAAATATAGATCTCGGCATGTAAATGTTTTACGGTGGCCGGAGAACCCGATCCCATGACCGGTAGATGAAAGCCTCCTAGAGGCGGTTACAGGCCGAAAGGGTACTACTCTGCCGCACGTATCCGCCGGCAGCCCACCGTCTAGTCTCAACCATAAACGATGCCGACCAGGGATGTTGCTTATACGGCTCCGCTGGCACCTTATGAGAAATCAAAGTCTTTAGGTAACGAGTTATTCACACTTTCACAGTTTAAATTTATCTTTCTTGTACATGCATGGCTTAATATTTGAGACAAGCATATAACTACTGGCAGGATCAACCAGGTGGGGAATCCTCTTCGACGTCCAGCGTCCAGCGACGGTAGTCATCCGTCTTTGCAGGCAGACAACAGCCGGTCTAGTTGTCGCAATTCATCGGGATTAAGCTTTCCTTCTCCTACTAGAGACATTTCCAGCGTGTTGTGTCTCTTATCACAAACTGTGGGGAAATAGATGCACGATCCCTCCAGCCATGAAATTCGCACTTCTTAGATGAAATCGTGCACCGCCGGTCCACAATCTCGTCACCATGCTTCGATTCTGACCATGTCTGTACCACTTTCTCGCGAATCGGATCAACACGGACCAGTTCCGACGAGTGGGCGGGCGCTGCAGGTCGCTGCAGCTAGGGGCGGGCGCTCGCGCAGCCAGGGACTGGAAGTCGCGCTGCAGGTGCTGGAGCTCGCGGGCAGGGTCTGGATGTAGTGCCCCGTAGGAATTGGTTCGGTGGTTCGAGGGATTTAGGGGTGAATTCCAGGGATAGTTGATCGGGATCTGGTGATCGCCGACGAGGAGGTTGGCGAGAACGAAACTATAGCTAGGGACACTAAATTTAGGTAGTTACTTCTTACGTCTCATTCAAGCCAGAGTCCTCTATTTAACATGTTCTGTTACAATCTGTAATACAACCACTTCAACGAAAAATAATAAATGTGTCCAAAAATCATAATAGCCGTCGATTTGCTTCTCCTCGTCTGCTTCACTCAGAGCCGTTGGATAACTGAATGTTTGTAGTGAGTATGTCTTCAGGGTACTGAGTACTGACAATGCCGCCTCCTGGAGACAGTCCTTGTCCTCAAGGCTGAAAATAAGAAAACTGAGTATAAAACGAAGATCTTCCCAAGTGGCGTCTTCTGGATCCAGGCTCTCCCAATGAATCAGCAGTTGTTTGACAGGCATCTTCTGTCGCTGTATGATGCGCTCGTCCAAGATTGCCAGTGGTGCTGTTTTGATTTTACCTTCTACAGTCACCAAGGGCACATTGGGTAGTGGTATTGCGTTTGGGCCGACGTGTTGTTTGAGTTGACTGATGTGGAAAACTGGGTGAATGGTCGCCGAGTCAGGAAGATGGAGACGGTAGGAAACTTCACCAACTCACTCTCTAATCTTGAATGGTCTGTAGTACTTGGAAGGGAGCTTGAGGGAGTCGCGAATGCCGAAGGCGTTCTGTCTATATGGTTGAATCCTGATGTACACCATATCGCCCACATTGTATTGCTTGTCAGTGCGATGTTGATCAGCATAGAACTTCATTCTGTTTTGGGCTGCTAGTAGATTTTCCTTTAGTTGCTGAATCATGTGTTCCCTGACTGTGACTGTCAAAGTAGCTGCAGGGCATGTTTCTTTGGTCAAGTCAAATTCACCCACTGTTGGAGGAGGGTAATGGTACAGTGCCTCAAAAGGAGTCATTTTCAGGGAAGAATGATATGAGGTGTTGTACCACCACTCCGCTGTCGGTATCCATTTAACCCACTGTTTCGGCTCCCGGAACACCATGTTGCGCAGATAAGCTTCCAAACATTGGTTTGCTCGTTCAGTCTGGTCGTCAGTTTGGGGATGGTAGGCTGTGCTGAACTTGAGAGCAACACGAAGAGCTCGGAATATGTGTTGGTACAGGGTGCTCGTAAAGATTCTATCACGATCAAATACAATCTCCAGAGGAACTCCATGAAACCTCACAATGTTTTCTAGGAAAATGTCCACTATTTGCTCCACAGAATAAGCGTGAGAGATTGCAATAATGTGTGCATATTTTGTCAGTCTGTCCATCACCACCAGGATGACCTCTTTGCCATTGGACTTGGGCAAAGCTTCAATAAAATCCAGACTGATACAAGACCAAGGAGTACCTGGAATTGGGAGTGGTTCGAGTAGACCAGCTAGAGCTGTATGGGGAACTTTGACTAGTTAGCAATTCGGGCATTCAGAGACAAACTTTTCCACCATGTGTTTCAAATGTGGCCAGCAGAAATTTTTCTTGATTCTTTGGTATGTAGCCTTAGCTCTTGAGTGACCACCAATAGCAGAACTGTGAAAAGTATCAAGCAGTGTAAGTCTCAAATTTGTGGCTGCTCCTACATAGATTTTGGAACCATGTTTGATGATACCATCCTTGATACTGCATTGTGGTGGATCTGCTACATCTTTAGACATTTTCTGTAGTAACTTGCCACTATCATCATCTTGGACATAGCTCAGTTTCACATCTTCCATCCACTCAGGTACACAGACAGTGATGGCATGACAGTGGGAGTCTCTTCTAGAGAGAGCATCAGCTGCAATATTTTCCTTGCCTTTCTTGTATTCAATAGTATAGTCAAATTCCTGAAGGGAATATGCCCGAGAGGCAATAATAAAGTGGTTATTATCGTATTCCTTATTTATGATAAATGTTTATTTTGCATGCTATAATTGTATTAATACGGAAACGTTAATACATGTGTGTTTAATAAACAAAAAGAAAGTTCCTAGTTATGCCTCTCTTATAAACTAGCTCGTTGATTAACAAGATGATCAAGGTTTCCTGATCATGGACATTGGATGTTGTTAATAACGGGGTCACAACATTAGTGTAATGGTGTGATGAACATTCATCCGAAGTATAGCATTACGATCATAGTCATTGAGTTTATATTGCTATAACAACTTACGAAGTGATCCTAATCCTTAGACCATGAGATCATGTCAATCACTAACACCGGAAGAGTTTCTTGATAACATCAAACGTCACACCGTAATGTGGTGATTATAAAGATGGGTTCGTAACTACTAAAGTGTTATGTTGAGGCCCATGGATCGAGAGTGGAATTTGTTCATCCCGATGACGGATAGATATACTGGGCCCTCTCGGTGATATCACATTGATTAGCTTGCAAGCAAGTGATTTGATCACTAGAATGTTATATCACGAGGAGAAAAGAGTGCATGTCGATGAGATCAAACTAGGTATGGAGATACCGATGATCGAATCTCGGACATGTAATATATCGCGAAACAAAGGGATTAAGATACTAGCGTAAAGGTTCCGACGATCACAAGAAAGTCATCGTTGAATGTGTGGGAGTCGATGGGTCTCAGATCCCGCTTCGATTATTGATCCGAGAGGGTCTCGATCATGTCCGCATTATTCGCGAACCGTAGGGTGACACACTTAAGAGACACCGACATCCAATTGGAGCAAAAGTTTCATGCCGAAAAGAAAAGGAAAGCGCAGGAATTTATTTCACTAGACACCAAAAGCTGTTGAAATTGAAATTGAAACTGGTTGCATGTGAAATGGAATACTAGCAAGGGTTTTATGTGAATGTTTGTTAATTAAAGTAATTAACAAAATTCTGAATAAATAAATAAAAGAGTTTTATTTAAATGAGAGCTTGCATTAAATTTGGTGGAAATTTAATGCATGTGAGTGGATTTTTGAGTGGAGGCTTTTTAATGGGAGTGGAGGCTTTTCATTTTGAGTGGGAGCTCCACCACATGAATGTGGAAGAGGTGGGGCAGCCCCATGGCTGGGCATGGCCCCTGGGTGCCCCCTCTCCCTATAAAGGCCCCCTCCTCCTCTCATCACACCTCCTCGTGAAGGATCTCTCTCCCCCTCTAGAATTTATCCCCCATGGTCTCGGACTAGCGAGATACATGTTCCCGGTGGCTTTTCGGCAAGAAAGAGTTGTGCTTCCGCTGCATCGCTGGAGCGAGGAGGCGGAGGTTGCTCGGTGCCTCGAGCGTGTGCGAGCACGGATGCTTTGCTTTTCTTGCCGCTAGGACTTCCTCTCGATCTTGAGATCGGCAAGAGATCGTCTACATCAACCACGAGTTTGGACTCGTTAAGCTTTGTCGGTCTTCAAGGGTATGTTCTCTACGGATATACATCCGCCCGTTGTTTGTATCTAGTAGATAGATCTTGGTACATAGTTGTTCCCATTGTAGGAAAATTTTTGTTTTCTATGTCGCGAACCCTTCAAAGGTATCGAGCCGGATCTGCGTAGATACTTTGCACGGGTAGTACACATATGAGTATGTGGCGATGATGATCATTTTATTGCTTCTTAGTTGTACTTTGGATATTGGTGGCATAGTGGGATGAAGCGGCGGACAAACTTTACATGTCCTCGCACATGAGACCTGTTCCACGCTTGACATGCAACTATTTTTGCATAAGTTGCGAGCGGTGTTCTGTCTCTCCTACTATAGTCAATATCTAATTTGCAACGAGTTGTCAACAATTTGGTTATCCTCGTTGTGGTTCATGTTCGTAGGTAAGAACGGTTCTATCTTCGAAAGCCCTAAGCCACGTAAAATTTGCAATGGATAAATTAGAGGCGTCTAGTTTAGATTGTTGCTGGGCTAGTGTTATGATATGGTGATGTTGTAAGTAGAAGTATGAGATGATACTCTTACAACACACATAACGTGTAATCTCCATAGACCTTGGACTTACACATAAAGGTATGATAGTGATCATACCACGATGCACATGATAGAGATCATCTGCGGGAACCATATAATTTCACTAATAAACATATGATGTTTGATTACATCTTATATTGCTTGTTTAGCGCTTTGTTAAGCATAATAAGATGATCCCTCATTTAAATATCAAGATAAGAATGTGTTCTTCCTTTAGTATGCACCGATTATGTTCTCGTCGCTCCAAGACATCACGTGATGATCGGGTGTACTTGGATCCTCGACCATACTTCGGGTGTAAGACAGTTACACACGCAAAATACTAAGGTTCTAACTTGGCGAGCCTAGCATGTACAGACATGGCCTCGGAACACAGAGAAAGGTTAAGCATGAGTCATATAATTGATATGATGCCCATTTGATGCTCGCTTTGAAGCTACGCCGACTCACGTGATGATCGGACTTGGTGTAGTGGATTTGGTTCATGTAATCACCAAAAGGCACGAGGGATGTCGTTTTGAGTGGGAGTTCATTTCTAATTTGGATTAGTAGAACTCAATTTATCATAAATTAAATCAAAGTGAATTTGCATAATTTGTTGTAGTCATTGGCATTCGCTCACCACCATATGCATAGTTGTAATTGAGATAATAGAACTATAGAATTCGGATATATACTTTCTGAACTGGTATCGTATTGTGTTGAGTGTCAATCTAAAGTTTAAAGTCCTATTGCAAACTTTCAGCAAAATTCTATTTACTCGTGAAATTTAATAATTGGTATTAAATCGAGAGTAACAATTCCGATGTTAGTATCTTAAGTATCATGTTTGCCTCCACGATTCTTGATTGTTTTAATATCAAGTTTATCTAGGAGCTGAAAGAATTGTTTGAAACCATCATGTGTGGCGAGATATAACGATATCTGAAACAATTTTTTGGTTGCAATATGATAGAGTATAATATATGTTCTCATATTGGATGAGAATTTGCGAAGGTTGGAGATGCTAGACATCCTAATCATCCAAAAGGGTTTTGGAAAGTAATGTTATACTCACGATTCGCCTTTATAAGCTACAGTAGCTTGATCATGAAAGTCGTCATGATAAGGGTGAATAGAATATGTATGTAAAATGTTTACTACACTAAAAGATTACTAAAGAATGGATTTTGAAAGAATGCCGATCATTTGATGATGGTGATCTACTTCAAAGTGCAAGTCCAAAGGTATTATTATTTGAATATACACGCTTTGGACTATGTGTCATGTATATGGCGCCACTTTTGATGTTGATAAATTCTTTTAAAAGGAAAAGGAAATCTGAAAGAGAATCTATAAAATATATTTGGCGTAAAAGAAAAGATTGGAAATATCCAATTTAGGTATATAGATGATATACATGTTATGGTTGTATTCTTTGCTTGTTAAACAATGTGGTTCTTGGGTATTGGATACCGAATTGGTTGGTATGAAATTTCATACGGAATGACGCAATTCATGAACCACAATGTCCTAAGTAACTAGCAAGAGAATATGTGATGATGTTCATCGAAAACAAACAAACCGTTGTTTGTATTTCTCGTTGACATCAAAGCTTGACTTCAAGATTTGTTTTAATAATTGTTATTTGAATCAGGTATTATAAGAACAAAGGTTGTTCAAATAATTACCGTATTCCATATAAGATGGATGATTTACAAATCTAGTTGAAGAAAGACTTCAAGATTTGTTTTAATAATTGTTATTTGAATCAGGTATTATAAGAACAAAGGTTGTTCAAAGAATTACCGTATTCCATATAAGATGGATGATTTACAAATCTAGTTGAAGAAATCACATCCATAAATCCTAATGCTAAAATGTTGCAAGACAAATGATTGAAAGATCACTTATGAAGTGACATCGCTGTTTAAATTATATTTGAAAGAAAACATGAAGAATCTCCATTTTCATGGATTTTTGGAGTCTTTGATTTGATCAAGTGACGCTTGTGAGACTTTCCTCGGGATAATTAAAACTTCGTTCAAAGGCCAAAGAAGAACGAACGACTAAAATATTGGAATTTATACATATCGATGTATGTAGTCCATTATGTGCGATCGTGGCGATGGGTTTCAACTTCATATGCTTTCTCCGAATTTTGAGTGAATGTTCACTTAATGAGAAAGAAGTATGAAATATTTGAAAACGTTTTCAAAGACTTTCAAGATGAAGTGGAAAATCATTGTAACAAGAAAAATAAATGAATTATGATTTGATCATAAAGGATTTATTTGAGTTACAAGTGTAACAAGAAAATAAATGAATTATGATTTTATCATAAAGGGATTTATTTGAGTTGCAAGTTTAGCAAAACACCTAGATTTACATCTCCCAAAACACCATAGGAGTATGGAGTGTTTGAGATTTGTAATGAAACCTTGTTTGACATGGTTGGATCAAAGGTGTTATTTATAAAACTGCCATTATGTTTTAAAAGATTAAAGCTTTAGAGACTACCGCTTTTACCTCGAAAAGAGCTCCATCTTGATCCGTTGAAATGACACCATATGAGTTATGGTTTGGGGTAAAACCCAAGTTGTCCTTTCTTAAATTTTGGTATACTAAACATAAGTAAGATGTTTACAACCAAAGTCGGATGTGCATGTCTTTGTAGGTTATTTCGAATAACAATTGGTTATTCCTCCTTAACACCGAGGACAAAAGGGTTTGTCGCTTGAAATGTGAAGTTTCTTGAAGAAGGAATTTTTCATAAAAGTTAAGTGGGAGGACAATAGAACTTTGATAAGGTTAACGAACCTTAGCTAAATGTGCTGAGTTGCGCAGCGCCGGAAATCGTTCCGAAGGCTGCCATAATGCTCATAGCTTATGTACCTCAAAGGTTGTGGTCACGGAGATCTAAGTTCTTATTGAACCAAGTCGGTCGGATAAACAATCAAATACTAAGATTTGAGAGTAAATCATTATTGTTTGACAATGATGAACCGACTATATGCAAAGAAGCGATGATGGGCCCTGACTCCGTCAAATGGCTTGAAGCCATAAAATCCGTGATAGTTCCATACACGAGAAATCAAGTTTTGAACTTGGAAGACCCTCCGGAAAGGTGTAAAAACCTATCGGTCGTATTTGGATCTATAAAGAACAGACATGGATGTTTCACATCTATGAAATAGTCGACATTTCGTAAAGTATTTTACGACAATGTTCAAGGAGTTGACTATGACAAGATTTGATCTTTCATAGCGATATTTAGTCTGGACGGATTAAAGTAGCAACCACTACATATAATTTGGTATATGGTAGATGAATAAACAAAACAAAGTTCTTCTAATAGAATGGTTACCTAGGACGTGTACATGACACGGTCCAAAGGGTTTTGTTAAAATTCAAAGGATGCTAAAAGGGCATGCAAACTTCAATGGTTGAAGTAAGCATCATGAGTTGGAATCTTCACCATGATGAAAATGAGTTTTCATCGAGACGATGAAGATGCTTGCATTTGCAAGAAATTAAGTGGGGCGCTAAGACATATTTCTAATATATTATGTGGAGGACATCTTGTTGATTAGAAATGATGTATATTTTATTGACAATGGTTAAGAATTTCATTTCGATGAAAGACTTAGGCAAAACCGAATATTTAGCGTGAATGTCTATAGTGGATGTAATCGTAACGCCAATATGGTTGTGCCAAAACGTACATATATGAGATATTGAAGGAGTTCAATATATAATCAACAAGAAACGGTTCTTGTTGCATGGAAAGGAATTGAATCAAGATTCAAGTGTATCGACACTTGATAAGTGAAACAAGATTCAAGTGCTTTGACACTTGATGAGTGCAATCACAAGAATGTTTTGATCAATCATACCATGATATGTACACATCCAGATATGTCCTATGCTCTAAGTGTTATGAGCATATACCAGAATGAATCATAAAATGATCATTGGACTATAGTAAGGATATTCTTATGATCTTTTGGAAGAACTAAGAATATATTTGTGTAGAGGTGACAAACAATTACAAATAGTTCATTGTAAAGCGTTACATTGATACTAGTTTTGTCACAAGATACAAATTAAGTTTATCTCAATTTAAACTATGGGTGGCACAATGTAATGGAAAGGAGATTCCATGATGGATTTGGAAGAGTTCCAAAGTTAAGACATTATGACGAATACTACAACAAAAGGCTAAGTATATGACTGCTATAGTAGCAGCAAAGGAGGGAATTTGTGTCAAGTAGTTTGTTATCAAACTAAGGTGTGGTTCAGCAGGCTAACACTAAAGATATATTGTATGACAATAGTATCGACGTGTTTTAACCCCAAGGAACTAAAGGTCTCACCGAAGACCAAATTTATACAATGCCATCTCATTGGAGAATGAGTGATGCGTGGAGACGCAAAGACATGCAAATACACACGGACTGAAAGCGTCGGATCCGTAGATTATGTTAACGCTTGCAATTGTGTATATGGAACACCGTAAAGCCATAGGTGTTCAATACACAAAGTTCTCAAACTAGATTATTGTCTCTAGTGCAAGTGGGAGGATCAAGGAATATGCCCAGAGGCAATAATAAAGTGGTTATTATCGTATTCCTTATTTATGATAAATGTTTATTTTGCATGCTATAATTGTATTAATACGGAAACGTTAATACATGTGTGTTTAATAAACAAAAAGAAAGTTCCTAGTTATGCCTCTCTTATAAACTAGCTCGTTGATTAACAAGATGATCAAAGGTTTCGATCATGGACATTGGATGTTGTTAATAACGGGTCACAACATTAGTGTAATGGTGTGATGAACATTCATCCAAGTATAGCATTACGATCATAGTCATTGAGTTTATATTGCTATAACAACTTACGAAGTGATCCTAATCCTTAGACCATGAGATCATGTCAATCACTAACACCGGAAGAGTTTCTTGATAACATCAAACGTCACACCGTAATGTGGTGATTATAAAGATGGGTTCAGAACTACTAAAGTGTTATGTTGAGGCCCATGGATCGAGTGGAATTTGTTCATCCCGATGACGGATAGATATACTGGGCCCTCTCGGTGATATCACATTGATTAGCTTGCAAGCAAGTGATTTGATCACTAGAATGTTATATCACGGAACGAAAAGAGTGCATGTCAAGAACGAGATCAAACTAGGTATGGAGATACCGATGATCGAATCTCGGACATGTAATATATCATGAAACAAAGGGATTAAGATACTAGCGTAAAGGTTCCACGATCACAAGAAAGTCATCGTTGAATGTGTGGGAGTCGATATGGGTCTCAGATCCGCTTCCGATTATTGATCGAGAGGGTCTCGATCATGTCCGCATTATTCGCGAACCGTAGGGTGACACACTTAAGAGACACCGACATCCAATTGGAGCAAAAGTTTCATGCCGAAAAGAAAAGGAAAGCGGGAATTTATTTCACTAGACAATCAAGCTGTTTCGGTTGAAATTGGAAACTGGTTACGCATGTGAAATGGAATACTAGCAAGGGTTTTATGTGAATGTTTGTTAATTAAAGTAATTAACAAAATTCTGAATAAATAAATAAAAGAGTTTTATTTAAATGAGAGCTTGCATTAAATTTGGTGGAAATTTAATGCATGTGAGTGGATTTTGAGTGGAGGCTTTTTAATGGGAGTGGAGGCTTTTCATTTTGAGTGGGAGCTCCACCACATGAATGTGGAAGAGGTGGGGGCAGCCCCATGGCTGGGCGCATGGCCCCTTGGGTGCCCCCCTCTCCCCTATAAAAGGCCCCCCTCTCCTCCTCTCACATCACACCTCCTCGCGAAGGATCTCTCTCCCCCTCTAGAATTTATTCCCCATGGTCTCGGACTAGCGAGATACATGTTCCCAGTGGCTTTTCGGCAAGAAAGAGTTGTGCTTCCGCTGCATCGCTGGAGCGAGGAGGCGGAGGTTGCTCGGTGCCTCGAACGTGTGTGCGAGCACGGATGCGCTGCTGTTTTGCGGCGCTAGGACTTCCTCTCGATCTTGAGATCGGCAAGAGATCGTCTACATCAACCACGAGTTTGGACTCGTTAAGCTTTGTCGGTCTTCAAGGGTATGTTCTCTACGGATATACATCCGCCCGTTGTTTGTATCTAGTAGATAGATCTTGGTACATAGTTGTTCCCATCGTAGGAAAATTTTTGTTTTCTATGCTGCGAACCCTTCAATTCCAACAGCTTAAGGAGAAGTTTTTGCTATATGCCATCAGTTAGCTTCTGTGTGGTCATGAATCTAAGGCTTTGCTGATCAGTTTTAATAATGAGTGGGTTGCCCAGTAAGTAATGTCTCCATTTCTTGAGTGCCTCTAAAATGGCCAAAGCTTCTTTCTCATATACAGATTGTGCTGCAGCTTTCACTCCCAAGCATTTGCTGAAACATGCCAGTGGTCTGCCAGTTTGCATTAGCACAACTCCAATACCTGTCCCACAAGCATCTGTTTCTAAGATGAATGGTTTAGAAAAACCAGGTAAGGCCAGTACAGGGCAGGTAGTCATAGTGGTCTTTAACTTTTCAAATGCATTTGTGTGTTCCTATGTCCAGACAAAGGCATTCTTTTTCAAAAGGTCATGAAGAGGTCTGCAAAGTTGTCCATATTCCTTGACAAATCTTCTATAATAACCAGTGAGACCAAAGAATCCTCTGAGTTTGCTGACAGACTTTGGGGTAGGCCAGTTGGTAATTGCTTCAATGTTCTATGTTTTGTAGCAACTCCTTTGGCAGAAATGACATGACCTAGGTATTCTACCTGGGTAGTGGCAAAAGAGAACTTAGACAGCTTGGCAAAGAGAGCTTGACAAAGAGAGTATGTTGTTGGAGGATCTGCGGGGTGATTCTCAGGTGAGTCAGATGCTCAGACATGTTCTTGTTGTAAATGAGAATGTCATCAAAGAATACTAAGATAAACTTTCTCAGATGTGCTTTGAATATATTGTTCATCAGGTTCTGGAATGTAGCTGGTGCATCTGTGAGCCCAAAAGGCATAACTCTGTACTCATAATGGCCCATATGTGTCTTGAATGCTGTTTTGGGGATGTCAACAGTGTTCATGCGTATCTGATGATAGCCAGATCTGAGGTCGAGCTTACTGAAAATGGTGGCTCCTTGCAGATCTTCTATGACAGGCATAGGAAATTTGTTCTTGATAGTGATGGAATTAAGCAACCTGTAATCCACACACAATCTCCAACTGCCATCTCTTTTTCTGACCATCACAGCTGGTGAAGAATAAGGACTCAGGCTTGCTCTAATTTCTGCATTTTTTAGTATCTTGAGAATAATCTCTTCCATTGCATCTTTTTGCATATGTGGCACTATATAGGGCCTGAGGTTTGGTGGTTGTGCCCCATCCACTAATGAAATGCTATGGTCACAATCTCTAGCTGGAGGAAGGCCGGTAAGTTCATCAAGCACTGGTTGAAATTCTTGGAGCAGTTTCTCAATTTCAGTTGGCATGGGAGGTGTGCCAGAGTGACTCTCAGACTCTAGGTTATGAATTTGAATTACATAACCTAATACTAATTTGGAAAGAAGCTTTTTCATTACAGCTGGCTCCAAGATACACTGCTCAGGAGGAATAGTGTGGTATCTCAACTTAATCTCCTTGCCATTGTTATATACTATGAGTAACCTCAGAGGTAAGTCCAGAGTAACTGGGCTAAAATTATACATCCAGTCAATGCCCAATATGATGTCATAAGTGTGTATAGGCAATACATGAAAAGCAGACTCAAATTGGTGGCCCTGAATAGTACACAGACTTTGTGGAACCATATGGTCAGATATTAAATGACCTCCTCTAGCTACTGCTATTTTCTTGGCCAAGATTGGTTGCATAACACAGTTACTCTTGATTGCAAAAGTATAGTCCATAAATGTGTTGGAGCTTCCACTGTCTACCAATGCTACAACTTGATGTCCCCCAATTGTGAGCAGCAAAGAAAAGGTTGCAACACTAGATGTTTCTACTGTAGCATGAGCTGATAGATGCATGAATTCTGCTTTCACAGGAGTGTTTTCAGGTGTGTTTGGTGCTGTGTGGAATGCTGGTTCAGAGGTGGGAGAATTATCTGATTCAGGATCCTCCTGTTCATCCTCTATTACCTGCATAATATGCAGGGTTCTTCCCTGTCTGCACCTATGCTCTCGATTCCAGGGTTCCTTGCAGTACCAGCATTGTCTAGCAGGTCTGTCCTGATGAGCAGGCATAGTAGGTGGTTTATCGGCTATTTACTGGTGCTTGTTTGGTATGAACTTTGAATTTTGTACTCTGGTAGTGTACCCTGATTCTGGGAAGAGAGAATAAGCTTTCTTGGCTGTTGCTGCATTTTCATAAACTTTGGCATACCAATACGCTTCCAGAATGCCACTAGGTCTCTGCCCACTTACATCATGTTTAATATCTGCCCGTAGACCACCAATGAAGCAACTCATAATGAAAGCTTCTTGCAGATATGGATGATCTCTTCTAACCAATTGCACACATTCCTCAAAATTATCTATGTAAGCTTGGACAATTGTAGTTTGCTGAATGTTTTTGAGCTTTTCCACTCCTTCATGAGCATTAGCCTGGGTAAACCTATCTGCAATCATCTGACAAAACTGCTTCCAGTTCACCATCTGCCAGGGAATACATATATTTTTAAGCCAAACATTAGCTCTGCCATAAAAATGTCCAGAAGCAATGTTGACCCACTGCTCATATGGTGTCCCAACATGTCAAAGAACTTTTCACATTGCTGTAACCAGCTAATTAGGTCTTTCCCAGCAAACAGAGGGATCTCTAAATGAGGACCTTTGAGAACAGCATCAGCATAGTAAGAAACAGCTCCTACTTGTTGCATTTTGTCATTCCTGTCTCCTTTAGGTTGTGTCAGCCTTACTCCTGAATTTCCATACATTTTAGGAGTCTATGCATGAAGGAATTGTCCAGTGACTGGATTAAAATTAGGTGGAATGGTAACCTGATATGGGTTGGTAGTGGTTTCAGACCATATGCCTGTAATCAAAGGCAAGGAGTATGGAGGTTTGGGGTTTTGTGTTGGGTGGGATATGGGAGGGATCTGGAAGTGTTGTGGGATATTCAGGCCATTTGGTTGAATTAAATTAGGAATGGATGTCTATGTTGGCTGATGAGTAGTTGCACAAATAACACTATCAGTGGTTATCATCCTATTGCCCAAAACAACAGGACCAGTCTGCCGAATCCCTCCTACTTAACCCACCATTTGTGCTACCACTGAATGAGCCGATGGAACGTAAGCAGCTTGAACTGATGTCTGACCAATTGGTGGTTATCTAGCGGGAGTATGGACCTAAGGTATACCTGAAGAATCATGTTGCTCAGTAATTTTTGATGTGATTGGGGTTGACAAATATTTCTGCATCAACTTGTACAAATCACTCGTAGTCACCATCTTGGCTTTGATGTCCGCAATTCCAGAGAAGGCCAGCTTCAGATCGGCTAGTTTGCCGTAAATCTCCATCATCTCTGCCTCCAATCGTTCGACCGCAACTTGTGCATCGAAAGTTCCTGTCGCCGCCGCCGCGTGAGCCCTGGTGTTTGCCGGTGGCCCCATAGTTGTCGTTGTCTACTACCGTCTCGCGACCCCGCCTTCGATTGGCACACGAATCAAGGTCGTTACCGGAATTTTACTACCGAAGGAGATGTTCCCCAGCAACCGTAACGAACCCCTCGATTTGTGCCCGAGCAGTGCCGCCGCCGCCAAGCCGCCACCGTCGACCCGTCAAATTGGACGTCGCCGCCGCCTACGCCGCTGTCGACTGTCGCCCCGCCACCGCGAACAGGGTGAGGAGGGTGGGATTTTACGAGATAGCCCAACCACCCGCTCTACCCGATTCGAGTCGCCTCCGCGAATCCAAGGAACAAGTCTGTAACACCCTCAGAATCGGACCTATGCAAGTTTTAGCGAAACCCGCCAAACCCGCATAGAAACGATTCAAAGGTGCCCACTAGGCACTTGCGTGCGGGTGGAAAACGAAGTAATAACATTACACAACAGTCCTCGATGGGACCCACAGAACAGATATATATATATAACAGCGACTCCATGAGTCAAGAATACAGATATAATATACAAAGATCCAAATCACCTTGAAAACGATAGAGCGTCCAGCTACGGACAAGAGGCAAATGGGGCTAAGAGCCCTGAAGAATAACCAATGGCGTCCATAACCCTGCCCAGGCCAAGCCGGAAGGGTAACCCTGCTAACGGCGTCGATCTCAAAACCTGCTTAAACAAAAGGGGTGCCGACAAAGGGCAAAGGAAAAGAGGAGCGTCGATCGAGGCCGACACGACGAGGCTAGAATTCGGCGGTCCTCGCCTACATAGGTATGGTGGACTGAAGCGGCAGCGGCAGCATGCACTAAACAACCTATAGAGACTCAATACAACTAGCGGATATCAGAGAGGGATAAGAGAGACCTATTCAAAACCAACCTGATGCTACCATCAAACAAACCCATCCTGGCGTTGCCCCCTCGAGACCAAACGAGAAAGTCAACCGAGGAACTCACACCGTTAGCATTTTTATTTATTCAGTTATCGTTGCAGAAATTACTAGTCAGGTATAGATAGTCATCCTGATAAAATAAGCAGTGGGTACTTTTAGTTAACCATTCCGTTGTAGTTGCGACACTTACTAGTCAAATACAATTAGCATGAGGTAGCCCAAAAACCAGCAGTTGTTGGTACTTTTATTTAGCCATTCCGTTGTAGTTGCAATACTTACTAGTCAGGTACAATGGTCGCAAGCGACACTCCAAACAAGCAGTTGTGGGCAGTATTGTTTAGCCATTCCATTATAGTGAAGCTGATTACTAGTCATTATAAAGTCAAATTTATAGCAATAAACTTTAGTTATGCTTGTCTATGGTAGAATCATGCTCCAAGTCGTCCATAACCGCGGACACGGCTTTTAGAAAGTTTTACCCGGCCGGGGTGCACCAATAGCAACACACGCTCGATCAACCTCGGAAAAACCAAATCAAAACCCAACGAGGCCTTCACGACAAAGCAATCACAGGATTCAGAAATATTTCAGGGGGCCACCCCATTAAGCTACCCGCAACGAAGTAAGCAAGCTCCGAGACGGACTCAAGGTTTGGGTATACGGCTGTGAACGACTGGGAACCCAAAACTGGGCTTGTCGACACCGCGGAATCGTGTCCCGATCCTAAACAGTACAGGTGCTATCTGTCGCACAATTTAAATAAAACAGTAAGCATGGCATAAGTACAGGATAGTAAATAAAACCTCAAACTAGTTTGTGGCCCCAAGAAATAAGACTGAATCAAGCTCTGGCTCAGGGGGTCCCATATACCTCCCGGATGTGGATAACGCGATAAATCAAGGAACATGTATCAAGTACTCGGGGTCCTACGGGACACAAGTGGGCGTTCGGAAACCAAATATTTTCTATCACCCACCGATGCCTCTGCTTATTTCAATTTTAGTTGTTAAACAGGAATTAAAGTGAACGATAAGTAAAACCATGATCATCTCCAACATCAACATGCGGCAATACATCAACAACTGTGGCACTGGACGACACGCAATAGCACTTGAGCAAGCGACTACGACGCGCAAGTCCAACTATCTACCAAACAACAGGTATTAGGATGTGTCCAAGGCAATATAAGGCTGCAAGGGATATCACGGGTACGAAACACTAGAGCATCGCAACACAGATAGCAATAGATCAACAGGAGGGAATAAATACTATAAAAGTAAGATAGGTAGAAAGGGGGAGATGCTCGCCTGAAAACATTGTCGAAGGTTCAACCGAAGATCGGGGCGAAGCTCACATCAACTCAATGGTCCAATCCGCGAAGAAGCAAAACACTAGAATAAACACCGGATGCAATATTTAATACACGGCAGAAGATCGGCATGATGCATGTATGATGTATGGCATAGCAAAGGTGCGATGCAATTAGGTCATATTAAGCGGAACCGGGGTCCCGACAATGATTTAGGTGGTTCATGTCATTTGGATACCCCGCAAATTAAACGTTGCATTAGCAAGACAAAAGATGGCACCGGTTCGCTACACAAGTTTAAATGAGGCCAATATAAGGCTAGATTTGCCCGCATATGGGCCCCATATTTAATTATAAGGTGAATCGGCATAAGGCCCCCGGACCACATGAATGTATGCATGCAAGACAATTATTATGCGACAAGTTATATTATGTTATAAAATAGGGTTTCGGGAAGGGATTCACACATTAGGGTTCGGCAGATCTTGGTAGGGTTCGACGAACTTGGGCTCCGGGGGATTCGGGGTTCGGTCTCGGGGTCCAGGGTTCGACGGGTTCGGTCTCGGCGGGATCGTTCTCGGTAACGGGGTAGATCTTGGCGCATCCATGTCTTCGGTTCATGCCGACGGCCATGGCGTTCGGGATGAAGTTCTTGTCGCAACCGGGAAGCAGGATTTGGTTGGCGTCGGGGCGCATCGGGTCCGCCCTGGTCGGTGCTGATCTTGTCGTCGACGGCGAACTTGAGTGGGTCGGTTACCGGGGTCTTCGGATCCGTGAAGTAGACCTTGTCGCACGGTGTCCGAGGTAGACGAACTTGGCGTATTCGCATCGGCGATCTTGGCGTTCGGGTTCTCGACTTCGCATCCGGGACGAAGGTCTTGTCGCATCGGACTTTTGTTGAATCATCTTCGGAAGATCTTGACAAACAAGGGAATAGATATCTCGCGCGGTTTTGGTATTGTTTGGGTGGCACCACCATCTTCATAGTTCATATGACCTTCACCGTTGCAACCCCCAATCCATCACCTCCATTGCTTCACATCCATAGCAGCACGTGTAAACACCATCTGGTAACACCACTAGCACCATCTTGACAGGAGACAAGGGTACCAGGGCACATGCGGGGTGGAGGCTTCGGGCTCTGCTCAGGGGGGTGTCCCTTCGCAGCAGGGAAGAGGGGAGCGCTGGCACCGCTGCGGACAGGAGGACGAGGGGATGGGCGCCCGTGGCTACGCGGCTTGCAGGTGCTGCAGAGAGAGGCGACCGAGGGGTTCGGGGACGAGCACGGGACCGAGGTCGAAGACGAGCCGGCCAGCTGAGGGCGGGAAGGACGAGCGGCGGTCCGGCGGACGAGGGCGACGCAAGGAGGGGTGTTGCTGGAGGAGGGCGACAGGGTGAGGACGGGCGGAGCCAGGGGAGCTGGTGGCCGACGCGCCCGGGCTCGGGAAGAGGCGGCGGAGGGCGCAGGGGCGGGGAAGCTCCGGCGGCGGCGCTCGGTGGAGAGGCTTGGGGTCGACGGGGGCGAGCCAGCGGACGAGGGCGACGGGGCGGGCGGCCGAGGCCGACGGAGGCCAGCGAGGCGGGCCCAGCGGGCGAGGAGGCAGAGGAGAAGGCGGCCGGGAGCGCGGGGCAGACGGTGGCAGACAAGTTGACGTGGCGGGCTCGGGAGGCGGAGGTGGACGGGGAACGCGGTGGGCGGCGATGCAGGCGGCGGTGGAGAAACTCATGCGGCGGACGCCAGATGAGGAGGAGGGAGGTGCTGCGGGGTGAGGGAGGGCACGCGGGTTGGGGGTGGCCAGGGGGCTGTCGGTCAGGGGAGAGAGGGCGGGTCAGGTGGTGGGCCAGCCGGGGTGGGAGTGCGTGCGGTGTGGGTGGGAACAGGCGGGTGTGAGTGCAGAGTGTGCGTGTGTTGCGTGGAGGGATCAGGGTGAGGTGGCGCAGTTGGATTTGATGGGGAATTGGGCCATGTGACGTGTCGCGATAGGATAGGTTGAGGTGAGGTGGCCAGAGGGGTGGTTGGACTAGATCTGGGTGTAAAAAGGGGTTTAGGGTGACCGATTTTTATTCTGGGGGTGGTCGTTCGGGTCGAATCGGCCCGTTCTACTGCCCCCACTAAAAACAATTAAAAGTTTTATTTATTTAAACAGAGCCCTGGCAAACCGAAACCGACAAAACAATTAATCCGGAGTCCCGGATTTGAATTTGAAAACAAGACGGGGCGTTTTAGAAAACAAAAACAGGCTTTGCGAAAATAGTTTTAAGCAAACAATGCATGATGATGACGATGCAATGCACAAATTCAACGCGATTTTCTAGTAGTGGTTTTGCGGGATGCCACAAAGTCCGTCCTGATTCGCCCTGTGCCAGAAATTTTTTGTTGGCCGAGAATCGTAGCGCTCTGATACCACTGTAGTAGGAATTGGTTCGGTGGTTCGAGGGATTTAGGGGTGAATTCCAGGGATAGTTGATCGTCGACGAGGAGGTTGGCGAGAACGAAACTATAGCTAGGGACACTAAATATAGGTAGTTACTTCTTACGACTCATTCAAGCCAAAGTCCGCTATTTAACATGTTCTGTTACAATATGTAATACAACCACTTGAACAAAAAATAATAAATGTATCCAAATATCATAATAGCCGTCAATTTGCTTCTCGTCGTCTGCTTTACTCTGATCCGTTGGATAACTCAATGTTTGCAGTGAGTATGTCTTTAGGGTACTGACACCGGAGCTCGCAGGCAGTTCGGCGGAGCAGAGTTTGTAGCATATTTGAATAACACACCATATGAATTAAAAAAGAAAGAGTGAATTCCACTTTTTACACTTTTGCTTGGGATGACCGTGATATGGCCGGTTTCTGAAAAATTGTGTTGAACTTTTCGGTTTTGGCCATGCGGGTGTTCTAACAAATATGCCAAAAAATTATAATGGTATGTGATAAAGACATAGTTGGGCGGTGTATTTTGGCAAATGATAAAATAACGGTGTCGTAGCAAATTTTCCTAAAAAAGAACCATCGCTCATTACGGTTTTTTTCTCTCTAATAAGTGGAGTTGTTTCTTCTATGGGAAATTAGTGTTCTCCTAACCAAAAAAAGTGTTCTTTGACAGTAGGAAAAGTTACAGTTTTTCCAACACGAGAGAAAATTACAGGCTACTTCTTGAAAAGCAAAGGAAAGCCCTAATTCATCACCAGTTGCCTCTTAATGGAATGGTGACCATATGAAAACTTGCCCAGAAGGTGAAAAGGAGCTTAGCGGGATGGTCGGCCGGCCAGGACCTCGCCAACAAAGACCTCGCTAGAGACAGGGACGACACAGCTAGCCGTGGCATCGCCGGTGTAGGCGAGGAATAGACCTCACCAGAGACAAGGATGACACGACACACCGTGATATCGCTGGTGGAGGCGAGGAATAAAACTTAGGGAGGACAGGGTCGGGTGACGGGAGCTCGTCGATGACGGTCTTAGGGAGTCGAGTGAGGAGAGCTCGCCGTTGGTGGAGGCAAGGGTTGAGAAGGTGCGGTGAATATAGGGGTGAGGAAGAATATGTGGGGAAGACACGGTTGCTGGGCCTAGGCCCACGATTGCTAGAATCGTGGGCATTGATGCCCTAACATACGCCATGAGTGTTGTATGGGAGCACACCTCCGTCCCCTACACACACACCACCACCCCACCACTTAATGCGGGACGCATTTCGTCCCGCTCACGGGCAAACGAGGACTGGGTCATGGCCATTTAGCGTGGCGGTTGTTTTTCTTACAGTTTTACGGGACGGTTTACTAGGCAGTTTTACTGGACAATTTTCTGGGCAGTTTCTAGGAGGCTTTGCTGGGTGATTGGTTTTTTTGTTGTTTCAAAATTCGAACAGTTTTCAAATTTGAACTTTTATTTAAAAAAATCAAATTTGAACAATTATCAAATCTAAGCATTTTTAAAATCTTCAAATTTGAACAATTTTCTGTTTTAAACATTTTCAAAATCTTAACATTATTTCAACAATATAAACATTTTAAAATATATTTCATAAAAAATATTAATATATGTATTGTTACCAAACACAAAAAAACACATACATTATTTTTGGCGAGTTGTTGTGGCCCATTTAAGCAACGTTTTAAGGGTTCCTCGAGTAAGGATGACAATTTTATCCATGGATCCAGATATCCATGGGTATCCGTCCCGGTGGGTAAGGATATGGAGAACTAATTACGCCCACGGATTTTATGGGACGGATATCCGCTAATTCATGGGACGGACATGGATAGTGGTTTCGCTCCATGGATATCCAACGGATATCCGGCAGAAACATGGAACCCACATGTCAGCGTGATATTTTTTATATGTGCCATATTACTCACTAAAAGGCCTAACGATCCAACTTCCAATTACTAGTCCCAAAGTCCCACCTGAGTACTAACCCTATATAATTACTCTTATTATCTCAATCCCTAAAACCCTAATCACTCCCTACGCACTGACGAGGCAGCCGTTAGGGGAAGCGGCAGAGCGCCAGTGATGTCTCCCCTCCTAGGATCCTCGTAGGCCAGGCCACAACCTAGCGGACCGGCGATGCCGCCACTCTCCCTTCCACCCCTATTCCTCCTTCGCTAGGAATCACCGACGACTGACCCTCCTGCATTCCTTCTCGTCTACAAGAATCTTCGGCGGGTGTCCTATCCTCGGCGACCTCCCCAACGGTAAGAACTCCCCCAATTCCCTACCTTTCTGTAATGGGCGACCTCCCCCTTTCCCCCTCACCCATACCTCGATTTTCTAATTGAAGGGCTTGTCGTTGCTACTGCTGAGTAGATGTCATGGCACAAGTGAGAAAGAATGGATGCATGTTATGCTGAAATGATGTCAAAATTTGCTATAATGTCGCAGTTATGCTGAATGTTGTTATGATTATGTATATAGCGTGTAAACCAATGGATATCCAGCGGATTTGGATCTGGGGCGACATCCATGCCCATGGATATCTTCGTAGGCGAGCTAGAGTGAGGTTGATGGATTTGGATTTGGTTTTGCTATATCCGTCCAAACCCACTCCATTGCCATCCTTATCCTCGAGTCAAGGGGGATGGACACCCTCGTCTAGCCCTAATTCATATCGACACGTGGCTCGCTAATACGTACATCCCATTCTGCAATACGGCCTGCCCACCCAATAATGATGTTCACGGATTTCACTATAACGGTCAGCCCACGAGGCATCAACCCATCAGCGCGCAAGTACAATAAGCTTATATAAACATACTATAAGAATTTAAATATTATATTTTAGATGAGGTGGAGGAGAGAGAAGAAGAGAGAAAAGAAGTAGGCTCGCATGCAAGAGCTAGATCTAACCCTAAAGCACGTGTTCCTAGGCAGTTTGTGAGAGTAAAAGTTGAACCATGGACTAATAAAATAGTACATACTTATAATAATATATGTTAGCTATTAGGTTAGCTATAGATGACATGACGGTGGCTAAGAAAAGCAGTAGGCTTTACTATTAAACTTGCTCTTAGCACATCTCCAATAGATGATGTATTTTAGGACATATTTATTTTATAAGAAACAACGCTCTAGGAGATGCCCTATCTCTATCATCTGCCCAAAAAATTTAGGACATGTTTAAAAAACGCTCCCTTGTAATGCATATTTGCAGAACGCGATATAGAGCAGCCTTGTTCATGCCCAAAAATTATCGAGACGAAGCACGGACCCAACAACCAGGTTGAAAATTTGGCGCGACCACCCCTCCGTGCCGCCCCTCCCGCATCCCCGCCTCGATCCCTGCCTATCTCCTCCTCCTCCTCGCCCGAACCATCCGGCCAGGCCATGCCATGGCTACCCTGCTTCATCCTCGAACCCCGGTGCATCCTCATCTCCAACCCGACACAACCTCTCGCGCGCGACCCACAACTCCAGGTCCCCTACACCACTCTCCCATGAACGCAACTCGCTGGATCTGTCTTATTTGTTGCCAGCAGTGCATGCACATGGGCCTCCAGCGAGCTCCGTCACCACCTCTACAAACCGTGTGCCGGCCGTCGCCTTTGGCCTTGGTTCTCCTCCAACACGACATGCGTGTTCCCGGACGTGTCGTCCTCCACCAGGCCCTACATCACCCGTGTCAATCTGCTGCCGCCTCCACGATATGTCGACGAGAAATTACTTGTCCATTTCTTTAATTTGTATTTGTGGTCGGCATGCTCGAGAAGAACTACGATGGAAGAGTCAACCGGAGGAAGAACATAATCTATGTGCGAGCGGCAGATCTATTCGGGACAACGATCTAACATGTGAACGGTGAAAACCAGGATCAAAACCGGCTAATTGAGGATGAGCGGATAATTTTAAACGGTTTTGCAACTTCGGAGGTGTATTTCAGACCAAAGAAAAATATAGGGTTGTAATCTGAACTCGATGAAAAGTTCAAGGGGGCAATATGGCCTTCTCTCTATGAACAAATAAACAAACAACGCTTGTTAGAAACATAAATAATTACATCACATAAGGCCCAGTGCATTATTGTCTGAAGTTTCTACCTTTCATCTTTGGCATTCTCTTTCTTTTCTTGTTCTTGTTTTGATGTATATCCATGGAGTTCTTATTTCTAGCAAACTTGTCATCGGCTGACTTCCTATCATTTTCTTAGAGCACATAACAAAAGAATAGGTAAGACAAGAACTCAGTACAAATGAATAAAAAACAAGTAATATTTACTTACTCAGACATACGCATTCATGGATATATAATACCCTTCTGTCATATTTGTTATGGAAGTAAAATGAGCCTCAAGAACAAAATTTCTTTTAAAATGGATCAGAAGGTTCAATGAGCAGTTCCGAACAACTTTACAAACTTGAAGCCTTCTAAAACTGTTAGGTTCTTTATCAACTGTCTTGGGCAACTTACAAACAATCCTAGCTTCATTTGCCATACCCTACAACAAACCATTATTTTGCAATTAGTGAGAAACTTATATGCATCAAATCATGAATATTGCAAACTAGATAAACCACACTTTTTCGCGTATAGGCATGACCATACCAACATGCCAGAAGCAACACTTTGAGATTCAGTCCCTTCATACATCATAAGTTTTGAGGCACACCGTCGGACCTTATTGCTAAATTTGAACATCTCAGTCCGACTTCCTGTTGGGGAAAGATACACAATCCTCACTGCTTGTGGTGAACTCGAGGATAGGTTTAATCAACATATATGCAGCGGAAATAAAACAATGAGTACATGCACAGGTGACACAAGGATTTGCGTGAAAAAATCTCTTCAAGGTGAGGAGAAAAAAACCACGGGCGTGGACCAATCGGTCCACGTGAGCTTCACTATAAGCAACCTGGGTACTGAGTCTTATCTAGATCATCTAGAGATGTAAAACACACTCGGCATGTTGCCAATCGCCAACAACAACAACAACCATTTGAAAGAAAGATTACATCAAAGTAGAGTATCTTAGTTTTTGTCCTCTCTAGTAATCAGAAAATTTCTCTCAGACCGTAGATCCAATTGGCACCAAAATTGGTAGACAAGTAGGCATACAAGTTTCCAACATACATGACAAATTTCAGCTCAATTGGACACCGTTTGCCTATCCAAACTATTCATCTACCAAAACTGCTATGTGATGAAACTGCAACAGTCCGAACTGACTAAACCGCTTCCAAATCGGATGCTACACTGTCCCAAATATCAAACCAGCTAACCATATTGAAGTACTCAAAGCAAGGAACAAGCTCACCAAGTTTGGAGGCAATCCAAGCATGTTTGAGCCTTCAAACACCAGCTTGAAGATAAACCAGTCAGATCTTAGAAATCTAGACAGAAATCACCTCTCCTTTTTCCTCTCTTCTCACTAGGTTGTGGTGTTATTGTGTGTTCTCTCACCCTCTCTCAGCAGCAGCCACGTTGGCTTGCTTCTCTCACTTTCTCATACTCTCATAGAGTGTCTCACACAGCCACCAAGCGTAGCTAGGGTTTCTTTTCTACTCCTCTCCCAAGGAGCACCTTAGCCATTGGATGCGAACCTCGATTAATAGTTGAAACATGTTCGACTTTCACGGGCTGATGTTGGGATGCCAACACACATCCATGTGGAGGGAAACGGCCCAACAAACTCCCCCTCCCAACATCATGGAGGGTCTCACTGCCAACCGACAGTCATGCCGGCAAGCCGACGACATACTTCGAGCTTTCCTCTTGTCACCACCTTGGTCACCATATCAGCCCCATTGTCATTTGTGTGCACCTTCTCAATTTGCATTTGCTTGGAATTCATCACATCTCGAATCCAATAATAGCGAACATCAAATATGCTTCGACTTTGAATGAAAACTTGCATTCTTACTCAGGTGAATGGCACTTTGATTGTCACAAAACAACACATACTTGTCTTGCTCAAAACCAAGCTCACAAGACAATCGTTTTAGTCACAATAGCTCCTTGCTCGCCCCAGTTACTACGATAAACTCGGCCTCAGTTGTGTTTAGCACCACACACTTTTGCAACCTGATTTTCCGTGCCACTGCTCCCCCTGAATGGGTAATCAAATAACCTGAAGTAGACTTCCTTCCATCAACATCTCTAGCTAAGTCTGAATCTGACTATGCAATCAGCTTGGGCTCATACCACCAAAGCAAAGCTTCATATTAGTGTTGCCTCGGAGATACCTAAAAATCCACTTCACGTCTTCCCATTGTGGTCTTCCTAGAATGGACATAAATCTGCTCATAGTACTAACCGCTTGAGCAATGTCAGGCCGTGTGCACACCATAGCATACATCAAACTCCCAACAGCTGAAGCATAAGGAACTTTTTGCATTTCCTTTTCCATCTCTTCAGTGGAGGGACATTGGTTTTTACTCAACTTGAAATGATCTGCGAGTGGACAGATCGCTTCCCTTTTCTTGTCCATCTTGAACTTGCAAAGTACCTTCTCAATATATTTCTTTTGAGACAAGTGTTGGGGTTCCGCTGCAGAAAACAAAAAATTTCCTACGTCGGATTGCCCTACTACCCAAGATCTATCTACTCGTAACGTAGTAACAGCCGAGAGGTTTCAGATACATACCCTTATAGTCCTAAAGTGGTTAACATTCCGAGGGAACGTGGTTGAAGTAGTCGTGCTCATAGCAGTCCTCAAGGTCGCGAAGCTCCTCACTGGTCACCCCTTGCTCCATCACTATTCAGCAGTCCAGCTCACAACATCCAAAGTGCCTCAAGTGTTGCTCCTCGCGGATTCATATACATACGGTGTATGACGATACCTCTGTCTCCCCGATCCCGACGGGAGTGCAGAAGTAGATCTCTGGCTTGGAATCCCCGCAGCGCAACGGCGTGCTGCAGGTGTGTCATCTCTTGCACAAACAACCCTGGGTCGTGCCAACATGTGGAGACAACTAGAGAGAGAGATTGGAGAGGAGGAGGAGAGCTCCCAACTCATGGGATTCTATTGTGTCAATTGTTTGTCACTCCTCCTCCAAGGGGGCTTTATATAGGGGAAGGGGGAACCCTTACCCCCCATGAAGGCAACCCTAGGGCACCAAGAGGGGGCAAGGGAGTGGCGGCCAGGGAGGGGGAAGCCCTAGGGCACACCAAACCATAATCCTAGACACCGCCCAAGGGAGGGGGTATCCCTAGGCGCCCCAAACCCTAGGCGCATGGCCCTCCCACATGTGGTTTCCCTCATGGGCCCTTTTTGCCTAGGAAGTTTGGCCCATTAGTGGAATAACCTTTCAAAATAGATTTTAATATTATATTTAATATTAATTACATTAATTAATATGTAAATACATATTACCAAATCCGATTTGACCCAAAAAACCTTTTGGTTCTCCTTCGATATCCTCCGAACAACTTTGGAACTTCCTAGAATAATTTCGATACCCTCATGGAACTTTTCCGGTTTCCTTTCTTTCTCCGAACAACTTTGGATCTATCTCCGCAGAACAATTCCGAATTTCTCTTTCTCTATTATAATTCCAACTTACGGAAGATCTCCAGCTCATCATACCCTTAAGTGGATCCCCTCATGGCTCGAGAATGACACAGACATGATCTCCATCAATGATAAACAGCAGGACCGGGATGCGCATTATGATCCCTATACATTCTAGATGACGATGATGTTTGAACCGTAAACATGGAGTCTAATTCCCTTTGTTTCTTTGATACTACTTGTTTGATATCTGATCGTTAGGTATCACCATACCTTGTTCAATCTCGTTACTGATAAGTACTGTTTTACTTGTTACCGCGATATTACATCCCCGTGAGTCCGTGACCTAGTCACATGTTGCAACATTATGGATGTAATCTCACCAAGTCGGCATAAACGTATCTTACCTGTCACTGGGTGAACAAATCCCGGTCTTGATGCATAGGCCTCAACCTGTTCCTCTGGATACCCAACATACATCTTTATAATAACCATTTTACTGAGTGATGTTTAATGCAGTTAAAGTAGCCTCGAGAGACAGTGATTTAATATGATCTCACGATCTAAGCAGTAGGAGACTTCGTTTCTGACTATTGCAATGATTAACTTCATGACTTGATCGTGTCGCAATATTTGAGGAATGTCCATCACATCATTCACCAATGATATGACCTTGTTGTCGACTGGTGCCGAAGAACCAACATGATCAGGAAACCTTGATCATCAATTGACCAACGAACTAGTATAAATAGAGACTACTAGGGACTTATGTTTCATATCACACATGTATCAATGTTTCCACTTGATACAGTTATAGCACAATATGAAACTATTACGAACTTATTGGGATATGACAATAATAAACTATTTTATTATTTGCCTCTAGGGCATATTCCCTTCAGTCTCCCACTTGCACTAGAGTCCAAATAATCTAGCTTACATTTACTAATCATAAACCATATCTCATATGCGTTTATTGATCATGCACGCCGATGAGAAACGTCATGACCCTGTTCTGTTTTACCAGATCAGTATGTCTTTTGCAAATCATTAATTTCTTCCTAATATTTACATTCACTCCATTATCTCATAATGGGTTGAAGTATTCGTTTTGGCGAGTGAGACTTTGTTTCTATTGTTTACAATGATGGTCATTGAGTCAATTTAACTTTCATTGTTGTCATTTAAACTCCGGAAACACACTTTGCAGAAGTCGAACTTCTTCAGCCAAAATATACTTTTATATTTATGTGTATCCTAGTGCATAACATGCAACTATGTCCCTAACTTATCTTCTTGCCATTTAAGAACAAACTCAACTCTGGTTCAGCCAACCAGATCCTTGGGTCATATTATGTCGAGTGTATGATATGGTTATATGGAAGAACCTATGTCTGAGGCATAGGAGATGTCACACTTCTCTTTCTTTCTTTTAACCATAGTTTTAATACTAAGACTAACTCAATGCTTCATACAAGTAAGAACCACTTTCTTATCCTGTTCCATTCTGAAATCCCCTTCAGAATCTTATCTAGGACATTCTGAACATCTTCAGAATCAAGTCCAGAAAGAATTCAATAATAATGTTTATTAAACTTACCAATCTATCTCGATACATTCCATTGTTTAATAACTTCTTCAACTTCATCCACATTTACTAACTTAAATATTATTAATTCCAATCACATCATTCATATATGTCATCCACATATTTCAAAATGATGACATGCTCCCACTCAAATATGGCATCCATATATGAGATCCAGGGATTTCACTCAGCCCCCACTCTAAAATATGTCTCCTACATATTGGGTCTTAGCCAAGCCATTAAGATCCCACTCAAATGCAAGTCCTCTCAATAATGGAAAACTGCAAGGGAGAAGTATGGAGGGGTCTTTTTGGTGGAAAGCTCATCTGAAATTGATTGACATCTACAAAGGAATTGCAAAATGCTCTGTGAGAACTAGTAAAACCACTTTATTCTGGATTGATATGTGGCAGGAAGAATGTCTGTAGCATAAATTCCCTCATTTGCTATCTTTTACAAAGAACTCAAGTATTTATGTCTAGGATTTCATTCAGACTCAACATATTAAGGACCACTTTTACCTGCCCCTTTCATAGCAGGCTTACTCTGAATTCTTAAGCCTAGAACAGATATGTCAAAACACTACCATTTCAATGCAACATGGGAATGCGGATAAGTGGAGCTATATTTGGGGAAATGATATTTTTTCTGTCAAAAAGGCATATTCTATTCTCTCTGGGCATATAACTGCCCCCACCACATTTATCATGGATCTAGGAGTCTTCCTGTCAGCAAAAGCACAAGTTTTTCTTCTGGCTACTTTTATTGGAAAAATTGAATATAAGAAATCTGCTGAGGAGAAAGAAGTTCTCCTTACCTTCTTATAACTGTGCTACTGTTGGTTGTTCTTCTGAGGAAACTTTGGCACACCTCTTTTGGGATTGCCCTTTTGCCAAACTATGCTGGGATGAAATATGTCTGATGCAGCTCAGATCACTGTAGAGCTTCGTTGGGAAACCCCAAGAGGAAGGTATGATGAGAACAGCAACAAGTTTTCCCTCAGAAAGAAACCAAGGTTATCGAACCAGTAGGAGGAAGGAAACGAACCAAAGGTGTTGCTAGCAATTTGGAAACCCGCACAACACAAACTCAAGACTTTGCCCCAATGAACAATGAGGTTGTCAATCTCACCGGTTTGCTAAAAACAAAGGATTAACTATATGGTGTGGAAGGTAATGGTGGTTTGCTGAAAGTAACAGGAACAGTGGAAGATGTATCAATGGTAAAGATTGGACCGGGGTCCTTAGTTCACTAGAGGTGTTCTCCTTAAGATAAACAACATAACATGCTGGGTAAACAAATTACAGCGGGGCAATTGACAGGACAGAGCAAGGCAAAACAATGCAATACTAGACATTCATGATCCTATGAGATTTGATTGGGCATTACAACAATATACATAGACCGCCATCCAACTGCTTCTATGACTAGTAATACGCCTTCAGGTTATCATTCGAACCCCCTCCATTATTAAGTTGCAAGCAACGAATAACTGCTTTAAGCAAAGTATGTAAGGTAAACAATCCACTTGTTCCATGAACAAGAGATCGTTGTTTTCTCCCTAGTAGCAACAACACATCTACAACCTTTGAGATTTATGTCACTTCCCCAGATTAAATAGAGGCATGAACCCACTGAAAGAACATGTGGGCCCCCATGTGTGGTTTTGGTAATTAATGACAATATCTATGGACTAATGCTTGTATCAAGTTGTACTTATAGGAATTGTCCACAGGAAATTCCTGAACCATATGTTGGATTCAAGGTTTGTAGAAGAAGAAAGTGAAGAGGATCAAGTGATGAGCCTATTGCAAGGGTGTCTTGAAGAAAAAGATAGAGTTCATCTTATGTATCTTCAAGACATAATCCAAATGGTTTTAGAAGAAATGTTGTGCAAGCTAAAGATGTGCCATATCTAGAAGATCTCATGCTTGAAGCTTGCCATCCTCGGTGATCATGGATCGATGAAGACAAGGTCAAAGTAAAGGTTTCCCATGCCGTATGGGGGAACAACTTGTAAGTCTTCATCAAGAAAGTGCACACAAGAGCAATCAAGAAAAGTGTTCCATCTTGGGAAGGAAAAGATCGTCTATATCAAGATCAAGTGGAATATGCGCAAGGCAAAGGTATGATATTGATAGGGTTCCTTCTTACTGGTCTCGTGGCGTTTGTTGGGGAGACCGGTTTAAAGGATTATTAACCGTACTATCAAGAGGGGCACTCAAGTGAGTAACTCGATCATATCCTTCAGAGAGAGCTCAAACCTTTGCATACTTAGCATCATAACTTATTGGTTGTTATTTGGACCTTATCTATGTGAGGTTCTAGAGCTTGTGGTAATATTCATAACAAGCTCCAGTTCATCAAAAACGGATTTCCCTTTTATATCATATTGCGTCTTTTGATCCTTGAGGTTTTCTGGTTTCTCACCAAGGGAGGTATCTCACATTATAATACATGAAATGTTCTCACTTGGTGGTATCCAATATTGATTGTCCTCTTTCCAACAAAATTGGTTTTGGGTCAATCGGAGTTTCCAAACTCTAGATATTGCCATTTGAAGTTTGCCTCTTATTTTGTCCAGACCGGAGTCTCCGGTCTGGCTGGACCGGAATCTCCGGTGTGGGCCGGAGTTTCCCCAGGAATACCTAGAGGAGGCCACATAAATCATCCCGGGACATCCGGAAGGGTGGTCCGGAGCAAGGTCCGGAGACTGGTCCGGAGTCTCCGGTCCGAGCCTCAGACCGGAGTCTCCGGTGGGGCACTACAAGGAATCTGAGCTTCTATGACCCTCCATTTTCGTCACAAAATCGTCACAGTAGTTCATCTATGATGATCTTATGACGAAAATGAAATCGTCGAAAGCTGGGCGTCGCAAATGAACTATAACGATGATTTTTACGAAATCGTCATAACCGTCTATGACGATATTGGATCGTCATAACCTCTATGACGATTCAATATCGTCATGGACCATCTAGCCAGGCCAGGTCAGATCCGACGTGGCAAAATTATGACGAAATAAAACCGTCGTAGTCTGAATTCAGCCCAGTCCATTCGGTCATTTATGTGGGCCAAGCCCAATAATTCAAATAAGCTTTTCTAATCAATTCCGTCCAACTACATGCCTTAATCCCAGCATATTGGCCTTTTTATTTATTGGCCCGGGCCTTTTTCTACAATGATTTTGTTCTGCATTTTTTGAATTATTCACTACTGCAATTTAATATTGTTTGGGCCACAGCCATTTTAAAGCCCAAAATTTATTTGGATCATTTCTTACTAGCCCAAATATCTTTTGGATCATTTCCTATGACCGAGCAGTCAAGAACCAAAATCAAATAAATTTTCACAAATGACATCGAAAATTATAATGTATATTTCAATCAAGCCGTATTACATAACCTAGAATATAAAACATTTGGGGATATATAGTATATTACAATCATTCATAGTTCAGACCACCCAAGACCATGTATAACTAGCTAGAAAACATGACTATCTACTCCACTTTTTTGAGTATGCAATAAAATCTTCCCTTCTTCCAACTTCAACCTTGAGCTCCTGTATAAGAGAGAAAATGATGGCCATCGAGTCAGAATGAAATCATATCTTCTAGTAATAACGTAGAAAATTAGAAACACAATAAATAATAGATTTACAAGAACCCAAATCCAAATCAACAGATTATAGTTCACAAACTAATTGCTACTAGCACTCAAATATACACATGTAGTTCATCAAATGCACTACCTAGACACTACAGGTACTAGATAGAACAAATGTACTAGCACACATTAAGCTCCAGGAAATGCTCTGTGTATACGAAAAAAGCAGCAGCAAGAAAATTAAGCTCCAGGAAATACTCCATAGGTTAAGCGGGGAACAAAAATGGGAACCTAATAAAACACTATTCAGACAATACCTTTCCACATCACATAGGAACTCGACAAAATAATATGTCATGGCACCTTGACCTATCAACCAAGTAATAAAGGAAGATGATGGGAGAGATCAGACTTATCTAATCCATAAAGGGAACACCCGTGCCATGGCAGCGTGCTGATCTCGATGCTGCAAATGTGGTAACATGGCAAAGGATGATGCGCTTCAGCACACAAGAAGTAGGGCTAGCTCCTTTGGGTCTGCGAGAACAATGGTTTGGGTCAGTAAGCATCAAGAATGCTACTCTTGCATGTCAAACTAATGCATTACAGGGTTATTAAATAATTTTGAATCATAGTAGCAGCAGGTGAACTCAGACTAACTAGCAAAAGGCCAACATATTCAATAATCACATATGGATCTAACATATTCTCAACAGCAGATATTACCAATTGTTTTCACAGATTCCATAAACCTATCATTAAAATCACCTACTAGTGCCTTGCATATGGAATTAAGTATGCCTAGATGAGCTTATATACACTCCAGCACATCATATACATTTCAATTTACTAAAAACAACATGATTATGCTCTAGTTATATATAATAACTCCATCTGCATCTACTAGACCACCTAATCTACAACACAATAGGAGCTATAAACCAACCAGAAGAAGTACCAAACTCCTAAGTGATCAACGTATCACTAGGAACCTATTTATTAATTCACTCATTTAAGACCAGAACAATTACCACATGATTAGTACCAGAACAGAAACTAGAAGTTGAACTCTATAAATTACAGTAGTAGTACACCATATACTCTGTACCACAAACATGGTACAAGTCCAGGATACCACCAATACAACCAAATTGCACAAACACCATGGTTCCACGGCATAGACGTATGCTGTAGAATAACACAATCAGAGCTAAGAAGTAAGTGAATAAGCACCAATAGTACAATGGATAGTTTATAATAAATGTCAAACATATGGTATATAGTAAATAGCAAGCATAAATAGCTCTATTGGTTGAGGTTAACGGCAAGCAGAAAAGGCTACACTACATATACAGTAGAAGTTCATAGCAGGGAAACACACTCCCGTTACTGGATGAGGGTGGCATACTCCAAGTCTACTAAAGTATATTTTCAAATAAAAACAATTCATATAACTAGGCTAGCTTCTTATGCAAGAACCACTGGCTTGGGCTCTTGGCTGGTTTCTGGTTACACCATGCTCTTGTGCAAACAACTATGGTATTACCAATGGTCATGTGAGAACAATACGCCAAGAATTTGAGTACAACATTCAGGAAGAAATGTAAGCTATTTTTCCTCCTGAGGGATCCTATTTAGCGCACAAATTCTATAGATGTTGGCACTATGAGAAGTACTATATTTACTACATGCCCAATCACTTTTATCACAACAACTAAATCAATCTTGTATTAATGCTACTTTCATTGATCAGATAAATACCAGAAGCAATGTGTACAAGATATAAAACGAAACAAAAATTAATAGGGATCAGACAACCAGACATGGGATTTGGGGGCGCCCTCCCATGATCCCGTCCCCTGCCTTTCCCTGTCTAGAATAGAGCACACACGTAACACAACGGTAGGTATTACTATGACGATGGTAGGAGCTAGCCAGCTCCTGGGACTGCTTGGTGCGGTCAAAGATGACAATATCTGCATACAACAGATGCAAAATAAAACACGTTAGAGGATCAGATCGATCAAACAGATCATCCATTAATGCAATAATGGTTAACAAGGAAATAGCAGCACAACATATGAGGGATATAAAGGTAGGTAAAGGTATCATAAGGTATAACTAGGTAATTTTTTTACTCCCTCCGTCCACTTTTATAAGTCATGGAAGATATTTCCGACAACCCCGAAAAAAGCGGCAAAGTACCAGATTACCCCGATCCAGAATCAATTCCCTCCCGTACCAGCCCTCCCAGGTAAAGCGATCGACAACGTGCAACCCGCGAAGCGACCACAGCGAGATCGATCCAGCCGCGCGCGGTGGCCACCTGGCAGAATCGATCCAGCACGCGCCGGCGACCACAGCAGAATCCCACACCTCGTCGGTGGCTGCCCTCAGCAGCAGCGTCGTCGACCACCAGCAGCAGCAGCACCTCGCTGGCGGCCAACCTCAGAGAGTGTATCTCCAGGCTCCGACCACCATTAGGCACTCAAGCCTCCACCTCATCGGCGTCTCGTCGTCACCGGATCCTTCTCCAGCTGGCTGATCATCAGCAGCCATGGTTCTTTCCGACCTCAATTGAAACACCTGAACAAGAACAAGATAAAAATACAGGTCTATTTTCTTTACCAAAGTAGATAAATAGTCTGTGTTAGAGTACTCTTGTGCCATTGATAGATTGGAAATAATTGAAAACCGAGAAATCAGTGTAAGTTATAGTCTACATTGGAGTAGCGTATTATGTTTTGCAAAGCCTAAACTAAACCTACTCTCAAGTCTGAACACTAGCAGATTCTTTAGAGGGAGGTAAAGCTGAAACTGTTCAGTTTCTTTAGAGCTGCATAATGGAGATCAAGAATTAGACTAGGTGTCTGCTTCTAATGAAATTCAACAACAAAGTTTCCTACCGCAGAGTACATGTTGCACACACAAATATAAGCATATACAGCAACAATACCAAAGCAAATTCACTTTAAGAAATAATTCATGAAAATCTGTAGATGGGCTAGGACTGCTGCCATCTCGGATTCATGTTCCTCTAGCAATTTATGCAAAGGCCCTAGAGATGCTAGGACTAGGTGTCCATTGAGAAGAGTGTTGTGTATGTTGTCGTGTGTATTTCTAGAAAGTAAATTTGCAACTAAATTTTCTAGCAAGTAAAATTTGCAACTAAATTTTCTTGTTGTATTTCTACTGTAGGTGTTCAGCAATTGCCGAGGCAAAGGAATAGAAGAACTAAACAATTATAATCCGACAACAGAAAAAATGCAAGTATTCCTAAATATTGACAGTTTTAGTCTATATGTTGTATTTTTTTCACTCCTAGAATTATGAGTACTGAATATTGACTCTGTTGATTAAAAGGAGTACTCAAACACACTGCATTTTTTCACTCCCAGAATTAGGCTCACTCAAACACTTAACTAAAAGTAACTACTGGCAGCACTAGGAGTGATAATCATCAAACACGATATATAAACACGATATATAAAAGAACTGCAAGAAGGGAATGATATATAAACACGATACAGACATTCTAGCAATACATTCTACTGAACTAGAATACACGTTGGCTAGGAAAAACATACACGAGCGAGTGCAAGTAGGGATCCTCTCTTTCTTCTATTATTTGTGTTGATACTTCCTCTCCTCTTCATCTTATTGTTTCAATATTCTCCAGTCCAAATCTGAAGAACAAGGCAAGGATGTCAATTTTAGTCTTGGACAGCAATCTGATAGACAGTTTTAGGGAGGAGAAATAAATATGAAGAACAAAAAGGGCATCAATTGAATATATTAAAGAAACAACACAGGTTAGGGAGGAGAAATAAAAGTTCACTGAAACATGTCAATGGAGTAGCCACCCACGGATTTGGACCCCTTTCACATGCGCAGATCTAAGATAGAGAAAGAGCAGGCCTTGACATGGGGAATACTTAACCAAGACGAAGACCAGAACTCGTTAATCTGGGCTGATGCGAGCCTTTATGCCCCCTCTTCTGGATCCGCGTGCATGTCAGGTACTTGCCTCCTGTGGTGGACATCTCGAGCAAGTTCAAGGTAACATGAGAGGACCCATCGACCGTGGTAGCCCCTACATTGACAGACCAAGGTTAAGGTGTTGGCGGCGTTTTAGACTACAACTGCGCAAGACTGGTGGTCTCGGTGGAGGAGATTTCAGGGATGCACGATTTTCTGCCGGCCGGCCCTGGAGCAGCGAACACGAAGAAGCTCATCCGAGGCCCAAGCCCCCAACCCCCCGCGGCGCCAATGGAGATCAATCAGACCGACTTCACCACCCCACCAGCCATTAATAAACTAGACAAAAACAAATCTCTCACCCCACAATGGATTCGCGAGACGGGGAGAGGATTCGCTCACACGCACCTGGAGTCAGCGACAGCAGCGTCCAAATAGTGGCAGCGGAGCGCGAGCGCGTGGGCTTGCTCGACGGAGACTACAAGGTTAGGCCAGGGGAGTGAAGTCGGAGGCACCGCGTGGCCTAGGGTTCAAGATCGAGTGAGGAGAGGCATGGGAGGTAGTTCTCCACCCCTCTCCACTCCTCTCGACAGAGAGGTGAGGGCGGTGGTGGCCGGAGGTGGGCAGAAGGTGGGCTGCGGCGGGTGATGGGGTGGCTACAGCAAGAAATCTATGATGGCGGCAGCGGAGAGAAGAGTAGAGTGGGCGGCGGCGACAGGGAGAGAACTAGGGTTCTTTGGTGGGACTTAACTAAAAAATTTGGTCGATCGCGCCTGACTGGGCGCGTGACTAGGCGGCCAAGGGAAATATTTCTCGGGTCCGCGCGCGATCAATTGGTGCCAGGTCATCGATCCATGGAAACTTTCCATCCATCACTATCTCAACCGTTCATTAGGTTCATATCCAATGGCCGATATTGCCCGGTGTTATATCTTGTTGGTTATGACGATTTCATATATTAAACCTATGATGTTTTTAAGCCAAATCGTCTTTATTATTCAAGGTTTTGACTCTCTCAAACGGCTTATAACCATCTGGTGTGAAATCGTCATAACTCTATGACTATTTTATCTATAGTCACTATCAAAAGGTCATAGGTTGACACATTTCTTGTAGTGGGGCTAGACCGGAGTCTCCGGTCCACTTGGCTCGTAGAAGGCCTGGGACATCCAGAAGACTGGTCCGAAGGCTGGTCCAGAGATGGGCCAGAGTCTCTAGTGTAGACCGGAGTCTTCGGTCTGCACACCGGAGTCTCCGGTCTGACTTTTCCCCAATGGGCAGAAAACGGTCAGAATTTTATGGGCCTATAAAAAGGGGCCCTTCTTCCCGAATGATACGGCTCAAGTTTTACAGGCTTTCTCCTCCATTCTTGACCCTCTTGAGCTTTCTCCCCCTTCAAACCGTCCCTTGATTCTTGCATATACTTTAGGGATTTGAAAGAGGAGATCTAGATCTACAATCCCACCAATCCATCTCTCCTCTAAGTGAGGGGAACATCTTGGGATCTAGATCTTGGAGTCTTTTGTGGATTTCCTCCATTGTTCTTCCTATCTTATTCCCCACATGCTTTTTTAGCTTTGGTGGAATTTGGGAGAGAAGGATTTGAGAACTACTTGCGTTCTTGCCATTGCATTTGGTGCATAGGTTTGAGTTCTCGGTGAGGATTCGATTGAGTGAAAGGTGAGAAGCTTTTTACTCTTGGGTTCTTGGAACCCTAGACGGTTTGGTGGTTTTGGCAGGTTCTTGGATTACTTGGGGCCTCCAATTAAGTTTGTGGATCTTTCCCCAAGATTGTTTGTTGGGAGCCTCCAATTGAGTTGTGGAGAAGTGCCCCAACCTTGTGAGAGGTTCCGGATTGCCACCGACAAGTGCACCGATAGTGGAAGCATGGATTGATCCCATTAGGGTGAGATTCACAGGAGAATAAGGGAGGCCTTTTGTGGCGTTGGTGGTTTGATACCACCCCCTCTCCAAACGAGACGTACGCCATGTTGGGAGGAACTCGGTAAAATATCGTCGTCCCCGTGTGCCTCGGTTATCTCTATACCCGAGCTCTTTACTTATGCACTTTACATTGTGATAGCCTTCGTGCTTGAAGTAATCTATATCTTGCTATCACATTGTTGCTTGTATTGCTTAGCATAAGTTGTTGGTGAACATAGGTGAACCCTAGTTGTTCTAGGTTGTGCTTGACAAAGTAAACTCTAGTTTATCTCCGCCTTTGTTGAGCCCCTCTCACAAAAGTTTTAATCGCCTATTCACTCCCCCTCTAGGCGGCATCTATATCCTTTCACCCACTATCGAGCATAAATACTCCCTCTTGGAGTCACTAACATCTACTTAGCCAAGATAGCTACTAGAAACGGAGAGCATGCAAGATCTCAAACAACACAAACATGATAGAATCAATAAGATAGAATCATTAACCAATCTGACATAGTAATCTCAATATCCATCGGATCCCTGCAAACACAACATGCATGATTACAAATAGATGATCTTGATCATGAACGGAACTCACAAGATCTAAACATGGTAGCACAAAGGAGGAGAAACAACCATCTAGCTACTACATGGACTCGTAGTTCAAGGTGGAACTACTCACGCATCATACCGGAGGCTGGCATGGTGATGAAGAAGGCCTCCGGGATGATCTCTCCCCTCCGGCAGGGTGCCGAAAAGAGCTTCAGATCCACCCCAATCTAGGGACGATGGTGGCGGCAACCACAAACTGTTTTGTGGAAGATTGATCGGGTACTTAGGGTTTAGGTATCGGGGGCTTCTTATAGGCGAAGAGGCAGGTCGAGGGGGTGCCCGAGGTGGCCGCAACCCCTAGGCGCGGGCCAGGCCTCGCCGCGCAACCAGTGGGTGTGGCCGCCTCGAGGCCCTCCTCCGTCTTGTCTTCTGGCTCCGTGTTCCCCACGGTAAAATATTGACTTTGGATTTTGTCCCGTCCAACTCCGAGTATATTCATTTTCTGCCTTTTCTGGAACCAAAAACAGAAGAAAACAAGAAACTGGTACTGTGGCATCTTGTTAATAGGTTAGTCCCATAAAACATATAAAAATACCTCAAAGTGTTGACAAAACAAAGCAAAGTAGATACTAAACACGCATGAAAAATCAAAAATTATAGATACGTTTGCGACGTATCAAGCATCCCCAAGCTTAACTCCTGCTCGTCCTCAAGTAGGTAAGTGATAAAAAGAATAATTTTTGAGGTGACATGCACCATCAAAATCAAGATCAAACCATTTGCAAGCATTGAAAGCTGGGATCAAAGAACTCTAAACATGAGCGTGAAAGATGAAGTTCGAACAATAAGACAAAGTAACTATGCATGCAACATGAAAGGATACAAACAAAGATTCATGAATAACAATGCATTGAAATACGTTTGTTTGTTTCACATATAGAAAACATAACATAGTGGCATTCAGCTTGTCCCTCATTGAGTAGCAAATAAATGCATAGAACACCTTCAAAGTTCATAAGAGTGACTAGACACAAATAGTTCATGAGCAAGTAATATCAACAATATGAATCAATCAATAAGTTTTGGGACAATGCACATAGAACTAAGAATGGCAACTATACTCTCTTAATTGGTTCCTAAGGATAGAAGGTGGAGACTCAATATAATGGTGGAAGAAAGGCCCTTCATAAAAGGGAAGCAGGGATTTCAAGTCTCATAAAGAGCTTCCAAAAATTATGGTATTTGTTAGCTTTCAGCTCTCATTTCCCCTATCATAAGCATCTTGAAGTGATTAAGATTAAAGTGAACAAACTATGGAGTATATGCTTAACAAAGTATAAGTTGGCAATCTCATGTCCCTTGAGTGCGAGGGACACTCCTCATGCTAATCAACTTTAGTCATCGGTAAGTTCTTATCGTAGTAAGTACATATGTATCATAGAGAACCGCCAATGGGGTACACCTTGCACATGATACATGAGCTATCCCATAATCAAAATGACAAGGCAAGCAGACAATGAGCATCTCAGCAATCTTCTTATTTACCATGGGAAAATGGTGCCTTTTTATCTCTTTCATCTTTTCAATATGTCTCTTTTTTATAAGAATAAAGCTTCATAGATTGCTCACTATGGTGATGCTGCAAGTTTCCACCATGATTAGGCATGGCTTAGGCTAGCAGCCCAGGCATTTCTCTAATACACATACATAACTCCATGGACTTACAATCTCCCCTTTTATTTCACACCGACGACATCCGCAAACAAAATAGCATGATATCAACTGGGTACAATGTTGAAATTGTTCCTCATGACATCATGGTTCTGCTAATTCCAACGTATAAGTGCAAGCATATACAACATAGATGACACAATGGTTCAAGTTTATTTAGGGGCAAGAAAAATAAAGTGTGCCATCAAGTTTGTGAGAGATTTAATCACTAAATTTTCACATAACAAGTTTAATTTGGAAGATAGATAAAACAAGAATATACTTGGAATGGTGTAACACACCATGCATAGGAATTTATAGTGGACACTTTGGAATAACTTGGTTTCTTGGGAGTTGGATGCATGAGTAGAGCTTACTCATATTGTTGGAGATATGCCCAAGAGGCAATAATAAAGTGGTTATTATCATATCTTCATGCTTATGATAAATGTTTACATACCATGCTATAATTGTATTAACCGGAAACATTAATACTTGTGTGATTTGTAAAACATAAAAGAGTCCCTAGTAAAGCCTTTTGTTAAACTAGCTTGTTGGTTAATATATGATCATGGTTTCCTGATCATGAACATAGAGTTGTTATTAACTATAGGGTAATATCATTAGGAGAATGATGTGATGGACATACTCCTATAGTTAAGCGTAGCATAAAGATCAAGTCATTTAATATAGTTCACTTGCTATAAGCTTTCTGATACATAGTAACCTAATTCCTTCGACCATGAGATCATGCTAATCACCATCACTAGAAGGATGCTTTGATGACATCAAACACCACACCATAACTGGGTGGCTATAAAGGTGGCATCGAGTGTTCAGAAAGTATGTGTTGAGGCACATGGATCAAGATTGGGATTTGTCCATCCATATGACGGATATATATACTTTGGGCCCTCTCGGTGGAATTTCATCCAATTAGCTTGAAAGCATGTGACTGGCTCACAAGGGATCACATATCACGGGAACGAGAAAAGAGTACTTATTGGTAAGGAGGTTGAACTAGGTATGCGGAGATACCGACGATCAAACCTCGGATAAGTAAAGTATCGTGAGACAAAGGTAAATTGGTATCGTATGTAAATGGTTTGTTCGATCACGAAGTAATCGTAGAAATATGTTGGATCCATATGAATTTCCAGATTCCTCTATTGGTTATTGACCGGAGAAGAGTCTCGATCATGTTTGCATAATTCACGAACCGTAGGGAGACACACTTAAGGATTCGATGTTGTTTAGTAGATATGGAATGTGAGTAAAGAGACCGAATGTTGTTTGGAGTCTCAGATGGGATCCGGGATATCACAAGGAGATCCGGAATGCTCCGGAGAATAAGAATCATATAAGGAAATTTCAATTTCGGAGTTCGGGAATGATTCCAGTGTTTTCACCGCAATGTTCTAGAAGGGTCTAGAAGGTTCACCGATTCGGAAGGGGAAGGGTACATGGATGTGTCATGACAAAGTGTAATGGTTGCATCATGTCCTAGGTCACTTGGCTGGACACTTGGAAGATAGAAATCAAACTCTAATTTGAAAGTCAAAAAGGCAGTTTGAAAAAGTCAAATCCCAACATGGTTTCCGAGTGAGGGAGGGTTTCTGAGTTAGGTAGGGTTTCCACCTGGGTTGGTAACACCCGTGGATGCCCCCACCTATATAAGGAGGGGTAGGGGCGCACCCCAAGGTATCCCCATTGCCCTAGGCGCCCAAGAAACCCTAGGCTGGCCGCTGCCCCCTCTCTAGTTGCGACCAATCTAGATCTCCTCTAAACCGCTACCGACTAGCTAAACTCTAGTTGCTAGCTACATCTAAACCTCGGCCCTCTAAATTCTAGATCGCCGGGGCTCCCTCTACTCCACCATACTCGCTCCGGCTTAGGCGAAGCCCTGCGGGATCTCCCCTCTACTTCCGACACCACGCCGTTGTGCTGCCGAAATCGCGAGGAGAGAGCTACAACCTCCGATGCCTGCTAGAACAAGGGAGAGGAAGGTCTTCATCGAGTACCGTATGTGTGACCGACTGAGGGAGCGCTGTCGGAACACGGCGTCGGAAGGATCGTCTACGCGATCTTGAGATCGGCAAGTGAACGACTACATCATCCACGAGAATTTGCTCTCGTTAACCGCTTTGGATCTTCGAGGGTTAGTACTCTATCAATTTGTTGCATCGATCTAGTAGATAGATCTTGGCTTTATCATATATTAGATCTTGATTGTGTGTTCATGCGGTAGAATTTTTTTGTTTTCCATGCTACGAACCCCTACAGTGGTATCAGAGTAGTGTCTATATGTAGATCTGTTGCACGAGTAGAACACAATGGTCATTGTGGGCGGTGGTGCTTTTATTATCAATTGCTTCTTGTGTACTTTTCATCTTGCGGTATGGTGAGATGAAGTGGCCCAGGCTAACCTTACATGAAATCGTTCATGAGACTTGCTCCACGCTCGACATGCAACTTGTATTGCATAAGTGGCTTTGCGGGTGTCTGTCTCTCCCATCATAGTAAAGATTCAATTTACAACGGGCACTTGATAGTTCAAGCATAAACGTTGTGATTCTTGTTCGTAAGTTAGAACGACACTTATTGAAAGCCCCAAACCACGTAAAACATGCAAAGAAAATTAGAGGCATCTAACTTTGTTTTGTAGGGGTGTGCTGTGATGTGATATCGCCATGATTGTGATTATATATGATGTATGCAATGTTCCTTATTGTAAGTCGGCAACCGGCAGGAGCCATATGGTTGTCTTTTAATTTCGTCTAGACCTGTGTGTCTATTATTCAAAGTAGTTGTAATAGTTGATGCCGGTGGACGATAACCATGGAGCGGCACCATTGACCTAGACGCCACGCCGGTGATGATGGAGATCATGTTCGTGCTTGAAGATGGAGATCAGAAGCACAAGAAGAAAGGCCATATCATATCACATATTTTGAATTGCATGTGATGTTAATCCTTTCATGCATCTTGTATTGCTTAGTTCGCGAAGGTAGCGTTATAATATGATCCCTCTAAAAAAGGGTGAATATTTTATAGAGTGTTCTTCCTTAGTAGGCACCGTTGCCAAAGCTCGTTGTTTCGAAGCACCACGTGATGATCGGGTGTGTTAGATTCTACGAGTGTATACAATGGGAGCAAGCCGGATTTGCTCATGTGGAAGATAAGGTTTGATCTTGATGAGCCTAGCATGTACAGACATGGTATCGGAACACGGAATACCGAAAGGTAAAGCAAGAGTCATATAGATGATATGATGAACATGATGATTGTTCGCCTTTGAAACTATATCATGTCACGTGATGATCGGACTTGGTGTGGTGAATTTGGTTCGTGTGATCACTAAAACAATGTGAGGGATATTGTTTTGAGTGGGAGTTCAATATCAATATGATTAAAAGTTGAACACTATTTATCATAAATTAAATCAAAGTAAATTTGCATTGTTGTTGTAGTCATTGGCATCCGTTTACCACCTTGCGCTTAGTTATAACTGAGATAATAGAACTATAGAATTCTGGTTAGTTACTTTACAAACTGGTATCGTATTGTTTTCAAGTGTTAATCTAAAGTTTAAAAATCCTATTGCAAACTTTCAGTAAGTTCCGGTTACTCCGTGAAGTTTAATAATTGGTATTAAATGAAGAGTGATAATTCTAGTGTTAGTATATAAGTATCATGTTTGTCTCCATGATTCTTGATATTCAAAAGATTGTTTTAATATCAAGGTTATCTAGGATCTGAAAGAGTTGTTTTAGAAACCATGATGTGTGGAAGATATTGCGATATCTAAAATGATGTTTTGGCTGCAACATGAGAGAGTATAATATGGCAAAGTTTATGTTCTCATATTTGATGAGAATTTGAAAAAGGTTGGAGACGCTTGTCGTCATAATCCTCCAAAAGGTTTTGGAGAGCAACATTATATTCATGATTCATCGTTATAAGCTAAAAGTAGCTTGATCATGAATAGTTCCATGATACGGGTGAATATTTGATAAAATGTTTACTACACTAAAAGATTACTAAAGAATGGAATTTGAAAGAACACCAAGTATTTGATGATGGTGATCTACTTCAATGTGCAAGTCCAAAGACAATGGTATTTAACTATACATGATTTGGACTATGTGTCATGTGTATGGCTCCACTATTGATGTTGATAGATTCTTTCGAACAGAAAAGGAAATACTGAAAGAGAATCTCAAAAATATATGGCAGAAAAGAAAAGACTAGAATTGTTCAGCTTAGGTATATAGAGGATATACATGTTATGGCTATATTATTTTGTTATTAAACAATGTGGTTCTTAAGTATTGGATACTGAATTTGTTGGTGTGAATCGTCATACGAAACAACACAATTCATGAACTACAATGGCCTAAGTAACTAGCAAAAGAATATGTGATGATGTTCATCGAGAACAAATAAAGGGTTGTTGTGTTGCTCGTTAACATCAAAGCTTGCCTTCAAGATTTGTTTTATCAGGTATTATGAGAACAAAAGGGTTGTTCAAATAATTGCCATAATCCATAAAAGATGGATGATTTACAAATCTCGTTGGTTGAATCACATCCATAAAAATATTGCTAAAAATATCGAAAGACAATTGATAAGAAAGATCACTTAGGAAGTGACATCGCCATTTAAATTATATTGGAAAGAAAACATGAAGAAACTCCATGTGGATGGAATTTTGGAGTCTTTTGATTTTTGATCAAATGACGCTTGTGAAATTTTCCTAGAGGTAATTAAAACTCCGCTCATAGGCCAAAGGGAACAGATGACTAGCTTATTGGAACTTGTACATATTGTTGTATGAAGTCCATTATGTGTAGTCAAGAGCGATAGATTTCAACTTTATATGCTTTCTCCGAAAATTTGAGTGAATATATGAATATTTACTTAATAATGATGAAGTGTGAAACATTTGAAAAGTTTAAAGACTTTCAAGATGAAGTGCAAAATCAATGTAACAAGAAAATAAAGAATTTATGATAAGATCATAAAGGAAGATATTTGAGTTATAAAGTTCAGCATAACACCTAAGATTTGAGGAATCGTTCCATGGATTTGCGTTTCCTGAAACATCATATGAGTATGGAATAATCGAGATATGTAATGAAACCTTGTTTGACATGGTAAGATCAAAGGTGTAATTGATAAAACTGCCATTATATTTTAAAGATTAAAGCTTTAGAGACTACTTTTTTCAACTGAAAAGAGCTCCATCATAATCCGTTGAAATGGCACCATATAAAGTTATGGTTTGGGATAAAACCCAAGTTTTACTTTCTTAAAACATTGGTATGCTATGCATAAGAAAGATGTTTGCAACCAAAATCGGATGAACATATCTTTGTATGTTATTTTAAATAATCGTTGAGTACCTCCATAACACCAAAGACAAAAATGTTTGTCGCTTAGAACGTCAAGTTTCTTTGAGAAGGGAATTTTCCGTGAAAAGTTAAGTGGGGGGACAATAGAACTTTGATAAGGTTAAAATAACCTTAGCTATATGTGCAAAGTTGCGCAGTGTTGAAAAGTGTTCCGAAGACAACAACAATGCTCATGGCTCACGTGCCTCAAAGGTTGTGGTCACGGAGGTCTAAGTTCCTATTGAAACAAGTAGGTCGGGTAACCAATCAAATACCAAGATTTGCGATTTAAATCATTATTTGACAATAATGATTCGACTACATGGAAAGAAGCGATGATGGGCCCTGACTCCGTCAAATGGTTTGAAGCCATAAAATCCGTGATAGTTCCATATACGAGAGATCAAGCTTTGAACTTGAAAGAACCTCTGAAAAGGTGCAAGACCTTACAGTCGTATTTGGATCTATAAAGAAATAGACATGGATGTTTCATATCTATGAAATTATCGACATGTCGGGAAAGAGTTCACGACAATGTTCAAAGAGTTGACTATGACAAGATCTGATCTTTCATTAAGCGATATTTAGTCTAGACGGATTAATATAGCAACCACTACATATAATTTTGTTATGTGGTAGTTGAATAAACAAAACAAGTTCTTCTAATAGAATGGTTACCTAGGACGTGTGCATGACACAGTACAAAGGGTTTTGTTAATTCAAAGGATGCTAAAAGCATATGCAAACTTCAATGGTTGAAGTAAGTATCGCGAAGTTGGAATCTTCACTATGATGAAACTGTTAAAAGAGTTTAATTTCATCGGAGACGATGAAGATGCTTGCATTTGCAAGAAATTAAGTGGGAGCGCTAAGACATGTTTCTAATACATTATGTGGAAGACATATTGTTAGTTGGAAATGATGTATCTTTTTATTGACACGGGTTAAGAATTTCATCTCGATGAAAGGCTTAGGCAGAACCCGAATATTTGGCATCAATGCATATATGGATAAATTGAGACGCTAATATGGTTGTGCCATAAGTACATAGATGAGATATTGAATGAGTTCAATATAGAAACTACAAGAAAGGTTCTTGTTGCACAAGAAGGATTGAATAAAGATTCAAGTATTTTTGATACTTGATATAAAAAATCACAAAGAGTACTTTATCAATCATGCTGTGATGTGTACAAATCCAGATATGTCCTATGCTCTAAATTTTATGAGCGTATACCAGAATTATTCATAAGATGATTATTGGACGATAGTAAATATATTCTTATGATCTTTTAGAAGAACTAAGAATATATTATTTTATAGAAGTGACAAATAGATGGTTAGTTCATTGTAAAAGTATTACATTGATACTAGTTTTGTCACAAAGTACAAATTAAGTTTATCTCTATATAAACTAAGGGTGGCACAATATGATGGAAAGTAAGTTCCATAATGGATTTGGATGAGTTCCAAAGTTAAGACATTGTGACGGATACTAGAACAAAAGACTAAGTATATGGCTGCTATATTAGCAGCAAAAGAGGGCATTTGTGTCAAGTAGTTTGTTATCAAACTAGGTGTGGTTCACAGTGGGATAGTACTATGAAGATATATTGTACGACAATATTATAAACATGTTTTAACCCCAAGGTACTAAAGGTCTCACCAAAGGACCAAATTTATACAAAGCCATCTCATTAGATAATGAGTGATGCGTAGAGACGCAAAGACATGCAATTACACACAGACATGAAAGTATCGGATCCGAAGATCAATTGACCACTAGCAATCGTGTAAATACAACACCGGAAAGCCATAGGTGTTGAATGCACAAAGGTTTGAAACTAGATAATTGACTCTAGTGCAAGTGGGAGACTATTGGAGATATGCCCAAGAGGCAATAATAAAGTGGTTATTATCATATCTTCATGCTTATGATAAATGTTTACATACCATGCTATAATTGTATAAACGGAAACATTAATACTTGTGTGATTTGTAAACATAAAAGATCCCCTAGTAAAGCCTCTTGTTAAACTAGCTTGTTGGTTAATATATGATCATGGTTTCCTGATCATGAACATAGAGATGTTATTAACAATAGGGTCATATCATTAGGAGAATTATGTGATGGACATACTCCTATAGTTAAGCATAGCATAAAGATCAAGTCATTTATTATAGTTCACTTGCTATAAGATTTCTGATACATAGTAACCTAATTCCTTCGACCATGAGATCATGCTAATCACCATCACTGGAAGGATGCTTTGATGACATCAAACACCACACCATAACTGGGTGGCTATAAAGGTGGCATTGAGTGTTCGGAAAGTATGTGTTGAGGCACATGGATCAAGATTGGGATTTGTCCATCCATATGACGGATATATATACTTTGGGCCCTCTCGGTGGAATGTCATCCAATTAGCTTACAAGCATGTGCCTGGCTCACAAGGTATCACATATCACGGGAACGAGAAAAGAGTACTTATTGGTAACGAGGTTGAACTAGGTATGCAGAGATACCGACGATCAAACCTCGGATAAGTAAAGTATCATGAGACAAAGGGAAATTGGTATCATACGTAAATGGTTCATTCGATCACGAAGTAATCATAGAAATATGTGGGAGCCATATGAATTTCCAGATTCCTCTATTGTTTATTGATCAGAGAAGAGTCTCGATCATGTCTGCATAATTCACGAACCGTAGGGAGACACACTTAAGGATTCGATGTCATTTAGTATATATGGAATGTGAGTAAAGAGACCGAATGTTGTTCGGAGTCTCGGATGGGATCCGGGATATCACGAGGAGATCCGGAATGGTCCAGAGAATAAGATTCATATAAGGAAAGTCCAATTTCAGAGTTCGGGAATGATTCCGGTGTTTTCACCGGAATGTTCTAGAAGGGTCTAGAAGGTTCACCAATCCGGAAGGGGAAGGGTACATGGATGTGTCATGACAAAGTGTAATGGTTGCATCATGTCCTAGGTAACTTGGCTAGATACTTGGAAGAGAGAAATCAAACTCTAATTTGAAAGTCAAAAAGGCAGTTTGAAAAGGTCAAATCCTAACATGGTTTTCGAGTTTGGGAGGGTTTCTGAGTTAGGGAGGGTTTCCACCTGGGTTGGGAACACCCTTGGATGCCACCACCTATATAAGGAGGGGTAGGGGCGCACCCCAAGGTATCCCCCTTGCCCTAGGTGCCCAAGAAACCCTAGGTTGGCCGCCGCCCCCCTCTCTAGTTGCGACCAATCTAGATCTCCTCTAAACTGCTACCGACTAGCTAAACTCTAGTTGCTAGCTGCCTACAAACCTCGGCCCTCTAAACCCTAGATAGCCGGGGCTCCATCTACTCCACCATACTCGCTCCGGCTTAGGTGAAGACCTGCAGGATCTCCCCTCTACTTCCGACACCACGCCATCGTGCTGCCGGAATCGCGAGAAGAGAGCTACAACCTCCGCTTCCTGCTGGAACAAGGGAGAGGAAGGTCTTCATCGAGTACCGTATATGTGACCGACTGTAGGAGCGCTGCCGGAACACAGCGCCAGAAGGATCGTCTACGCGATCTTGAGATCGGCAAGTGAACGACTACATCACCCACGAGAATCTGCTCTCGTTAACCGCTTTGGATCTTCGAGGGTTAGTACTCTATCAACTTGTTGCACCGATCTAGTAGATAGATCTTGGCTTGATCATAGATTAGATCTTGATTGTGTGTTCATGTGGTAGAATTTTTTGGTTTCCATGCTACGAACCCCTACACATACAAGTGGAGGCTAGCAAAAGATTGGGAGCGACCAACTAAGAGAGCAATAATGGCCATAATCATGTAGCGCGACAAAACGTTACTAATCAAAGCATAGAGTGGTACCGCAAGTCAAAAAATAAATGATCATAGAGGCTAAGGTGACTGGTTCATAGGCATAACATGGTGTGAGCATGTGCCAAGTCAACCCAAACAAAGCATCAAAGGAGAATACCACAATATTATGCTTTTGTATGCTAAAACAACGCATGATTTTTCCAAGGCACATTAAGCAATCCTAATTGTTTGGAACAATTCATGCTACAGCAATAATCACTAATCATAAGGTCAAAACAACATCTAGCATGACATGATAGAGTCTAAGTCACAGTCAAAGCAAGCTCCTCTTGTACTACTAAAGCAAGAACTTCCTACTCCTTTCCAACACCAGTCAACTTATTTGAAGCAAGACAACGAGAATGTGGGTCTAACTATTTTATTCAAGCAAACTAAGCAAACAAAAACGAAAACTAAGACGCTCTAAGAACAACACAACAGTGCATGAAAAAATAAAAACGAAGTGTCTAGAAAGACCTGGGATTTTTATTGATGAAGAAGGGGATGCCTTGGGCATCCACAAGCTTTGACGCTTGTACCTCTTGAATATTTCTTGGGGTGAGACAGGGTGGTATCCCCAAGCTTTAGCTTTTGTCCATTCTTCATATCATTACATCATTCTTTCTCTACACCTGAAAATTTTCCTTCACACAAAACTTCACACAATCTTCATTAGCAACATTAGTACATTCAAAAGATAATAGACCTTTGGGGTTTAGTTTTAAAACATTAAAACTTTCACTAAATACAGAAGCTACTGCAGCAATTCCCTCAAAAAGCTCAATTTCCTAAAAAGAACCCAAAAAGGAATCAATAAGAAGCAAATGCAAATAATGGCAGAAATCTGTCAAAACAGACCAGCAGGTAGAAAACGATTTTTTCGAAGACCTTCTTTTGCTGAAATAAAAAAGTGTTGAACTAACGAAAGTTAGCTAACAACCTGGGAGATTTATTCAGAAAATTACATCTCAATACGACTTATAGAGATTTTACACGAATATTTACAATGGAGCACAAAAATCTGTTTTGGGACAGCAACTCCCCAAATCTTACTTCCCTCTCATTAGAGGTTATTTTGGCACAAAAATCAAACAAAAAGGATAAGGAGAGGTCATTACAGAAGTAATAACTTCCAAGACTCAAGAAAACTATTGGGTTATCTCCCAAGAAGTACTTTGCTTTAACGCCTTTAAGCCAGGCATGATAGTTTGAGAAGATGCTCACATAAGAAATATGAATTGAAGTAAAAGAGAGCATCAAGAAGCAAATTCAAAACACATTTAAGTCTAACCCACTTCCTATGCATAGAAGTATTGTAAGAAAATAAATCAAAGAAGCACATAGTAACAAGAATGGGTAGATAAAATAAGAGCAACTTCAAAACCTTCAGCACATAGAGAGGTGTTTCGGTACCATGAAAACTTCTACAAACATAATTTTTAGATAAAACTCAACAATATAACTATCACATAATGCATGATTTTCATGATCTACAAACACATAATTTCTATCAAGATCAAAAATAGTGGGATTAAAACCTTCAAACCCACTTTAAACAATTTTATAACAAGGTGACTGGTCATTCAATATAGGACCATCATATAGAGCTTTATCATAAACATTTTCTAAGCAAAACTCTTTAGTACCATGAATTTTGAAGTCAGGCACAAATAAAGGATTATCATAGATAACAGGAGAATAATTATTATCACAAGTTTTACCCATAGTAGATATTTCAAAAGGATCCACAGGAACATAACATTCATCCTCCTTTGGTAAGCATGGGGGACAATCAAATAATGTAAGGGATAAAGAGTTACTCTCATTTGAAGTTAGGCATGGGTATCTAATCCATTCTTCCTCCTTTTGTTCATCACTCTCCTCCTCTTTTTTATCTAATGAGCTTCCAGTTTCAACAATTTCTTCTTCCATAGGCTCCTGCAAGGCATTAATCTCTTCCGTTTGTGGAAAGCATCTATTAAAATATTCAAGAATATAGACATTTTCTTCCTTGTAATTATTAAAGCAAAATTTAAGTATATCATAAACCTCATATTCATAAGGTGAATCATCAATATTTTCAAGCAAACTAGCAAGTTCGAATGCACCCTTGCAAGCAATAAATTCTTCAATTTGTTCCACATCATAAAAGTCATAATTTCCCTTAACATAAGATATGGTAACATTATCATTATACTCACATTGAAAGGGTGGTGTTTATACCTCCTACATCAACAAGCTTTATCAAGGCAATAAGTAACATTATAAGTAGATCACACATCTCTAGCAATAATATTCAATTTATCAATTTGTTCCCATAAGTGTTTCCCTTTTTGTGACAAGCGATGTTCCTTATAATAATATTTTTGTTATTTTGTGAACCCACCTTGCCAATAAGAACTATTTTCAAAGAAACCATCCATTTGTAGAAAGCATGACAAAGCAAGACAATAACAAACCAACAACTATAGTAGGAACTAATTTTTTGTGTTTTTATAAGAAAAACAAACCAAACAAAACTAAGTTTTTGTGATTTTTGATAAAAAGAGGAAAACAAAACAAAGGAAAAGAAACTAAGCAAAACAAAAACAAAGTAAAGAGAAAGGTTGTGAAGGACTCCCCTTGTGAAGCCGTCCTTAGCCTCCCCGAAAACAGCGCCAGAAAACAACTTGATGCAGCTCAGATCACTGTAGAGCTTCATTGGGTGATGTCTACGCACTTCTATTCTTGTAGATAGTTGTTGGACCTCCAAGTGCAGAGGTTTGTAGAACAGTAGAAAGTTTCCCTTAAGTGGATTACCCAAGGTTTATCGAACTCAGGGAGGAAGTGGTCAAAGGTATTCCCTCTCAAGCAATCCTGCAATCAAGATACAAGAAGTCTCTTGTGTCCCCAACACACCCAATACACTTGTCAGGTGTATAGGTGCACTAGTTCGGCGAAGAGATATTGAAATACAAGTGGTAACGATGCTAGACAAGAGCTTGACGGTGAGGTAAAGACTAAAGGCAAAAAGAAGGAAGTAAGCAAACATGCAATAGATCTAGTAGCAAATGGTGTTTCAATGCTTAGAAACAAGGCCTAGGGATCATACTTTCACTAGTGAACACTCTCTCATATAAATATCCTCTCTTCATGATACTACTCTTAACTACTCTCCGGTTGGACACTCTAATCCAAGGTAGGGCTATAACATCACACCACAAAGTCCGTCTTCCCCAATCTAGATAACCCCACACTGTCACCTTGAGCGCTAGATGGTTCCAACAAACACCACAATTTCATAGAGACATCCAACTCCAAATATAACTCATAACAAATATTCAATATAGCCAAAGTTCCACACACAGTATGCACGCTGTCACTTTCACACACGTGGGGAAAAGCATAGATCTACTAAAGCACAAAGAGTATTTATGTAGACTCAAGCCTAAGTGCCACCATGGCGTGCACGCTGTCACTTGCACACACATGGGGAGAGCAGAGATCTAATGAAGCACTTGAGTAGCAAGGTAGATCTACTTGATTACAAAGCTCATGACCACAAGATCATGCATAGAGAGAGATATGAACACATAGCTACCGGTAGAGCCCTTAGCCCTGAGGAAGAACTACTCCCTCCTCATCATGGGAATCAACAACGGTGATGGAGATGGTGGTGGAGATCGATGGAGATGGATCCGGGGGCACTTATCCGTCCCGGCAGGGTGCCAGAGCAGAGACTTTCTGTCCCCCAAATCTCCCCTTCGGTGGTGGCGGCGCTACGGAGGTTTTCGTGGATTTCTGATGGATTATCTAGGGTTTTCTCATCGGGGGGCTCTTATAGGCGCAGGAATCAAGGTCGGTGGGGGTCCAGGAGGCCCACACCCCCTGTGGGCGCCCCTAGGGCTTTCCTGTGCCTAGGGGGCGCAGCCACCCTGTGCCCCCCGGCTCTGCTTCGTGGTTCCGTGTTGCTCCGGAAAAAATAATGACTTTGGCTTTTGTCTCGTCCAATTCCGAGAATATTGATTTTCTGCCTTTCTGGAACCAAAAATAGAAGAAAACAGGCAACTGGAACTGTGGCAACTTGTTAATAGGATAGTTCCAGAAAATATATAAAAACACCTCAAAGTGTAGACAAAGGAAAGCAAAGTAGATACAAAACAAGCATGGAGAATAAAAAATTATAGATACGTTTTCGACGTATCAAGCATCCCCAAGCTTAACTCCTGCTCGTCCTCGAGTAGGTAAGTGATAAAATAATAATTTTTGAGGTGACATGCACCATAAAAACCAAGATCAAACCATTTGCAAGCATTGAAAGCTGGGATCAAAGAACTCTAAACATGTGCATGAAAGATGGAGTTCTAACAATAGGACATAGTAACTATGCATGCAACATGAAAGGCCACAAACAAAGATCATGAATAACATGCATTGAAAAACGTTTGTTTGTTTCACATATAGAAAACATAGCATAGTGGCATTCATCTTGTCCCTCATAGAGTAGCAAGTAGATGCATAGAACACCTTCAAAGTTCACAAGGGTGACTAGAAACAAATAGCACAAGAACAAGTAATATCACAATATGCATCAATTAATAAGCTTTGGAACACTGCACAAAGAATGACAACTATGCTCTCTTAATGGTGCCTAAAGGTAGAGCAACATAAAGGTGGAATAAAATCCTTTTGTAAAGGAAGCAGGGATTTCAAGTTTCAAAAAGAGCTTCCATAAATTATGGTACTTGTTAGCTTTCATCCCTCATTGCCCCTATCATAAGCATCTTGAAGTGGTTAAGGTTAAAGTGGCAAAGGTGGAGTATATGCTTGACGAAGTATAAGTTGGCAATCTCAAGTCCCTTAAATATGAGGGCCACACCTCATGCATACTCAACTTTGGGTCCATGTAAGTTCTTTTCATTGTAAGTATTTGCATATCATTGAGAACCTCCAATGGGGTACCCCTTGCACATGGTACATGAGCTTTCCCATAACCAAAATGACAAGGCAAACAGACAATGAGCATCTCAGCAATCTTTTTATTTACCATATGCATAGCTTTTTTATTGAGGATGCTTCATAGATAGCTCATTATGGTGATGCTGCAAGTTTCCACCATGATTAGGCATGGCTTAGGCTAGCGGCCCAGGCGTTTCTCTAACACAGGATACAAACTCCATGTACTTACAAGTTCCCTCTTTATTTCACACCGGTGACATCCATAGACAAAAGAGCATGATATCAATTGAGTACAAAGTACAAGTGCAATGTTGCAAACGTTCCCCGTGACAGCACGGTTCTGCTAATTCCAACTTATAAGTGCAAGCATATACAACAAAGTTGTCACAATGGTTCAATTTTATTAGGGGCAAAGAATATAAAGTGTGCCATCAAGTTCGTGAGGGCTTTAATCACTAAGTTTTCACATAACAAAATAGTTTTTAATTGGAAGATAATTGAAAACAAGAATATACTTGGAATGGTGTAACACACCATGCATATGAGTTTATAGTGGACACTTTGGAATAACTTGGTTTCTTGGGAGTTGGAAGCATGAGTAGAACTTACTAATACAAGTGGAGGCCAGCAAAAGACTGGGAGCAACCAACTAAGAGAGCATAATGGCCATAATCATGTAGAGCAACAAAGCATTACTAATCAAAGCATAGAGTGGTACTACAAGTCAAGGACTAAATGATCATAGAGGCTAATGGTGACTTGTCAAAGTCATAACATGGTGTGACCATGTGCCAAGTCAACCCAAGCAAAGCATCAAAGGAGAATACTACAATACTATGCTTTTGCATGCTGAAACAACGCATAATTTCTTCAAGGCACACTAAGCAATCCCAATTGTTTGGAACAAGACATGCTACAACAATAATCACTAAGCTAATGCCAAAATAACACCTAGCATGTCATGTTGAAGTCTAAGTCACAGTCAATGCAAGCTCCTCTTGCACTTCAAGCAAGAACTTACTACTCCTTTACAACACCAAGCAACTTATTTGAAACAACTCACAAATATAATAATAAATAAAGACCAGTGAGCTTGTCTCACAAATCCACAAAGAAGAACTAAAAAGTTCTAAGCTAAAAGCACAAGAAAACTAAGGCTGAACGCAGTGCTAGCAAAAGTGAACACTCACAAAACAATAAGAGTGAAAACTAGAGTGTTCTAGGCAATGGAAACAGAGTGTGTCTCTCTCCAAAAGAAGTGTGGTTGAACCAACCAACTTACTCAAGCAAAATAAGCAAACGAAAACCAAAACCAAAAACTAAGACGCTCCAAGAACAACACAACAATGCATGAAACAATAAAAACGAAGTGTCTAGAAAGACCTAAGATTTTTATTGATGAAGAAGGGGATGCCTTGGGCATCCACAAGATTTTGTTGCTTGTACCTCTTGAATATTTCTTGGGGTGAGATGGGGTGGCATCCCCAAGCTTGAGCTTTTATCCATTCTTCATCTCATTACATCATTCTCTCTCTACACCTAAATTTTTTCCTTCATATAAAATTTCACACAATCTTCATTAGCAACATTAGTGTATTCAAAAGATATTAGACATCTGGCAAAGCTTTGAAATAGCAAGGGTTTTCACTAAAAACACAAGCTACTGTAGTATCTCCTTCAAAAAGCTCAATTCCCCAAAAGAGAACTCAAAAAGGAATCAATAAGCAACTGCAAATAATGGCAGAAATCTGTCAAAACAGACCAGCAGGTGGAAACCGATTTTTTGGAACATCTTCTGTTGCTCAAATCAAAAATTTTTGAACTAAAAAAAGTTAGATAACATACTGGGGATTTTTTCGTCAATTTTGAGCTCAACCCGACTTACAGAGACTCCTCACGAATTTTTATGGTGGAGGACAAAAATATGTTTCGGGACAGCAACTCCCCAAATCTTACTTCCCTCTCATTAGAGGTCATTCTTGGCACAAAAAGCAAACAAAAAGGATAAGGAGAGGTCATTACAGAAGTAATAACTTCTAAGACTCAAGAAAACTCTTGGGATATCTCCCAACAAGTACTTTTCTTTAATGCCTTTAAGTTAGGCTTGATATTTTGAAAATATGCTCACATAAGAAATATGAAATGAAGTAAAAGAGAGCATGCAGAAGCAAATTCAAAACACATTTTAGTCTAACCCGCTTCCTATGCATAGGAATCTTGTAAAGAAACAATTAATTAAAGCACAAAGAAACAAGCATAGGAAAGCAAATCAAGTGCAACTTCAAAACTTTCAACATAAAGAGGGAAAACTTAATATTGTTCAGATACATAAGACCATGTTTCCCTCTCTCATAATAACTTTCAGTAGAAACATGAATAAAATTAACAATGTAACTATCACATAAGACATTTTTATCATGAGCCACATGCATATAATAATTATTACTCTCCACATAAGAATAGTCATTCTTATTAATTGTAGTGGGAGCAAATTCAACAAAATAGCTATCACTATTATTCTCATCACCATAATCATCAAATATAGGAGGCATATTGTAATCAGAATAATTTTTCTCCTCAATAGTAGGTGGACTGTAAATATCATATTCATCATTGTAATCATCATATATTGGAGGTTTGGTATCATCATAAGCAATAGAATAGCTATCTTCCAAAGCTGGGGGACTAAAAAGATAATTTTCATCAAAACTAGCCTCCCCAAGCTTAGACGTTTCCATAGCATTAGTAACAATGCTGTTCAAAAAATTCATACTAATAACATTGTTATTAGCATGCAAATAAAGTTCTATAGGTTTTTTAATTTTCTCTTCAAACACTTCATGTCCTAACTCAAGATAAACACTATAGAGCTCTCTAATTTTGTTGTTGTTTTCCATTAAGCCTAATTAGTGAAAACAAGAAACAAAAAGACAAAATTGCAGAATCTAAAGGAAATAACTTCGAGCACTCACACCGGAGGATGTGAGTACCTTTTACCTTACCTCCCCGGCAACGGCGCCAGAAAAGAGCTTTCTGGCATGGAGGAAAGGTAAAAGCCCAAAACCTCCCCGGCAACGGCGCCAAGAAAAGAGCTTGATGTCTACGCACTTCTATTATTGTAGATAGTTGTTGGGCCTCCAAGTGTAGACGTTTGTAGAACAGCAGCAAGTTTCCCTTAAGTGGATTGCCCAAGGTTTATCGAACTCAGGGAGGAAGTGATCAAAGGTATTCCCTCTCAAGTAATCCTGCAATCAAGATACAACAAGTCTCTTGTGTCCCCAACGCACCCAATACACTTGTCAGGTGTATAGGTGCACTAGTTCGGCGAAGAGATAGTGAAATACAAGTGGTAACGGTGCCAGAAAAGAGCTTGATGGTGAGGCAAAGACTAAAGGCAACAAGGAAGCAAGCAAACATGCAATAGATCTAGTAGCAAATGGTGTTTCAATGCTTAGAAACAAGGCCTAGGGATCATACTTTCACTAGTGAACACTCTCTCATATAAATATCCTCTCTTCATCATACTACTCTTAACTACTCTCCGGTTGGACACTCTAATCCAAGGTAGGGCTATAACAACACACCTCAAAGTTCGCCTTCCCCAATCTAGATAACCCCACACTATCACCTTGAGCGCTAGATGGTTCCAACAAACACCACAATTTCATAGAGACATCCAACTCAAAATATAACAAATATTCAATCTACCCAAAGTTCCACACACGGTATGCACGCTGTCAATTTCACACACGTGGGGAAATCATAGATCTATTAAAGCACAAAGAGTATTTATGTAGACTCAAGCCTAAGTGCCACCATGGCGTGCACGCTGTCACTTACACACACATGGGGAGAGCAGAGATCTAATGAAGCACTTGAGTAGCAAGGTAGATCTACTTGATTACAAAGCTCATGACCACAAGATCATGCATAGAGAGAGATGAACACATAGATACTGGTAGAGCCCTTAGCCCTAAGGAAGAACTACTCCCTCCTCATCATGGGAATCAGCAACGGTGATGGAGATGGTGGTGGAGATCGATGGATATGGCTCCGGGGGCACTTCCCCATCCCGGCAGGGTGCCGGAACAGAGACTTTCTGTCCCTTGAATCTCCCCTTCGGTGGTGGTGGCGCTACGGAGGTTTTCGTGGATTTCTGATGGATTATCTAGGGTTTTCTCATCGGGGGCTCTTATAGGCGCATGAATCAAGGTCGTTGGGGGTCCAGGGGGTCCACACCCCCTGTGGGCGCCTCTAGGGCTTGCCCGCACCTAGGGGGGTGCGGCCACCCTGTGGCCCCCCTCCGGATCTGTTTCGTGGTTCTGTGTTGCTCCGGGAAAAATAATGACTTTGGCTTTTGTCCCGTCCAATTCCGAGAATATTGATTTTATACCTTTCTGGAACCAAAACCAGAAGAAAACAGGCAACTGGCACTGTAGAAACTTGTAATATGTTAGCTCCAGAAAAGATACAAAACAAGCATGGAGCATCAAAAATTATAGATACGTTTCCGACGTATCATTGGGAAACCCCAAGAGGAAGGTATGATGAGCACAACTGCAAGTTTTCCCTCAGAAAGAAATCAAGGTTATCGAACCAGTAGGAGGAAGGAAACGACCCAAAGGTTTTTCTAGCAACATGGAAACCTTCACAACACAAACTCAAGACTTTGCCCAAACAAACAGTGAGGTTGTCAATCTCACCGGTTTGCTGAAAATAAAGGATTAACTATATAGTGCGGAAGGTAATGGTGGTTTGCAGAAAGTAATAGGAATAATGGAAGATGTATCAATGGTAAAGATTGGACTGGGGTCCATAGTTCACTAGAAGTGTTCTCCTTAAGATAAACAACATAACATACTGGGTAAACAAATTACAGCGGGGCAATTGACAGGACAGAGAAAGGCAAAACAATGCAATACTATACATTCATGATCCTATGGGATTTGATTGGGCATTACAACAATATACATAGATCGCCATCCAACTGCATCTATGAATACTAATCCACCTTCAGGTTGTCATCCGAACCCGCTCCATTATTAAGTTGCAAGCAACGGATAACTGCTTTAAGCAAAGTGTGTAAGGTAAACAATCCACTTGTTCCATGAACAAGAGATTGTTGTTTTCTCCCTAGTAGCAACAACAAATCTACAACCTTAGAGATTTATGTCACTTCCGCAGATTAAATAGAGGCATGAACCCACTATCGAGCATAAATACTCCCTCTTGGAGTCACTAGCATCTACTTGGCCAAGATAGCTACTAGAAACAGAGAGCATGCAAGATCTCAAACAACACAGACATGATAGAATCAATAAGATAAAATCATTAACCAATCTGACATAGTAATCTCAATATCCATCGGATCCCCGCAAACACAACATGCATGATTACAAATAGATGATATTATCATGAACGGAGCTCACAAGATCTAAACATGGTAGCACAAAGGAGGAGAAACAACCATCTAGCTACTACATGGACCCGTAGTCCAAGGTGGAACTACTCACACATCATACCGGAGGCTGGCATGGTAATTAAGAAGGCCTCCGGGATGATCTCTCCCCTCCGGCAGGGTGCCGGGAAGAGCTTTAGATCCCCCCAATCTAGGGACGATGGTGGTGGCGGCTACAGACTATTTCATGGAATATTGATCGGGTACTTACGGTTTAGGTATCGGGGGATTCTTATAGGCGAAGAGGGAGGCCGAGGGGGTGCCCGAGGCGGCCTCACCCCCGCGCGCGGGCCAGGCCTGGCCGCGTGGCCAGGGTGTGTGGCCCCCTCGAGGCCCTCCTCCGTCTCGTCTTCTGGCTCCGTGTTACCCACTGTAAAATATTGACTTTGGCTTTTGTTCCGTCCAATTCCGAGAATATTCATTTTCTGCCTTTTCTGGAACCAAAAACAGAATAAAACAGGCAACTGACACAGTGGCATCTTGTTAATAGGTTAGTCCCAGAAAACATATAAAAATACCTCAAAGTGTAGACAAAGCAAAGCAAAGTAGATACTAAACAAGCATGGAACATCAAAAAATATAGATACGTTTACGACGTATCAATGTCCAACCAGGACCATGGACCTCTCTCTAAAAGAGGCATTTTCAAATATAAAAAGCAAGCTGAAAGTACCTTTTGCAATGGAGATTATTATCTTAGTAGCCTGGGGAATTTGGATATGCCGCAATAACAAGATATTCAACAATCAAAGTCCTTCATTGGAGGAATGGAAGTCCATTGTGACCCAAGAACTGAGATGTGGGTTGTGCTTAGAATTAAGAAAAAACACAGCCATGGTCTAAAAACCTGGATCAACTCCCATTTAGATTGGAGATAGTTACCCTCTGGCTGTAATCCCTCAATGAGGTGGATATGTAACTTTGTAAATATGTAACTCTCTCTAATATTTATTTATAAAAATTGCAGTGGGGACTTTCCCTACTGTTCAACCCTAAAAAAAGTCCTCTCAATAATCTTGGACATTCCAAAATTATTTGATCATCATCAAATTGAGAATTCTAGTTGCGAGTTCCCAATAACCTTATATTGCTGGTGTAAATCCAATAGACTCAAGCATCGCTACATTTGTAGTCAACTCCTTGAATTTGTCCAAACATTCTTTGTGAAAAAACATTCGCAATCATTTAGAAATATCAAGTAAACATCTTTAATTAATAATATCAAGTAACATGTTACTTTTCAATCTTAAATGTAACTTAATATAGGATTTTATGACACTTAGTCATTTCTCGCACTTAGGTCCATCACACTTCTTTGTATTTCGTAGTATGTCTTGTTCACATAACATGAAAAGTGAATCAATAATATAATTCCACAAACTTGCAGAATTTATATCGTTGAATCCTACTTTATTTAGTAAAAGTATTCGCTAAAATTTTATGATCATTATCATTGGTTTCTCCTCTATTTGTAGAGTTCGGTTTCATGAAACAAATTTCACTGCGCCACTCAACAATCAGGAGGTAAGGTCAAATACCTTGTTTTGAAATTTTTACTTTCTTCCACCTGTATATTTATCAAGACACATAAACTTAGGAAAACAACAGGTTTGCCCTTTGTGGAACCTGTATTCCTATGAATACGCTACAAAGACTTATTTATTCGCCACGATTACAAATTATGGAAATCTCCAAAAACTCGAACATGCCATAACTCTTATGGTGTTATTTCCACGAATCTTTGGATGTTCCTTTGTATTTCAAACAAGTGTTTGCTTATTTCCATCTTTAACTCTAAACGATAACTATAACCCTTATACAAGGAGCTTGAGGCAGAGGCGATGCAGGACCGATAGAGATGGAGGCTACATCGGTGGGGTGAGGCGGTCGTCGCGGGGGCTCCGGCGAGGTCAGCGGGAGCTAGGGCCAGAAAGGGGAAAGCCGTCGGTGGCGCCAAACGGAGAGGAGGATGTGCCTGCACGGAGAGGAAGGCGTAAAGGAGGTGCTAGCGGGATTTCGGGATAGACGAGAGAGAGGGCTCGTGAGGTGGGAGCGAAGCAAGGAGCAGGGCACGGAGTCGTGCGGGTGGGGCCGGGATTGCGTGGGAGGGTGGACGGGAGCGGTCAAACGGGGACAGGTGGTCCACGCGAGCAGGCTTGTGTCGAGCGAGCGCTGGGTTGCGAGGCGAGGGGCTCAGTGGGTCGGGAGCGTGGAGGCGTGACAGGGTGTGTGTGCGTTTTTTTAAACAAGGAGAGTGGCCTCGAAGGACCCCGAAAAAGGTGCATTAAATCCCGACGGTTACAAGAAAAAGTACAAACAAGACCTTAAAACAGGTAAAGATTACAACATAGTCCTGTAAATAAGCATCGAGGACCCTGAAAAGCTTGCTAAAAAAGCGATCGGGTCCTTGGCCACCACCGCAAGGACGACGACATCGCCGGCCGTCAACCTCTCCACTGGGGAACCTACCACTTGGGGAGAGGAGAGCGTGGAGCGCCGACGAGAAGTCGTAGAAGGGCCTCCCATCTAGAGATTTAGAAATCTTCGAGATTCCGGCGTCGGGAGTAGCCGTCTATCGGCTAGCAAGACCGACGGCCTCCATGGCCACCGTGGATGAGCTCCCGACAGAAGATTCAACTGCACCCAAAAGCCGATGTCCTAGACCAGCAGAAGAAGGGCCGTCCTCTTTCTCTTCCTCGCCGCCACGGCCGGCCAAGAGAGAGAGAGCAGCACGACGACCGCTAGAGAAGCAACGACGACGCTTTCTTGAGGAGGGGCCTTGTTTGCAAGAGAGCACCACCAACTCCCACCTCAAGAGATCAGATTGGCCTTCAGCAAACAGCCACCGTGTCTGCGTTTGTGTTTAGTGTGTAGTGGTGCTGCATGTGTGTTGTGTGCCGCTGGGTGAGTCTGGCGACGCGCGGTTGGAGTGCGGGTGTAAGGTTCCCAACCTTTAATAAGGTAGAGATCCCTGTGTTTACAATGCTAGTCCCTGGATCAATAGGTAGCATCCACAGTTAAGATGTAATATCAAGAAACAAAGGTCATAATACAACTTTATAACCAGGAATAACATAATTTATTACATCTTACATAGCTCATTTGGCTATTACAATACATTGCAGTATAATTTCTATAAGCATGGGGTCCTTCATCTTCAAAGTGCCACAGGCAGACATGTTGGTTGTAGACTTGTAATCCTAATCATTAAACTCCACTAATATCAATCAAACCTGCAACATAACAAGTTACAGCCACAAGGGTCAATACATTTGAATTGTATTGGCAAGTGATACTATGGTAGTATAGTGGAGTCTATCATATATATGCATTTGCCTAAGTGGAGCTTAGGCTTGCATTGCTCAAAATAGATTTTCCTTATCATTTGAAAACACTAAGTTTTTGCTTGACAAAAATCACCCAAGGCATCTACCAATCAAAGATTGAAGATCCTTTCACCCTTGTTTAACCACAAGTTTTTAACTTAGAAATTTGGATGATGAGATTCTTGATAGCTTCCATGTCTTGATGCTCAAATTGTCCTTTACCAGGGGCATGGCTAAGTACTTAGATTTTACACTCTGCAGAGGTGATGAACTTTCCCCACAAGACTTGGTTTCACCAAGACAAGATCTTTTAGAAGCCTTTCCTTAGACCAAATGGACACGTTCCAACCTATCATTCCCACTACCACCAACTGTACAATTGGCTAAGTTCTAGCAACCCATATGATCCAGGCAGAGCCCATAATGCCAAGTGGTTGCACTTGAAGCTTCTCAACATTTGACATCTCAAATCTCTTTGTTCCTGGGTGGAAATCCACAAGTGTGATACACAAGGTAAACCATATCCATGGGCCTTGTGTAACCACTCAACCAAAAACCACCAAGCAAGTCCCTTTCCACCCAGGTGATTCATTATCTTAGTTGTTTTATTAAACAAAAACACAAGTCCTCAGACTTAGAAAATTTTCCATAGTATGAATGTATATATTCCACCCTTGTTTTCTATTAGCTAAGCTAAGCATGATAGTAGTAGGAATCTTAACTTAGGAAATTCTACTAAGGTTTCATCTACTAGGTTTTCCCATAGCATGTTTTATTCTTAGCAAAACTTCCATGCAAGTTTTACTTAGAAAAATCACTATTGCATAGTGAAAGTAATGGGAAAAAAGTATGAAGCATCACTTGCCTTTTTGGTAGAGGGTATAAGTTCACTCCTTGTCCTTGCAACAATCACACTCTTCAAGTCACTACAATTCAATCAAACAAGGCACAATCTCAATCTACCAATCAAGCAAAACATCACATAAAATGATAAAGTCAAGGTAATGCATGCAAACATGCCAAGCTTTGTTTTATTTGAAAAAGTGGTTTCTAATGGGTCATAAACATTTTAAAACACCTAATGGTCATTTTATAAAGTGGCAAAGTCATTTGCAAAAGATTTCACTTTATAAACCATTTTCTAAACCAAGTCATTATTTTATGTGGTTTGAAAATGTCTTTAGTAAAGTAGTAGTTCTATAGGGTTCACCAAATACATTTTCAAATCATAAAAATTGGTGTTTGGGGTCAGAGAGTTTGAAACAAAACATTTCCCAAAGGTTTTCTTCCAAAACCATTTTTAATAAATAAACCATATTTTTATTTGACTAGAATTGGTTTTAAATCCAAGATTCATTCTTTTGCATCACCAAATATATTTTTGAAACCACAGAGTGTTTAGTATGGTTAGTAGGTTCAAAACACACCATTTGCAAAATATTTTATCCTCAAAATCATTTTGGAATAATTTTTATAACCTAAACAAGCATACATATGTTTCTGCAAAAACAAACAATTTAATAGAAGCTTTTTACTAAACAAAGTGCATGGTTGGATAGGGCTTGTTTCACTGGTTCCATTTATATAAAATTTTCAAATTTTGGACGTGTGGATCAAAAGTTATAAGGTTTACAAATTTGCATCTAAATCAGATTCTAAAATCTGTTTTAAATCAAAGGTTGGCCACGTGCGCTTTCCTATTCGTCGGTACCGCTTCGGGTGGATCGACTGATGCGGTGCGTTAGATCTAAATGAAATCCTACGGCTCTGAATCAAACTTACCCCTTCGATCTAATCTAATCGTAGCCACAAGATTTGGATCTGACGGGCTCTGTGTGTTTGACCACGAGCTGGCGGCGGCTGGCGGCGGCGCACGCTCTGTCTACGGCGGAGCCGGCGATACAGGAAGCAAAGAAGGAAACGGGGGTGCTCACCGTGCTTGCGAGGCCGAGGGCAAGCTCAACGCGTGGTCTGCTTGGCAAGGGGCGCTCAGGGACGGCGGCAATTCCTCGTCGGAGTAGGTGGAGGCGTCAGGCGGCTTTGGAGGTCGTCAGGGGCGACGTTGTAGATCACCCCGAGGAAGAATAAGGGCATGGTTAGACGCGGTTTGTTCTGCTGATGAAGTGAGCATCAATAGGAGGTGCCGGGGCGGTCGAAACTTACCAGGGGAGGTCGCCGGAAAAAGAAGCAGACGCGGCGGCGCTCAGATGTTTGTCGAAGCCGAGGCTCTGGGCGAGCGCGGTTGAACAGAAGGCACAGGGAGAAGCGCCAGAGGCTGGGGATCATGGTCATGTGCTCGGGAAGGCAAAGGGTGGCGCAGGGCTGCCGGAATTCGATTGCGAGCTCGTCGGAGACAGGGAGGTTGTTGCAAGCAACGAGGGCAGCCTGAGGGCAGAGAGGGTCGGGCGAGAGAGGGGAAAGAGAGAGGAGATGCTGGCGTTTATCACTGCGTGGTCACGGGGTTGAATTGCTGAGGCATTGACACGAATTTACACGAGCGATTATAGCCAGAAACGGCCGGCGAGGTGAGGGGAAGGAACGGGTCCGCGGTTGAAGACGCTGACGAGGCAGGTGGGGTCCGCTTGGCAGCGTGAGAGAGAGAGAGGAAATAGGGTCCACCGGTCAGTGAGGGTGCGGGTTCTTTCTTTTGTAAGAAAAACGCTTCGGGGGCGAGGGGGATAGGTGGGCTGGACTGGGCCAGGTGGGCTGGTTGGGCTAGGTCAGGTCTGATTCTATTTTTTTTCTTTCTGATTGCTTTAACTTTTTCTATTTCGATTTTCTGTTTTTGAAATTCAAACCACAATTCAAACAACCAAATCAAATCAAACTTCCACCAAACTTTGTATTGTGTTTAGTTCTGTTTAACAACACAAAACAAAGTCCAAAACAAAATAATATTTTTATTTAGGGTCCATTAATAATTAAATAAAATAGACTTTATTTATTAATTCAAATACGTTTTGATTTATTTATTTAAAATCTCCATTTGAAATCTAAATATTATTAAAACCAAATCAGTAGGTTTTATTTGAAAAAATACTTGGAAAACTTGTTTAAAATAAAATAACATGTTTTGATGTTTAATTAAAATGGTAAAACCTTTATTTTAATAAAATTGGTTTATTAATAAACCCTCATTATTTTATTTAAATAAACCTTTACTCTTTTAATCAAAACAAAACATTTTATTTCAAAAGCTTGGCCAAGGTTTAATTTGGCTCTATAAAATAATCTTTATTTATATTTCTACCTTTTCATTTGAAAACTAAATCTTTTATTAAAAGATCCAAAAATAGTAATTCCAAATATTTTTAACTTTATTGTTTATTTTATATTTTTAAATCCCTTTAGGATTTTATTTGATCCAAATAGGTTTTGAAAGTTTCCAATTGGAATCAAAAGTTTCTTCTCACCCTGAAAATCAACAAAGTTTTATTTTATTCATTTATTTTTCACATAACAAGATTTGGAAATTCTTGGGATTTGACAAGCTACCACCCTTAAAATAAATCTCATCCCGAGATTTGGGGAGGCTAGGGTTTACAAGTAGGCTCAAAACAACTAGGGTACTACCACCCTTAAAATTTTTCCAACTAGATTACATATTGGTTTGCTTGGGATTTTGATGAAGCTTCTCTGGATAGAGGTTTGCATAGTGGCCTAGATCCTTGTATTTGAAACATGTGACAAGGCTGAGATCCTTCATAGGTTTGCTTATCTTGTGCTTCATCTTTTCTGGACAGTTGCTTGCATAATGTCCTAGCTCTTTGCAGTTGTCGCACCACACTTGGCTAATATCTTTCTTTTCTTTTGGTATCATTTCCTCTTGTCTGTTTCCTTGGTTCTTCTTCTTTTCTAGGCATTCATTGGCATAGTGGCCCATCTCTTTGCAAGTGTAACATTGCACATGGCTTTTGTCCTTCTTTTTCTTGGGTTTCTCCAAAGCTAAGAGTGCTTCCAGTTCATGCTCTTCATATGTTATCTCATAGGTAGGAATGTCTACTGGTTTCTTGGACCTTCTATTGCTCCTTGGATAATTCATATGCCTCTTCTTTGGTCCTTTAAATTGGGTTGTATTGCATGGAGGTATAAGTGGAGATTTTCCTTTGTCCTCATCTTTCTTGGTAGACTTAGCTCCCTCTTGATAGTTTGTAATCAGTTGTTGCACTCCACCTTGTTTCCTTTGTTGAATTATGGAATAAATGGGGAATTGGATAGGTACATGACTATTTCCTTCACATAGGAAGCAAGTAGCTTGAGATGTGGGACATTGGCCAACTGGATGTTCCTCTTCACAATTGGGGCATTGATCCCTATGTTCCTTGGAGGTGTGATCCTTGTCTCCACAAATATTGCAAGCTTTGGTTCCTTCTAAAATAACATCTTTGTCATCCTTGTTGTCATAAACTCCTTTGGAAGAATTGTCTCCAATGTTGATCATTTGAGTGGCCATCCCTTGCAACAATTGGGATTGAAGTTCCAAAATCCTTTGTATGGCTGGGTCTAATCCATTGTTGTTGGCTAAAAGCTGAGTTGCCACTTGGCTCAACTGGGTTTGGTTTGCTAGTAGTTGTTCTCTCATGTGCATCTCTTGGTTGTTGTTGTTGCCATCATCCTTGATGTTGGAGTTTCTTGGAGTAGTCATCTGTTTGGGTTGGATTGGGATTAGAATGGGCAAAAGATGTTCTAAGGAATAATTCTAACCACACACATCACAATTCACACAAGCAATGTGCAAGCAATCACAAACAAACATTCCACTCAAACAATAAAGTTCAAGCACATTTTTAGGAAACCAAAAATATTTTTGTTACAACACATAAGTTGGTGGGTTTGGCTTAAACTAAATATGGTGGTCCATCTATATGGTTCACTTGTGATCTTTCCATCCTTCTTGGTTGATTTCTTCTTGCTTGAGATCATGGTTTCCTTGGGAAAACTCTTGGTCACAAAAACTTTAAAGTGATGATGGCTCCTTCTAATTTGTGTTTCCTTAGTCTTCAAATCTTGAGCAAGATTTCTTGTCTCACTTGTCCTTAGTGATATCCAAGGTTGAGGTCCTTGGTGAAAATGCTGAAGATGTTGAAGTCATTAGAGTTGAAGATGTTGAAGTCATTAGAGTTGATGAAGTCCTTAGGTCATGGTGAAGTCTTTGGCCATGGGGTATGTTTTTCCATCAAGTTGAAATAGAAGAGATGTAGAGTTGAAACCAAAATGGTTGAGGAAAGAGTTTACAAGATTGTTTGTAAATAAGTTTTGGAACAAATGCAACTCCTATTTTTCTAAGGGGTTTTGTCCAATCCTAGGTTTACAAATCCTACAGGCAACACAATGCTCTGATACCATCTGTAAGGTTCCCAACCTTTAATAAGGTAGAGATCCTTGTGTTTACAATGCTAGTCCCTGGATCAATAGCTAGCATCCACAGTTAAGATGTAATATCAAGAAACAAAGGTCATAATACAACTTTATAACCAGGAATAACATAATTTATTACATCTTACATAGCTCATTTGGCTATTACAATACATTGCAGCAGAATTTCTATAAGCATGGGGTCCTTCATCTTCAAAGTGCCACAGGCAGACATGTTGGTTGTAGACTTGTAATCCTAATCATTAAACTCCACTAATATCAATCAAACCTGCAACATAACAAGTTACATCCACAAGGGTCAATACATTTGAATTGTATTGGCAAGTGATACTATGGTAGTATAGTGGAGTCTATCATCTATATGCATTTGGCTAAGTGGAGCTTAGGCTTGCATTGCTCAAAATAGATTTTCCTTATCATTTGAAAACACTAAGTTTTTGCTTGACAAAAATCACCCAAGGCATCTACCAATCAAAGATTGAAGATCCTTTCACCCTTGTTTAACCACAAGTTTTTAACTTAGAAATTTGGATGATGAGATTCTTGATAGCTTCCATGTCTTGATGCTCAAATTGTCCTTTACCAGGGACATGGCTAAGTACTTAGATTTTACACTCTGCAGAGGTGGTGCACTTTCCCCACACGACTTGGTTTCACCAAGACAAGATCTTTCAGAAGCCTTTCCTTAGACCAAATGGACGCGTTCCAACCTATCATTCCCACTACCACCAACTGTCCAATTGGCTAAGTTCAAGCAACCCATATGATCCAGGCAGAGCCCATAATGCCAAGTGGTTGCACTTGAAGCTTCTCAACATTTGACATCTCAAATCTCTTTGTTCCTGGGTGGCAATCCACAAGTGTGATACACAAGGTAAACCATATCCATGGGCCTTGTGTAACCACTCAACCAAAAACCACCAAGCAAGTCCCATTCCACCCAGGTGATTCATTATCTTAGTTGTTTTATTAAACAAAAACACAAGTCCTCAGACTTAGAAATTTTTCCATAGTATGAATGTATATATTCCACCCTTGTTTTCTATTAGCTAAGCTAAGCATGACAGTAGTAGGAATCTTAACTTAGGAAATTCTACTAAGGTTTCATCTACTAGGTTTTCCCATAGCATGGTTTATTCTTAGCAAAAATTCCATGCAAGTTTTACTTAGAAAAATCACTAATGCATAGTGAAAGTAATGGGAAAAAAGTATGAAGCATCACTTGCCTTTTTGGTAGAGGGTATAAGTTCACTCCTTGTCTTTGCAACAATCACACTCTTCAAGTCACTACAATTCAATCAAAAAAGGCACAATCTCAATCTACCAATCAAGCAAAACATCACATAAAATGATAAAGTCAAGGTAATGCATGCAAACATGCCAAGCTTTGTTTTATTTGAAAAAGTGGTTCCTAATGGGTCATAAACATTTGAAAACACCTAATGGTCATTTTATAAAGTGGCAAAGTCATTTGCAAAAGATTTCACTTTATAAACCATTATCTAAACCAAGTCATTATTTTATGTGGTTTGAAAATGTCTTTAGTAAAGTAGTAGTTCTATAGGGTTCACCAAATACATTTTAAAATCATAAAACTTGGTGTTTGGGGTCAGAGAGTTTGAAACAAAACATTTTCCAAAGGTTTTCTTCCAAAACCATTTTTAATAAATAAACCATATTTTTATTTGACTAGAATTGGTTTTAAATCCAAGATTCATTCTTTTGCATCACCAAATATATTTTTTAAACCCCAAAGTGTTTACTATGGTCAGTAGGTTCAAAACACACCATTTGCAAAATATTTCATCCTCAAAATCATTTTGGAATAATTTTTATAACCTAAACAAGCATACATATGTTTCGGCAAAAAAAAAACAATTTAACAGAAGCTTTTTACTAAACAAAGTGCATGGTTGGCTAGGGCTTGTTCTACTGATTCCATTGATATAAAATTTGCAAATTTTGGACGTGTGGATCAAAAGTTATAAGGTTTACAAATTTGCATCTAAATCAGATTCTAAAATCTGTTTTCAATCAAAGGTTGGCCACGTGGCGCTTTCCTATTCGTCGGTACCTCTTCAGGTGGATCGACTGATGAGGTGCGTTAGATCTAAATGAAATCGTATGGCTTTGAATCAAACTTACCCCTTCGATCTAATCTAATCGTAGCCACATGATTTGGATCTGACGGGCTCTGTGCGTTTGACCACGAGCTGGCGGCGCTAGCGGCGGCACACGCTCTATCTACGGCGGAGCCGGCAATACAGGAAGCAAAGAAGGAAACGGGGGTGCTCACCGTGCTTGCGAGGTCGAGGGGAAGCTCAACGCGTGGTCTGCTTGGCAAGGGGCGCTCAGGGACGGCGGCAATTCCTCGTCGGAGTAGGTGGCGGCGTCAGGCGGCTCTGGAGGTCGTCGGGGGCGACGTTGTAGATCACCCCGAGGAAGAATAAGGGCATGGTTAGACGCGGTTTGTTCTGATGTTAAAGTGAGCATCAATAGGAGGTGCCGGGGCGGTCGAAACTTACTAGGGGAGGTCATCGGAAAAAGAAGCAGACACGGCGGCGCTCAGATGTTTGTCGAAGCCGAGGATCTGGGGCGAGCGCGGTTGAACAGAAGGCACAGGGAGAAGAGCCAGAGGCTGGGGATCACGGCCGTGTGCTCGGGAAGGCAAAGGGTGGCGCAGGGCTGCCGGAATTCGGTTGCGAGCTCGTCGGAGACATGGAGGTTGTTGCAAGCAATGAGGGCAACCTGAGGGCAGAGAGGGTCGGGCGAGAGAGGGTAAAGAGAGAGGAGATGCGGGCGTTTATCACTGCGTGGTCACGGGGTTGAATTGCTGAGGCATTGACACGAATTTACGCGAGCGATTATAGCCAGAAACGGCCGGCGAGGTGAGGGGAAGGAACAGGTCCGCGGTTGAAGACGCTGACGAGGCAGGTGGGGTCCGCTTGGCAGCGTGAGAGAGAGAGAGAGAGAGAGAGGAAATAGGGTCCACCGGTTAGTGAGGGTGCGGGTTCTTTCTTTGGTAAGAAAAACGCTTCGTGGGCGAGGGGGATAGGTGGGCTGGACTGGGCCAGGTGGGCTGGTTGGGCTGGGTCAGGTCTGATTCTATTTTTTTCTTTCTGATTGCTTTATCTTTTTCTATTTCGATTTTCTGTTTTTGAAATTCAAACCACAATTCAAACAACCAAATCAAATCAAACTTCCACCAAACTTTGTATTGTGTTTAGTTCTGTTTAACAACACAAAACAAAGTCCAAAACAAAATAATATTTTTATTTTAGGGTACATTAATAATTAAATAAAATAGACTTTATTTATTAATTCCAATAGGTTTTGATTTATTTATTTAAAATCTCCATTTGAAATCTAAATATTATTAAAACCAAATCAGTAGGTTTTATTTGAAAAAATACTTGGAAAACTTGTTTAAAATGAAATAACATGTTTTGATGTTTAATTAAAATGGTAAAACCTTTATTTTAATAAAATTGGTTTATTAATAAACCCTCATTATTTTATTTAAATAAACCTTTACTCTTTTAATCAAAAAAAACATTTTATTTCAAAAGCTTGGCCAAGGTTTAATTTGGCTCTATAAAATAATCTTTATTTATATTTCTACCTTTTCATTTGAAAACTAAATCTTTTATTAAAAGATCCAAAAATAGTAATTCCAAATATTTTTAACTTTATTGTTTATTTTATATTTTTAAATCCCTTTAGGATTTTATTTGATCCAAATAGGTTTTGAAAGTTTCCATTTGGAATCAAAAGTTTCTTCTCACCCTGAAAATCAACAAAGTTTTATTTTATTCATTTATTTTTCACATAACAAGATTTGGAAAATCTTGGGATGTGACAGCGGGGTAGGGTTAGGGTTCAGATGGGATTAGGGTTTGGGTGTGTGGTAGGGTTGGTTCTGCCGGCTGGGCCTTTTGGGCCTGGCCGGTTTTAGGTCTAGGGTTCTTATTTATTTATTTATTTGGATAGTGTTTGTTTTATTTTCTTATATTTAGAAAACATTTTGTAAATAGCTTCTCATGATTAAAATAACACGACATATAATTTGAATAAAAGAGGAGATATAATGTAGAAGACAAACTATGGTTTTCGTGAAAATATTTCCAGGGCAATATATGCATGATGATGTCACGATGATGCATGAATAAAAATAACACATGATTTTCTAGTAGTGGATTTACCCGGGGTGCTACATGGTCCCTCTAGAACATTCTAGAAGTATCCGGTCAAAACACCAAAAATTTTCCTGAACCCCGGAAAACCACTTTCCTTATATGAATCTTATTCTCCGGATCTCCTCATGATGTACTAGATCCAATCCGAGACCCCAAACAACATTTGGTCTCCAACTCATATTCCATATCTACTTAAACAGCATTGATTTCTTAAGCGTGTCTTCCTATGGTTCATAAACTATGCAGACATGATCGAGACACCTCTCCGATCAATAACAAATAGAGGGATCTAGAAATCCATAATGGCTCCAACATATTTTAATGATGACTTCATGATCGAATGAACCATTTACATACAATACTGATTCCCTTTGTCGGGCGATACTTTACTTATCCAAGGTTCGATTGTCGGTATATCTATACCTAGTTCAACCTTGTTACCGATAAGTACCCTTTACTCGTTCCGTGGTATGACATCCCTTGTGACCTAGTCACATGCTTGCAAGCCAATTGGATTACATTCCACCGAGAAGGCCCAGAGTATATCTAGCTGTCATATGTATGGACAAATCCCACTCTTGATCCATGCGCTTCAATCCATACTTTCAGAATACCTAATGCCACCTTTATAACCACCCATTTATGGAAGTGGTGTTTGATGTCATTAAAGCATCCATCCGGTGATGGTGATTAACATTATCTCATGGTCAAAGGATTAGGTTACTATGTATATGAAATCTTGTAGAAAAACAAACTTAATGACATGATCTAGTGCTATGCTTACTATGGGTGTGTGTCCATCACATCATTCTCCTAATGATATGACCTTGTTATTAATAACATCCAAAGTCCATGATTAGAAAACCATGATCATCTATTAATCAACAAGCTAGCTTAACAAGAGGCTTACTAAGGACTCTTTTATGTTTAAAAAACACACAAGTATTAATGTTTCCAGTTAATACAATTATAGCATGGAATGTAAACATTTATCATAAACACAAAGATATAATAATAACCACTTTATTATTGCCTCTTGGGCATATCTCCAACAGTCTCCCACTTGCACTAGAGTCAATAATCTAGATTAGAAAAACTTGTGTATTCAACACCTATGGCTTTCTGGTGTTGTATATACATGATTGCTTGTGTTAAACATAATCTTCGGATTTGACACTTTCAGGTCCGTGTGTATTTGCATGTCTTTGCGTCTCTACACATCACTCATTCTCCAATGAGATGGCATTATATAAATTTGGTACTTTGGTGAGACCTTTGGTTCCTTGGGGTTAAACCATGTCAATACAATTGTCATACAATATATCTTCATAGTACTAGCCCGCTGTGAACCACACCTGGTTTGATAATAAACTACTTGACACAAATGCCGTATTTTGCTGCTACAACAACAGTCATATACTTAGCCTTTTGTTGTAGTATCCATCATAATGTCTTAACTTTGGAACTCATCCAAATCCGTTATGGAACTTCCTTTCCATTACATTGTGCCACCGATAGTTTAAATTGAGATAAACTTAATATGTATCTTGTGAAAAAACTAGTATCAATGTAACACTTTACGATGAACTATCTATCAATTCGTCACCTCTACATAAATAACATATTCTTAGTTCTTCCAAAGATCATAATAATATCCTTACTATCGTCCAGTGATTATCTTATGAGTCATTCTGGTATATGCTCATAACATTTAGAGCATAGGACATATCTGTATGTATACATATCATAGTATGAGCGATCAAAAAATATTCTTGTGATTTCACTGACCAAGTGCCAAAACACTTGAATCTCGTTTCACTCACCAAGAGTCAAAACACTTGAATATTGATTCTATCTATCCGACAAATACCTTTCTTGTCATTTCCATATTGAACTTATTCAATATCCCATCTATGTACATTTGGCACAACCATATTAGCGTCTCAATCTATCCATATAGACATTGATACCAAATATTCGGGTTTTGCCTAAGTATTTCATTGAAATGAAATTCTTAACCTGTGTAAATAAAAGATACATTATTTCCAATCAATAATATGTATTTAACATAATTTATTAGAACTATGTATTAGCGCTCCCACTTAATTTCTTGCAAATGGAAGCATCTTCATCGTCTTCGATGAAATTAAACTCTTTTAATAGTTTCATCATGGTGAAGATTCCAACTCCTCGATGCTTACTTCAACCATTGAAGTTTGCATACACTTTTAACATCCTTTGAATTAACAAAACCCTTTGGATTGTGTCATGTACACTTCCTAGGTAACCATTCTGTTAGAAGAACTTTGTTTTGTTTGTTCAACTACCATATACCAAAATTATATGTAGTGGTTGCTACATTAATCTATCCAGACAAAATATCGCTATGAAAGATTAACTTGTCATAGTCAACTCCTTGAACATCGTCGTAAACTCTTTCCCGACATGTTGAATATTTCATAGATGTGAAAAATCCATGTCTATTTCTTTATAGATCCAAATACGACTGTAAGGTCTTACACCTTTCCAGAGGGTCTTTGATATGTCGTAAACGTATCTATAATTTTTGATGCTCCATGCTTGTTTTATATCATTTGTCTTATGTTTTTTCTACACTTTGAGGTATTTTTTATACATTTTCTGGAACTAACCTATTGACAAGATGCCTGATGCGCTCAGATCAATGTAGAGCTTTGTTGGGAGACCCCAAGAGGAAGGTATGATGAGCACAATAGGAAGTCTTCCCTCAGAAAGAAACCAAGGTTATCGAACTAGTAGGAGGAAGGAAATGACTCAAAGGTGTTGCTAGCAACTTGGAAACCTGCACAACACAAACTCAAGTCTTTGCCCCAACGAACAGTGATGTTGTCAATCTCACCGGTTTGCTGAAAACAAAGGATTAACTATATGGTGTAGAAGGTAATGGTGGTTTGCAGAAAGTAAACAGTAACAGTGGAAGATGCATCAGTGGTAAAGATTGGAACAAGGTCCATAGTTTACTAGAGGTGTTCTCCTTAAGATAAACAAACATGGCAATGCTGGGTAAACAAATTACAGCGAGACAATTGACAGGACAGAGCAAGGCATAACAATGCAATACTAGACATTCATGATCCTAAGAGATTTGATTGGGCAATACAACAAGATACATAGACTGCCATCCAAATGCATCTTTGACTAGTAATCCACCTTTAGGTTATCATCCGAACCCCCTCCATTATTAAGTTGCAAGCAACGGATAACTGCTTTAAGCAAAGTGTGTAAGGTAAATAATACACTTGTTCCATGAACAAGAGACCATTGTTTTCTCCCTAGTAGCAACAACAAATATACAACCTTAGAGATTTCTATCACTTACCCAGATTAAATAGAGGCATGAAACCACTATCGAGCATAAATACTCCCTCTTGGAGTCACTAGCATCTACTTGGACAAGATAGCTACTAGAAACGGAGAGAATGCAAGATCACAAACAACACAAACATGGCATAATCAATAAGATATAACCATTAACCAATCTAACATATTAATCTCAATATCCATCGGACCCCCGCAAACACAACATGCATGATTACAAATAGATGATATTGATCATGAACGGAGCTCACAAGATCTAAACATGGTAGCACAAAGGAGGAGAAACAACCATATAGATACTACATGGACCCGTAGTCCAAGGTGGAACAACTCACGCTTCATACCGGTGGCTGACATGATGATGAAGAAGGCCTCCGGGGTGATCTCCCCTCCGGCAGGGTGCCAGGAAGAGCTTCAGATCCCCCGATCTAGGGACGATTGTGGCGGCGGCTATAGACTATTTCGTGGAAGATTGATCTGTTGGACATATGCCCAAGAGGCAATAATAAAGTGGTTATTATCATATCTTCATGCTTATGATAAATGTTTACATATGTAAGATCCCTCCTTTATAAAGGAAAAGGATCCCTGTGATTGCAATGCTAGTCCCTGGATCATTGCTAGCATCCACAGTTTAAGATGAAGTACACAGATACAAAGGTCATTATTATAGGCATTCCAGAGACAAACATAGTCTTTACAACTCCAAGGACACATGCCTATTGCAAGAGTTTGAATAAGTAAATAAATAAAAGTCTTCATCTTCATGTGCCACATGCAAACATGTTGAGTGTAGACTCATGACTCCTAATCCTCATCAGAGTAACTTGCAACATCACAAGTTACAGCCACAGTGGGTCAATACATTGGAATAGTATTGGCAAGTGATACCTTAGTATAATCTAGGTGGACTAGGTACTATATGCAAATTTGGCTAAGTGTAGCTTGGCTTGATTTGCTCAAAATAGGTTTTGCCTATTAGTTGAAATCACTAAGTTTTTCTTTGTCAAAACTTTTCCCAAGGAACCACCAATAGACATTGAGGTCCTTCACCCTTGTTCACCCACAAGTTTTTACTTAGAAATTGGGATGAGGAGATTCTTGATAGCTTCCATGTCTTGATGCTCAAGTTGTCCTTTTCCAGGGACATGGCTAAGTACTTAGGTTTTTCCATCTGCAGAGGTTGTGCACTTTCCCCACCAGACTTGATTTTCACCAAGACAGGACCTTTCAGAAGCCTTCCCTTAGACCAAATGGAAGCGCTCCAACCTATCATTCCCACTACCACCAACTGTCCAAATGGCTAAGTTCTAGCAACCTATGTGATCCAGGCAGAGCCCATATTGCCAAGTGGCTGCACTATAAGCTTCTCAACACTTGGCCTGTAAAATCTCTTTGTTCCTGGGTGGCTTTCCACAAGTGAGATACACAAGGTTCACCAGTCCCCTGGCCTTGTGTAACCACTCAACACAAACCATTCCTTCCATTCCACCCAGGTGTTTCATTTACTTAGTTGTTTTATTAGGCAAAACACAAGTCCAAAGACTTAGAAATATTTTCATCATAGCATGTATATTTCACCAACCCTTGGTTTCTACTAGCTAGGCTAAGCATGGCATAGATAAGCATCTTAACTTAGAAATTTCCTAGCAATTCTACAACTACTAGGATTTCCCAACATGGCATATAAGCAAAATATAGCATGCAAGACTAACAAAATATTTCTAATGCTTAGTAGAAATCATAGGAACAAAATATTCATGAAGTACCACTTGCCTTGGTAGTTTGGAGAGTATCTACACTCCTCACAATCACAATCACTATCACCAAAATCTACACAAAGAATTATAGCAACAATCATATACAAAACATATACAATCACAAATATATGCATGCATGCAAAATGATATGTGATGAGTTTTAAAACTCAACTAGGCAAGTATACAGTAATGATTCATAAACAAGTTAAAAACTTGCCAAATAACATTTAGATACACCCTAAAACAATTCTTAAACAATTCATATACTCAAATTAGCCCTACACAAGTTTCTGCAAATAAAGTCATTTTAACATAAGCAAAACATTAAACACATTGCATATTTAGAAATAGCTTGCTCTTCTGATTCCAACGGTATAAAATTTGTCAAATTCTAACGTGGGGATCAAACGTTATAGCCAAAACAAATTTAAACATCTAATAGATTCAAATTCTGTTTTTAAACTCTAACATATGCCACGCGTCTTATTCTAATTGGCCCGTACCGCTTCGCATAGGATCACGCTTCTGAGCCGTTAGATCTACTTAAACCGCATGGCTCAGATCTACTCGTACCGATTCGTTAAGTGATCTAATCCTGCACGCTGGATCTAGATCTGACGGCCCTGGATCAAACGACCAAAGCTGGGCGGCGCTGGCTACTGCGGCAGCGAAGCTCGCCTCTGGCGCGGCACTCTGGTGGTCCTAGGGTCGGAGGTTACGGTAACGTGGCGACGCACTAATGCTCAACTTGGCGGCGGTTTGGCAAGGGGCGCACGAAGTGGGTTGCTGGAGCTCGTCGAAGTTGCGGGTGGCGTCGGGCTTGGGTGGACGGCGACGTTGGCGACGTTCCTGGTCTCCCTAGCACGAACAAGCGGCATCAGGTGATGCACAAGACAGTGGCGAACAACATCGTGTGAGTCAGAGGCGAAGGGGAACAAAGGGCTTACGGAATTTGGTCGCCGGAGTTGAGGGTGTCGTCGGGAGCTTGCGGTGTTGAACAGAATCGACGACCTGGGGCAGTATAAAAGGAACCAGCAGTGTTAGTAGATGCGCAAGAAAGTGGCGAGGCTGTCTGCAAGAACCAGAGGGAGAGGGGCGCACGGGGCTCACCGGAATTGGTCGCCGGAGGGCTCTGCATGGGCGGTGCGAGGATGAATCTGGGCAGCACAGGGCTCTGGGCTCGGAGTTTGGGGAAATGGAGAGGCGGAGGGGTTTAAGTAGGCAAGGCGGGGCGTGAATTACTCCTGCAATCAACGCGATTGATCGGACGAATCAACAGTGTAACGCAGCGTGATTTGGGGAAGAACACGTCGCGGTGGGGTGGAGATGACGACGCCGTGTGGGCCTTGGCTGTCAGTGAGAGAAACAGAGGGGGAGTGGGTCATGCCTGTCAGTCACTCAGCGGGTGCGGGGGTGAGTGAAAGAAAACGGTTCAGGGGTGGGGTGCTTTGGGCTTAGCAGTTGGGCGGATTCATTGAAGGCTTATTTTTCTCTTTTAAGCTTTTCTTTTCTTTGCTTTTCTGAAATGGTTTTCAATCTTCAATTGAAATCTGTTTGATTCCAAAACTTTTCAGGATTTTTGTACAATAAATATTGTACTCAAATAAGTGTCAATCACATCTGTTCACTCAAACACACTTGGGTCTTTTGAAAATAAAATAAAACCATGCCTTTATGAGGTGTGATAATAGGCATAGAATTGGTTTTTATTTCATATTTTGCTTTGAGACTTTGCTCAAGTTTTTGAAATCACTTGAGTTTGGATTCTAAACCATACTGAATGATTATCAGTACCTTTCTCAAAAAACAAGTAGCACAGGGGCTTGAGTGAACTTACATAAAATATTGAGCAACAAAGCTTCTGTTTTGAAATGTTTTGTTTGAAATGAAACTCATATGATCATGGATGCATGGATGATATGCATGAGTTTGAAACATGATTTTAGGGATGTTACAAATCTAACCCCCTTAAGGTGAATCTCGCCCTCGAGATTCGGGTTGGCTAGCAAATAGGTGAGGGTGGTCTTTCCGAAGATCATCTTCTCTCTCCCAAGTTGCTTCCTCTTCGGAATGGTGGTTCCACTGAACTTTTCAAAACTTGATAGTCTTGGTCCGTGTGACTCTTTCTGCAGTCTCAAGAATCTTGATAGGATTCTCCTCATAAGTGAGGTCACTCTCCAACTGAACCTCTTCCAAAGGTATAGTATCCTTCAAAGAAGTTTCTTCCATTTCTGGATGACATTTCTTAAGCTGACTCACGTGAAACACATTATGCACAGCTGACAAAGACTCTGGCAATTCAATTTCATAAGCAACTTCTCCTTTGCGACTTAGAATCTTGAATGGCCCAAGATATCTTGGGGCCAACTTTCCTTTAACTCTAAACCTTTTTACTCCACGAAGTGGTGACACTCTAAGATAGGCTCTATCACCCACTTCATAGGTGACTTCTCTACGCTTAGGATCTGCGTAGCTTTTCTGTCGGGACTGTGCTATCTTCAATCTGTCTTTAACCAACTTAACTTTCTCTTCGGCTTCTTTGATAAGTTCCGGTCCGAACAAACTCCTTTCTCCCACACCATTCCATAACAATGGGGTGGTACACTTTCTCCCGTAGAGAAACTCAAATGGTGCCATCTCAATGCTGGCTTGATAGCTGTTGTTATAAGAAAATTCTGCGTAGGGCAGACTTTCGTCCCAACTGGCTCCATAGTCTAGGGCACATGCCCTCAACATGTCTTCAAGAATCTGATTAGTTCTTTATGTCTGTCCATCAGTTTGAGGATGAAAAGCAGTGCTGAATTCCAACCTCGTTCCCAATGACTCATGTAACTGTCTCGAAAAATGGGAAGTGAATTGAGTTCCCCTATCAGACACAATACTCTTGGGCACTCCATGTAGACATACAATTCTACTCATGTAGATTTTGGCCAACTTAGCACTTGTATAGGTTGTCTTCACGGGTATGAAATGAACCACTTTAGTTAGGCGATCCACTACTACCCACATAGAATCATATCCTGATCTGGTCCTTGGTAATCCGGTAATGAAGTCCATACCAATCTTGTCCCACTTCCAATCACGAATAGGTAGTGGTTGAAGCAAACCAGCTGGTTTCTGATGTTCCGCTTTCACTCTACTACACACATCACACAAAGCAATATGTTCGGCGGTGTCCTTCTTGAGGTTATTCCACCAAAATCTTTCTTTCATGTCCATGTACATTTTGGTGTTACCCGGATGAATGGAATACGGTGAGTTGTGTGCTTCCTGCAAAATCAGTTTGCGAAGCTCCGGATCTTGTGGAACACAAATACGTTTCCCATGCCATAAAGTACCATGTTCGTCTTCACGGAACCCTTTGGCTTTTCCTTTGCCAATCTTTCCTTTAATATCTTTGATTTCCTTATCAATCTTTTGGGCTTCTTTGATCTTGTCCAACAAGGTGGGTTGAACTTACAAAGACATGAGATGTCCTTCGGGCACAATCTCCAATCTGAGATCTCTTAATTGGGCACACAAATCATCTGGCAATTCTCCTTTTGTAAGGCCATTCACAAAAACCTTACGGCTTAAAGCATCCGCTACAACATTTGCTTTACCGGGATGGTATTGCAAACTTAAGTCATAGTCCTTGATGAGTTCAAGCCATCTTCTTTGTCTCATATTAATTTCCTTCTGGGTGAAGATATACTTCAAACTCTTGTGATCCGTGAACACTTCACATCGCTTTCCCAAAAGATAGTGTCTCCATGTTTTGAGTGCATGTACAACGGAGGCTAACTCCAAATCATGAGTAGGATAGTTCACTTCATGAGTTTTGAGTTGTCTCGAGGCATATGCCACAACTTTTCCTTCTTGCATAAGTACTGCTCCCAAACCATGATGAGATGCATCACAATATACTTGGAAATCTTTTTCCAAGTCTGGCAAACACAAGACTAGTGCTGTCACAAGTCTCTTCTTTAATTCCTGAAAGCTGAGTTCACAACCTTCAGACCAAGCAAATTTCTTGTCTTTCTTTAGCAATTCTGTCATAGGCTTAGCTACCTTGGAGAAATTCTCAATGAACCTTCTGTAGTAACCTGCTAAGCCAAGGAAACTATGAACTTCTTTCACTGACTTGGGAGATTCCCATTCAGTTACAGCTGAAACTTTAGCAGGATCAACTGCTACACCATCTTTTGTCATAACATGACCAAGAAATCCAACTTCATTTAGCCAGAATTCACACTTGCTGAATTTGGCATACAGTTTATGCTCTCTAAGATTCTCAAGTATCAAACGCAAATGTCCTTCACGTTCTTCTTTGCTCTTGGAGTAGATTAAAATGTCATCGATGAAAACGACAACAAATTTATCAAGGAATTCCATGAACACCTTGTTCATCATATTCATAAAGTATGCTGGAGCATTGGTTAAACCAAAAGGCATCACGGTATACTCATACAATCCATACCTCGTGGTGAAAGCTGTCTTAGGTATGTCTTGTTCTCTTATCTTGAGTTGGAAATAACCTGACCGGAGATCAATCTTCGAGAACACACAAGCTCCTTCTAGCTGATCAAACAAATCATTGATTCTAGGCAAAGGGTATTTGTTCTTGATAGTCACCTCATTGAGTGAACGGTAATCAATGCATAACCTTTGACTTCTATCTTTCTTCTCCACAAACAAAACTTGGGCTCCCCAAGAAGAAGAACTTGGTTGAATAAATCCTTTCTGCAACTGTTCTCCGAGTTGTTTCTTGAGTTCTTTCAGTTCATCTACTGACATCTTGTATGGTCTTTTTGCTATTGGTCTAGATCTTGGTAGCAAATCAATAAGGAACTCCACATCTCTATCTGGTGGCATTCCCGGCAATTCTTCCGGAAACACATCCGGATATTCACTCACAATTGGCACACTGTCTATGCTAACCCCCTTAAGTGAATTTAGCTTACTCCCTTTTGATTCAAAGTTAAACTTGAATTTAATCCGTTTTCCTTCCGGGGTTGTGAGTGCGACAGTATGATTAGCACAATCTAGTACTCCTTCATATTTAGCCATCCAATCCATTCCCAATATTACGTCCAGTCCTTGGGAATCTAGGATTATCAGACTCACTGGAAATTTATGCTTTCCAAACGCTATTACCAGATCCCGGCATCCAAGACTTACTATCATATCTCCACCTGGAGAACTAACTTTTATTGGACACCCAATGTTTTCAGTTGGAAACCCATTTCTATCAACAAATGCTTTTGATATGAATGAATGTGATGCTCTAGTATCGAAAAGAACAAATGCTGGAATAGAATTGAGTCTGAACTTACCAGCAATAGCATCAGGCTCCTCATAAATTTCCTCCACATTGATGTGGTTCACTTGTCCCCTTTGAAAAGGGTTGGGCTTGTTGGGTCCTTCAACTTTCTTTTCTGGGCATTCATTTGCATAATGCCCCATCTTCTTGCACTTGAAGCATTCAACCTGACTGATGTCCTTCTTGACAGGCTGGCTTCCACTGCCACTTCCATTTCCACTGTGGTGGCTCTTTTATCCACCCTTGTGGTTCTTGTACTTGTCATTGTCATGACTACGGTGATGCTTGTTGTCATGACGGTTGTGGTTGTGGTGCTTGTTGAATTTCCCATGCTTGTGGGACCCTGAGTTTCCACTGTCATCGTAATGGGAATGTTTGTTAGACGATCCCGAGCTGTGCTTGTCCGAGTGCTTTCTCTTTCTACTCTCAACTTGCTTCATTTTGTTCTCCAAAATAGCAGCCTTATCACAAAGAGACTGGTATGTGGGAACATATGCCACAGCCAACTGCAGGTTCAGCTCATCATTCAAGCCTTCAAGAAATTTTTCCTTTCTCTTAGCATCGGTGTCAACTTCATCCGGTGCATAACGCGCCAGATTGTTGAACTCCTCAATATATTCAGCCACGCCGCGGTGGCGCTGCTTTAGATTATGGAACTCTTTCTTTTTCAGACTCATCACTCCAGATGAGATATGAGCAGTACGAAAGCCATCCTCAAAGATAGCCCATGTCACATCTTCTATGGAAGTGGTGATCTAGAAATTATCCCACCAAGTGGCGGCTGGTCCTTCCAGCAAATATGCTGCAAATCTGACCTTTTCTGCATTAGTACAGCCCACAGTTACCAAGTCCTTGTTCACAGAGTGTAGCTAGTCATTGGCCACCATGGGATAAGTCGTTCCTGAGAATTTTGCTGGCCTCAATCTCAAGAACCTGGTAAGCATGTCAAAACCCGGTGGGTTGTTGTTGTTATTGTTGTTGTTGTTTTGGTTCTGGATGCGCGACGTCATCATTTGCATCAGCTGAGTTTGAGCGGTCATCATTTGCTGCATTTCTGGAGTGATGTTGTTGTTGGGGTTTGCACGACGGGGAGGCATCTGTGGTTTGTTCAATAGAGATAAGAATGAGATACCCATAGATGCTTTCATGCACAATACATCACATAAACAATCACAAAGCATGCAACATAATGATAAAGATTCACAACCAGATAACAAGTTCGCAAAGTAAAACACACACAAATAACAAGCCATCCACATGTTGGATGGTCAATAACAAGTTCTCAATGACAAGTATGATAATAAATGATAAATGAGTAGTTAAATCTACTCCTCGGCATCAACCTCCTCCTCGACAAAGGTAAGACCTGCGTTCTCCATCGCGGTCTTGTATTCCTCGACGCTAGTGGTCAAGGTCTCTATCTTGGCTTTGAGAGCCCTCTTCTGGGAACGAAGCCTCGCAATCACCGTCTGCTGATGCTCGAGCTCGAAGTCCTTGGCCTGCAGTTCTTCAGTCATGTCCCAGATCTTCTTGTTCCTATCCTGGACTCGCTTCTCCTGACTCTTGAACTTTCTGTCCTGGCTCTCGAACTTCGCCTCCATCTCCTTAACTATCTCATCTTGCTCCGCGAAGAGTTTGTCCTTCTCGCGAAGCTGCACCTAGAGTTCGTCATTGCTGAGCATGACGTTGGTCCTATCGGAGTCCACGTGCTTAATGAGAGCCTCTAAGTCCTGGAGGTATAGACGAATCGGCTTGGCTGTATCCCTCGCAGTGTCCTCGAAGTCGATGGAATCTCCATCCTCATCACGTCTACCGAAGACGTGGAAGTGAGTACCTCTAACCTATCGGGAGTGTCTCCCCAGCAGACGTCCTATCAGATCCTGCATGACTACCTCAAGGCCTCTATCCTTGTCATCGTGCATGAGCTTGAAGACGATGGCCTCCGTGGTAGGCTCAGTCTGGCATCCTGGCTGGTTGACCTTGAAACCCCAGAGGTCTTTCCTCTCAAACTTGGTGAGGGGAAGCACCATGATGGTAGGAAGAGGGAGATTGAGCAAAGTAGTAAGCTCAACAATACGAGGACCAAAGCGAGTTCCCTGGAACTCCTCAACAGTGCTGATGGTAACAGTAGGCATCTATTTATAAGATAGAAAAGTTAGAACAACACAATTCAAGATAAAACAAAAGACAAAACATCACATACATATCCTTGGAAATCAAAACACACAAGTCATGGCATACATGGATCCATTACAACAACCAAGGTTCAACTTATGTTAAAGCAACATTTTGGAAAATAAGGTGATAAGTGGTGGTCCAACTAACGAAGTACGTTTACAATCCTATCTCACTGGATCTGTTGGCTAACATAATGTTTCTAGAAGCAAGGAGTCTATCTTTCTCACATGACTCCATCACTAAGTCTATAATGTCTCCTCTTAAAGTTTGGTTGGTAGCTTCTAACTCTTGGGTATGTTTCTTCTCTTCTTCTAGGATAATTTGGATGTTGAACATTCTGCACTTGACTCTTTCACCAAGTTCTTTGATGGTCTTCCAAGCTGCATCCCTTGCTAAGTCAAAGAATGTAGGGTGCATCACTGAATTGGTGAACATGCAGAATCCTGAGTCCTTGTGGTTGTCTTGCTTGTTTTTATACAAGTGAAGTTGCACCCACCAGTACTCAACTCCTTCATCCATCACATGAAAACCTTTGTACACAGCTGCACCATGTATTTCCATTGCAACCATGAGGTCCTTGAGAGCCTTGGGGAATTCTGTCTCACACTCCAAAGTCATTGTCATGAGTGGTCCCTTCCTTACGGCTTCGTTGATGGAGTTCATCTACAATTGGAGATGAGAAAGAAGATTATAAAATTTTACGAGAAGAATAGACAAGTGTAGAAGTTGTTGAAAAATTTTCCTTAGTGGTTTCCAATCATAGGGTCATAATCCTACAGGCAACACAGTGCTCTGATACCATCTGTAAGATCCCTCCTTTATAAAGGAAAAGGATCCCTGTGATTGCAATGCTAGTCCCTGGATCATTGCTGGCATCCACAGTTTAAGATGAAGTACATAGATACAAAGGTCATTATTACAGGCATTCCAGAGACAAACATAGTCTTTACAACTCCAAGGCCACAGGCCTATTACAAGAGTTTGAATAAGTAAATAAATAAAATTCTTCATCTTCATGTGCCACAGGCAAACATGTTGAGTGTAGACTCATGACTCCTAATCCTCATCAGAGTAATCTGCAACATCATAAGTTACAGCCACAGTGGGTCAATACATTGGAATATTATTGGCAAGTGATACCTTAGTATAATCTAGGTGGACTAGGTACTATATGCAAATTTGGCTAAGTGTAGCTTGGCTTGATTTGCTCAAAATAGGTTTTGCCTATTAGTTGAAATCACTAAGTTTTTCTTTGTCAAAACTTTTCCCAAGGAACCACCAATAGACATTGAGGTCCTTCACCCTTGTTCACCCACAAGTTTTTACTTAGAAATTGGGATGAGGAGATTCTTGATAGCTTCCATGTATTGATGCTCAAGTTGTCCTTTTCCAGGGACATGGCTAAGTACTTAGGTTTTTCCATCTGCAGAGGTTGTGCACTTTCCCCACCAGACTTGATTTTCACCAAGACAGGACCTTTGAAGCCTTCCCTTAGACCAAATGGGACGCTCCAACCTATCATTCCCACTACCACCAACTATCCAAATGGCTAAGTTCTAGCAACCTATGTGATCCAGGCAGAGCCCATATTGCCAAGTGGGTGCACTAGAAGCTTCTCAACACTTGGCCTCTAAAATCTCTTTGTTCCTGGGTGGCTTTCCAAAAGTGAGATACACAAGGTTCACCAGTCCCCTGGCCTTGTGTAACCACTCAACACAAACCATTCCTTCCATTCCACCCAGGTGTTTCATTTACTTAGTTGTTTTATTAGGCAAAACACAAGTCCAAATACTTAGAAATATTTTCATCATAGCATGTATATTTCACCAACCCTTGGTTGCTACTAGCTAGGTTAAGCATGGCATAGATAAGCATCTTAACTTAGAAATTTCCTAGCAATTCTACAACTACTAGGATTTCCCAACATGGCATATAAGCAAAATATAGCATGCAAGACTAACAAAATATTTCTAATGCTTAGTAGAAATCATAGGAACAAAATATTCATGAAGTACCACTTGCCTTGGTAGTTTGGAGAGTAGCTACACTCCTCACAATCACAATCACTAGCACCAAAATCTACACAAAGAATTATAGCAACAATCATATACAATCACAAATATATGCATGCATGCAAAATGATATGTGATGATTTTTAAAACTCAACTAGGCAAGTATACAGTACTGATTCATAAACAAGTTAAAAACTTGCCAAACAACATTTAGATAAACCCTAAAACAATTCTTAAACAATTGATATACTCAAATTAGCCCTACACAAGTTTATGCAAATAAAGTAATTTTAACATAATAAAAACATTAAACACATTGCATATTTAGAAAGAGATTGCTCTTCTGATTCCAACGGTATAAAATTTGTCAAATTCTAACGTGGGGATCAAAAGTTATAGCCAAAACAAATTTAAACATCTAATAGATTCAAATTCTGTTTTAAAACTCTAACAGATGCCACGCGTCTTATTCTAATTGGCCCGTACCGCTTCGCGTAGGATCACGCTTCTGAGATGTTAGATCTACTTAAACCGCACGGCTCAGATCTACTCGTACCGATTCGTTAAGTGATCTAATCCTACACGCTGGATCCAGATCTGATGGCCCTGGATCAAACGACCAAAGTTGGGCGGCGCTGGCGGTGGCTACTGGCGGCGGCGAGCTCGGCCTACGGCGGCGCGGCGCTACAGGTGGTCCTAGGGTCGTCGGAGGGGCTTACCAGAACCGTGGCGACGCACTGATGCTCAACCTGGCGGCGGCTTGGCAAGGGGCGCACGGAGTGGGTTGCTGGAGCTCGTCGAAGTTGCGGGCGGCGTCGGGCTTGGGTGGACGGCGACGTTGGCGACGCTCCTGGTCTCCCTAGCACGAACAAGCGGCATCAGGTGATGCACAAGACAGTGGCGAACAACATCGTGTGAGTCAGAGGCGAAGGGGAACAAAGGGCTTACGGAATTTGGTCGCCGGAGTTGAGGGTGTCGTCGGGAGCTTGCGGTGTTGAACGGAATCGACGACCTGGGGCAGTATAAAAGGAACCAGCGGTGTTAGTAGATGCGCAAGAAAGTGGCGAGGCTGTCTGCAAGAACCAGAGGGAGAGGGGCGCACGGGGCTCACCGGAATTGGTCGCCGGAGGGCTCTCTGTCTGCGGCGGTGCGAGGATGAATGCGGGCAGCCTGGGGGCGCTCTGGGCTCGGAGTTTGGGGGAAATGGAGAGGGGGCAGAGTGTGGCATCCCGCAAAACCACTACTAGAAAATCGCGTTGAATTTGTGCATTGCATCGTCATCATCATGCATTGTTTGCTAAAACTATTTTCGCAACGCCCGTTTTATTTTCTAAAACGCCCCAACTTTAATCAAATATCAAACCCGGGGCTCCGGATTATTTTGCTTTGGCCGCTATCGGATTGCTTACGGCCCGTTTAAAACAAATAAAATTATATTATTTTTAGTGGGGGCAGTCGGACGGGCCAGATCGACCCGAACGACCACCCCCAGGTTTTTGAATCGGTCCAACTGCACCCGCCCCTAAATCCTATGTCTACCCAACTCTCTACCCACCCCCAGCTTCCACCTCACCCTGCCCAATCAGCATGTGCCAACTCATCCCTCCCCAAACCCCAACCAACCACGCCCTGCCACCTCAGCAGCCTCTCTCCTCTCACCCCTCATCTCTCACCCCACCCAGCCCCACACGCTGCTCACGCACACCGTTCCACCCCACAGCCCCACCCTGCCCCTGGGCCCCACGCGGGACCCACCCACGCGCCTTCCCCCGCGCGACACGCCCACCCGCACCGCGCCTGCCTCCCCAGGTTCTACCTCCCCTGCCCAGTCAACCTCCTTCTCCCCCACCTCTCTCCCCTGGCGCCTGGCCCACCACTACCGCAACGCACGCACGCGAGCCCCGCGGCGTCTTCTTCCTCGGCTCGCCCCGCGTGTCCTCTCTGCAGCCCGCCCTCACCTCACCGCATCGGCCCCCTCGCACCTCGCCTGTGCTGCCGCCTCCCGTCGCCGCCGGTGCGCCGCCGTACCTCTCCGCCCCTTCGAGTCCGTCCGCCGCCGCCCTCCTCCGGCCATCCTCCTCCCTCCACCCCGCCTGAGGCCCTCCCCGCCCCCAGCTGCGACCGCCGCTCGCGACCCGCGCCTCCCCCTCTGGCCTCCACCACCGTTCCACCAACCTCCCCCTCGGTCGCCGTCGTTCCGCTCGAGCCCAGACGCCCTGGTGCCCCTCCGTCCGCCTCCCCGTCGTCGGCCACCGACCCTGCGCCGGCCGCTCGTGAGCCTGCACCGCACCGTCGCCAGCCCTCTTCCCCGCCGGCCCTAGCCTCCCGTCCCGAGCGCTCCGCCAGCGACCTCCGCCTCAGCCGGCAGCGCCCTTCTGTCTCGCCCGGCAGCATCGCGCCGCCGCTCCCGGAGCCTCGCCTTCCGCCCGCCGCTCGGTCCCAGCTCGCAGAGCGACCCGAGCAACCGCCGTCGCCAAGGTCGTGCCCGTCCCTGCGTCGCCGGTCGTCCTCCAGCACCTCGTCGGCCGCGCCGGCATCGTCGCCATCATTCGCCCCTGCGAGCTGCCCGTCCGCCGAGCCTCCTCCGTCCGCGCCTCGCCCTCTCCCCGTCCGGCCCCGAGCGCCGCTTGCAGGCGTCGCCCCTGTCCGGCCGTGCCCGCGTGGACGCGCTCCACAGACCTTGACCGTGAGGACACCACAGGACACGTGCACGTGTGCAAGGGACCTTGCTCCAACAGGGTTTAGCTCGTGAAGTAAAGTTGTACAGCGCGCTTGTAGATGTGTTGATGCCGCAAAGAGGGAGTTATGGAGGATGGCTTGATGCTCCCTCCTCGACTACAATCAGCAGGCTGTTGGAGGCATCTCGGGGAACAAGAACCTCGCCAAGTTCTCCTTCAAGAACGTCCGAAGACCGCACCCGGCACGCATAGTTCTTCCCCTCGGGACCGCCAAGTTCACCGAGACCCTAGACGCAAGATCTCCTTCATGGGACGACAAGTACTCCGACATGGATCCGTTTGGATCGAACCCGAAGACAGTAGGTGCGACAAGTCCTACTTCACGAACATCGAGTGCCAAGATCGCCCACAGAGAACCGAAGTTGTCGAGACCCTGAGGACCCGTTCCCGGAGACGAAGACCGAACCCGACAAGATCTGCATGCGACAAGAACAACCCCGACCCAGGAGTATCCGACGCGCCCGACACCGACCAAGTCCGGCTTTCGGGAACGACAAGACCTACCCTGCACCCCGAGATCTGATCCCCGTCGAACCCTGGACCCTGACCCCGAACCCCGGAACCCCAAGATCGTCGAGACCCCTAATGTGTGAACCCTTCTCGAAACCCTATTTTCACAACATAATACAACTTGTCGCATATTTAACTGTCATGCATGCATCTTATCATGTGGTTTGGGGGCCTTATGCCGATTCACCTAATAATTAAATATGGGGTCCATATGCGGGCAAATCTAGTCTCCTATCGGCCTCATTTAAATCTTGTATAGCGGACCCGTATTATCTTTTGCCATGTAATACAACATTTAAAAATGCGGGGTAGATAAATAACATGAACCACCTAATTAATTGTCGGGACCCCGGTTCCACTTAATATGACCTAATTGCATCGCACCTTTGCCATGCCATCCATCATGCATGCATCATGCCGTTCTTCTGCCGTTGTATTAAATAGTGCATCCGGTGTTTCTTCTAGTGTTTTGCTTCTTCGCGGATAAGGCCGTTGAGTTGATGTGAGCTTCGCCCCGATCTTCGGGGAAAACCTTCGGCAATGTTTTCAGGCGAGCATCTCCCCCTTTCTACCTATCTTACTTTTATAGTGCTTTACTCCTTCCTGTTGATCTACTGCTATCTGTGTTGCGATGCTTTAGTTTCCGTACCTGTGATATCCCTTGCAGCCTTATATTGCCTTGGACACACCCTATTACCTGTTGTTTGGTAGATAGTTGGACTTGCGCGTCGTAGTTGCTTGCTCAAGTGCGGATGTGTGTCGCCATATGCCTCAGTTGCTGATGTATTGCCGCATGTTGATGTTGGAGATGGTGCTAGTTTTACTTATCGTCACTTTAATTTCTGTTTAACAACTAAAATTGAAATAAGCAGAGGCATCGGTGGGTGATAGATAATATTTGGTTTCGAGCATACTTGTGTCCCGTAAGACCCCGAGTACTTGATACCTGTTCCTTGATTTATCGCGCTATCCACATCCGGGAGGTATATGGGACCCCCCTGAGCCAGAGCTTGATTCATTCTTATTTCTTGGGGCCACAAACTAGTTTGAGGTTTTATTTATGATCCTGTACTTATGCCATGCTTTACCGCTTTATTTACGATTGTGCGAGGTACTGCACTCTGTACTGTTTAGGTAAGCGGAGTGATTACGCGGTATCGACACCCCGAGTTTTCGGGTTCCCGATCGCTTCTGACCATTGGCGCAAACCTTGAGGCCGTCTGAGCTTGCTTACTCGTTGGATTCTACTTAAGGTGGCCCCTGAAATATTTGAATCTGTGATTGTTCAATCGTGAAAGCCTCGTTGGGTTTTGATTTGGTTTTCGAGGTTGATCGGCGTGTGTTGCTATTGGTGCACCCGGCGGGTAAAACTTTCCGAAAGCCGTGCCCGCGGATATGGACGACTTGGAGCACAGTATCTCGATCATAGACAAGCATAACTAAAGTTTACTGCTATAAATTTGACTTATAATGACTAGTAATCAGCTTCACTATAACGGAATGACTAAATAATACTGCCCACAATTGCTTGTTTTGTGTGTCGCTTGCGACCATTGTACCTGACTAGTAATCTGCAACTTCTAGCGAAATGGCTGAATAAAAGTACCAACAACTGCTGGGTTATGGGTTTATCTTATGCTACCTGTATCTGATTAGTAATTGCTGCAACTACAACGGAATGATTAACTAAAAGGGCCCACTGCTTGCTTTATCAGGACGATTATCTATACCTGACTAGTAATTGCTGCAAAGATAACCAAATAAGTAAAACTGCCAACAGTGTGAGTTCCTCGGATGACTTCCTCGTTTGGTTTCGAGGGGAAATGCCAGGATGGGTTTGTTTGGTGATAGCTTCAGGTTGGATCCGGTTAGGTCATTCTTATCCCTCTCTGATATCCGCCAGTTGTATCGAGTCTCTATAGGTTGTTAGTGCATGCTGCCGCTGCCGCTCAGTCCACCACACCTATGTAGGCGAGGACCGCCGAATTCTAGCCTCAGTGTCTTGGCCTCGATCTTGGCGCTCCTTCTTTTCCTTTGCCCTTTGTCGGCACCCTTTGTTTAAGCAGGTTTTGAGATCGGCGTCGTTAGCGAGGTTACCCTTCCGGCTTGGCACAGGCGGGGTTATGGACGCCATTGGTTATTCTTCAGGGCCCTTAGCCCCATTTGCATCTTGTCCGTAGTCGGACGCTCTATCATTTTCCAGGTGATTTGGATCTTTGTATAATATATCTGTATTCTTGACTCCTCGAGTCGCTGTTATATATATCATTACGTGGGTCCCATCGAGGACTGTTGTGTAATGTTATTACTTCGTTTCCCCACGAAAGTTCTGGTGGGCACCTTTGAATCGTTTCTACGGGTTTGGCGAATTTTGCTCAAACTTGCATAGGTCCGATCGAGGGTGTTACGAGAGGGGTTTAAGTAGGCAAGCGGGCGTGAATTACTCCTGCAATCAACGCCTTGGTGAGCGAATCAACCAGGTAACGCACGCCGTGATTTGGGGAAGAACACATCGGGGTGGGGTGGAGACGACGACGACGTGTGGGCCTTGGCTGTCGGAGAGAAAGCAGAGGAGTGGGTCATGCATCGATCACTCGGTGGGTGCGGCGAGTGAAAAGCAGTTCGCGGGTGGGGTCTTTGGTTTAGCTGGGCCAGTTGGGCCAGATTCGACTGAAGGCTTATTTTTTTCTCTTTTAAGCTTTTGCTTTTTCTGTTTGCTTTTCTGAAATGGTTTTCAAACTCAATTCAAATCTGTTTGATTCCAAAACTTTTCAGGATTTTTGTACAATAAATCTTGTACTCAAATAAGTGCCAATCACATATGTTCACTCAAACACACTTGGGTCTTTTGAAAATAAAATAAAACCATGCCTTTATGAGGTGTGATAATAGGCATAGAATTGGTTTTTATTTCATATTTTGCTTTGAGACTTTGCTCAAGTTTTCGAAATCACTTGAGTTTGGATTCTAAACCATACTGAATGATTATCAGTACCTTTCTCAAAAAACAAGTAGCACAAGGGCTTGAGTGAACTTACATAAAATATTGAGCAACAAAGCTTCTGTTTTGAAATGTTTTGTTTGAAATGATACTCATATGATCATGGATGCATGGATGATATGCATGAGTTTGAAACATGATTTTAGGGATGTTAGAACATACCATGCTATAATTGTATTAACCGGAAACATTAATACTTATGTGATTTGTAAAAATAAAAGAGTCTCTAGTAAAGCATCTTGCTAAACTAGCTTGTTGGTTAATATATGATCATGTTTTCCTGATCATGAACATTGAGATGTTATTAACAACAAGATCATATCATTTGGAGAATGGTGTGATGGACATACTCCTATAGATAAGCGTAGCATAAAGATCAAGTCATTTCAATAGTTCGTTTGCTATAAGCTTTCTAATACATAGTAACCTAATTACTTCGACCATGAGATCATGCTAATCACCATCATCGGATGGATGCTTTGATGACATCAAACATCACACCGTAACTGGGTGGCTATAAAGGTGTCATTGAGTGTTCAGAAAGTATGTGTTGAGGCACATGGATTAAGAGTGGGATTTGTCCATCCACATGACGGATAGCTATACTATGGGCCCTCTTAGTGGAATGTCATCCAATTAGCTTGCAAGAATGTGACTGGATCACAAGGGATCACATATCATGGGAACGATAAAAGAGTACTTATCAGTAACGAGGTTGAACTAGGTATGCAGAGATACCGACGATCAGACCTCGGATAAGTAAACTATCGCGAGATAAAGTGAAATTGGTATCGTATGTAAGAGGTTCATTCGATCACAAAGTAATCATAGAAATATGTTGGAGCCATATGAATTTCCAGTTTATCTATTGATTATTAATCGGAGAAGAGTCTCGGTCATGTCTGCATAATTCACGAACCGTAGGGAGACACACTTAAGGATTCAATGTTGTTTAGGAGATGTGGAATGTAAGTAGGGAGACCGAATGTTGTTCGGAGTCTCGGATAGGATCCGAGATATAACGGGGAGATCCGGAATGGTCAGGAGAATAAGATTCATATAAGGAAAGTCCAATTCCGCAGTTCAGGAATGATTCCGATGTTTTCATCGGAGAGGTTCTAGAAGGGTCACCGGACCGGGTGGGGAAGGGTACATGAATGTTTCATGGATAAGTGGAATGATTGAACCATGTCCTAGGTCACTTGGTTGTGCATTTGCAAGAAAGAAATTAAGCTCCAAATTGAAAGTCAAAAGGCAAGTTTGAAAAGTCAAACTGGGACAATGTATCCTAGTGGAGGAAGGAAAGAATCCTTCTTTCCCTCCCCACAAGCCAACTGGGAGAGGGAGTTGGGGAAGGATTCAAACTGCCCTTTGCCAAGCTGCCCTCCCTCTCATAAATAGAGGGGAAGGGGTGCCCCAAGGACACACAACACCAGCCCCTCCCCACATAGCCGCCGCGTCGCCGCCGCACTAGCCGCCGTCGACTCCACCTCCTCCTCTCCGGCCCTTTAAACCCTAGATCACCAGAAACCCTAATTCTCCACCATAACCTACTCCGGATTAGGCAAAGCCTTGCAGGATCTTCCCTGTACTTCCGACACCATGTCGTCGTGATGCCGGAATCGCGAGGGGAGAACTACAACCTCTGCTGCCTGCTGGAACAAGGGAGAGGAAGGTCTTCATCGAGTACCGAACATGTGACCGACTGCGGAAGCGCTGTCGGAACACAGCGCCAGAAGGATCGTCTACGTGATATTGAGATCGGCAAGTGTACAACTACATCACCCATGAGAATATGCTCTCATTAACTACGGTGACCCAGCATACCACTACATGTGTAGTACACTATAGTCGTTGACATGACATCCACAGAACACCGTTATGTAAATATCACATCCCTCAGAGTGGTACAACAGAAACATTGCGGGTCCATATTACAAATATACACACATTATTATTATTACAATACCAGAAGTTCAAGACTTCCTAAAGATTCAACTTACAAAACAAAATATAAAGTGTTTCAGCGGAATTTAAAAGTAGCAACTCCGACTAGGAGTTCAGCTCAGCATCTTATTCTATAGAGTTCATGCTGCTCGTCTCTGTTGGTTACTACTAACTAGGGATACTTAGTTGGATTCGTTATCATCGACACCGTAGCGGATTTCGTAATCCACTCCTTCAACACCTCCGGACAGATCAAGTTCCTCGTAGAACACATCTTCTTGACATTCGGCTGCATACATTGGCACGTCTCCTCAGAGTCTAAGCAAGGGATCAAAGGAAAGGATGAGTAACAACATTACCCAACAAGTTCATTATATGAAAGGTGGAAAGTTTGATGCTCTAACTACCACCTTGGATTATAAATCCTTGACACTATGTAATTTTTGTAAATCTTTCTTTAAAGATTTATTTTATTATGAAAATCTATGACCATCAGCCTTTACAGGTTGACCAGAACTTTCATGGAGTTCCTTTCCTGCCGCGTTTGTAGCTCCTTCCCGGAACAGGGAGTAATAAGTTACAATTCTTACACTCTGCAGAGGTGTGTTACTTTACCCATGAGAGATCAACTCCTTGTTGCACAACCGGGCGTACTTTCCCATCCACAATTCCATGATGTGGGGCCCGGTAGTTGGTCCAAGCCAATCACTGCCCCTTCGCAACCTCACATGCCTCCTTGGTGTACACCATGCCCACATAATGAATTACGGCAATGGTTTGTACAAACCGTTAGATGCCAGAACTATCATGGGACGATGAGGGTTCCCACCCATATGCTGCATATCCTCTACGAATTACCAATTAATATGCATGCTACGAGGATAACAGCCACGACCTGCACATCCGGCTTCATGCGAGAGGAAGAAGATACAGCTGACTTCTCTATCCCATTACAAATCTCATGAATAACGCGTAATATACGGCGCTAGAATCACTGATGTCAGGGGTTATTAAGTCCCTAATTGATTATCATTGTTGCAAATAGAACCCTAAGTTCTATTTCTCCATTATATCATCACTTAGGATGATATCTATGATTTCTTGATTTGTGAAATTAATATTTTCTTTATTTTAGAGTATATATGATAACACACAATTTGCAAATACTTTGATAAAGAATCTTCAAAGGATATGAGCAAGTGATGAACTTGCCTTGTGATGGCAAGGTAGTGAAGTCAGATGCTTGCACCGGACCTTGAGCTTCTATGTCTACAAAAACATCATTATTGCCCGGTAAGGACAATATTTAAAGAAGCAAAATGATTATGCAAGTAATGTAATGCAGCATTTAATTTGATATGCAGTTTCCCCATTATTAATAAAATTATTTCTAATATTAAAGGATTTATAAATATTAATTTTTTAATATTTATAATAGAATATGGTATTCTTTTATTTTATTTCTCTTTTATTTGACTTTTATTGATTAAATAATTCTTTTAAGAATTATCATTTAAATATCAAAAAATGTTATTAAATATTTGTTTAGTATTTTTCTAAAATACTACAATATTAATATATGATGAAGTGAATTTTAATTAATTTTATCACCTTTCAATAATTTTGTAAAATTCCGTAAGGGTTATAAAAATTACAAAATTCTTAATAAAATTTATGTGTCTAAAATTTTATTTCTTAATTTATTTGGATAGTGTGGATTATTGTGAATCCAAAAATATTTTATTTATAATTTTTGGACTTTTATTTTATTTTCTATAATTTAATTAAGTTCAGGGGTATTTTGGTCTTTTCCTATTTATTAAAACAGGCCTTAAAGGTTTCTGGGCTGGCTTGTTCTTATTGGGCCCTGGTGGCCCATGAGAGTTAGTTAAAACAGCCACCCCGAAGGGTTCTGTCCCACTCGGCCCACCCACTCGCTGTCTCTCACCCTCGAGCTCACCGCTCTCCTCCTCTCTACCCGACCCCGTGGTCGGTGATGCCACCGCCGACGATTCCCGCTGTCATGGACCGTTCTAGTCGCTGCCATGGTGCAGGAGGAGGTTGTCGACTATGCCTCTCCATCCTGTCCAATTGGATTTGAGCATGGGGCACTCCTGCGACGGATCGATGTCGTCCCGAACCCTAGGGTTTGGGGGTTGGCGTGGATCTTGGCGCCACCGCTGCCGTCATGTGCTGTGGTGATTCACCGTGCCTCTAGACGTGGATATGGTCGCCACCGTGGTGCTGTATGGGTCGCAGCGCCCCTCTGGGGGTGCTCCCCGTGCTTCCATGGTCGTCAGCCACCTCTGCTTCCTCTTCTAGTCTTCAGCGAGGACCTTTGGTGAGTTCTTTTCCTCTCCCCCTTGTGCTCTCTCTCTGTGCTCTCTCATCCTATGCTAGATGTTGGTAGTGACCTCTCTGTTTACTGTCTTGTCCTGGTTAAGATGATTTGTTCCATTTAGGGTTCATATCCTGGTGTTGATTATCTACTGGATGAATTAGAGCATCTATTGATGGTCCCTATGCATGCTGAATGATTAATAGCTTGAGGCTTGCTACTTAAGATGAACTATAATGGTTCTGGTGGCTTATCAGATGATTTTATGTTTAGATTTCATATGATTCAGATGATATAGTTGTTCTGAAATCAATGCTTGGTAAAGTCAGTGGGTTTGATAACTTACCACTATCATTACTTGATTAATGATGTTGGGTATGGTGTGATGAAATCACTGTCTTAGTAGAAATGTTCTTGTGACACCATCTTTATATGGCACACAAGATTGATTCTAATCCATTGATTGGGTTGGTTTAAGCTTAAGACAAGCTTGGCTTTAAAAGATAAGTAGAAATGTTCTTTTCTGAAATCCCTAAGACCAATGATGTTGGTCTGAGGCTTAGGGATTAGGCTTTATCTAATTGGTTCATATAGATAGTCCTGGTAGTGGTACCAGCTATTGTTTCTTGAATCAAAGCTTGGAGAAAAATGATAGTAGGCTTGATCATTATATGGATCCAAAAGATTAAATTCTAAGGTGCTACCCTTATCTTTGGGATGTGCCTAGAAATTAAATATTATCTATATTTGTGCTTGAATTGAATTATATAGCTTGACAACCAAATCAATGATGTTGTTCTGAGTTTTGGTTGGATCCTTGTACTTTGCTGTTTGCTTTTAGAGTTTAAAATCTCAATGATGGATTCACCCCACTTGGATTCTTTCTGAGAGTTTGGCTGTGAAACAGATCATGTATGCTTGTCTAATCTTAGACAAATAGATCATGTGATGGTCTTTGTACTCACCTCTGTCACTTGATGTTGTGGTTGCTAGTGGTGGATCTTGTGGTAGCTTGATCTTGTGGTTGATCTTGTGCTCCCTGGTATATTTAGCTTCTGGCTTGTCCTTGATCTAGCCCATCACCTCCTGATCCTGATGGCTTGACCTTGGTCTTGCTATCCACCTGATCTTCCCCCTCCTTATGTCACCATCCTGGTGATGTGATTCTGGCTTTGGTTGGTTTGGCTGCTGGCTGCTGTGCTTGGTGAAGCTATTGGCTAAGTTAGCTGTTCTTGTGTGTGTGAGCAGTGAAGAGATGCGCTAGTGCCTCTCCACGGCTGTAATGATGGTTTTGTGTTTGAGCTGTGTTGTCAGGCTGACAGCACACACCATGAATTTTGGTGTGTGTCCTGCCTGTGTGCTTGTTGTGAACTTGTGGATACGCTCTAGACTTGAGAGTTACTTTGATCTGATTACTTTTACCTGGCTGGTTAAACTTGCCCCTTTTATAAATTACTCAATGATGAATCTTGATCAGTGCACTTCACTAACATGTCTGAGAGTAAAACAATACTAACCCTAACCTTCTTTATTCTCTTATTACTGTTTGATTTGCAGGTATAGATTTGAAGATGAAGATATTAGTTTAGGTTTTCTTGATAGAATAGTTAATTAAATCTTCTTTATTCTTTTGTAATTTTCATTTTAGTATTTTGCAATCTTCATTTTATTATTTTATACTAAAGATTATATTATTATCAATAAAGAAATATTCTTATTATTTCTTTATTTGCTATTGTGAAGATTGTGGATAGTTTCAATAAGTTACATTTTTGTAACTTATTTATTGAATGAAAATATGAAATAGATATTCATATTCTTAATTGTTTTCTCTAGATAAAGTTTGAGTTATATTGATTAACTCTTAATTAAATCAAGATTCAAACCTTATTCAGAAATCATTTGAATTATAATTCAAACACTCAAGTTTAAAATTCAAATTCATTTTCCAAAACACATAATTCCTCAAAGATCATATCAAAGTCTATAGCAATCATCCTTTAAGACTAAACCTAATCTTAAAGTATGAAATAAACCTTGATCACTTTAGGTTTTTATTTGGCGAAAAATTTACCCACATTTTCACAGATGAATGCATGCAACATTTCAATTTCCTAAATCTACCCTTCGCTAGTTCCTAAATGCTGGGATGTTACATACTTCCCCCCTTAAATTAAACTTCGCCCCGAAGTTTGTTGAGATGGACCTGAATAGTTCTGGATAGGCTTTTCTTAAATCCTCTTCTTTCTCCCACGTGGCTTCTCTTTCAGGGTGATGTTCCCATTGTACTTTGCAATACTTGATTGCTCTGTTCCTCAGTCTTTTCCAGTTTTCTTCCAGAATCTTACAGGGCTTTTCGACATAGGTCAAGTCTTCTTGTAATTCTATCTCTTGGTGTGTGATTGCATCATCTGGAACTTTCAAACATTTACGAAGTTGTGACACATGGAAAACATTATGCACTTGTCCTAATCTTGATGGTAACTCTAAAGCATAAGCTATAGTTCGGTTTTGACTCAATATCTTTAATGGTCCGATGTATCTTGGACTCAATTTTCCTTTAACTCCGAACCTTTTCACCCCTTTCATTGGACTTACTTTCAAATATACCATATCTCCCACTTCTGGATGCCATGATCTTTGACTTTGATCAGCATAACTTTTCTGCCTACTCTGGGCTATTTTTAGTCTATCCCCGATCTTATCAATGATATCTTGTCTTTCCTTGATATAATCTGGCGCAAATTCTTTGTTGCTTCCAGGATCATACCAACATATTGGTGATCTACACTTCCTTCCATATAGAACTTGGTATGGAGCTGCCTTCAGACTACTCTGATAGCTATTGTTATAAGAAAATCCTGCCAATGGTAGATGATCTTCCCATGTTCCTCCAAAATCTAGTGCACAAGCTCTTAACATGTCTTCTAGTATTTGATTTGTTCTTTCCGTTTGACCTCCTGTCTCAGGATGATATGTTGTGCTGAAATCTAACTTTGAACCTAGTGCTTCATGCAATTCCTTCCAAAATGCTGAAGTAAACACTGATCCCCTGTCAGTTACGATCTTTTTGGGTACTCCATGCTTACTTACTATCTCTTTGACATATACTTCGACTAATTTCTCGGCATTATCTTTTTTATTCACTGGAATAAAATGTGCACTCTTAGTGAGTCTGTCCACAATTACCCATATCATATCCTTCCTTTTTGGTGTCATGGGCAATCCTGTGATGAAGTCCATACCTATTTATTCCCACTTCCATTCGGGAATTTCCAAAGGTTGGAATGGTCCTGCTGGGCTTTGATGTTCAGCCTTCACCCTTTGGCAAGTATGGCATTCAGATACATATTTAGCAATGTCTCTTTTCATATTATTCCACCAGAATAGTTATTTCAAATCCATATACATCTTAGTACTTCCCGGATGTATAGAGTACGGTGTTTCATGTGCTTCTCTAAGTATGATATAGAATCTCAGTCACATCTGGAACACAAAGACGGTCTTGAAACCATAAAGACTCATATTCTCCAAGACAAAAAACTGATTTTTGCCCTTGAGATATTCTTCGAATTTCCTCAGCAATAAAAGGATCTTCTACTTGATGTCTAAAAATTTCTTGCTTAAGATCACTGTCCAGCTCTACAACTACCTGCATAGTATCTAATCCTCCAAGAACCTCTTATCTAATGAATTGAAGCTCTAATCTTTCCAAGTGCATTTGTAACTCTTTTAGTAACTTCCAATTGCTAGGCCGAATATCTGCACTCTTTCTTCTTAAAGCATCAGCTACAACATTTGCTTTCCCTGGGGTGTAGTTGATTGTTAAATCATAATCCTTGATTAGTTCCAACCAACGCTTTTGTCTCATATTCAACTCTTTTTGAGTGAAGAAATATTTGAGACTTTTATGGTCAGTGTATAACTCACATCTGGCTCCATATAGAAAATGCCTCCATCCTTTCAGCGCAAAAACTACTGCTGCTAACTCTAAATCATGAGTTGGATAATTGACTTCATGTGGTTTCAGTTATCTTGAACCATAGGCAATCAATTTCCGATCTTGCATTAATACACAACCTAGACCGTCTTTAGATGCATCACAGTATACGGTGAAGTCCTTCCTTGTCTGAGGAACTGCTAAGATTGGAGCTGTGGTTAATCTAGTCTTCAACTCTTGAAAACTTGCTTCACATTTCTCATCCCACTTGAATGGTGTATTCTTCCTTAATAATTTGGTCATTGGTCCAGCTATTTTGGAGAACCCTTCATTGAAGCTCCGATAATAACCAACCATTCCTAAGAAACCTCGAATTTGCTTCACATTGGTTGGTGCAGTTCACTCCAGTACTGACTGAACCTTAGATGGATTTACAGCAAATCCATCTTTACTGATCACATTACCGAGGAATTCTACCTCATCTAGCCAAAATTCACACTTACTAAACTTAGCATAAAGTTTGTGTTCGCTATTCTCAAATGATCAGCATGCTCTTCCTTATCCTTGGAATATATCATAATATCATCAATAAAGGCTATGACGAACTTGTCCAAATATGGCATGAAGATCTTATTCATCAGATTCATGAATATTGTCGGTGCATTGGTTAAACCAAATGGTACTACTAGATACTCATGGTATCCATATCTTGAGAAAAATGCTGTCTTTGGAACATCTTCCGGTTTGATTTTTATTTGATGGTATCCAGATCTTAAATTGATCTTTGAAAATACTCCAGCCCCTTTCACTTGATCAAACAAATCTTGAATTCTTGGTAAAGGATGCATATTCTTGATAGTAACATTGTTTAGATTTCTATAATCTCCACACATTCTTCTTCCACCATCTCTCTTATCCACAAAGATTACTGGTGTTCCCCATGGAGATACACTTTCCTGAATAAATCCTTTTCTGGCTAACTCATCAATTTTCTTTTTGAGTTATTTTAACTCTTTGGGTCCCATTTTATATGGTGCTTGAGCTATTGGTGCTGTACTAGGAATTAGGTCAATAGTGAACTCTATCTCCCGGTCTGGTGGCATTCCCGGTAGCTCTGCTGCAAAAACATCTTGAAATTCATTTACTATAGGAATCTCTTCCAATTTGACCTCTTTCATTGAGTTCAACTGCAGATCCACCATCATATGACCGTGCTTATCTACTTGGTAAACTATCCTTGCTCCACTTGGAGTTTTGATTGAGACAGTTTTCTCCTCACAATTTATCTGAGCTCCGTGTTCCATCATCCAGTCCATCCCCAGCACTACTGCAATTCCCTTCAAAGGAATCACATAAAGGTCTGCGAAGTATGTACAACCACAGATCGAGATAACCTGATCTTGTTTTATGTGGCGTACAATCACATTTCCCCCTGCCGTAACTACGGTCATAGGACTATCGAACCTTGCCCTTCTAATCCCGAACTTATCACAAAATTCTTCAGAAATGAATGAAGTAGTTGCACCAGTATCAAATAGAACTTTGCCGGGATTGGTAAGGATATTGAGCGTACCTATCACTGCATGCTCCGAATTATCCACCTCCTCATGGGTTGCACAATTCAGTTTCCCGGTAGGTCTGTTCCTCTTGCCATTATTTCCTCCTTTATTGGGTTGTCCATTTCCTCCACTGGCTTGTCCTCCTCCCTTGGTAGGCCAACCTCCTGGTGGTTTGCTCGGACAATCGGGCTTGATATACCCCTTCTGACCACAACCGTAACAGATCACTATAGGCTTTTTGCATTCCCTCTAGAAATGCCCTGGAATTCCACAATTGTTATAAATAACATTCCTTCTAGGATTGGATTGATGTCCACCACTGCCCTTGTTATTATTATTGTTATTGTTGCCATAGTTCCTGTTCCAAGGTTTGAATTCCAGATTGGGTTTAGGTTTGCTTGCCTGAATCCTCTTGGTTTCCTTCTTGGCTCTCTTCCTCCGATCCTCTTGGACATTCTTGTAATCATCTTCGAAAGTAATGGCTGCATCCAGCAACTGCTGATAAGTTTGCTTATTGGCTAACCTTAGCTGCATCTTCACAAATGGATTTAATCCACGCAGAAAATGCTTCTTCCGCTTCTCTTCAGTGTTGACATACTCCTCATCATAGCGAGACAGTTGACTAAACTCCCGGATGTACTTCATGACACTAGTATATCCCTGCTGAAGCTCCTCAAATTCTCTCCGCTTCAACTCCATAAAACTTTCCGGAACATGATATTCACGGAATCTCTGCTTGAACTCTTCCCAGGTAAACTCCCTTCCTGGTTTTTGCATGGCCAACTGATTCTCCCACCATGATGCTGCAGGTCTAGTCAAAAGATGAGTTTCATACCTCAATTTCTCCTCATCATTGCAACCTACACTCTACAGCTTTCTTTCTGTATCTGCTAGCCAATCTTCTGCATCCATTGGTTCAGGGGCTGATGCAAAAGGTAACGGCCTTGCATTCTAGAAATCAGATAGACTCACTCCTCCACCTTCAGCTGCCCTCTGATTTGCTCGCCCCAGCAGCTCTTCCATGAACTTATTCTAGGTCTCCTACATCATTTGCATGCACTGCATAAAGTTCTGCTCCATTAACGGCCTCATTGGTGGTGGTGGTAATGCTCCTTGATTTGCTGCATCTGCATCGGCATTCTCTTTGGCCTCTCGCTCCATCCGCTGCTGCTCAGTTTCGTTTTCTACACCCGTATCCATGACCCTCTAGTCTTGCAACATAAAGCGAATACTCATAGTTACATCATGTACATGTGTTCTAAGCTCGACTTTACGCACAGAACTGGTCACACAATGAAAATCCAAAAAAAATCCAAATATGAATTTCACATATTAAACATAATATCATAATAATACAAAGTCATTACAACATATACCATTTAGGTATAATCACAAAACTACCTTATTCATCTTACTATCTTATTTCTTGGAGTACAATACACGATACTTGATATCACTAACTAGTTGCCTCCTTCTAGTAGTAACTATGCTCATCATATATGCCTGATGTCCAACCGTGATGACGTGTTGTTCGTCACACAATTTGTGGAAAAAATGGCCTTCCAGAAGGAACATACTCTGTATCTGAAGTGTCAGGACTTGAGTCATTACTCAACCTGAACGCATTGACTCCCTCTAGCTTAGCTGAAAAGTCTTCAGAAACATATTCAACATTATCTCCCGCCTGCATCTCCTGAGCTTCATTCCTCGAGTTGTCAACAGGATACGCAGATCCTGCTGCTTCCTAGGTGCTCCCTTGGGCAAGATAGTTAAACACTAGATAATGTATATTCCCTGGGTTTTGAGAAGATGTTGATGATTCAAACACTCTCTCCTTAGGATCTTCTTCTTCATCTTGATTATCTATTGACATGGTATTTCTACTACTGTTATTAGGGTTAATCCTTGCACCCATCCAACTAGATTGTCCAACATTTCTGTCAGAACCATCTGTGGACATCTGGTGTTCATGAGATCCTTCATATGATCCCATTCTCCAACCATCCGAATTTTCAATAGGAAGTTCTGAGTCAGAACCATCCTCTGAGCCATGTGGTGCTGCATACCTCATATCCATAGTAGGATCATGTATATGTTCGGGTCTTGGTGAATAAGGATATGGTATAAAAGATTCAGGATCTATAGGTATATCCTTAAAAAATAGGTGTTGCGCTACTACCTGCTTCCTTCTCTAACTGGAATGCTAACTGTTTCCTCCTTTCTGGATCGGTTAGATCCTCTAACATATCATTTTTATCTTCAACAGTCACTTGATGTGTCTTATAAAAAGACACAACGAGTGTTCGATATCTACCCATAAACTTGGAAGCTAACTTAGGATGCTTCTTAACCAAAGTAAGATGATCTGGTATAGGCTTCGAGTCTATAGAATCATGAGGTATCACAGAGAATGTGCTACCTTCTAACTCCTTGGTTTTCTGCTCTCGGATATTAGCTATCGCCTCCACAATAGCAATATGATATGCTGCTAAATGACTCCTACCTTCTCCTATAGGTAGATCGTGATATAATCCTAGCTCCTCTAGGAGTTGGATACTCACACGATACTTGGATAACATCCGGCCATCAAGGTAAGTGATAGTGTTCACTGGAATTCTAGTTGGACAACTAAAGATCTTTAAAAGTTGACGAAGTTGGTCTGTGAATGATCCTTGATAATCATCAAGAGTCTCCTCTTTCCTTACCAAAGTCTGTTTTGGAAACTTTGGTGCCATAACTCTGTATATCAGAAAAATAGTTTTGATTAGTAACCAAATAATATATTGCATCATAACAAAGAATTATCGCACTAAAATATATAACGAAATATTCTCAATTGAATACTCGTTATATTACTTTTAGAGAATTCTTTATCGTTGCTACACTTTCCTACAGGTAATACCCTTTACTAGGTTTCCAACCTAAGGTCAAAGAATTTCGATCTGATACCAACTACGGTGACCCAGCATACCACTCCATGTGTAGTACACTATAGTCGTTGACATGACATCCACAGAACACCGTTCCGTAAATATCACATCCCTCAGAGTGGTACAACAGAAACATTGCGGGTCCATATTACAAATATACACACATTATTATTACAATACCGGAAGTTCAAGGCTTCCTAAAGATTCAACTTACAAACCAAAATATAAAGTGTTTCAGCGGAATTTAAAAGTAGCAACTCCGACTAGGAGTTGAGCTCAGCAGCTTATTCTATAGAGTTCATGCTGCTCGGCTCCATTGGTTACTACTAACTAGGGATACTTAGTTGGATTCGTTATCATCGACACTGTAGCGGATTTCGTAATCCACTCCTTTAACACCTCCGAACATATCAAGTTCCTCGTAGAACACATCTTCTTGACATTCGCTTTCATCCATTGGCACGTCTTCGGGATCCTCAGAGTCTAAGCAAGGGATTAAAGGAAAGGATGAGTAACAGCGTTACCCAACAAGTTCATTATATGCAAGGTGGAAAGTTTGATGCTCTAATTACCACCTCGGATTATAAATCCTTGAAACTATGTAGTTTTTGTAAATCTTTCTTTAAAGATTGATTTTATTATGAAAATCTATGACCACCAGCCTTCACAGGTTGACCAGAACTTTCATGGTGTTCCTTTCCTTCCGCGTTCGTAGCTCCTTCCCGGAACATGGAGTAACAAGTTACAATTCTTACACTCTGCAGAGGTGCGTTACTTTACCCATGAGAGATCAACTCCTTGTTGCACAACCGGGCGTACTTTCTCGTTCACAATTCCATCATGTGGGCCCCGGTAGTTGGTCCAAGCCAATCACTACCCCTTCGCGACCTCGCATGCCTCCTTGGTGTACACCATGCCCACATAATGAATTACGGCAATGGTTTGTACAAACCGTTAGATGCCAGAACTATCGTGGGACGATGAGGGTTACCACCCATATGCTGCATATCCTCTACGAATTACCAATTAATATGCACGCTACGAGGATAACAGCCACGACCTGCACATCCGGCTTCATGCGAGAGCAAGAAGATACAGCTGACTTCTCCGTCCCATTCCAAATCTCATGGCTAACGCGTAATATACGGTGCTAGAATCACTGATGTCAGGGGTTATTAAGTCCCTAATTGATTATAATTGTTGCAAATAGAACCCTAAGTTCTATTACTCCATTATATCATCACTTAGGATGATATCTATGATTTCTTTATTTGTGAAATTAATATTTTCTTTATTTTAGAGTATATATGATAACATACAATTTGTAAATACTTTGATAAAGACTATTCAAAGGATATGAGCAAGTGATGAATTTGCCTTCTGATGGCAAGGTAGTGAAGTCTGATGCTTGCACTGGAACTTGAGCTTCTATGTCTACAAAAACATCATTATTGCCCGGTAAGGACAATATTTAAAGAAGCAAAATGATTATGCAAGTAATGTAATGCAGCATTTAATTTGATATGCATTTTCCCCATTATTAATAAAATTATTTTTGATATTAAAGGGTTTATAAATATTTATTTTTTAATATTTATAATAGAATATGGTATTTTTTATTTTATTTCTCTTTTATTTGACTTTTATTGATTTAATAATTCTTTTAAGAATTATCATTTAAATATCAAAATTGTTATTAAATATTTGTTTAGTATTTTTATAAAATACTACAATATTAATATATGATGAAAGTGAATTTTAATTAATTTTATCACCTTTCAATAATTTTGTAAAATTCCGTAAGGGTTATAAAAATTAAAAAATTCTTAATAAAATTTATGTGTCTAAAATTTTATTTCTTAATTTATTTGGATAGTGTGGATTATTGTGAATCCAAAAAATATTTTATTTATAATTTTTGGACTTTTATTTTATTTTCTAGAATTTAATTAAATTTAGGGGTATTTTGGTCTTTTCCTATTTATTAAAACAAGCCTTAAAGGTTTCTAGGCTGGTTGTTCTTATTGGGCCCTGGTGGCCCATGAGACTTAGTTAAAACAACCACCCCGAAGGGTTCTGGCCCACTCGGCCCACCCACTCGCTGTCTATCACCCTCGAGCTCACCGCTCTCCTCCTCTCTACCCAGGCCTCGTGTCGTGATGCCACCGACGATTCCATTGTCATGGACCGTTCTAGTCGCTGCCATGGTGCAGGAGGAGGTTGTCGACTATGCCTCTCCATCCTGTTCAATTGGATTTGAGCATGGGGCACTCCTGCGACGGATCGATGTCGTCCTGAACCCTAGGGTTTGGGGGTTGGCGTGGATCTTGGCGCCACCGCTGCCGTCATGTGCTGTGGTGATTCACCGTGCCTCTAGACGTGGCTATGGTCGCCGCCGTGGCGCTGTATGGGTAGCAGCACCCCCTAGGGGTGCTCCCCGTGCTGCCATGGTGGTGGGCCACCTCTACTTCCTCTTCTAGTCTCTAGCGAGGACCTTTGGTGAGTTCTTTTCCTCTCCCCCTTGTGCTCTCTCTGTGTGCTCGCTCATCCTATGCTAGATGTTGGTAGTGACCTCTCTGGTTACTGTCTTGTCCTTGTTAAGATGATTTGTTCCATTTAGGGTTCATATCCTAGTGTTGATTATCTACTGGATGAATTAGAGCATCTGTTGATGGTCCCTATGCATGCTGAATGATTATTAGCTTGAGGCTTGCTACTTAAGATGAACTATAATGATTCTGGTGGCTTATCAGATGATTTTATGTTTAGATTTCATATGATTCAGATGATATAGTTGTTCTGAAATCAATGCTTGGTAAAGTCAGTGGGTTTGATAACTTACCACTGTCATTACTTGATTAATGATGTTGGGTATGGTGTGATGAAATCACTGTCTTAGTACTGTTGGCTTGAGAATTCATGTGTGGTCTGAGATCATAATGATATCAACAGTGAAGATATACTTAGGAATGTTCTAATTATGATTCCTGTAATGACAGGAAAATGATTGGTAGATTGATTAATTGAATATGTGAAGATGAAATGCTTATTCTGATTCATGTAGAATTGTTCTTGTGACACCATCTTTATATGGGACACAAGATTGATTCTAATCCATTGATTGGGTTGGTTTAAGCTTGTCACATCCCAAAATTTTCCAAATTTTGTAATGTGAAAAATAAATAAACAAAATAAAACTTTGTTGAAATTTAGGGTGAGAAGAAACTTTTTGATTCCATTTGGAAACATCAAAACCTATTTTGGTCAAATAAAATCTTAAAGGGATTTAAAAAGATAAACAAATAATAAATAAAATTATGATAGTTGGAATTACTATTTTTGGATCTTTTAATAAAAGGATTTGATTTTCAAAAGCAAAGGTAGATAGAGCCAAATTAAATCTTGGCCAAGATTGTGAAATAAAACATTTCTATTTGATAAAAAGAGTAAAGGTTTATTAAAATAAAATAATGAGGATTTATTAATATCCAATTTTATTAAAGTAAAGGCTTTTCCATTTTTAAATAAACACTAAAACTTGTTAATTTATTTTAAATAATATTTCCAAGTGTTTTGTATTTTCAAATGAAACCTACTGAAAAGGTTTTGGTTTGTTTTAGATTTAAAATAGAATTTTTAAATAAATTAAACCCTATTTCAATTAATGACTAAGGTCCATTTATTTAATTATTAATGGATCCTAAAAAGAATAAAAATTAATTAGTTTTGGACTTTGGATTGTGTTATTAAATAGAACTAAAATCAATACAAAGTTTGGGTGGAAGTTTGAATTCATTTGGAGTTTGAATTGTTTGATTGAAAATCAAAACAGAAAATCAAATAGAAAAAGAAAAACTTACAGAATAAAAAATGAAACAAAATAGCCCAACTAAGCAAGCCCAGGAAGGCCCACTCACAGCCCAACTCTCCCCCCTCACCGAAGCGTTTTCTCACGCGAAACCACACCCACACAGACACAGACAAGTGGCCCCATCTCCCACTCCCTCCACCTCACTGACAGGCAGGCCCCACGCCAGCGTGTCATCGTCTTCAACCCACGACCAAGTCCCCTGCCGTTGCAGCCGAGTAATTCCGGCGTTGAATTCGCGTTATTGCCGCTGTTATACCTCGCCGTGACCACGCCCATTTAATCGCCCCTGTCTCCTCTCTCTTTCCCCCCAAACAGCGCCTCCCCACTGCCCCTAGGCTGCTCCAATTCGAGCTCGCATCCCATTGTCTCCGACGATGTCCCAGAGAAATTCCGGCACCGTCCAGCCGCCCCTCGCCTCCCACTGCTCACGAGCCTATTCCCCACCCCCAGGCGCACCTGCCCGTGTGCTCCATTCACTCGCGCCCGCTCCAGAGCGTCGGAAAGGACAAGCCCAACCCGCCACCACCGTCTGTCATTGCTCCGTCGAGCTCCCCTGGTAAGCCTCGACCACCCCCGTGCCTCCTGTTGATGCTCCCATCTTCCCCAGATCAGTACGCATCTGACCACGTCCTTGTTTTGCCTCGGCGCGACCAGCAACCTCACCTTCGACAGCAAACAGAGCCGCCCGTCGTCAGGAGCTACTCCAGCGAGCAATCGTCGCCGTCCCTAAGCGCCCCTCGCCAAGCCAGTGCCACCTTGAGCTTCACCTCGACCCTACGAGCACGGTGAGCACCTCCGCTTCCCCCTTGCTTCCTATAACCGCCGCGACGCCACCGTCTGACCGCGCGCCGCCGTCTGCCACCGCCAGCGCCGCCAGATCGTGGTCGAGCTGATGTGAACAGTTTGATGCAAAGTGTCTGGCTGCGATTAGATCTAACCGAAGGGGTATCAGCGCATCTGAGCCGTATGATTTAAATGAAATCCAGCGGTCCAGAGAGCTCGATCTGCACGAAGCGGTACCGGCCAATTAGATTACGCCGCGTGGCACTGGTTTTGTTTAAAACAGAATTTTGAATCTGATTGAATTGCAAACTTGTAAATTGCATAACTTTTGATCCACACGTCCAAAATTTGCAACTTTTATATCAATGGAATCAGTAGAACATGTACTTTGCAACCATGCACTTTGTTTAATGTTTTGATTCTGTAAAATTGGTTGAAATTGCAGAAACATGTGTAGGCTTATTTTGAATATAAAAATTATTCTAGATATAATTTTAATATGAAATCTTTGCAAAATGGTTTGTTGTGAACTTACTGACCCTAGGAACCAACTTATGGATTTAAAAATGTATTTTGTGAAGTTTAGGAATAAATATTTGAATTAACTCATTTCTAGTCAAATAAAAATAATGTTTATGGTTTAGAAATGATTTTTGAGTAAAACCTTTGGGAAATGACTTGATTCAAACCTTCTGACCCTAAACACCATGTTTTGTGAATTAACAACTTATTTGATGAACAATATAAAATTATTTCTTTGATAAAAGCATTTTCAACCACATAAAATAATGATTTGATTTAAAAATGGTTTATAGATAAAATCTTTTGCAAATGGTTTCACCACTTTAGTAAATGACCACTTTTGAACTTTATAATGTTTAGATCCTAGTAGAAACCACTTTTGCAAACCAAACTATCTTTTGCATGCTTGCATGCATGACCTTGTTTGTATTATTTTATGTGTGATAAATTGTTTGAATATTGGTGGAATGCTAGTTGAATCTATGTTTGCTTGATTGAATTGTAGTGGAATTAGAAGAGTGTGACATTTGCAAGATCAATAAGTGAACCAACATTCTCTACCAAAAAGGCAAGTGACACTATCATCCAAGTCCTATTACTTTCATTACACCTAGTGGATTTTTGAAACATGCATGATAAGGATTTCTATATTTTATGCTATGCTAAATCCTATTAGGATACCCTTATATATTGCTTAGTGGAAACATTGTAGTTGTAGTATTCTTAGCCCTGCTATATAATGGTATGGGATACATGATATTATTATATGAAGAGTTGAAAAGACTTATGTTTTATATAATAAAACAAGTACTCAATGAACCACCTGGGTGGACAAGGATACTCAAGTTTTTGGACAAGGTGGCAACGAAAGGAACCATGTTTATATGGCAATCTCTTTTTGTTGTGCACTAGAAGAAAACCACCCAGGGACTTAGAGATTGAACATGTTTCTCGTACAGTGGCTTCCGTGTACAGCCACATGCTAAATGGGCTCTAGCTTAGTCAACTACATAGTGGAAAATCCCATGCATTGGCATCTTCAGGTTAACTAGATTTGTGCTAGGGAACTTGAAACCCTACATTGGTGCCTGGATGACAAGCTAGCATTGTGTATTGGGAGGACTCCTATGGAAAGACTTTGTCACATTCTCAATCTGCCAGTACTCCATCTTGGTGAGTACTTATCCAGCGGCCACTGGTGGCATCAAGATGAGATTGTGTCATGTGGGTAAAGTGTACAACTTCTGCAGAAGATCAAAATTCTAAGTACTTAGCCGTGTCCCCGGTTATGGACAATACTGAGCAACTAAGTCCTAAAGCTATGGAAGATCTCGACATTCCAATTTCTCAAAGTAAAACTTGATGGTGACAACAAGGGATTTTGAAGCACTTGGAGATTTCCAAGAAGTTCAAAAAGATTTGACAAAGATCAAAAACTATTTTGAAAAGATAGGATAAAACTATATTGCTTTATGCAAATGAGCCTAAACCCCACTTAGCCAAATATGCATGTAATGATAGGATCCACATATTTCTACTTAGTAGTGAAACTTGCCAATACAATTCAAATGTATTGACCCTTGTGGCTGCAACTTATTATGTTGCAGGTTTGTTTGATGTTAGTGAAGTGTGTTGAATTAGGATTACAAGTCTACAACCAACATGAATGCCTGTGGCACTTTGAAGATGAAGGACCCCATGCTTATAGGTATTCTGCTACAATGTAATGTGATAGCCAAATGAGCTATGTAAGATGTAATGAATTATTTTATTCCTGGTTATAAAGTTGTATTATGACCTTTGTTTCTTGACATTACATATTAACTGTGGATGCTAGCTATTAATCCAGGGACTAGCATTGTAAACACAGGGATCCCTACCTTATTAAAGGTTGGCAACCTTACAGATGGTATCAGAGCACTTTGTTGCCTGTAGGATTGTAACCCTAGGATTGGACAAAACCCCTTAGAAAAATAGGAGTTGTATTTGTTCCAAAAACTTATTTACAAACAATCTTGTAAACTCTTTCCTCAACCTTTTTGGTTTTGACTCTACATCTCTTCTATTTCAACTTAGTGGATAAAGCCTTCACCATGACCAATGACTTCAACTTCAGTTTCACCAAGGACTTCATCAAACTCCAATGACTTCAACATCTTCAAGTAATTTCAACCTTAGTCACACCAAGGACTTCAACTTAGACATCACTAAGAATTACAAGTGAAAACCAAGAGACATTAGATTGCCTACCAAAGACATTGACATCAAGTTAGAGTATGGATCATATTGACCTATGAGGTATGACTATACTAAGTTGTTATTTTAAGAAAACTTGTTGTTTCCTTCAACTCATGAGTTAAGCTCATAAGTTGTTAAGTGAATAGTTGCTTGTTGATTGCTTGATTGTTTGATTGAACTTGGTTGTTTTTGAGTTGTGTGTTAAAACTTCTTAAAAACCTATCCACCAATACTTATCCCTATCAAACCAACAGATGCCTCCTCGTCGTGCCAACCCCAACCAAAACAACAACAACATTCCCCCTGAGATACAGCGGATGTTGGCGATTCGTATACGATTGATGCGGAGATGACCACTCATACGTCGAACAACAACAACAACAACAACAATCAGAATAATCCTCCAGCACTTGACATGCTCACCAAGTTTATGAAACTCAGGCCTGCAAGATTCTCTGGAACAACTGATCCAATGGAAGCTGATGATTGGTTACGTTCAGTGAATAAAGACCTAGTGACTGTTGGCTGCACCGATGAAGAAAAAGTTAGGTTTGCAGCATTTCTACTTGAAGGACCAGCAGCAACATGGTGGGACAACTTTCAGATCACCACTCCCCTTGAAGATGTAACTTGGGCTATTTTTGAGGATGGATTTAGAACAACTCACATCTCACCTGGAGTGATGTACTTAAAGAAAATGGAGTTTCACAATCTGAAACAGCGTCACCTCAGTGTGGCTGATTATATTGAAGAATTCAACAATCTGGCACGATATGCACCGGATGAAGTTGACACAGATGCTAAGAGAAAAGAAAAATTTCTGGAAGGACATAATGATGAGTTGAACCTGCAGCTAGCCGTTTCCTATGTCCCAACTTATCAATCACTCTGTGACAAAGCCACCTTTTTGGAAAACAAGATGAATCAAGTTGAGAACGGAAAGAGGAAGCATAAACTCAAGAATCACTCAGGATCATCAAAGAAGAAGCATTCATTCAAAAAGAGCAATGAAGATTCTGAACCACATCAAGATCACCACAACAATAATGGAAATGATATAGACAATGGAGATGACCTTGGTCAGAATCAACAAGACACTTTCAGGAAGAAAGACATTAGCCAGTTGCAGTGCTATAACTGCAAGTAACTTGGACACTATGCATTAGACTGTCCTGAGAAGGAAAAGAAAAAGGATGTTAGAAGAGCCAATGGAAAGGACTCCAATGTGACCCAGAAAGGACATGTGAACCACATTGACATGGATGGAAACTTTGAAGAGATAGAAGAAGTGGATGTCAGAAGCTAGTTAACTCAGAAGAGTCAAATACGGATTCCTTGTCAGGATATCAAGTGTTGAACCCATAGTCAAGTGAACCATCAATGTAACCCTATGAGACTTTCTTTTAAGGGTGGTAGTACCCTAGTTGCCTTGTAGCCAACTTGTAACCTTTAGCGTTCCCAAATCTCGGGACGAGATTTATTTTAAGGGTGGTAGCCTGTCACATCCCAAAATTTTCCAAATTTTGTAATGTGAAAAATAAATAAACAAAATAAAACTTTGTTGAAATTTAGGGTGAGAAGAAACTTTTTGATTCCATTTGGAAACATCAAAACCTATTTTGGTCAAATAAAATCTTAAAGGGATTTAAAAAGATAAACAAATAATAAATAAAATTATGATAGTTGGAATTACTATTTTTGGATCTTTTAATAAAAGGATTTGATTTTCAAAAGCAAAGGTAGAATTATAAATAAAGATTATTTTATAGAGCCAAATTAAATCTTGGCCAAGCTTTTGAAATAAAACATTTCTATTTGATAAAAAGAGTAAAGGTTTATTAAAATAAAATAATGAGGATTTATTAATATCCAATTTTATTAAAGTAAAGGCTTTTCCATTTTTAAATAAACACTAAAACTTGTTAATTTATTTTAAATAATATTTCCAAGTGTTTTGTATTTTCAAATGAAACCTACTGAAAAGGTTTTGGTTTGTTTTAGATTTAAAATAGAATTTTTAAATAAATTAAACCCTATTTCAATTAATGACTAAGGTCCATTTATTTAATTATTAATGGATCCTAAAAAGAATAAAAATTATTTAGTTTTGGACTTTGGATTGTGATATTAAACATAACTAAAATCAATACAAAGTTTGGGTGGAAGTTTGAATTCATTTGGAGTTTGAATTGTTTGATTGAAAATCAAAACAGAAAATCAAATAGAAAAATAAAAAGCTTACAGAATAAAAAAATGAAACAAAACAGCCCAACTAAGCAAGCCCTGCAAGGCCCAGTTACAGCCCAACTCTCCCCCCTCAGCGAAGCGTTTTCTCACGCGAAACCACACCCACACAGACGCAGACAAGTGGCCTCATCTCCCACTCCCTCCACCTCGCTGACAGGCAGGCCCCACGCCAGCGTGTCATCGTCTTCAACCTACGACCAAGTCCCCTGTCATTGCAGCCGAGTAATTCTGGCGTTGAATTAGCGTTATTGCCGTTGTTATACCTCATCGTGACCATGCCCATTTAATCGCCCCTGTCTCCTCTCTCTTTCCCCCCAAACAGCGCCTCCCCACTGCCCCTAGGCTGCTCCAATTCGAGCTCGCATCCCACTGTCTCCGATGACGTCCCAGAGAAATTCCGGCGCCGTCCAGCCGCCCCTCGCCTCCCACTGCTCACGAGCCTGTTCCCCACCCCCAAGCGCACCTGCCCGTGTGCTCCATTCACTCGTGCCCTCTCCAGAGCGTCGGCAAGGACAAGCCCAACCCGCCACCACCGTCTGCCATTGCTCCGTCGAGCTCCCCTGGTAAGCCTCGACCACCCCCGTGCATCCTGTTGATGCTCCCATCTTCCCCAAATCAGTACGCATCTGACCACGTCCTTGTTTTCCCTCGGCGTGACCTGCAACCTCACCTTCGACATCAAACAGAGCCGCCCGTCGTCAGGAGCTACTCCGGCGAGCAATCGTCGCCGTCCCTGAGCGCCCCTCGCCAAGCCAATGCCACCTTGAGCTTCACCTCGACCCTACGAGCACGGTGAGTACCTCCGCTTCCCCCCTTGCTTCCTGTAACTGCCACGACGCCACCGTCTGTCCACGCGCCGCCGTCTGCCACCGCCAGCGCCGCTAGATCGTGGTCGAGCTGCTGTGAACCGTTAGATGCAAAGTGTCTGGCTGCGATTAGATCTAACCGAAGGGGTATGAGCGCATCTGAGCCGTATGATTTAAATGAAATCCAGCAGTCCAGAGAGCTCGATCCGCACGAAGCGGTACCGGCCAATTAGATTACGCCGCGTGGCACTGGTTTTGTTTAAAACAGAATTTTGAATCTGATTGAATTGCAAACTTGTAAATTGCATAACTTTTGATCCACACGTCCAAAATTTGCAAATTTTATATCAATGGAATCAGTAGAACATGTACTTTGCAAACATGCACTTTGTTTAATGTTTTGCTTCTGTAAAATTGATTGAAATTGCAGAAACATGTGTAGGCTTATTTTGAATATAAAAATTATTCTAGATATAATTTTAATATGAAATCTTTGCAAAATGGTTTGTTGTGAACTTACTGACCCTAGGAACCAACTTATGGATTTAAAAATGTATTTTTTGAAGTTTAGGAATAAATATTTGAATTAACTCATTTCTAGTCAAATAAAAATAATGTTTATGGTTTAGAAATGATTTTTGAGTAAAACCTTTGGGAAATGACTTGATTCAAACCTTCTGACCCTAAACACCAAGTTTTGTGAATTAACAACTTATTGGATGAACAATATAAAATTATTTCTTTGATAAAAGAAATTTCAACCACATAAAATAATGATTTGATTTAAAAATGGTTTATAGATTAAATCTTTTGCAAATGGTTTCACCACTTTAGTAAATGACCACTTTTGAACTTTATAATGTTTAGAGCCTAGTAGAAACCACTTTTGCAAACCAAACTATCTTTTGCATGCTTGCATGCATGACCTTGTTTCTATTATTTTATGTGTGATAAATTGTTTGAATATTGGTGGAATGCTAGTTGAATCTATGTTTGCTTGATTGAATTGTAGTGGAATTAGAAGAGTGTGACATTTGCAAGATCAAGAAGTGAACCAACATTCTCTACCAAAAAGGCAAGTGACACTATCATCCAAGTCCTATTACTTTCATTACACCTAGTGGATTTTTGAAACATGCATGATAAGGATTTCTATATTTTATGCTATGCTAAATCCTATTAGGATACCCTTATATATTGCTTAGTGGAAACATTGTAGTTGTAGTATGATTAGCCCTGCTATATAATGGGATGGGATACATGATATTATTATATGAAGAGTTGAAAAGACTTATGTTTTATATAATAAAACAAGTACTCAATGAACCACCTGGGTGGACAAGGATACTCAAGTTTTTGGAAAAGGTGGCAACGAAAGGAACCATGTTTATATTGCAATCTCTTTTTGTTGTGCACTAGAAGAAAACCACCCAGGGACTTAGAGATTGAACATGTTTCTCAAAGGCTTCTGGTACAGACCACATGCTAAATGGGCTCTGGCTTAGTCAACTACATAGTGGAAAATCCCATGCATTGGCATCTTCAGGTTAACTAGATTTGTGCTAGGGAACTTGAAACCCTACATTGGTGCCTGGATGACAAGCTAGCATTGTGTATTGGGAGGACTCCTATGGAAAGACTTCGTCACATTCTCAATCTGCCAGTACCCTATTTTGGTGAGTACTTATCCAGCGGCCACTGGTGGCATCAAGATGAGATTGTGTCATGTGGGTAAAGTGTACAACTTCTGCAGAAGATCAAAATTCTAAGTACTTAGCCGTGTCCCCGGTTATGGACAATACTGAGAAACTAAGGCCTGAAGCTATGGAAGATCTCGACATTCCAATTTCTCAAAGTAAAACTTGATGGTGACAACAAGGGATTTTGAAGCACTTGGAGATTTCCAGGAAGTTCAAAAATATTTGACAAAGATCAAAAACTATTTTGAAAAGATAGGATAAAACTATATTGCTTTCTGCAAATGAGCCTAAACCCCACTTAGCCAAATATGCATGTAATGATAGGATCCACATATTTCTACTTAGTAGTGAAACTTGCCAATACAATTCAAATGTATTGACCCTTGTGGCTGCAACTTATTATGTTGCAGGTTTGTTTGATGTTAGTGAAGTGTGTTGAATTAGGATTAGAAGTCTACAACCAACATGACTGCCTGTGGCACTTTGAAGATGAAGGACCCCATGCTTATAGATATTCTGCTACAATGTAATGTGATAGCCAAATGAGCTATGTAAGATGTAATGAATTATTTTATTCCTGGTTATAAAGTTGTATTATGACCGTTGTTTCTTGATATTACATCTTAACTGTGGATGCTAGCTATTGATCCAGGGACTAGCATTGTAAACACAGGGATCTCTACCTTATTAAAGGTTGGTGTAACACCCTCAGAATCGGACCTATGCAAGTTTATGCAAAATTCGCCAAACCCGCATAGAAACGATTCAAAGGTGCCCACCATGCACTTTCGTGCGGGTGGAAAACGAAGTAATAACATTACACAACAGTCCTCGATGGGACCCACAGAACAGATATATTTACAACACGACTCCATGAGTCAAGAGTACAGATATACGGTACAAAGATCCAAATCACCTTGAAAGCGACAGAGCGTCCGACTACGGACAAGATGCAAATGGGGCTAAGAGCCCTGAAGAATAACCAATGGCGTCCACAACCCTGCCCAGGCCAAGCCGGAAGGGTAAACCTGCTAACGACGTCGATCTCAAAACCTGCTTAAACAAAAGGGGTGCCGACAAAGGGCAAAGGAAAAAGAGGAGCGTCAGTACTGAGGCTAGTACACGGCGAGGCTAGAATTGGCGGTCCTCGCCTACATAGGTATGGTGGATCAAGCGGCGTGCATGCACTGAACAACCTATAGAGACTCGATACAACTGGCGACAGTCAGAGAGGGGTAAGATAGACCTATCCGGATCCAACCTGAAGCTAACACCAAACAAACCCATCCTGGTGTTTCCCCCTCGAGACCAAACGAGGAAGTCAACCGAGGAACTCACGCAGTTGGCAGTTTTATTTATTCAGTTATAGTTGCGGCACTTTACTAGTCAGGTTTAGATAATCGTCCTGATAAAGTAAGCAGTGGGCACTTTTAGTTAACCATTCCGTGATAGTGGCAACACTTACTAGTCAGATACATTTATCATGAGATAACCCAAAAACCCAGCAGTTGTTGGTACTTTTATTCAGCCATTCCGTTGTAGTTGCAAAACTTACTAGTCAGGTACAATGGTCGCAAACGACACTCCAAACAAGCAGTTGTGGGCAGTATTAATTAGCCATTCCATTATAGTGAAGCTGATTACTAGTCATTATAAAGTCAAATTTATAACAATAAACTTTAGTTATGCTTGTCTATGATCGAGATACTGTGCTCCAAGTCGTCCATATCCGCGGACACGGCTTTCAGAAAGTTTTACCCGGCCGGGGTGCACCAATAGCAACACACGATCGATCAACCACGGCAAAACCACAACAAAACACAACGAGGCTTTCACGGTGAACAATCACGAGATTCAGAAATATTTCAGGGGCCACCTTGGAGTCTACCATAGCAAAGTAAGCAAGCTTCGAGACGGACTCAAGGTTTGCGTCAATGGCTGTAAGCGACTGGGAACCCGAAAACTCGGGGCGTCGATACCGCGTAATCACTCCGCTTACCTAAACAGTACAGTGTGCTCCTCGCACAATTTTAAATTCAGAAAGTAGCATGGCATAAGTACAGGATAGTAATAAAACCTCAAACTAGTTTGTGGCCCCAAGAAATAAGACGGAATCAAGCTCGCTCGGGGTCCCATATACCTCCGGATGTGGATAGCGCGATAAATCAAGGCAGTATCAAGTACTCGGGGTCTTACGGGACACAAGTGGCGTTAAAACCAAATATTTTCTATCACCCACCGATGCTCTGCTTATTTCAATTTTAGTTGTTAAACAGGAATTTAAAGTGAACGATAAGTAAAACTATGATCATCTCCAACATCAACATGCGGCAATACCTCAACAAGCGTGGCCTTTGAGCGACCATAGCGACACTTGAGCAAGCGACTACGACGCGCAAGTCCAACTATCTACCAAACAATAGGGAATAGGGTGTGTCCAAGGCAATATAAGGCTGCAAGGGATATCAAGGGTACGGAAACTAGAGCATCGCAACACAGATAGCAATAGATCAACAGGAGGGAATAAATGCTATAAAAGTAAGATAGGTAGAAAGGGGGAGATGCTGGCCTGAAAATATTGTCGAAAGGGTCAACCGAAGATCGGGTCGACACTCGCATCAACTCAACGACCTTATCCGCGAAGAAGCAAAACACTAGAATAAACACCGGATGCAATATTTAATACAATGGCAGAAGATCGGCATGATGCATGCATGATGCATGACATGGCAAGGACGCGATGCAATTAGGTCATATTAAGCGGAACCGGGGTCCCGACAATTAATTATATGGTTCGAGTTGTTTAGAACCACAGCAAATTAAATGTTGCTATAATAAGGCAAGATAAGATACCGGTTCGCTACACAAGTTTAGATGAGTCCAATATAAGGCTAGATTTGCCCGCATATGGCCCCATATTTAATTATTAGGTGAATCGGCATAAGGCCCCCAAACCACATGAAAGCATGCATGCAAGGTGAATGATTAATATGCAACAGTTGTTATTATGTTATAAAGTAGGGTTTCGGGAAGGGGTTCACACATTAGGGTTCTCGACGAGCTTGGGGTTCGGGGTCTAGGGTTCGACGGGTTCGGGGTCCAGGGTTCGACGGGTTCGTTCTCGGGTAACAGAGGTAGGTCTTGTCGCATCTGGGGTCTTCGGGTCATGTCGACGATCATGGCGTTCGGGAAGAAGTACTCGGCGTTTCGTGATGATCTTGTTGATTCCATGTCGGAGGCCTTGGCGCTTCGGATCGGTCTGCGGATCGGGGCATCGGGGTTTGGGGTTAGGTCTTGTTGTTCCGTGCAGGCGTCCTCGAGGTCGATGGTGAACTTGTCCGATACCGGGGCTCGGGTCCGGGAAGGAGCACTTGGCGTAGTGCCTGGTACGGAATCGGTCCCGGCCAACGGAAGCAGATCTTGTCGGGGCCTCATGTCGCTCTTGGGTTATCATGCGCAATTGTCGGTCTTGTCCGCGGATGAACTTGACTTGACGGTTCGATGTCGTTGTAGCGCTTGGCGTCGGCGGATTCGACTTTCGGTAGATCTTGGCACGGTGACAGTTCTCATCGGTGATCCTCCGGTAGTGGTACTGCGGCGACATCCCCGGCGATGTTGGAGGTCTTGGCACTGGGCGTTCTTGGCTCCTGGAACCGTTCGGCACCACAGGGCGAGCCCGACCGATGTTGGGCCGCAAGGCAGCATGGCGACGGCGATAACGGAGCTCGGCGGCGCTTCGCTCCACGGCGCTTGGGCCACGCGGCGACGTGGGGCTCGGCCTCGAGGCGACGCAGGCAGGCGCGCCAGACGGGGAACCGAGGCGGCTGCAGATGCGGGGCAGCCCTGGGCCTGCGGCAGGAGGCGAACGCCGGTGCGCTGGCGGGAAACGGCCGCAGCAGGAGAGCGGCGAGCTGGCGCCAGCGAGCTTGGCCGGAGGCAGCGCGACGCCGGGGCGGTTGGTGGCGGACGAGGTGGCGGCGCCTTCGCGTCCGCGAGTGGGGCAGGGGTCGGTCGCGGTGGAGCTCGGGAGGCGGGTCGTCGGGAGGTCGGAGGCGGAGGCAGGGCGCGTCGAGGTAGCTCGAGGGCCTTGAGGCCGGCGTGGGGATGTTCTGTGGCCTTGGCGGGCCGGGAGGCGGGGCGCGGGGGTTGGAGGAGGTCAGCATGCGGTGGCGAGGAGGGAGAGGCGGGAGCGGGAGGCGAGGTGGCCGGAGGCGAGGTGGTGGCCGAGAAGGGGGAGGTGGCGGCAGGAGGGAGAAGAAGGAAGGCGGGGCCATGAGGAAGAGAGGAAGGTGGGGGGAGGCGCACTGGGGGCGAGGGGAGCGGGACCATGAGGAAGAGTGGGCCACGGGGGCCAGCGGTGCTGGCGAGTGGGCCAGCAGGTGGGGCCCAGGACCAGGGGACAGGCCAAGGGATGGGGTCTGCGCGTGCGTGTGTGGTTGTGTGGTGGGGTGGGGTGGGGCAGGGAGAGAGGGGTGGAGAGGAGGCTGATGTGGCGGTTGGTGGTTGGGTGGGGGAAGAGAAAAAGTGAGGTGGCATGTTGATTGGCGGAGTGATGTGGAGGCAAGGGTGGGTAGGAAGTTGGGTAGTTTTAGGATTTACGAGTGGGCGTTTGTATTTTTACTGGGTGGTCGGTCAATTGATCGGCGACTGCCCCACTAAAAATAATATAATTTTTATTTGTTTTAATAACACCGTTTGCAAACCGATAGTAGTCAAACAAGAACAATCCGGAGGCCCGGGGTTTTGCATTTGAATTAAGATGGGGCGTTTGGAAAATAAATCGGGCTTTGCGAAAATAGTTTTATGCAACCAACACATGATGATGACGATGCAATGCACAAATTCAACGCGATTTTCTAGTAGTGATTTTGCGGGATGCCACAATTCGACACCACTAACGATGGATCTCGCCCTCGAGATCCGCCTCATGGTACCGGAAGGAAGGGTCGGCGATCTGCGTCTCCTCGCTTTGCGTAGATTCTCGCGACACCACTAACAAGAGGTCGTTGTCCGTGATCGTCGAGAGAACTCTCCGGTATCAAAAGGTCGAAGGTAGAGGCATCAACAAATTAAGCCACCTCTAGCTTCCGTGGACGGAGTAAAACTGCTGGATCCACTGATTCGATGTACAGGAGCGAATGGTAAGAGTAGTCGGATGGTGATCAGTCCATCGCGCACCCAAACCATTACTCTGCACACGAATAGGCGGATTATGCAACCAACTCGGAATCGGTCAAGATCTCGACAAGCGAGGTTCGAAACAAAGGAGTGATCACAGACTACATCGGATCACGTAGATGATGTCGTCGTCGGAAAACACGGAAGGCACAAGCAAGGAACAAAGAATGGTAACACCGTGACGGATTCATCGGCAGCTTGAACACGGATGGTAGAACACCGTTATCGGAGGAGAAGCGAAACCACGAAGTACGACGGAAACCCAACCACGAAGTCCGGACTCAAGAAAGAGAAGAGAGTGGATTCAAAACACGTCGGGATAAGAGGAGAATAGCGGAGGGTAAGTAAAATCAGACCTAATCGTAACTATCCAACCGATTTTGCAAAATAGTTTTGACACTCTACTTGCCGTTAGCTAGGTTATCCTACAGTGGACTTGTGGGGTATCGCAATGGCTGAGCTCGATACCACTCTGTAACACCCTCGAATCGGACCTATGCAAGTTTAAGCAAAATTCAAACCGCATAGAAAGCGATTCAAAAGGTGCCACCAGCACTTTCGTATGGTGGAAAACGAAGTAATAACATTACACAACAGTCCTCGATGGGACCCACAGAACAGATATATTTACAACACGACTCCATGAGTCAAGAGTACAAATATACGGTACAAAGATCCAAATCACCTTGAAAGCGACAGAGCGTCCGACTACGGACAAGATGCAAATGGGGCTAAGAGCCCTGAAGAATAACCAATGGCGTCCACAACCCCGAGCCAAGCGGAAGGGTAACCACCGCTAACGACGTCGATCTCAAAACCTGCTTAAACAAAGGGGTGCCGACAAAGGGCAAAGGAAAAGAGGAGCGTCGATCGAGGCGATTGCAGCGAGGCTAGAATTCGGCGGTCCTCGCCTACATAGGTATGGTGGATCAAGCGGCGGCATGCTTGAACAACCTACAGAGACTCGATACAACCTGGCGGCATCGAGAGGGTAAGATAGACCTATCCGGATCCAACACAGCTAACACCAAACAAACCCATCCGGTGTTTCCCCTCGAGACCAAACGAGAAGTCAACCGAGGAACTCACGCAGTTGGCAGTTTTATTTATTCAGTTATAGTTGCGGCACTTTACTAGTCAGGTTTAGATAATCGTCCTGATAAAGTAAGCAGTGGGCACTTTTAGTTAACCATTCCGTGATAGTGGCAACACTTACTAGTCAGATACATTTATCATGAGATAACCCAAAACCCAAAGGTTGTTGGTACTTTTATTCAGCCATTCCGTTGTAGTTGCAAAACTTACTAGTCAGGTACAATGGTCGCAAACGACACTCCAAACAAGCAGTTGTGGGCAGTATTAATTAGCCATTCCATTATAGTGAAGCTGATTACTAGTCATTATAAAGTCAAATTTATAACAATAAACTTTAGTTATGCTTGTCTATGATCGAGATACTGTCATCCAAGTCGTCCATATCCGCGGACACGGCTTTCAGAAAGTTTTACCCGGCTGGGGTGCACCAATAGCAACACACGCTCGATCAACCTCGGAAAAACCAAAACAAAACCCAACGAGGCTTTCACGACTGAACAATCACAGGATTCAGAAATATTTCAGGGGGCCACCCTTGAGTCTACCATAGCAAGTAAGCAAGCTTGAGACGGACTCAAGGTTTGCGTCAATGGTACATGGCGGGGAACCCGAAAACTCGGGGTGTCGATACCGCGTAATCACTCCGCTTACCTAAACAGTACAGTGTGCTCCTCGCACAATTTAAATACAGAAAGTAGCATGGCATAAGTACAGGATAGTAATAAAACCTCAAACTAGTTTGTGGCCCCAAGAAATAAGACTGAATCAAGCTCTGGCTCAGGGGGGGTCCCATATACCTCCCGGATGTGGATAGCGCGATAAATCAAGGAACAGGTATCAAGTACTCGGGGTCTTACGGGACACAAGTGGGCGTTCGGAAACCAAATATTTTCTATCACCCACCGATGCCTCTGCTTATTTCAATTTTAGTTGTCAAACAGGAATTTAAAGTGAACGATAAGTAAAACTATGATCATCTCCAACATCAACATGTGGCAATACCTCAACAACCTTTGAGCGACATATCGACACTTGAGCAAGCGACTACGACGCCAGCAAGTCCAACTATCTACCAAACAACAGGAATAGGTGTGTCCAAGGCAATATAAGGCTGCAAGGGATATCAAGGGTACGGAAACTAGAGCATCGCAACACGTATAGCAATAGATCAGGAGGGAATAAATACTATAAAAGTAAGATAGGTAGAAAGGGAGATGCTGCTTTGAAAACATTGTCGAAAGGGTCAACCGAAGATCGGGTCGACACTCGCATCAACTCAACGGCCTTATCCGCGAAGAAGCAAAACACTAGAATAAACACCGGATGCAATATTTAATACAACGGCAGAAGATCGGCATGATGCATGCATGATGCATGACATGGCAAGGACGCGATGCAATTAGGTCATATTAAGCGGAACCCGGGTCCCGACAATTAATTATATGGTTCGAGTTGTTTAGAACCCCCGCAAATTAAATGTTGCTATAATAAGGCAAGATAAGATACCGGTTCGCTACACAAGTTTAGATGAGGCCAATATAAGGCTAGATTTGCCCGCATATGGCCCCATATTTAATTATTAGGTGAATCGGCATAAGGCCCCCAAACCACATGAAAGCATGCATGCAAGGTGAATGATTAATATGCAACAGTTGTTATTATGTTATAAAGTAGGGTTTCGGGAAGGGGTTCACACATTAGGGTTCTCGACGAGCTTGGGGTTCCGGGGGTTCGGGGTCCAGGGTTCGACGGGTTCGGGATCCAGGGTTCGACGGGTTCGTTCTCGGGTAACAGAGGTAGGTCTTGTCGCATCTGGGGTCTTCGGGTCATGTCGACGATCATGGCGTTCGGGAAGAAGTACTCGGCGTTTCGTGATGATCTTGTTGATTCCATGTCGGAGGCCTTGGCACTTCGGATCGGTCTGCGGATCGGGGCATCGGGGTTTGGGGTTCGCGTCCGTGTGACGGTCTTGTTGTTCCGTGCAGGCGTCCTCGAGGTCGATGGTGAACTTGTCTGATACCGGGGCTCGGGTCCGGGAAGGAGCACTTGGCGTAGTGCCTGGTACGGAATCGGTCCCGGCCAACGGAAGCAGATCTTGTCGGGGCCTCATGTCGCTCTTGGGTTATCATGCGCAATTGTCGGTCTTGTCCGCGGATGAACTTGACTTGACGGTTCGATGTCGTTGTAGCGCTTGGCGTCGGATTCGACTTTCGTAGATCTTGCACGGTGACAGTTCTCATCGGTGATCCTCCGGTAGTGGTATCGCGCGACATCCCGGCGATGTTGGAGGTCTTGGCACCGGGCGTTCTTGGCTCCTGGAACCGTTCGGCACCACAGGCGAGCCCGACCGATGTTGGCGCAAGGCAGCATGGCGACGGCGATACGGAGCTCGGCCGGCGGCGCTTCGCTTCATGGCGGCGCTTGGGCCTGTGGCGGCTGGGGCTCGGCCTCGAGGCGGCAGCGCAGGCGGGCGCCAAAGCAGGAACCGAGGCAGCGACTGCGGTGCCGGCAGCCGGGGCGGCAGTGGCGAGGCAGCCGAGTGCGCGCTGGAGGGCAGCGCAGCGGGCGGAGACGGGCTCGGGCGCCGCGAAGCTTGGCTGAGGGCGGACGCCGGGCGGGGCGGTTGGTGGCGGACGAGGTGTGGCGGCGCTCGCGTCCGGCGAGTGGGGGCCAGGGGTCGGGGTCGCGGTGGAGCTCCGGGGGAGGCGGGTCGTCGGGAGGTCGGAGAGGGCGAGGCGTCGAGGGTAAGCTCGAGGGCCGCAGGGCAGCGTGGGGATGCTTCGGGCGCCTTGCCCGGCAGCGGAGGCGGGCGGCGGGAGGCGCAGGGTTGAGGAGGTCAAGGGCGGAGGCTGGCGGGCGGTGTGAGGCGGGAGGCGCGGGCGGCGAGCGAGGCGAGTGGCCGGGGAGGTGGTGGCCGGAGAAGGGGAGGTGGTGGCAGAGGGAGAAGAAGGAAGGCAGAGGGGCCGCATGAGAGAAGAGAGGAAGGTGGGGGAGGCGCACCGCGTGGGGGACGCGGGGAGCGGGACCCGCGGGAAGAGGTGGGGCCACGGGGACGCGGTGAGCTGCTGGCGAGTGGGCCAACGCGGGTGGGGCCCAGGGACCAGGGGACAGGGCCAAGGGGATGGGGGTCTGGCGCTGCGTGCGTGTGTGGTTGTGTGGTGGGGTCAGGGGGTGGGCTGTGAGGGAGTGAGTGGTGGAGAGGAGGCTGATGTGGCGGTTGGTGGTTGGGTGGGGGAAGAGAAAAAGTGAGGTGGCATGTTCTGATTGGCCAGAGTGATGTGGACGCAAGGGTGGGTAGGAAGTTGGGTAGTTTTAGGATTTACGAGTGGGCCGTTTGTATTTTTCTGGGGTGGTCGTTAGGGTCAATCGGCCCGTTCGACTGCCCCACTAAAAATAATATAATTTTTATTTGTTTTAATAACACCGTTTGCAAACCGATAGTAGTCAAACAAAAACAATCCGGAGGCCCGGGGTTTTGCATTTGAATTAATATGGGGCGTTTGGAAAATAAATCGGGCTTTGCGAAAATAGTTTTATGCAACCAACACATGATGATGACGATGCAATGCACAAATTCAACGCGATTTTCTAGTAGTGATTTTGCGGGATGCCACAGTTGGGAACCTTAAAAAGCTTAAGACAAGCTTGGCTTTAAAAGATAAGTAGAAATGTTCTTTTCTGAAATCCCTAAGACCAATGATGTTGGTCTAAGGCTTAGGGATTAGGCTTTATCTAATTGATTCATATATATAGTCCTGGTAGTGGTACCAGCTATTGTTTCTTGACTCAAAGCTTGGAGAAAAATGATAGTAGGCTTGATCATTATATGGATCCAAAAGATTAACTTCTAAGGTGCTACCCTTATCTTAGGGATGTGCCTAGACATTAAATCTTAGCTATATTTGTGCTTGAATTGAAATATATAGCTTGAAAACCAAATCAATGATGTTGTTCTGAGTTTTGGTTGGATCCTTGTACTTTGCTGTTTGCTTTTAAAGTTTAAAATCTCAATGATGGATTCACCCCACTTGGGTTCTTTATAAGAGTTTGGCTGTGAAACAGATCATGTATGCTTGTCTAATCTTAGACAAATAGATCATGTGATGGTCTTTGTACTCACCTCTGTCACTTGATGTTGGGGTTGCTAGTGGTGGATCTTGTGGTAGCTTGATCTTGTGGTTGATCTTGTGCTCCCCTGGTATATTTAGCTTCTGGCTTGTCCTTGATCTAGACCATCACCTCCTGATCATGATGGCTTGACCTTGGTCTTGCTATCCACCTGATCTCTCCCCTCCTTATGTCACCATCCTGGTGATGTGATTCTGGCTTTGGTTGGTTTGGCTGCTGGCTGCTGTGCTTGGTGAAGCTGCTGGCTAAGTTAGTTGTTCTTGTGTGTGAGCAGTGAAGAGATGCACTAGTGCCTCTCCACGGCTGTGCTGATGGTTTTGTGTGTTTGAGCTGTGCTGTGAGGCTGACATCACACACCATGCATTTTGGTGTGTGTCCTTCCTGTGTGCTTGCTGTGCACTTGTGGATATGCTCTGTACTTGAGAGTTACTTTGATCTGATTACTTTTACCTGGCTGGTGAAACTTGCCCCTTTTATAAATTACTCAATGATGAATCTTGATCAGTGCACTTCACTGACATGTCTGAGAGTAAAACAATACTAACCCTAACCTTCTTTATTCTCTTATTAGTGTTTTATTTGCAGGTACAGATTTGAAGATGAAGATTTTAGTTTAGGTTTTCTTGATAGAATAGTTAATTTAATCTTCTTTATTCTTTTGTAATTTTCATTTTATTATTTTGTAATCTTCATTTTATTATTTTGTACTAAAGATTATATTATTATCAATAAAGAAATATTCTTATTCTTTATTTATTTTCTATTGTGAAGATTGTGGATAGTTTCAATAAGTTACAGTTTTGTAACTTATTTATTGAATGCAAATATGAAATAGATATTCATATTCTTAATTGTTTTCTTTAGATAAAGTTTGAGTTATATTGATTAACTCTTAATTAAATCAAGATTCAAACCTTATTCAGAAATCATTTGAATTATAATTCAAACACTCAAGTTTAAAATTCAAATTCATTTTCCAAAACACATAATTCCTCAAAGATCATATCAAAGTCTATAGCAATCATCCTTTAAGACTAAACCTAATCTCAAAGTATGAAAGAAACCTTGATCACTTTAGGTTTTTATTTGGTGAAAAATTTACCCACATTTTCATAGATGAATGCATGCAACATTTCAATTTCCTAAATCTACCCTTCGTTAGTTCCTAAATGCTGGGATGTTACAGACTTCCCCCCTTAAATTAAACTTCGTCCCGAAGTTTGTTGAGATGTACCTGAATAGTTCTGGATAGGCTTTTCTTAAATCCGCTTCTTTCTCCCACGTGGCTTCTCTTTCAGGGTGATGTTCCCATTGTACTTTGCAATACTTGATTGCTCTGTTCCTCAGTATTTTCCAGTTTTCTTCCAGAATCTTACAGGGCTTTTCGACATAGGTCAAGTCTGCTTGTAATTCTATCTCTTGGTGTGTGATTGCATCATCCGGAGCTTTCAAACATTTACGAAGTTGTGACACATGGAAAACATTATGCACTTGGGCTAATATTGATGGTAACTCTAAAGCATAAGCTATAGTTCAGTTTTGACTCAATATCTTGAATGGTCTGATGTATCTTGGACTCAATTTTCCTTTAACTCTGAACCTTTTCACCCCTTTCATTGGACTTACTTTCAAATATACCATATCTCCCACTTCTGGATGCCATGATCTTCGATTTTGATCAACATAACTTTTTGCCTACTCTGGGCTATTTTCATTCTATCCCTGATCTTATCAATGATATCTTGTCTTTCCTTGATATAATCTGGCACAAATTCTTTGCTTCTTCCAGGCTCATACCAACATATTGGTGATCTACACTTCCTTCCATATAGAACTTGGTTCTTGTGTACTTTGTAGAGCCGTGTCGATATGTAGATCTGTTGCACGAGTAGAACACAATGGTCATTATGGGCGTTGATGATTTTGTTGTCGATTGATTCTTGTGTACTTTGCATCTTGCGTTATTGTGGGATGAAGAGGCACGGGCTAACCTTACATGACATCATTCATGAGACTTGCTCCACGCTTGACATGCAACTTGTATTGCATAAGTGGCTTTGCGGGTGCCTATTTCTCCCAACATAGTGAAGATTCAATTTACAACGGGTGATTGACAATACTAGTATCAACGTTGTGGTTCTTGTTCGTAAGTTAGAATGACACTTATTGAAAGCCCCAAACCACGTAAAACATGCAAAGAAAATTAGAAGCATCTAACTTTGTTTTGCAGGGGTGTGTTGTGATGTGATATGGCCATGATTGTGATTATATATGATGTATGCAATGTTCCTTATTGTAAGTAGGCAACCTGCATGAGACTTATGGTTGTCTTTTAATTTCGTTAAGACCTGCGTGTCTATTATTCAAAGTAGTTGTAATAGTTGATGTTGGTGGACGACAACCATGGAGCGGTGCCATTGACCTTGATGCCACGCCGGTGATGATGAAGATCATGTTCGTGCTTGAAGATAGAGATCGGAAGCACAAGAATAAAGGCCATATCATATCACATATTATGAATTGCATGTGATGTTAATCCTTTTATGCATCTTGTATTGCTTAGATCGCGACGGTAGCATTATAAGATGACCCCTCTCACAAAATATCATGTTATAAAGTGTTCATCCTTAGTAGGCACTGTTGCCAAAGCTCGTTGTTTCGAAGCACCACGTGATGATTGGGTGTGTTAGATTCTGTGACTGTATACAACGAGAGCAAGCCATATTTGCTCATGCGGAAACTAAGGTTACATCTTGACAAGCCTAGCATGTACAGACATGGTCTCAGAACACGGAATACCGAAAGGTAAAGCATGAGTCATATAGATGATATGATGAACATGATGATTGTTCGCCTTTGAAACTACATCATGTCACGTGATGATCGGACTTGGTATAGTGGATTTGGTTCATGTAATCACTAAAACAATGTGAGGGATATTATTTTGAGTGGAAGTTCAACAACAATATGATTAAAAGTTGAACACTATTTATCATAAATTAAATCAAAGTGAATTTGCATAGTTGTTGTAGTCATTGGCATCCGTTTACCACCTTGTTCTTAGTTATAATTGAGATAATAGAACTATAGAATTTTGGTTGGTTACTTTATGAACTGGTATCGTATTGTTTTGAAGTGTTGATCTAAAGTTTAAAAGTCCTATTGCAAACTTTCAGTAAGTTCCGGTTAGTCCATGAAGTTTAATAATTGGTATTAAATTAAGAGTAACAATTCCAACGTTAGTAAATAAGTACCATTTTTATCTCCATGATTCTTGATATTCAAAAGATTGTTTTAATATCAAGGTTATCTAGGAGCTGAAAGAATTGTTTTGGAAACCATAATATGTGGAAGATATTGCGATATCTGAAATGATGTTTTGATTACAACATGATAGAGTATAATATATCAAAGTTTATGTTCTCATATTTGATGGGAATTTTCAAAAGGTTGGAGACGCTAGTCGTCCTAATTCTCCAAAAGGTTTTGGAGAGAAACATTATACTCGCAATTCACCGTTATAAGCTAAAGTAGCTTGATCATGAATAGTTCCATGATAAGGATGAATATTTGATGTAGGTAAAATGTTTACTACACTAAAAGATTACTAAAGAATGGAATTTGAAAGAACACCAAATATTTAATGATGGTGATTTACTTCAAAGTGCAAGTCCAAAGACATTGGTATTTAACTATACATGCTTTGGACTATGTGTCATGTGTGGCTCCACTATTGATGTTGATAGATTCTTTCAAACAAAAAAGGAAATACTGAAAGAGAATCTCATAAATATATGGCAGAAAAGAAAAGACTAGAATTGTTCAGCTTAGGTATATAGAGGATATATGTGTTATGGATGTATTCTTTGCTTGTTAAATAATGTGGTTATTAAGTATTAGATACCGAATTTGTTGGTGTGAATCGTCATACAAAACAACACTATTCATGAACTACAATGGCCTAAGTAACTAGCAAGAGAATATGTGATGATGTTCATCGAGAACAAATAAAGTGTTGATGTGTTTCTCGTTAACATAAAAGCTTGCCTTCAAGATTTGTTTTATCGGGCATTATGAGAACAAAAGGGTTGTTCAAATAATTGTCGTAATCCATAAAAGATGGACGATTTACAAATATCGTTGGATAAATCACATCCATAAAACAAGTGCTAAAAATGTTGAAACACAATTGATTGAAACATCACTTAGGAAGTGACATCGCTGTTTAAATTATATTGGAAAGAAAACATGAAGAAACTCCATGTGGATGGAATTTTGGAGTCTTTTGATTTTTATCAAATAATGCTTGTGTAAGATCCCTCCTTTGTAAAGTAAAGGATCCCTGTGATTGCAATGCTAGTCCCTGGATCAATGCTAGCATCCACAGTTTAAGATGAAGTACACAGAAACAAAGGTCATTATTACAAGTCATTCCAGAGACAAACATAGTCTTTTACAAACTCCATGGCCACATGCCTAATACATGAGTTCCAATTTATAATAAGATAAATAAGTCTTCATCTTCATGTGCCACAGGCAAGCATGTTGAGTGTAGACTCATGACTCCTAATCATCATCAGAATATCCTGCAACATCACAAGTTATAGCCACTGTGGGTCAATACATTGCAATAGTATTGGAAAGTCATACCTTAGTAGAATTTTGGTAGACTAGATACTATATGCATTTTGGCTAAGTGTAGCTTAGGCTTGCTTTGCTCAAAATAGGTTTACCTATTAGTTGAAAACACTAAGTTTTTCTTTGTCAAAATCTTTTCCAAGGAACCACCAATAGATATTGGGGACCTTCACCCTTGTTCAACCACAAGTTTTTACTTAGAAATTTGTATGAGGAGATTCTTGATAGCTTCCATGTCTTGAGCTCAAGTTGTCCAATACCAGGGACATGGCTAAGCACTTAGATTCTTCCATCTGCAGAGGTTGTGCAGTTTCCCCACAAGACTTGATTTTCACCAAGACAGGACCTTTCAGAAGCCTTCCCTTAGACCAAATGGACGCGCTCCAACCTATCATCCCACTACCACCAACTGTCCAAATGGCTAAGTTATTGCAACCTATATGATCCAGGCAGAGCCCATATTGCCAAGTGGTTGCACTAGAAGCTTCTTAAGATTTGGCCTCTCAAATCCCTTTGTTCCTGGGTGGCTTTCCATAAGTGAGATACACAAGGTAAACCATAGAAATGGGCCTTGTGTAACCACTCAACATAAACCATTCCTTCCATTCCACCCAGGTGTTTCATTCACTTAGTTGTTTTATTAAGCAAAACACAAGTCCAAAGACTTAGAAATATTTTATCATAGCATATATATAACCACCCTTGGTTGATACTAGCTAGGCTAAGCATGGCATAGATAAGCATCTTAACTTAGAAATTTCTAGCAATTCTACAACTACTAGGATTTCCCAAGCATAGTATATAGAGAAAAATATTCATGCAAGTCTAGCAAAAATATTTCTAGTGCATAGTTGAAAAACATAGGAATAATATCATGAAGCACCACTTGCCTTGGTAGTTTGGAGAGTATCTACAATCCTCACAATCACAATCACTATTTGCACCAAAATCTACACATAAAATAATAGCACCAAAATCACATACAAAATAAATACAAGCAAAAATATATGGATGCATGCATAATGCCATGTGATGATTTTCTACACCAAACAAGACAAGTGCATGATACTGAATCATAAACAAGTACAAAACAAGCTAAATAAACTATATTTGAACATTAAAACATTTTTCAAATAATTATTATACCCAAATTATGCCTACAAATGTTTTTGCAAAAACAATCATTTTAACAGAAGCAAAATATTAAACACATTGCATAAATGGAAAGGGTTTTCTCTCCTGATTCCATTGATATAAATTTTTTCAAATTTGGACGTGGGAATCAAAAGTTATGAATTAAACAAGTTTAAACATCTAATAGATCAAATTTCTGATTTTAAATCTAACCCACAGACACGCGGCGACATCTGATTGGACGATACCGATTCTTGCGGATCGGCTAACGTGGACCGCCAGATCTAACTAAAACGCACGGCCAGATCTGATCCATACCCCTTCGTAAAGTGATCTATCATACACGTTAGATCCAGATCCAACGGTGCCCGATCAACCTACCAAAGTCTGGCGCTTGCGGCAGCGCGGCAAGACTGGCCATGGCCGCGCGATGGCTACAGAGGGGGTTGGGGTCGTCGGAGAGGCTTACCAGACTCGCGGAGGTGTGCTGAAGCTCAACGTGGCAGTGGCTTGTCAAGGGGCGCGCGGACACGGTGAGGATTCCTCGTCGGAGTAGAGCCAGACGACGGGCAAGCTTTGGCGTCGTCGGGGGCGAGGTTTTGGTGCGCGCTAAGACAAACCAGCGATGCTGTTAGATGCGCACAAGCCAGGCGAACATGTGAGTATCGAAAAGGGAGGAAGGGGTGGTCGGGAACTACTAGGAGGGGTCGTCGGAGTTGCGCCGAGCTTCAGTTGCTTCCAGTGGTGGACGGTGACGGTGTTCTAGGATGGTACAGAGAGAAAGGAAGGCAGAGAAGATGCGCAAGGACATGTAGAACATGCTCACATGAAGCAGAGACAAAGGGGTGGACGATGCTCACCGGAATTGGTCGCCGGAGGTCGTCGGTGCTGCGGCGGTGTGGGCACGATTACGGGCAGCCTGGTGGCGTGGTGTCTGTGCTGAGTGAGGGGAAATGAGCAGCGAGGGGAGGGGATCTTATAGCCGGAGCAGGGGCGGAGATCACGCACACATTCATCGTCAATTAAGAGGTTTAAAATCGCGGCAGAGGCGGGGTAAGAAACGGGCGGCGACATGTTCATCACGCTGTTTCTGGGAGGACGATGATGATGTGGCGATGGGGCCACTGGTTAGTGAGCGCGGGGTCGAGTGGGTGCGCGTGAGAGAGAGAGGGGAAAACCCCGGGTGGGCTTAGTGGGCTGGTTTCGCTGTTGGGCCAAAAGTCTGGCGCCGGCCTTTTCTTATTTCCTTATTCTTTTTCTTTTTCTGTTTGAATTTCCACTAACCTTTTTCAAATGATTTCAAAAGCCAATTGAATTCAAATCTTTACTGGATTTTGTAGAGTCTAATACTCATATTTCTAGGCATAAAATCATGTGACCTCTCTATACTAGCTTGCTCCTTTTGATTAACCAAAAAAATAAATAGTGAAATAGCACTTGATTTGAATAGTTTTTGAAAATGGTTTTAAATCCATATTTGTTTTGTAAATTTTGGTTTAAGTACTAGCATTCAAGCAAAGAAATCTGAGAGCAACAAGGCTTGGTTTATAACAATTATACTCTCATATAAGAGTGGCATTTGATTAGTGTTTGATCACATAAAATCATGGCTCTCAAGTTTCTGTTTCTATCAAATGAGTTTGAATTTGATCCCTAAATGATATGGATGCATGCATGATATGAAATCTTTGAAAACATGATTTTAGGGATGTTACAAATCTAACCCCCTTAAGGTGAATCTCGCCCTCGAGATTCGGGTTGGCTAGAAAATAGGTGAGGGTGGTCTTTCCGAAGATCATCTTCTCTTTCCCATGTTGCTTCTTCTTCGGAATGATGGTTCCATTGAACCTTGCAGAATTTGATAGTCTTAGTCCGTGTAACTCTTTCTGTTGTCTCAAGAATCTTGATAGGTTTCTCCTCATAAGTGAGATCACTTTCCAATTGAACCTCCTCCAAAGGTATAGTCTCCTTCAAAGAAGTCTCTTCCATCTCTGGATGGCATTTCTTAAGCTGACTCACATGAAATACATTGTGAACAGCAGACAGTGACTCTGGCAATTCAATCTCATAAGCTACTTCTCCTTTACGACTTAGAATTTAAATGGTCCAACATATCTTGGGGCCAATTTACCTTTGACACCAAATCTCTTCACTCCACGAAGTGGTGACACTCTAAGATAAGCTCTATCACCCACTTCATAGGTGACTTCTCTACGCTTAGGATCTGCGTAGCTCTTTTGTCGGGACTGTGAAATCTTCAACCTGTCCTTAACCAGCTTGACTTTCTCTTCAGCCTCTTTGATTAGTTCTGGTCCGAACAAACTTCTTTCTCCCACACCATTCCATAGCAGTGGGGTGGTACACTTTCTCCCATAGAGAAACTCAAATGGTGCCATCTCAATACTGGCTTGATAGCTGTTATTGTAAGAGAATTCTGCGTACAGAAGACTTTCATCCCAACTGGCTCCATAATCTAGAGCACATGCCCTCAGCATATCTTCAAGAATATGATTAGTCCTTTCCGTTTGTCCATCAGTCTGAGGATGAAATGCAGTGCTGAAATCCAATCTCGTTCCCAATGACTCATGTAGTTGCCTCCAAAAATGAGAAGTGAATTGAGTTCCCCTATTAGACATAATACTCTTGGGTACTCCATGTAGACATACAATTCTACTCATATAGATCTTGGCTAACTTAGCACTTGTATAGGTTGTCTTCACGGGTATGAAATGAGCCACTTTAGTTAGGCGATCCACTACTACCCAAATAGAATCATATCCTGACCGGGTCCTTGGCAATTCGGTGATGAAATCCATACCAATCTTGTCCCACTTCCAATCAGGAATAGGTAGTGCTTGTAACAATCCTGCTGGCTTCTGATGTTCCGCTTTCACTCCACTACATACATCACACAAAGCAATATGTTCAGCGATGTCCTTCTTGAGATTATTCCACCAAAATCTTTCTTTCATATCCATGTACATTTTGGTGTTACCCGGATGAATGGAATACGGTGAGTTGTGGGCTTCTTGTAAAATCAGTTTCCGAAGCTCCGGATCTTGTGGAACACAGATACGTTTTCCATACCATAAAGTACCATGTTCATCTTCATGGAATCCTTTGGCTTTTCCCTTGCCAATCTTTTCCTTAATCTCTTAAATTTACATGTCTGTCTTTTGGGCTTCTTTGATCTTTTCCAACAAAGTGGGTTGAACATCCAAAGACATGAGATGTCCCTCAGGCACAATCTCCAATCTGAGATCTCTAAATTGGGCACACAGATCATCTGGCAATTCTCCTTTAGTAAGGCCATTTACAAAAACCTTACGGCTTAGAGCATCCGCTACAACATTTGCTTTACCGGGGTGGTATTGCAAACTCAAGACATAGTCCTTGATGAGTTCTAGCCATCTTCTTTGTCTCATGTTAATTTCTTTCTGGGTGAAGATATACTTCAAACTCTTGTGATCTGTGAACACTTCACATCGCTTTCCCAAAAGATAATGTCTCCATGTTTTGAGTGCATGGACAACAGAAGCTAACTATAAATCATGAGTAGGGTAGTTTACCTCATGAGTTTTGAGTTGTCTCGAGGCATAAGCCACAACTTTCCCTTCTTGCATAAGTACTGCACCTAATACATGATGAGATGCATCACAATATACTTGGAAATCTTTCTCCAAATCTGGCAAACATAAGACTGGTGCTGTCACTAGTCTCTACTTCAATTCTTGAAAGCTGAGTTCACAACCTTCAGACCAAGCAAATTTCTTGTCTTTCTTTAGCAATTCTGTCATAGGCTTAGCTACCTTGGAGAAATTCTCAATGAACCTTCTGTAGTAACCTGCTAAGCCAAGGAAACTACAAACCTCTTTCACTGACTTGGGAGATTCCCATTCAGTTACAGCTGAAACTTTAGCAGGATCAACTGCTACACCATCCCCTGACACAACGTGTCCAAGAAAACCAACTTCATTTAACCAAAATTCACACTTGCTGAATTTGGCATACAACTTATGCTCTCTAAGCTTCTCAAGTATCAAACACAAATGTCCTTCATGCTCTTCCTTGCTCTTGGAGTAGATCAAAATGTCATCGATGAATACGACAACAAACTTGTCAAGGAACTCCATGAACACTTTGTTCATCATATTCATGAAGTATGATGGTGCATTGGTTAGACCAAATGGCATCACGGTATACTCATACAATCCATACCTTGTGGTGAAAGCTGTCTTAGGTATGTCTTGCTCCCTTATCTTCAGCTGGAAATAACCTGACCGGAGATCAATCTTTGAGAACACACAGGCTCCTTCTAACTGATCAAACAAGTCATTGATTCTAGGCAAAGGGTATTTGTTCTTGATAGTCACCTCATTGAGTGAACGGTAATCTATGCATAACCTTTGACTTCTATCTTTCTTCTCCACAAACAAAACTGGTGCTCCCCAAGATGAAGAACTTGGTTGAATAAATCCTTTCTGCAACTGTTCTCCAAGTTGTTTCTTGAGTTGTTTCAACTCATCAACTGACATCTTGTACGGTATTTTTGCTATTGGTCCAGATCCTGGTAGAAAATCAATAAGAAACTCCACATCTCTATCTGGTGGCATTCCCGACAATTCTTCCGGAAACACATCCGGATATTCACTCACAATTGGCACACTGTCTATGCTAACCCCCTTAAGAGAATTTAGATTACTCCCTTTTGATTCAAAGTTAGACTTGAATCTAATATGTTTCTTTTCCGGGGTTGTGAGTGCAACAGTATGATTGGCACAATCTAGTACTCCTTCATACTTGGTCATCCATTACCAAAATTACATCCAGTCCTTGGGAATCTAGGATTATCAGACTCACTGGAAACTTATGTTTTCCAAACTCTATCACTAGATTCCGGCATCCAAGACTTACTATCATATCTCCACCTGGAGAACTTACTTTTATTGGACACCCAATGTTTTCAGTTGGAAACCCATTTCTATCAACAAATGCTTTTGATATGAATGAATGTGATGCTCCAGTATCAAAAAGAACAAGTGCTGGAATAGAATTGAGTTTGAACTTACCAGCCACAACATCTGGCTCTTCATAGATTTCCTCCACATTGATGTGGTTCACTTGCCCTTTCTGGAAAGGGTTGGGCTTGTTGGGTCCTTCAACTTTCTTTTCTGGGCATTCATTTGCATAATGCCTCAACTTCTTGCACTTGAAACATTCAACCTGACTAAGATCCTTCTTGACAGGCTGGCTTCCACTGCCACTTCCACTTCCATTGTGGTGGCTCTTATATCCACCCTTGTGATTCTTGTACTTATCGTTGTCATGACTACGGTGGTGCTTGCTGTCATGATAACGGTTGTGGTTGTGGTGCTTGTTGAACTTCCCATGCTTGTGGGATCTAGAAATCCCACTGTCATCATAATGGGAACGCCAGAGACGATCCCGAGTCAGGCTTGTCGAGTGCTTTCCTTCCTGCTTTCAACTTGTTTCATCTTGCTCTCCAAAATAGCAGCCTTGTCACAAAGATACTGGTATGGGAACATAGGCCACACTAATCGCAGGTTCAATTCATCATTCAACCCTTCAAGGAACTTCTCCTTCCTCTTAGCATCAGTGTCAACTTCATCCGGTGCATATAGCGCCAGATTGTTGAACTCCTCAATATATTTAGCCATGCTGCGGTGGCGTTGCTTCAAGTTATGGAACTCTTTCTTCTTCAAACTCATCACTCTAGATGAGATGTGAGCGATCTGAAACCATCTTCAAAGATAGCCCATGTCACATCCTCAATGGGAGTGGTGATCTGAAGTTATCCCACCAAGTGGCTGCTAGTCCTTCCAACAAGTGAGCGCAAATCGACTTTCTCTTCATCAAGATAGCAGTTACCAAGTCCTTGTTCACAGAGCGTAGCCAATCATTGGCCACCATAGGATCAGTAGCTCCTGAGAACTTTGCTGGACTTAGCCTTAAGAACCTGGTAATCATGTCAAAACCCGGTGGGTTTTTCTAATTGTTGTTGTTGTTATTATTGTTGTTGTTGTTGTTGTTGTTGTTGTTGTTGTTGTTGTTGTTGTTGTTGTTGTTGTTGTTGTTGTTGTTGTTGTTGTTGTTGTTGTTGTTGTTCTGATTCTAGATGAACGTGGTCATCATTTGCATCAACTGAGTCTGAGCTGTCATCATCTGTTGCATCTCAGGGGTGATGTTGTTGTTGGGGTTAGGATTGGCACGTCGGGGAGGCATCTGTGGTTTTCAATAAGGATAAGAATGAGATACCCATAGATGCTAACATGCACAATACATCACATAACAAATCACAATCATGCATCATAGTAGTAAAGGTTCAACAACACAGACAACAAGTTTTTGGAAAAGTAAACACACCAATAGCAAGCCATCCACATGTTGGATGGTCATTGCGACTCAATAATCAAAGACATGATAAATAAAGGTAAATGAGTAGTCATCACTACTCCTCTGCATCAACCTCCTCATCAACAAATGTAAGACATGCATTCTCCATTGCGGTCTTGTATTCCTCGACATTGGTGGTCAAGGTCTCTACTTTGGCTTTGAGAGCCCTCTTTTGTGAACGAAGCCTCTCAATCACAGTCTGCTGATGCTCGAGCCTGAAGTCCTTGGCCTCTAGTTCTGCAGTCATGTCTCGAATCCTCTTGTTCCTATCTTGGACTCGCTTCTCTTGAATCTTGAACTTTCTATCCTGACTCTCAAACTTAGCCTCCATCTCCTTGATTATCTCATCTTGCTCCGCGAAGAGCTTGTCCTTCTCACGAAGCTGCACCTGGAGTTCGTCATTGCTAAGCATGACGTTGGTCCTATCAGTGTCTATGTGCCTAAGAAGAACCTCTAAGTCCTGGAGGTATAGGCGAATCGGCTCTGCTGTCTCTCTCGAAGTATCCTCAAAGTCAATGGCCTCACCATCATCATCACGTCTACCAAAGGTGTGGAAGTGAGTACCTCTAACCTCTCGAGAGTGTCTCCCTAGTAAACGCCCAATCAAATCCTGCATGACTACCTCTAGTCCTATCTCCTTGTCATCATGCATGAGCTTGAAGATGATGGCCTCCGTGGCTGGCTCAGTCTGGCGTCCTGGCTGATTAACCTTGAAGCCCCAAAGGTCTTTCCTCTCAAACTTGGTGAGGAAAGCATCATGATAGTAGGAAGAGGGAGATTGAGCAGACTAGTGAGCTCAATAATACGAGTGCCAAAACGAGTTCCCTTGAACTCTTCTGCCGTGCTGATAGTAACATTAGGCATCTATTTAATAAGATAGAAAAAGTTAGAATCAACACACTTTAAGACAAATCACAATACAAGGCATCTCATGCATAATTTTGGAAATTGAAACACACAAGTCATGGCATACATGGATTCATTACAAACAACCAAGGTTCAACTTATTTTAAACAACATTTGGGAAATAAAATGATAAGTGTGGTGGTCCAACTAACGAAATACATTACAATCCCATCTCACTTGCCAAGTTGGCTAACAGGGCATCCCTAGAGGCAATCTGTTTATCTAGATCACATGACTCCATTGCTAAGTCTATGATGTCCTTCCTTAAGCTTTGGTTGGTAGCCTCTAATTCTTGGGTATGCTTCTTTTCTTCCCTAAGGTCATTCTGGGTGTTAAGCATTCTGCACTTGTTTCTATCACCAAGTTCTTTGATGGCCTTCCAAGTTGCATCCCTTGCTGAATCAAAGAATGTGGTGTGCATCACTGAGTTGGTGACCATGCAGAATCCTGAGTCCTTGTGGTTGTCTTCCTTGTTTTTATACAAGTGAAGTTGCACCCACCAGTACTCAACTCCTTCATCCATCACATGAAAAACTTTGTACACAGCTGCACCATGTATTCCCATGGCAACCATGAGGTCCTTGAGAGCCTTGGGGAATTCTGTCTCACATTCCAAAGTCATAGTCATGAGTGGTCCCTTCCTCACGGCTTCTTTGATGGAGTTCATCTACAAATAGAGATGAGAAAGAAGATTAGAAAAGTTTACGAGAAGAAAATACAAGTGTGAAAGTTGTTTAAATTTTTTTCCTTAGTGGTTTCCAATCCTAGGGTCATAATCCTACAGGCAACACAGTGCTCTGATACCATCTGTAAGATCCCTCCTTTGTAAAGGAAAGGATCCCTGTGATTGCAATGCTAGTCCCTGGATCAATGCTAGCATCCACAGTTTAAGATGAAGTACACAGAAACAAAGGTCATTATTACAAGTCATTCCAGAGACAAACATAGTCTTTTACAAACTCCATGGCCACAGGCCTAATACGAGAGTTCCAATTTATAATAAGATAAATAAGTCTTCATCTTCATGTGCCACAGGCAAGCATGTTGAGTGTAGACTCATGACTCCTAATCATCATCAGAATATCCTGCAACATCACGAGTTACAACCATAGTGGGTCAATACATTGGAATAGTATTGGCAAGTGATACCTTAGTAGAATTTTGGTAGACTAGATACTATATGCATTTTGGATAAGTGTAGCTTAGGCTTGCTTTGCTCAAAATAGGTTTACCTATTAGTTGAAAACACTAAGTTTTTCTTTGTCAAAATCTTTCCCATGGAACCACCAATAGACATTGGGGACCTTCACCCTTGTTCAACCACAAGTTTTTACTTATAAATTGGGATGAGGAGATTCTTGATAGCTTCCATGGCTTGAAGCTCAAGTTGTCCAATACCAGGGACATGGCTAAGTACTTAGATTCTTCCATCTGCAGAGGTTGTGCACTTTCCCCACAAGACTTGATTTTCACCAAGACAGGACCTTTCAGAAGCCTTCCCTTATACCAAATGGACGCGCTCCAACCTATCATCCCACTACCACCAACTGTCCAAATGGCTAAGTTATTGCAACCTATATGATCCAGGCAGAGCCCATATTGCCAAGTGGTTGCACTAGAAGCTTCTTAACATTTGGCCTCTCAAATCCCTTTGTTCCTGGGTGGCTTTCCACAAAGAGATACACAAGGTAAACCATAGAAATGGGCCTTGTGTAACCACTCAACATAAATGTAACATCCCTAAATTCATATTCCAAAACTCATTCATATCATCCATGCATCCATCATCATTTAGAATTTCAAAATCAAAACCATTTCAGAAAAACATAAACTTGATGTTATGATTTCATGTGAGCAAATTTAATTCGAATGGCCATCACCCTTTGAAACTTGAATGTTTAGGAACTTGTTTGCTTGCCTCCATTGTTGGAAAGATTAGGTGTAAAAGTTTGACCAAAGTTTTCAAAATTGGAAATAAATTCAAAACCCTATTTTTAAACATTTGCAAACCAGAGGCAAAGTCTCTGATTGTTTTAAGTCCAAGCTTGACCAAGCCCTTGCAGGGTAACCACATGGTTAAATAACTGATTTTTGAAACCACAGTACCCTGCAAAAATCCCAAGAATTGTTTGAATTCAAAAAGGATTTGAATTCATATCTAAATCATTCCTGAAAACCAAAATAGAAAAGGAAAAGGAATAAACAAAATAAAAAGGCCGCGCGCCAGGTTTCTGGCCCATCATCGAATCGAGCCCAACTAGCCCACCCGGGGTTTTCTTTTCCTCTCACGCGTGGCCCTTGCACTCGATCGGCAGCCATACCCCACCTCCACCTCGCGCCCTTCGCTGACGAGCGGGCCTTCTCCACGTCAGCATCGTCTTCCCCCTGATTCCGCGCACGACCTCGCCGCTGCCCGTTGCAGCGCGATCATGACTTAATGGGCATTGATTCATGGCGTTACACTGTTGAGCCTCGGGCTATAAGATCCCCACCTCCCGACCATTTTCCCCAAATCAATTTTGCCTTCACGCCACCAGTCGTCCACGACTTCGACGACTCCCGCTGCTCGACAATCGCCCGGCAAATTCCGGTGAGCATCGTATTCCCTACCTCTCATTCATGATATCTTGTTCAGAAGTCTTGGCGCATCTCGACACACCCCACTTACCGCGCGACCGTAGCTCAAACGCCGACGATCGGCGCCACCGCCTTCGGCTTCAACTCCGACGACCTCCAGTGGTAAGTCCAGACCGCCCCAAGCCTTGTCTTTCACACACATGTGTTCTCCATGATCTTCTGCATCTGACCACACCTTCCGTTTGCCTCCTAGCAATCTACAACGTCGTCTTCGACCTTGAACAGAACCACCTGTCGCCAGACTCAACTCCGACGAGGAATCAAGATCGCGTCGGCCGCGCCTTGACAAACCAGAGCCACCTCGAGCTTCAGCACGCCACCGCGGTCCTGGTAAGCGCCTTCTTGCTTCCCCGGACGACCTAGAGCGTCGGCGCCACCGTAGTCAGACGCGCCGCCGCCGGTCAACGCCGCTAGCGCCGCCAGATCATGGCTAGTTGATGGAGTCCGTTGGATCTGTATCGTAGGGCTAGGATAGATTTTAAACGAAGGGGTAAGCGCGCATCTGAGCCGCCAGATCCCACTTAGATCCTACGGTCCGCAGAGCGCGATCCAACCGAATCGGTATGCGCCAGTGAGACTACGACACGTGGCTAGGGATAATTCAAAAACAGAAATTCGAATCAGATTTAGATCCAAACTTCAAACAACTATAACTTTTGAATGCCACGTTGGAATTTTACAAACTTTATACCGTTGGATTCAGTGAATCAAGGCCTTTCTGACTATGCAAATTGTTTAACAAATAGTAACCATTTAAATGACTTTGTTTATAGAAACAAGTTTAGGCCTCTTTTGATTATAGTTTTTGTTTTGCAATTTGTTTTAGGGTTAAATAGGTTTAGTTGGCAAACTTTGTGACTGTTAAGTTTCTGTAGCATGTACATGCTTGGTAGAGTTTTCAAAATCACCACTTGGTAAATTCTTGCATGCATGCATTCATATTATTTTTGATTGTATATAAATGGTGTGTAATTGTATGCCACAAATTTTTGTGTAGATTTTGCTAGTGACTGTGACTGTGAGGAGTGCTACTCTCCAAATTACCAAGGCAAGTGATATTTTTCATGAATATTTCCATCCTATGTTTTGAACTAGCATTAGATATTTTGCTAAGTCTTGCATGCTACTTTTGTCAATGATATGTTGGGAAATCCTATGTAGTTTAGAATGGTAGAATTGCTAGGGATTTTTCCTAAGATAAATTGCCATACCATGCTTAGCCTAGCTAATAGCAAACAAAGGGTTGGTATAATCTATTCATGCTATATTGGCTATATATTTCTAAGTCATGAGACTTAAGTTTTCTTAATAAAACCACTAAGTCAATGAATCTCCTGGGTGGAATGGAAATATTGGGTTATGTTGAGTGGTTACACAAGGCCATGGATTTGGCTTGTGTATCACACTTGTGGTATGCCACCCAGGCACAAAGGGATTTGGAGGCCAAGTGTTGAGAAAGCTTACAGTGCAACCACTTGGCAAAATGGGCTCTGCCTTGATCATATAGGTAGCTAGAACTTGGTCTTTTGGACAGTTGGTGGTAGAAGGGATTGATAGGTTGGAACGCGTCCATTTGACTAAGGGAAGGCTTCTGAAAGGTCCTGTCTTGGGAAACCAAGTCTGGTGGGGAAAGTGCACAACCTCTGCAGATGGAAAACCTAAGTACTTAGCCAAGTCCATGGCAATGGACAACATGAGCATCAAGACATGGAAGCTACAAGAATATCATCACTCCAACTTATAAGTAAAAACTTGTGGGTGAACAAGGGTGAAGGACCCCAATGTCTATTGGTGGTTCCTAGGGAAAGATTTTTGACAAAGAAAAACTTAGTGATTTCAACTAATAGGAAAAACCTATTTTGAGCAAAGCAAGCCAAGCTACACTTAGCCAAAATGCATATAGTAATATAGTCCACTTAAAATAAACTAAGGTATCACTTGCCAATACTATTCCAAAGTGTTGACCCTCTGTGGCTGTAACTTGTGATGTTGCAGGTTACTCCGATGATGAATAGGAGTCATGAGTTTACACTCAACATGCTTGCCTGTGGCACATGAAGATGAAGACTTATGTTTATTTACTTATTCCTTAAACTCTTGAATAGGCCTATGGCCCTGAGTTGTAAAAGACTATGTTTTATCTCTGGAATGAATGTAATAAACGACCTTTGTATCTGTGTACTTCATCTTAAACTGTGGATGCTAGCATTGATCCAGGGACTAGCATTGCAATCACAGGGATCCTTTTCCTTTACAAAGGATGGGTCCACTCAACATAAACCATTCCTTCCATTCCACCCAGGTGTTTCATTCACTTAGCTGTTTTATTAAGAAAAACACAAGTCTAAAGACTTAGAAATATTTTATCATAGCATATATATATAACCACCCTTGGTTGCTACTAGCTAGGCTAAGCATGGCATATATAAGCATCTTAACTAAGAAATTTCTAGCAATTCTACAACTACTAGGATTTCCCAAGCATAGTATATAGAGAAAAATATTCATGCAAGTCTAGAAAAAATATTTCTAGTGCATAGTTAAAAACATAGGAATAATATCATGAAGCACCACTTGCCTTGGTAGTTTGGAGAGTAGCTACAATCCTCACAATCACAATCACTATTTGCACCAAAATCTACACATAAAATAATAGCACCAAAATCACATACAAAATAAATACAAGCAAAAATATATGGATGCATGCATAATGCCATGTGATGATTTTCTACACCAAACAAGACAAGTGCATGATACTGAATCATAAACAAGTACAAAACAAGCTAAATAAACTTTATTTGAACATTAAAACATTTTTCAAATAATTATAATACCCAAATTATGCCTACAAATGTTTCTGCAAAAACAATCATTTTAACAGAAGAAAAACATTAAACACATTGCATAAATGGAAAGGGTTTTCTCTCCTGATTCCATTGATATAAAATTTGTCAAATTTGGACGTGGGAATCAAAAGTTATGAATTAAACAAGTTTAAACATCTAATAGATCAAATTTCTGATTTTAAATCTAACCCACAAACACGCGGCGACATCTGATTGGACGATACCGATTCGCGCGGATCGGCTAACGTGGACCACCAGATCTAACTAAAACACACGGCCAGATCTGATCCATACCCCTTCGTTAAGTGATCTATCATACACGTTAGATCCAGATCCAACGGTGCCCGATCAACCTACCAAAGTCTAGCGGCGCGCGGCGACGGTGAGCAGCGGCGCGCTCTGTCTACGGCGGCGCGATGGCCACAGAGGGGGTTGGGGTCGTCGGAGAGGCTTACCAGACTCGCGGAGGTGTGCTGAAGCTCAACGTGGCAGTGGCTTGTCAAGGGGCGCGCGGACACGGTGAGGATTCCTCGTCGGAGTAGAGGCATACGTCGGGCAAGCTTTGGCGTCGTCGGGGGCGAGGTTCTGGTGCGCGCTAAGACAAACCAGCGATGCTGTTAGATGCGCACAAGCCAGGCGAACATGTGAGTATCGAAAAGGGAGGAAGGGGTGGTCGGGAAGTACCAGGAGGGGTCGTCGGAGTTGCGCCGAGCTTCAGTTGCTTCCAGTGGTGGACGATGACGGCGTTCTAGGATGGTATAGAGAGAAAGGAAGTCATGAGAAGATGCGCAAGGACATGTAGAACATGCTCGCATGAAGCAGAGACAAAGGGGTGGACGATGCTCACCGGAATTGGTCGCCGGAGGTCGTCGGTGCTGCGGCGGTGTGGGCACGATTACGGGCAGCCTGGTGACATGGTGTCTGTGCTAAGTGAGCGGAAATGAGCAGCGAAGGGAGGGGATCTTATAGCCGGAGCAGGGGCTGAGATCACGCACGCATTCATCGTCAATTAAGAGGTTTAAAATCGCGGCAGAGGCGGGGGAAGAAACGGGCGGCGACATGTTCATCGCGCTGTTTTGGGAGGACGATGACGATGTGGCGATGGGGCCACTGGTCAGTGAGCGCGGGGTTGAGTGGGTGCGCGTGAGAGAGAGAGGGGAAAACCCCGGGTGGGCTTAGTGGGCTGGTTTCGCTATTGGGCCAAAAGTCTGGCGCCGGCCTTTTCTTATTTCCTTATTCTTTTTCTTTTTCTATTTGAATTTCCAGGAACCTTTTTCAAATGATTTCAAAAGCCAATTGAATTCAAATCTTTACTGGATTTTGTAGAGTGTAATACTCATATTTCTAGGCATAAAATCATGTGACCTCTCTGTACTAGCTTGGTCCTTTTGATTAACCAAAAAAATAAATAGTGACATAGCACTTGATTTGAATAGTTTTTGAAAATGGTTTTAAATCCATATTTGTTTTGTAAATTTTGGTTTAAGTTCTAGCATTCAAGCAAATCAATCTAAGAGCAACAAGGCTTGGTTTTAAAACAATTATACTCTCATATAAGAGTGGCATTTGATTAGTGTTTGATCACATAAAATCATGGCTCTCAAGTTTCTGTTTCTATCAAATGAGTTTGAATTTTATCCCTAAATCATATGCATGCATGCATGATATGAAATCTTTGAAAACATGATTTTAGGGATGTTACAGCTTGCGAAACTTTCCTAGAGATAATTAAAACCCCGTTCATAGGCCAAAAGGGAACAAATGACTAGCTTATTGGAACTTGTACATATTGTTGTATGAAGCTCATTATGTGTAGTCGAGAGCGATGGATTTCAATTTCATATGCTTTCTCTGAAAAATGTGAGTGAATATATAAATATTTACTTAATAAGGATGAAGTGTGAAACATTTGAAAAGTTCAAAAAAATTCAAGATGAAGTGCAAAATCAATAACAAGAAAATAAAGTATTTATGATAGGATCATAAAGGAAGATATTTGAGTTACAAGTTTAGCATAACACCTTAGATTTGAGGAATCGTTTTGTGGATTTGAATTTTCCGAAATACCATAAGTGTATGGAGCGTTCGAGATATGTAATGAAACCTTGTTTGACATGGTAAGATCAAAGGTGTAATTTATAAAACTGCCATTATATTTTAAATATTAAATCTTTAGATACTACCGCTTTTCCACTGAAAAGAGCTCCATCATAATCCGTTGAAATGACACCATATAAAGTTATGGTTTGGGATAAAACCCAAGTTGTCCTCTCTTAAACATTGGTATGCTATGCATAAAAAAGATGTTTGCAACCAAAATCGTATGAACATATCTTTGTATGTTATTTCGAATAATCGTTGAGTATTCCTCCATAACACCAAACACAAAAATGTTTGTCGCTTAGAACGTCAAGTTTCTTTGAGAAGGAATTTTCCGTGAAAATTTAAGTGGGAGGATAATAGAACTTTGGTAAGGTTAAAAGAACCTTAGCTATATGTGCAAAGTTGTGTAGTGCCGAAAAGTGTTCCGGAGGCAGCAACAATGCTCATGGCTCACGTGCCTCAAAGGTTGTGGTTACGGAGGTCAAAGTTCCTATTGAACCAAGTAGGTCAGGTAAATAATCAAATACCAAGATTTGAGGTTGAATCATTATTTGAGAATAATGAATGGACTACATGCAAAGAAGCGATGATGAGCCCTGACTCCGTCAAATGGCTTGAAGCCATAAAATCTGTGATAGTTCCATACATGAGAAAGCAAGCTTTGAACTTGAAAGACCCTCTAGAAAGATGTAAGACCTTACAGTCGTGTCTGGATCTATAAAGAAATAGACATGGATGTTTCACATCTATGAAATATTCGACATGTTGGGAAAGATTTCACAACAATGTTCAAAGGTTAACTATGACAAGATTTGATCTTTCATAGCGACATTTAGTCTAGACGGATTAATGTAGCAACCACTACATATATTTATGTTATATGGTGGTTGAACAAACAAAACAAAGTTCTTTTAATAGAATTGTTACCTAGTACATGTACATAACACGATCTAAAGGGTTTTGTTAATTCAAAGGATGCTAAAAGCGTATGCAAACTTGAATGGTTGAAATAAGCATCGCGGAGTTAGAATCTTCACCATGATGAAATTGTTAAAAGAGTTTAATCTCATCGGAGATAATGAAGATGCTTGTATTTGCAAGAAATTAAGTGGGAGCGCTAAGACATATTTATAATACATTATGTGGAATACATATTGTTGATTGGAAATGATGTATATTTTGTTAACACGAGTTAAGAATTTCATTTTGATGAAAGACTTAGGCAAAACCCGAATATTTGGCATCAATATCTATATAGATAGATTGAAACGCTAATACGGTTGTGCCGAAAGTACATAGATGATATATTGAATGAGTTCAATATAGAAACTACAAGAAAGGTTCTTATCGCACAGAAAGGATTGAATTGAAATTCAGTGTATCGACAATTGGTAAGTGAAACAAAGATTCAAGTATTGATTGATACTTGATGAATAAAATCACAAAAAGTATTTTTCAATCATACTGTGATATGTACAAATCCAGATATGTCCTATGCTCTAAATGTTATGAGCATATACCAGAATGATTCATAAGATGATCATTGGATGATATTAAGGATATTCTTATGATCTTTTGGAAGAACTAAGAATATATTATTTTGTAGAAGTGACAAATAGATGGTTAGTTCATTGTAAAAGGTACTACATTGATACTAGTTTTTTCACAAAGTACAAATTATGTTTATCTCAATCTAAACTAAGGGTGGCACAATATGATGGAAAGTAAGTTTCATAATGGATTTGGATGAGTTCCAAAGTTAAGACATTGTGACAGATACTACAACAAAAGGCTAAGTATATGACTGCTATTATAGCAGCAAAAGAGGGCATTTGTGTCAAGTAGTTTTTTACTAAACTAGGTGTAGTTCACAGAGGGATAATACTATGAAGATATATTGTATGACAATATTGTCAACATGTTTTAACCCCTAGGAACTAAATGTCTCACCAAAGGACCAAATTTATACAAAGCCATCTCATTAGAGAATGAGTGATGCGTAGAGACGCAAAGACATGCAATTACACACGGACCTGAAAGTGTCAGATCCAAAGATCGGTTGATCACTAGCAATTGTGTACATACAACACCGGAAAGCCATAGGTGTTGAATACCAAAGATTTGAAACTAGATTATTGTCTCTAGTGCAAGTGGGAGACCGTTGGAGATATGCCCAAGAGGAAATAATAAAGTGGTTATTATCATATCTTCATGCTTATGATAAATGTTTACATACCATGCTATAATTGTATTAACCAGAAACATTAATACTTATGTGATTTGTAAACATAAAAGAGTCCCTAGTAAAGCCTCTTGTTAAAATAGCTTGTTGGTTAATATATGATCATGGTTTCCTGATCATGAACATTGAGATGTTATTAACAACAAGATCATATCATTAGGAGAATGGTGTGATGGACATACTCCTATAGATAAGCATAGCATAAAGATCAAGTCATTTCAATGCTAATCATGAGATCATGCTAACCTAATTCCTTCAACCATGAGATCATGCTAATCACCATCACCAGATGGATGCTTTGATGACATCAAACACCACACCGTAACTGGGTGGCTATAAAGGTGGCATTGAGTGTTAAGAAAGTATGTGTTGAGGCACATGGATCAAGAGTGGGATTTGTCCATCCATATGACTGATAGATATACTCTGGGCCCTCTCGGTGGAATGTCATCCAATTAGCTTGCAAGCATGTGACTGGCTCACAAGAGATCACATATCACGGGAACGAGAAAAGAGTACTTATCGGTAACAAGGTTGAACTAGGTATGCATAGATACCGATGATCAGACCTCGGATAAGTAAACTATCGTGAGACAAAGGGAAATTGGTATCGTATGTAAGTGGTTCATTCGATTGCAAAGTAATCACAGAAATATTTGGGAGCCATATGAATTTCCAGATTCCTCTATTGGTTATTGATCGGAGAAGAGTCTCGGTCATGTCTGCATAATTCACGAACCGTAGGGAGACACACTTAAGGATTCGATGTTGTTTAGTAGATATGGAATGTAAGTAGGGAGACCAAATGTTGTTCGGAGTCTCGGATAGGATCCTGGATATCACGAGGAGATCCGGAATGGTCCGGAGAATAAGATTCATATAAGGAAAGTCCTATTCCGAAGTTCAGGAATGATTCCGATGTTTTCATCCGAGAGGTTCTAGAAGGGTCTAGAAGGCTCACCAGACCGGAAGGGGAAGGGTAGTCATGGATAAGTGGAATGATTGAATCATGTCCTAGGTCACTTGGTTGGGCATTTGCAAGAAAGAAATTAAGCTCCAAATTGAAAGTCAAAAGGAAAGTTTGAAAAGTCAAACTGGGACAATGTATCCTGGTGGAGGAAGGAAAGAATCCTTCTTTCCCTCCACCACAAGCCAACTAGGAGATGGAGTTGCAGAAGGATTCAAACTCCCCTCTGCCAAGCTGCCCTCCCTCTCATAAATAGATGGGAAGGGGTGCCCCAAGGGCACACAACACCAGCCCCTCCCCACATAGCCGCCGCATCGCCGCCGCCCCCAGCACCGCCGCCAGCCGCCACACTAGCTGCCGCCGAATCCACCTCCTCCTCTCCGGCTCTCTAAACCCTAGATCGTCAAAAACCCTAATTCTCCACCATAACCTGCTCCAGATTAGGCGAAGCCCTGCAGGATCTTCCCTCTACTTCCGACACCACGCCGTCGTGCTACCGGAATCGCAAGGTACAACCTCTGCTGCTTGCTGGAACAAGGGAGAGGAAGGTCTTCATCGAGTACCGAACGTGTGACCGACTGCAGAAGCGCTGCCGGAACGCAGCCCCGGAAGGATCGTCTACACGATCTTGAGATCGGCAAGTGTACGACTACATCACCCACGAGAATCTTCTCTCGTTAACCGCTTTGGAATCTTTGAGGGTGAGTACTCTAATCGACTCATTGGTACAATCTAGTAGATAGATCTTGGCTTGTTTGTGTTCATGCGGTAGAATTTTTTTTTCCATGCTACGAACCCCCTACATGATCGGGTACTTAGGTTTTTGGTATCAGGGGCTTCTTATTGGCAAAGAGGCAAGGCAGAGGGGCACACAGGGTGGCCGCACCCCACCCCCTCGGGCGCGGGCCAGGCCTAGCCGCACGGCCAGGGGATGTGGCCCCCTGGTGGCTCTTCTCCGTCTCTTCTTCTGGCTTCGTGTCCCCACGGTAAAATATTGACTTGGGATTTTGTCCCGTCCAATTCCGAGAATATTGATTTTCTGCCTTTTCTGGAACCAAAAACAGAAGAAAACAGGCAACTGGCACTGTGGCATCTTGTTAATAGGTTAGTCCAATAAACATATAAAAATACCTCAAAGTGTAGACAAAGTAAAGCAAAGTAGATACTAAACAAGCATGGAACATCAAAAATTATAGATACGTTTCCGACGTATCAATGGCGTAGTGCCAGTTGCCTATTTTCTGCTGTTTTTGATTTCAGAAAAGCTAAAAAATGAATATTCTCAGAATTGGGTGGGACAAAAGCCAAAGTTACTATTTTTCCCGAAGCAACACAGAACCACGAAGCAGAGACAGAGTAGGGCACCCGGGTGCACACACACTAGGGTGGCGCGGGCCCACCCTGGCTGCGCCACCAGGGGGTGTGGGCCCCGGGCCTCCACCGACCTTGCCATTTCGCCTATATATACGTCTCCTCGAGACGTAAACCCTAACGCGGGCAGAAATCCACAAAAAGGTCCGCAGCACCGCCGCCACCGAAGCGAAGATTTGGGGGACAGAAATCTCTGTTCCGGCACCCTGCCGTGACGGGGAGTTGCCCCCGAAGCCATCTCCATCGATCTCTACCACCATCTCCATCGCCGTTTCTAATTCCCATGATGAGAAGGGAATAGTTCTTCCTCAAGGCTAAGGGATCTACCGGTAGCTATGTATTCATCTCTCTCTCTATGCGTGATCATATTGTGATCATGAGATTTGTAATCAAGTAGATCTACTCTGCTACTCAAGTGCTTTAAGAGATCTATGCTTTTCCCACGTGTGTGAAAGTGACAGCATGCATACCGTGTGTGGCACTTAGGCTGGAGATTACATAAATACTTATCATGAGTTATATTTGGAGTTGGATGTCTCTATGAAATTGTGGTGTTTGTTGGAACCATCTATTGCTCAAGGTGACAGTGTGGAGTTATCTAGATGGGGAAAGCAAACTTTAAGGAGTGCTTTTGTAGCCCTACCGTGGATTATAGTTGTCCAATCGGAGAGTAGTTTAGAGTAGTATCATGAAGAGAAAATATTTATATGAGAGTGTTCACTAGTGAAAGTATGATCCCTAGGCCTTGTTTCTAAGCATTGAAACACCGTTTACAACTAGTTCTGCTACATGTTTGCTTGCTTCCATCTTTATTTCAGATTGCCTTTAGTGTCTTCCTTCTCGTCAAGCTCTTTTCTGGCACCGTTGTCTTATAATCATCCATACTACTTGTATTTTATTATCTCTTCGCCGAAATAGTGCACCTATACACCTAACAAGTGTATTGGGTGTGTTGGGAACACAAGATACTTCTTGTATCTTGATTGTAGGGTTGCTTGAGAGGGATACCTTTGACAAATTCATCCCCAAGTTCGATAAACCTTGGGTAATCCACTTAAGGGAAACTTGTTTTTGTTCTACAAACCTCTGCACTTGGAGGCCCAACAATTGTCTACAAGAATAGAAGTGCGTAGACATCAGTCTTCCAAGCTCAAAAAACTTGATTTCTCGTGTATGGAACTATCATGGATTTTATGGCTTCAAGCCATCTAACGGAGTTAGGGACCATTATCAATTCTATGCATATAGTTGGTTCATCATTGTCAAACAACAATGATTTACTATCAAATCTTAGTATTTTATTATTTTACCTGACCTACTCGGTTCAATAGGAACTTAGACCTTCGTGACCACAACCTTTGGGACACGTGAGCCTTGAGCATTGTTGCTGCCTCGGGGACAATTTTTGGTGATGCGCAACTCCGCACATATAGCTAAAGTTCTATAACATTATCAAAGTTCTATTATACTCCCACTTAACTTTTCACAAAAAATCCTTCTCAAGAAACTTGAAGTTCTAAGCGACAAACACTTTTGTCTTCGGTGTTTATGGAGAAACATCCAACGGTTATTCGAAATAACATACAAAGACATGCTCATTCGACTTTGGTTGTAAACATTTTACTTATGCCTAGCACTCCAAAGTTTAAGAAAGGACAAGTTGGGTTTTATACCAAACCATAACTTATATGGTGTCATTTCAATGGATCATGATGGAGCTATTTTCAGTATAAAAGCGCTAGTCACTAAAGATTTAATCTTTAAAATACAATGGCAGTTTTATAACTGACATCTTTATTTCACCATGTCAAACAAGGTTTCATTACATATCTAGAACACTCCATACGCATATGGTGTTTCGATAAATGTAAATCCATGGAACGATTCCTCAAATCTTAGGTGTTATGCTAAACTTGTAACTCAAATATGTTCCTTTATGATCCAATCATATACTCTTTATTCTCTTGTTACAATGATTTTCCACTTCATCTTGAAAGTCTCTGAACATTTTCAAATATTTCATACTTCATCCTCATTAAGTAGATATGCACATTTTATTCACTCAAATTTCCGGAGAAAGCATATGAAGTTGAAATCCATCGCTCACGACTACACATAATGGACTAGATACATCAATATGTACAAATTCCAATAAGTTAGTCATTCGTTCTTCTTCGGCCTTTGAACGAAGTTTCAATTATCTCCAGGAAAGTCCCACAAGCATCATTTGATCAAAACAAAAGACTCCAAAATTCCATCAGCATGAATTTTCTTCATGTTTTCTTTTCAATATAATTAAATGGCGATGTCACTTCTTAAGTGATATTTTAATCATTTGTCTTTCTCTTTTAGCATTTTATTTCCCTTTTAAAAGAATCTATCAACATCAATAGTGGCGTCATACACATGACACATAGTCCAAAGTGTGTGATGGGGATATGCCTACCGGGGTATACCTAGCAGACGCTTCGGCCCAAGACACAGACTGGGCCTGTGAGCAGTGGAACAAAGCCCACCAGAGTCGAGCGATCGAAGTCAAGGCCCAAAGTAGTAGATAGGCCCTCGGACTAGGTTAAACGACTCATCAATGTCAGAATCAATCGGTTGAGATATGTAAACCCTAGGGAGGTGAGCCTATATAAACCTCCCAATAGGGCGAGTAGAGACACGTTCCCTCATACACCCAAGCGACTCGCCGCCTAGACGCCGAGCTCGCCCATTGTAACACCTCCATAATACAATCTAGCAGGAGTAGGTCTTTACCCTCCGGGGGGCCGAACCTGGGTAAAACCCTGTGTCTTTGCCCTCATCTCGCACCGCAGATGGCTGGCCGCCCTTGCCCCTCGTTCTACTACTCGCTGCCGATTGCAGCATCTGCCGTGACAATTCCCACGACAGTGGCGCCCACCGTGGGGCCGGTCTGGCGGTGTTCAAGCGAGATCAAATCTGCCCATCAACGAGACGGTCGCCACCGGCCGCATGATAGCGATCGGCGAGATGCTCTAGATCTTGCCGAGCAGCTACGTCCCGGCGGCGCGACCCGTCACGCACAGCGTGATCCTACCTATCGGCACGATCAGCCTCTTCGTCGGCCTCACCGACGCGTCGCCGTCTCGGAGGACTCGGCTCGCATCCACGAAGTCGCCGCCACGCCGATCGGCTCTCCGAGCAGATCGCCACGATCCACCGCCTCGCCTCCGTACAACTCGCCCAGCCGACGTGGCGGGGAATTGATGGCGCAGAGGATGCGGCCCTCACCGACGACGCCGACTCGGCGACCGGCGTCACTGCCGGATCCATCACCATGCCTCATCCGGGCTCCATCGCCAGTCTCCAACGCGGAGATTTCGAGGACCCTCCATCCTCGGGATCTTGAATTCGACTCGGGTCGGAGAACTCCGCCGACCTCCAGCGGAACCGTCGCCGCCCGCGACCTACATGGCCACGGCGCCGATCCGCGGAGGATCCTTTCTCCACCCAATCCTCCTAACGCCACGGCAACGGAGGTCGAGGAACTCCGCTGAAATGGCGGAGGCGGTGCATAAGAAAGCGGCGCGAAAAAATTTCGCCTCGGCGGTGACGCACAGAGCTGTCACGCTACCACCGATGCGGATCAGGTCACGCTGAACCCCACCGTTGGGCGCGCCTGAACTTCGACGACGACCGACCCGCGTGGCGGCGATCTGCGAGAACGCTCCCCCAGGAGGAAGCGCCCGGCCCCCGCCAGGATCAACAACGAGGGGCGCCCCACCTCCACCCAACGGCACCCCTCCCAGGGACCAGCCGCGGATAGTAGTCTCCTCACGGGAGCGAGACGCGAACGTCCTCCCCGTTCTCCACCCCAATGGACAACCTCGTGGTAGGTCGAAAGCGGCGACGCCATCACCACCCGGTGGCGCCCTGGATCCAATACGTGGCCGCTCGCAAAGGCCGCCGAGCAGCAAAAGCGGGCGCCGACTCGGCAGGCCGAGTATACTCGCGTTCCTCGAAGCAGCGGCCTCCGGCCGCCCAGCGGCAAACACCCTCAACTGCCGCCACCAGAGCCGCTGGCTCCAACACCAACCCGCGACGCGGCACTTCCACCAACGACCCAGGCCGAAACCAACCTTGTCGCCGCCAACGGGCAACCCATCGACGCCGCACCCACATCATCAACAACCAAAGCTGGCGCCGCACGCCCGACGACTTGCGGCACGCCCTAACTAATCGCCGCGACGGCGAGCCTATGGGGTCGCTCAGTCGACTCGGACCGAAGTGCTTCGGACCAATGATCCGAGGTGAGAAGTACCCGCCAAACTTCAAGGCGCCAAAAGAGATAGAAAAGTCGACTCCTACGACCCGCCGTCTGGCTCGACACATACCTCATGGCAATGGGGATCGCGGTCACATCGACCTACTCGCCCGTTACCTCCCCGATGATGGAAGGGACGTGCAAGTGGATCAACACTCCCCAGACGATCGACTCACAGGAGGAAATGCGCGACGCCTTCGTCAGCACTTCGAGTGCTCCTACACGCCACCACTATTGAGGACCTGGGCAGTGCGTCCGGGGACCCGCGAGTCGACCAAGAATCGGGTCCAATGGTGGCAAGAGCTTTGGTACGCGGTCGGCATCCACCCGGACACCGCGATCCATTGCTTCAAGACCTCGTGCCGCTACGAGCCTCTAGTCGCCAAGCTCAAACGACACTCCCGCACACTCGATAACATCCCCGACCTCCTCGAGATCGCCAAACGGTACGCCGAGGAAGATCCGAACCAGGAAACTGACGGCAGTCGAGGTCAACGCCAAGACGGGCAGGTAACGACGGACGCCGAACCGACCTACGCTACATGTAACACCCTCAGAATCGACCCTATGCAAGTTTTAGCGAAACCCGCCAAACCTGCATAGAAACGATTCAAAGGTGCCCACCAGGTACTTTCGTGCGGGTGGAAAACGAAGTAATAACTTTACACAACAGTCCTCGATGGGACCCACAGAACAGATATATATACAACATCGACTCAATGAGTCAAGAATACAAATATACAGAACAAGATCCAAATCACCTTGCAAAGGTACAGCGTCCGACTACGGACAAGATGCAAATGGGGCTAAGAGCCCTGAAGAATAACCAATGGCGTCCATAACCCCTGCGTGCCAAGCGGAAGGGTAACCCGCTAACGGCCGTTCTCAAAACCTGCTTAAACAAAGGGGTGCCGACAAAGGGCAAAGGAAAAGAGGAGCGTCGATCGAGGCCAGTACACGGCGAGACTAGAATTCGGCGGTCCTCGCCTACATAGGTATGGTGGACTGAAGCGGCAGCGGCAGCATGCACTAAACAACCTATAGAGACTCGATTCAACTGGCGACTATCAGAGAGGGGTAAGAAAGACCTATTCGGAACCAACCTGATTCTAACACCAAACAATCCCATCCTGGTATTCCCCCTCGAGACCAACGAGGAAGTCAACCGAGGAACTCACACAGTTGGCAGTTTTATTGATTCAGTTTTCGTTGCAGCAAATTACTAGTCAGGTTCAGATAATCATCCTGATAAAATAAGCGGTGGGCACTTTTAGTTAACCATTCCGTGATAGTTGCAACACTTACTAGTCAGATACAATTAGCATGAGATAACCCCAAAACCCAGCAGTTGTTGGTACTTTTATGTAGCCATTCCGTTATAGTGAAACTGATTACTAGTCATATCGGATACAAGTCAATGTATAACAGTAAACTTTAGTTATAGTTTTCTATGATCAAGCACTGTGCTCCAAGTCGTCCATAACCGCGGACACGGCTTCTCGAAAAGATTTAACCCTGCAGGGGTGCACCAAAGTATCTACAAGCACTTCGACCCTTTTGCGGATCGTTAACATACACCCATCGGTATGTTGGCGGGGCCTAAGTCATGACGTTCCTGCACCCAAAGCAAGCACGGGGCCACCCCACTAAGTCTACCCGCAAGTCCGGTCTCGAGACGTACTTAGGGTTTGGTGACGGCAGTGAACGACAAGAAATCCCAAAATCGGGCCGCCGACACCGCCAAAACGTGTCCCGATCCTAAAGCAATTACAGTGCTCCTCGCACAAACGTAATAAAGCAGTAAAGCATGGCATAAGTACAGGATAGTAAATAAAACCTCAAACTAGTTTGTGGCCCCCAGTACAGTACTTTGAAATCAGGTAATAATCAATGGGGGGCCCATATCTCCCCACCTGTGGTTAGCGCGCTCGATCTCGGAACAGGTGTCAAGAACTCGGGGTCCTTGGGACACAAGTGGGCGGTCGGAAACCAACATTGTCTATCACCCACCGATGCCTCTGCTTACTTACTTCAATTTTAGTTGTTAAACAGTAATTAAAGTGAACGAAAAGTAAAGCCATGATCGTCTCCAACATCAACATGCGGCAATACACCAACAACTGTGGCACTTGACGACACGCAACAACACTTGAGCAAGCGACTACGACGCGCGGGTCCAACTATCTACCAAACAACAGGTAATAGGATGTGTCCAAGGCAATATAGGGCTGCACGGGATATCACAGTGCGAACTAGAGCATCGCAACACAGATAGCAATAGATCAACAGGAGGGAATAAATACTATAAAAGTAAGATAGGTAGAAAGGGGGGAGATGCTCGCCTGAAAACATTGTCGAAGGTTCAACCGAAGATCGGGGCGAAGCTCACATCAACTCAACGGCCTTATCCGCGAAGAAGCAAAACACTAGAATGAACACCGGATGCAATATTTAAGATTACGGCAGAAGATCGGGCATGATGCATGTATGATGTATGACATGGAAAATATGCGGTGCAATTAGGTCAATATTAAGTGGAACCGGGGTCCCGACAATTAATTAAATGGTTCATGTTATTTATCTACCCCGCAAATTAAATGTTGTCTTAACAGGGCAGAAGATAGCACCGGGTTCGCTACACAAATTTAAATGAGGCCAATATAAGGCTAGATTTGCCCGCATATGGGCCACATATTTAATTATTAGGTGACTCGGCATAAGGCCCCAAACCACAGACAAATATGCATGCAATATGGCAATTTAATATGCAACAAGTTTGTATTATATTATAAAATAGGGTTTCGGAAAGGGGTTCACACATTAGGGTTCGGCAGATCTTGGGGTTCCGGGGTTCCGGGTCGGTCTCAGGGTCCAGGGTTTGATGGGCTCGGTCTCGGATAACGGAGGTAGGTCTTCTCGCTTCCGGGAAGCAGGACTTGGTTCGGCGTCGGGGGCGCATCGGATTCGCCTGGTCGCTGTCGTTCTTGTCGTCGTGCAGATCTTGTCGGGTCCCACGGGGTCGATCTTGCCGTTGCGAGGGTCTTGTCGGGCCCGCGCCATCGAGTCGGTGTTAGCGTTCGGGAGCGTTCTCGTGGCAATCTTGGCGTCCTGGGGACGATCCTGTCGCATCCGCGGTCGTCGGGTCGTGCCGACGGTCTTGTCGTCTCACGGCAGAGATCTTGGGGTCCGGGGTCTTGGCGCCTTCGGGTCCGAGAGGGAGATCTTGGCGTTCCGGGCATCTTCGGTCCTCGGATCCGAGAGGGGGGTACTTGATGTTCCATGTAGGTGGCCTTGTCGTGCGTATCCTCTTCGATGTCGAACTTGAGTTCCAGATCGACCTTCGGGGCACCAAAACGTTGCATCCACCACACCACAGCCACCCTCGAAACACCACTAGCACCTGAAACAGGAGGTGGGTTCGAACATGAGGCGGCATGTGCTCGCATGGCTGCACTTGCAGACAAGGGCGAGGGCACGGGCTCCCTGGACGCGGCGCGGGAAGGGAGCTTGCGAGGGGAGAGGCGGGGGAGCTCTTGGCGGCGGCTCGGGAAGGCGACGCAGAGGCGGGGATGGCGGCAGCAGGACAGGCGGCGAGGAGCTCGACGGCGGCGGGCAGCAGCGGGGATGCGGAGGAGGCGGGCGGGCTCCATGGAGGAAGGCCAGGGGTGGTGAGGGACTGGGCTGCGTTGGAGGAGATGGGAGGCGCTGGCGGAGGTGGGCGCGAGGCCGGAGACGGCTTGTCGGGCGGAGTGCGGCGAGGCGAGGTCGGCAGGCGGGGCTTAGCGATGCTGGGGGCCGGAGTTGTTCATGCGGGGAAGGGAGGCGGAGCGCCCGGGAGAGAGCAGGGCGAGGCGACCGAGGCGCGGTCTGGCGGGCAGGCGGTGAGCCGAGGAGGAGGAAGGAGGTGCATGGCCAAGGGAGGAGGAACCGAGGGGCGGGACGAGGTGAGCGGCAGCGCGGCGAGGGGAGGCGCGGGCTGGGAGGTGAGCGGGCGAGCTGGCGAGGTGGGAGACGCGCCGGGGGGGAAGAGAAGGTCGCATGGGGGAAGGGGCCGACAGGTGGTGGGACCAGGTGGGCCAGGGGGTCACGCGGGTTGGGGCTGTGGGGATCGGGTGTGGTGTGCGTGTGTGCTTGTGTGTGTGGCCTGAGAGGAAGAGGGAGAGAGAGAGGTGAGGTGGCGCGATTAGAGTGGTGGGGGGTTTGGGGAGGGGTGAGGTGGCGACATAGGATAGGTTGGGGTGAGGTGGAGGGGTTGTGGGTAGATTAGGTTGGGTAGCTTTGGGATTTTAGGTGGACCGTTTTATTTTCTGGGGGTGGTCGTTCGGGTCGATTCGGCCCGTTCGACTGCCCCCACTAATATAATTTAATATTTTATTTGTTTTAAACGGACCGTTTGCAAACCGTGGTTAGTCAAAACAAAATATTCCGGAGACCCGGTTTTGGTTTTGAATTAAAGACGGGGCGTTTAGAAAACAAAACCAGGCTTTTCAAAAATAGTTTTATGCGAACAGATGCAAGATGATGACGATGCTCAAATGCAATGTGGCATGATGACATGAGCATGCGGTCATGGTGATGCAATGCACAAAAATCAACGCGATTTTCTAGTAGTGGTTTTTCGGGATGCCACAATTCGACACCACTAACAATGGATCTCGCCCTCGAGATCCGCCTCATGGTACCGGAAAGAAGGTCGGTGATCTGCATCTTCTCGCTTCGTGTAGATATTCGCGACACCACTAACAAGAGGTTGTTGTCCCGTCTTGAAATCGGCGACACCACCAACAAAGGGTCGTTGTGCACGTCCGTCAAGAGAACACTCCGGATAACAACGGACGAAGTTAAAGGTAAGGCCACCTCTAACTTTCATGGACGGAGTAAGAATTGCATCGATCCACCATTCAATATACAAAGAAAATGATAAGAGTAGTGGTATGGTCGCGACTCCATCCCGCACTCGAAGAATTACTCTGTACACGAACAGATAGATTATGCAACCAACCCTCAGGATTCAGACTGAAGATCTCGACAAGCGAGGTTCGGAAACAAAGGAGTGATGCGCATCACGCCGGATCAGCGTAGAGGATGTCGTCGCGTCGGAAAAACACCGGAAGGCACAAACAAGGAACAAAGAATGGTACCAGATAAAGGATCTCAGCATGAACACCGGATGGTAGAACACCGTTATCAAAGAAGGAAGCGAAACCCTGAAGGTACGACGGAACCCAACCACGAGAAATCCTGGACTCAAAGAGGAAGAGGAGAGCGGATTCAAAACACGTAGAGGTAAGAGGAGAATAGCAGAGGGGTAAGGAGTAAAAGCAGACCTAATCAGATCTATCCAACTGATTTTTCAAAAATACTTTTGACACTCTACTCCGGCCGTTATCTAGGTTATCCTACAGGCTGGACTTGTGGGGTATCGCAACTGCTGAGCTCTGATACCACTCTGTAACACCCTCAGAATCGACCCTATGCAAGTTTTAGTGAAACCCGCCAAACCTGCATAGAAACGATTCAAAGGTGCCCACCAGGTACTTTCGTGCGGGTGGAAAACGAAGTAATAACATTACACAACAGTCCTCGATGGGACCCACAGAACAGATATATATACAACAGCGACTCAATGAGTCAAGAATACAGATATACAGAACAAGATCCAAATCACCTTGCAAAGGTACAGCGTCCGACTACGGACAAGATGCAAATGGGGCTAAGAGCCCTGAAGAATAACCAATGGCGTCCATAACCCTGCCCAGGCCAAGCCGGAAGGGTAACCCTGCTAACGACGTCGTTCTCAAAACCTGCTTAAACAAAAGGGGTGCCGACAAAGGGCAAAGGAAAAAGAGGCGTCAAGATCGACGCCAAGACACCAGCGAGACTAGAATTCGGTCCTTGCCTACATAGGTATGGTGGATCAAGCGGCGTGGCAAGATGCACTAAACAACCTATAGAGACTCGATTCAACTGGCGACTATCGAGAGAGGGTAAGAAAGACCTATTCGAACCAACCGATTCTAACACCAAACAATCCCATCTGGTATTCCCCTCGAGACCAACGAGGAAGTCAACCGAGAACTCACACGGTTGGCGCTTTATTGATTCGGCCGTTGCGAGAAATTACTAGTCGTTCGAGATAATCATCCGATAAAATAAGCGGTGGGCACTTTTAGTTAACCATTCCGTGATAGTTGCAACACTTACTAGTCGATACAATTAGCATGAGATAACCCCAAAACCCAGCGGTTGTTGGTACTTTTATGTAGCCATTCCGTTATAGTGAAACGATTACTAGTCATATCGGATACAAGTCAATGTATAACAAGAAACTTTAGTTATAGTTGTCTATGATCAAGCCGTGCTCCAAGTCGTCCATAACCGCGGACACGGCTTCGAAAAGATTTAACCCTGCAGGGTGCACCAAAGTATCCACAAGCACTTGCCCTTTTGCGGATCGCTTAACGTACACCCATCGGTATGTCGGCGGGGCCTAAGTCATGACGTTCCCAGACCCAAAGCAAGCACGGGGGGCCACCCCACTAAGTCTACCCGCAACGAAGTCGGCCGGTCTCCGAGACGGACTTAGGGTTTGGGTAGACGGCTGTGAACGACAGCAAATCCCAAAACTGGGACTGTCGACACCGCCAAAACGTGTCCCGATCCTAAACAGTACAGTGTTCTCCTCGCACAAACGTAATAAAGCAGTAAAGCATGGCATAAGTACAGGATAGTAAATAAAACCTCAAACTAGTTTGTGGCCCCCAGTACAGTACTTTGAAATCAGGTAATAATCAATGGGGGGGCCATATCTCCCCACCTGTGGTTAGCGCGCTCGATCTCGGAACAGGTGTCAAGAACTCGGGGTCCTACGGGACACAAGTGGGCGGTCAGAAACCAACATTGTCTATCACCCACCGATGCCTCTGCTTACTTACTTCAATTTTAGTTGTTAAACAGTAATTAAAGTGAACGAAAAGTAAAGCCATGATCGTCTCCAACATCAACATGCAGCAATACACCAACAACTGTGGCACTTGAAGACACGCAACAACACTTGAGCAAGCGACTACGACGCGCGGGTCCAACTATCTACCAAACAACAGGTAATAGGATGTGTCCAAGGCAATATAGGGCTGCACGGGATATCACAGGTACGGGAACTAGAGCATCGCAACACAGATAGCAATAGATCAACAGGAGGGAATAAATACTATAAAAGTAAGATAGGTAGAAAGGGGGGAGATGCTCGCCTGAAAACATTGTCGAAGGTTCAACCGAAGATCGGGGCGAAGCTCACATCAACTCAACGGCCTTATCCGCGAAGAAGCAAAACACTAGAATGAACACCGGATGCAATATTTAAGATTACGGCAGAAGATCGGGCATGATGCATGTATGATGTATGACATGGCAAATATGCGGTGCAATTAGGTCAATATTAAGTGGAACCGGGGTCCCGACAATTAATTAAATGGTTCATGTTATTTATCTACCCCGCAAATTAAATGTTGTCTTAACAGGGCAGAAGATAGCACCGGGTTCGCTACACAAATTTAAATGAGGCCAATATAAGGCTAGATTTGCCCGCATATGGGCCCCATATTTAATTATTAGGTGACTCGGCATAAGGCCCCCAAACCACAGACAAATATGCATGCAACATGGCAATTTAATATGAAACAAGTTTGTATTATATTATAAAATAGGGTTTCGGAAAGGGGTTCACACATTAGGGTTCGGCAGATCTTGGGGTTCCGGGGTTCGGGGTCGGTCTCAGGGTCCAGGGTTCGATGGGCTCGGTCTCGAATAACGGAGGTAGGTCTTTTCGCTTCCGGGAAGCAGGACTTGGTTCGGCGTCGGGGGCGCATCGGATTCGCCTGGTCGCTGTCGTTCTTGTCGTCGTGCAGATCTTGTCGGGTCCCGCGGGGTCGATCTTGCCGTTGTGAGGTCTTACGCCCGCGCCGCCATCGAAGCGGTGTTAGCGTTCGGGAGCGTTCGTGGCAATCTTGGCGTCCCGGGACGATCCTGTCGCATCCGCTGGCCGTCGGGTCGTGCCGACGGTCTTGTCGTCTCACGGCAGAGATCTTGGGGTCCGGGGTCTTGGCGCCTTCGGGTCCGAGAGGGAGATCTTGGCGTTCCGGGCATCTTCGGTCCTCGGATCCGAGAGGGGGGTACTTGATGTTCCATGTAGGCGGCCTTGTCGTGCGTATCCTCTTCGATGTCGAACTTGAGTTCCAGATCGACCTTCGGGGCACCAAAACGTTGCATCCACCACACCACGCCCCTCGAAACACCACTAGCACCTGAAAAGGAGGTGGGTTCAACATGGCGGCATGTGCTCGCGTGGCTGCACTTGCAGACAAGGGCGAGGGCACGGGCTCCCTGGACGCGGCGCGGGAAGGGAGCTTGCGAGGGGAGAGGCGGGGGAGCTCTTGGCGACGGCTCGGGAAGGCGACGCAGAGGCGGGGATGGCGGCCAGCGGGACAGGCGCGAGGAGCTCGACGGGGCGGCCGGCCGAAGAAGCGGGGATGCGGAGGAGGCCGGAGGCGGGCTCCGCGGAGGAAGGCGCGGCGGGGTGGTGAGGGACTGGGGCTGCGGTTGGAGGAGATGGGGAGGGCGCTGGCCGGCGGGCGGAGGTGGGCGAGCGCGGAGGCGGAGACGGCTTGCCGTCTGGGGCGAGTCGGCGGCGGGGGCAGCGTCTGGGCCTTGGGGTCGTCAGGCGGCCAGGCGCGGGAAGGGGCGGAGGCGGCGCCGGGAGAGGAGCAGGGCGAGGCGCGGCCAGGCGGCGGGGCAGGCGGTGAGCCGAGGAGGAGGAAGGAGGTGCTGGCCAAGCGACGGAGGAGGAACTGGAGGGGGCGGGGACGAGGTGAGGGGCGACGCCGGCAGAGGCGGCGAGGGGGAGGCGGCGCGCGGGCTGGGAGGTGAGCGGGCGAGCTGGCGAGGTGGGAGACGCGCCGGGGGGAAGAGAAGGTCGCGTGGGGGAAGGGGCCGACAGGTGGTGGGACCAGGTGGGCCAGGGGGTCACGCGGGTTGGGGCTGTGGGGATCGGGTGTGGTGTGCGTGTGTGCTTGTGTGTGTGTGGCCTGAGAGGAAGAGGGAGAGAGAGAGGTGAGGTGGAGCGATTAGAGTGGTGGGGGGTTTGGGGAGGGGTGAGGTGGCGACATAGGATAGGTTGGGGTGAGGTGGAGGGGTTGTGGGTAGATTAGGTTGGGTAGCTTTGGGATTTTAGGTGGACCGTTTTATTTTCTAGGGGTGGTCGTTCGGGTCGATTCGGCCCGTTCGACTGCCCCCACTAAAATAATTTAATATTTTATTTGTTTTAAACGGACCGTTTGCAAACCGTGGTTAGTCAAAACAAAATATTCCGGAGACCCGGTTTTGGTTTTGAATTAAAGACGGGGCGTTTAGAAAACAAAACCAGGCTTTTCAAAAATAGTTTTATGCGAACAGATGCAAGATGATGATGATGCTCAAATGCAATGTGGCATGATGACATGAGCATGCGGTCATGATGATGCAATGCACAAAAATCAACGCGATTTTCTAGTAGTGGTTTTGCGGGATGCCACACTACAGCGGCACTCGCCTCACCGGCAAGCGCCGCAATGACGGGCGAGTCGATTTCGTCGCCAATGCCGGGCACGCGCAGCGCAAGCCCAAGAGCTACCGCCGCGACGGAGGGCAACGCCGCGACGGCGGCAACTACAAGAACAAGCCAAGGTTCGATCCCGCGGCCCTCCTTAACCAACCATGTGCGTTCCATAGCAGGGAAGGGAAGCCCGCAACGCACACCACCGCCGACTGCCACACCCTCAGGGAAATCGAGAAGGCACGGCAAGCGCGGGAGGACCCCGACAACGATCCGCCAAACGGCGGAAAATTCGGAAAAGTAGCCGGCTCGCTCCACACCTTCACAGGATTCAGCACGAAGCGCGAGAAGAAGGTCATCGCCCGCGCCGTCGCCGTCAATGCGGTGGCCCAAACAGACGTCCCCCAGTTCCTGAACTGGTCGGAGCAGCCCATCACCTGGAGCCGGCAAGACCACTCGTCGCGCATCGAGTACCCAGGACGAGTCGCCTTGGTGGTCAAGCCCAAGGTTGGCGACCATCGCTCCCAAGACACCGATGGACGGCGGCAGCTCCATCAACATCCTCTACTCGACACCTTCAGCGGCGGCTCCCGCAATCGATGATCGAGATGACCCACACCACATTCCACGGCATCGCCGTCCCGGTCGGAAGGCGTACCCGATCGGCGAGATTCCGCCCACGCGAGGAAGTCGCCGCAACGCCGCATCCCTACCATGGCGGCATCGCCAAGCGGTGGATAAGTTGGGCGCCACTTCACGGATACTCCGTCGAGTGGATCGACAGCGAAAACGAGGAGGCGCCCTATATCGCATCGGTCGGCTCGACCGCACCACCCGGCGTGTTCCTCGACACAATCTCAAGCCATCATCTCCCCGAGGAGATCGACATCGAGTCCCACTCCAACCAGGCAGCCTTGGTCGCTTTCGTCACCGAGCCGCACGACTGGACCAAGCCCTACATCGCCTACCGAAGCCGGCACCTTGCCAGACGGTGAGACAGACTCGAATGATCACTCGTCGATGCAAGTCCTACACCATCATCGACGGCGAGCTCCACAAGCGCAGCGTCACCGGGCGTATTCAGCTGCGTCCAACCGGTGAAGGGCGAAAAATCCTCCGACATTCACTCGGTGATCGCGGCCACCACCGCTGGCTCCCTGGTCGCCAAGGCTATGCGACACGGCTTCTGGCCCACCGCCACGCCGACGCCGTCAGCGATCGCCCGGGTGCCGTAACGCCAATCGACGACGCATCCGAGCTCGGCGCTCAAAACAATCCCCATCACCTGGCCATTCGCTGTGTGGGGCATGGACATGGTAGGCCCCTTCAAGAAGGCCCCCTCTGGCTACACCCACCTGCTGGTCGCCGTCGACAAATTCACGAAGTGGGTGGAGGCCATGCCAGTCCGGAAATGCGACGGGAAGACTGCCACTAAATTCCTACGCGAGCTCATATATCGCTACGGGTTCCCAACAGCATCATCACGGACAACGGCACCAACCGCCAAAGGAGCCATGGCGAATTTCGCGAAGAGCACCATATCGGCTCGACCTCGCGTCGATCGCCACCGGAATCCAACGCAGCGGAACGAGCCAACCAGAGCATCCTCCACGGCCTGAAGCCGCGACTCCAAGTACCACTCGAGCGCACCGCCGGGTGCTAGGTCGAGGAGTTGTCCTCTGTCATCTGGGGGATCCGGACCTCCGTCAACAGATCGATGGGATTCACCCCCTTCTTCATGGTCTACGGTGCCGAAGCAGTCATGCCCACTGACCTCGAACACGACTCGCCGCGAGTCGTCCACTATACGGAGGCTGCAAACGAGCTGGCCCGCCAAGATGGGGTCGATCAGCTCGGCAAACCGCGACCTCGCTCGGTCACGCACCGCCATCTACCAGCAAGGACTTCGCCGCTACCACAGCCGGCGGGTGAAAGATCGCACCTTCCAGGAAGGCGACCTGGTGCTACGCCTCATCCAGGACAAGAAGGGGATGCACAAGCTTTCCCCTCCGTGGGAAGGCCCATTCGCTATAGGGCGCGTACTAGGCAACGACGCCTACTACCTCATCGACGTCTGCGGGGACGGCGAACTCGACATCAAGCGACCATGGAATGTAAACCTCCTCCGGAAGTTCTACTCCTAGAACCCCACACATGTACTCTCTAGTTGCTACGAAATAAAAAGAAATGGTTACCGCAACTTGTGCTTACAGCGTTATGCTAAACGCAGAAGTCAACCTTTGGTACAGCGATCGGCGCGGCTAAGTAGTGCGGTGCAAGAGCACTGAATCACTTCAGGTCTTGCATCGTCCACGAATAACGCCAACCCGGAGCCCCATTGGAGTCGCCTAGCTCGACTGGTTCTACGAGCCAAGACAACTGCCCTCGCTTCTCACAGCGACCCTGGTCCTCCGCATCCTCGGCATAGCGACTCGAACGGCTAAGTACCACGCTCGGGGACTGAAGACCAGTTCATCACGAGCGGTCAGGGAAAACGCCAAGTAGGAGAGCATGCCCAGACTGCTGCCATGACCCCACGGCCAGGCAGGAGGCCCGCGCTCACCCCAGCGCCCCAAGTCCTCAGCCTCCCCGGAGTCGCGCCTCGAACGGCCAAGTACCACGCTCGGGGACTCGGCCACCCGACCTCGTTCGCGCACGGGAAAACGGTAAAGTACAGAGCACTCAAGGGAGTCGCCTAGCGACTGGCTCTTCGAGCTCGGGCGAGTCGACTAAAACATCAAAACACATAACAACAACACATACATCATATACGAGGTAAACCCCACAAAAGAGCGGACGCTCGGGACTCGTCCAAAATCAATCAAAAGCACACAAACAAATATCAAAATAGACACGACGTCTCATTCAATCACATGTTGCATTGTTTCATGTTACAAAATATGCCCGCGTGGGAGAACTGCTGCTAACGCCACAAGGCAAACTACTACTCTGCAGCTTGAAGACGACTACGAGATCCCGCGATCGCGGATGAACGCGTGTATGGGTTGGATGGATACGTCGTCAGTTCACCCGCCATCGCCGCGAAAAGGCTGCTCGACCTTGAAGTCACGATGCGGCTCGGGGTCGCTTGGCGCGACAACCGCCTCTGACGGCAGGAGGTCGCCATCGCCCATCGCCAGCGTTCCGAGTATGTGGCGGCACGTTCTTGCAACTTGAGGACCTCGGACAGCTCCACCGCGCCAGTCGACGATGGATACCCACTCGTCACATCGTCAATGTCGAAATCCTCGGGGAAGTGGGCGAGTCCAAGGCTCAGTGCCGTCGACGCTCCACGCCGAAACGCCGACCGCGTCATGAACTCAACGACTGCGGGCGCCTTCTCCAAGTACCTCCACACCTCAACGAGGTCGCTAGGAATCACTTCCGTGGGCGATATTTCTTGGAGGTAGGCACGGATGCACGTCGCCGAATCGACGAGCATGCTTACGCACTGCCTTGCGTCGAGCGAGCTCGCCTCTTCTTCGCTATCAAGGATGCGACCTGCGAGTAGAAGACAATGATAAGTATGACGGACACCACAAAAACCACAACTATTATAAAGGGGAGATGCACTCACCAAGCAACGGGCGGGCGAGTCCCGTGATGAAGCACTGAAGCGACGTGTGGTCGTCCTGAAGCCCAGCAATAAGGACTTCCGACACCTTGCGATCCTCTTCAGCGGCCGCAATGGCGGCCTTAGCTCGCCCGTCCGCCGAGCTCGCTTCTTCTCTCACCTCCCGCAGTTCGCGCTCGAGGTCGGCGATCCGCTGTTCAGCGGCACCCAGAGCAGATCGCGCCGCCACCAACTCACCAGCGGGGACAAGCCCCTGGCGAGCTTCCTCTGCCTTCATAGCAGCAGCCTGAAGCCCCTTGTTCGCCTCCTGGATGATGGAGAGCTCCTTCTCCGCGCGCTGCTTCGCGGCCAATCGATCCGCCGACTCCACCGCAGACCTCGCATCACCAAAAAGTTAGGTAATCAAGAATTCCTAAAGTGCCCACTCGCTGAAATTCAGTGCGCACCGGGACGCGATCAAGAAATTCTAAAGTGCCCACTGCTGAAATTCAGCGAAAAGCGCACTCGGGAAGCGATCAAGAAATTAAAGTTCCCACTCGCTGAAATTCAGCGAGTGCGCACTCGAGGACCGCGATCAAGAAATTCCTAAGTGCCCATTCGCTGAAATTCAGCGCACTTTCGGGACCGCGATCAAGAAATTCCTAAGTGCCCATTCGCTGAAATTCAGCGAGTGCGCACTCGGGGACTGGCGATCAAGAAATTCCTAAGTGCCCACTCGTTGAAATTCAGCGAGCGCGCACTCGGGGACTGGATGCGAAAATAATAAAAAAAGAAAAAAAACGAGAAATTATAAGAATCAAGCCGGTGCAAAGCACCGACCTGATCCTCGGGGACTGGATGTACCTGGATGGCCGCGCCAAGCATACCATGGAGTTGTATCGCGTCCACAGACGCGAGCAACGCCGGCGTATGTCCACGACGTTGGTCGACTTCAGCTTCGGAGGTCCCAGGAGCGTGGCTCGAGGGCGTAGCCTCACTTGCCGTGGCCGCCTTGGTCACGAAGCGGGGGAAGGTAGCGATAGAGGCACCCGCTCCAAGGGAGGTCGCCTCCGCCGCTGCAAGCAAGGAAGCACCTCCTTCAGAGACGCTGCCGCTCCACCATGGCCCGCCGGCGACCGTCGTCGTCGTAAATCGTGACGACGCCATCGCCTTGGCCTTCTTGCTGCCGATCACTGAGGTGTCGACCTCGTCCGCCTTCCTCTTCGGAAGGGTCCTCGCTTGTGGCGGAGGATACCTTGGCCACGGTCGGGTGGCCCATCCTTTTCACTCCGTCCTGCATTAATCAAGTCAACAGAGACAATTGGAATAGTTATGGAAAATAAGAAAGGGTGAGCTCACTTGGCGATCGATGAAACGCAGCCCGTCTGAAGGCCGGTTTTTCAGCTCGGCCAGGCCACATGATCCCTAGTTCCAGGACGTCGTGTGCCCAAGACACGGACGGCTTCTTTGTCGTTGAGGCCACGGCTGGCGCCTCTGGGACATCCTCGGCGGGAGCCTCCTCGCGAGTTGGGGCCGCTGTAGTCGGAGCCTCCTTGCGAGGCGAAGCCGCCACAGTCGGAGCCCCCTTGCGAGGCGAAGTCACCGTAGCCGGAGCCTCCCCCAGCCCAGAGACTGGGGCGAATGGCGGAGGCATTGAGGCCAGCGGCACCTCCACGGTCGCCGCGTCCAGCGCGGTTGTCGCTGGAGGCGCATCGTCACCGGCTAGGCTGGGAGCATCAGAGCTGCTCGCCGAGTGTGGCGGTGAGGCCGTCCTCGACGGCCTCGTTTTCTTCTTTGGGGAGGCCCTTGCCTCCCTTTCCTTCTTCTTCTTATTCTTCTTTGACGGGGTGGCTTGACAGCGCGAGGTGGTCTCTGGAAGCTCGTCGTCATCGTCATGACGTTCGAGGCTTCTGCTTGCCTTGATCTCGCGCTGTCATTGCCCGCGGGTCTTTCGGACCAGTGGGGCGACCTCCTACTCGGACTCGTCCTCGTCGTCTTCGTTGCCCTTGGTAGGCGGCGACTCGCCTATGTCCGGGCCCAAGCTCTCATCATCCGAGGGTGGGAGCCACCCTTCTACCACTTGGAATAGCTGCAACAAATATAAGACGAAATCAGAATTACCGCGACTGCTTTTACAGCGACTGCGAGCAAGGCAAAGAAATTACCGTGGGAGCCGGACGCTTCGCGGTGTAGGGGGCGACCCCAGCCTGCGCATCCAGGTACACCGCCTGGGTAATCTTTTTCAACGCTGGGAGATAATCCTCCAGCTTCCACTCGTCGAGACAGGCCTTCGTCGAGTCTCCCCGGCCGGTGTACTGGTACATGTAGTGGTCGCGGTGGGCGAGTGGGACGAGCCGCCGCCCGAGCCAGCAATTGTTCAAGTTTATGGTTTGAAGGCCCTTCTTTTTCAGACCGCGGATGGTCTAGAGAATCTCGTCGACGACTATCCTCTGGTCGCCGGGGAGCTTGCCGACTTGAAGATTGCGCGGCTCGGAGCGATTAGCGGAGTACCGCGGGATCTCCGCCTCGCCCTCCGGGGTCGCCTCGGCCACGTAGAACCACGACTTCTTCCAGTCGCTCGCTGCCTTGGCGGGTAGCATCAGGTCAAAGAAAGAGGCTTTGGACTTAAGTGAACGCGTCAAGCCGCCACAAGCATTGGGTCACGCTCAAGGTGATCCGTCCGTGGAACAGATCTTGCCACAAGGGGAAGTAGGGCCGGCAGCCCAAGTAGCATTCGCAGAACGCCACGAAGATGGCGAGCTGCTCGATGCTATGGGGACCCAGATCTGAGGGCTGGATCCTAGGCGCAGAAGCGCCGGAAGAATAAGGATGTAGGAAACCCTAGCCCCGCTCAAGATGACTAGTGAAACAGATGAATTCCCTCTCTCGCGGGTTTGGGGTCGTTTCTCCGCTTGGGATATGCCAAGAACGCTCGCGGACCCCGGCCTCCTCGAAGGAGGCCACCGTGCCCTTGTGCACTTGGATCTACCCCACCTCGGTGGAAAGGGCCATGGCGAGATATTGGTTGGAGATCGGAAGATTTCGGTCGGCTGGATCGTGGAGCGAAGGAAAGAAAATGCGCGCACTTTTCGGAAGAAGTGGTGAGGAGTTGGCTCCACGATCGCTGTCATTCCTTATATAGCGGAGTTACCCGCCAAATCGTGGAGCCGTATCACGGTGATTACGCCAAAAGTTACCGTTGGATTACCCAATGGCTAGTTTGACCACGCTGACGGTCCAATCATGCCACTCGCTCACGACCCAATCACTAAGACAGTTTTCACGACCGACCCGCCAAAGCTGCGACCTGGATCATTGGTTGTTTCCTTTATACAGGAGCCCGCCGATGATTCGACTGGATGCCTACTCTGAAGCCGCATACTCCGACTGCCGGCAGCCACCCACGCCTAATCGACGACGGCCTCGGGGACTACTGATGGGGATATGCCTACCGGGGTATACCTAGCAGGACGTTTCCGACTGGCCCAAGACCTGGCGAGTGGGCCTGCAGAACGGCGAGTGGATCAAAGCCCAGCCAGGAGTCGAGCGATCGAAGTCAAGGCCCAAAGTAGTAGATAGGCCCACGGACTAGGTTAAACGACTATTGAAGTCAGAATCAATCGGTTGAGATATGTAAACCCTAGGGGAGGTGAGCCTATATAAACCTCCCAATAGGGCGAGTAGAGACACGTTCCCTCATACACCCAAGCGACTCGCCGCCTAGCCGCCGAGCTCGCCCATTGTAACACCTCCATAATACAATCTAGCAGGAGTAGATCTTTACCCTCCGGGGGGGGCGAACCTGGGTAAAACCCTGTGTCTTTGCCCTCATCTCGCACCGCAGATGGCTGGCCTCCCTTGCCCCTCGTTCTACTACTCGCTGCCGATTGCAGCATCTGCCGTGACAATTCCCACGACAGTGTGTATAGTCAAATACTAATACCTTTGGCCTTGCACTTTGAAGTAGATCACCATCATCAAATGTTTGGCGTTCTTTCAAAATCCATTCTTTAGTAATCTTGTAGTGTAGTAAACATTTTACCTACATCTTCTATTCATCCTTATCATGATCAAGATACCATAGCTTATAAAGGAGAATCGCGAGTATAATGTTGATTTCCAAAACCTTTTTGGAGGATTAGGATGCCTAGCATCTGCAACCTTCGCATATTCTCATCAAATATGAGAACATATATTTTGCCAAATTATACTCTATCATGTTGCAACCAAAACATTGTTTTAGATATTGCAATGTCTTCCACACATGATGGTTTCTGAAATAATTCTTTCAGCTCCTAGATAACCTTGATGTTAAAACAAACATTTGAATATCAAGAATCATGGAGGCAAACATGATACTTTAGATACTAACACTGGAATTGTTACTCTTGATTTAATACTAATTATTAAACTTCATGGAGTAAACGGAGTTTGCTGAAAGTTTGCAATAAGACTTTTAAACTTTAGATTGACACTCATAACAATACAATACTAGTTCGTAAAGTAACTATCCAGAATTCTATAGTTCTATTATTTCAATTATAACTAAGCATAAGGTGGTGAACGGATGCCAATGACTACAACAATTATGCAAATTCACTTTGATTTAATTTATGATAAATTGTGTTCAACTTTAATCATATACTTTTGAACTACCACTCAAAACAAAATCTCTCACGTTGCCTTAGTGATTACACGAACCAAATCCACTACACCAAGTCTGATCATCATGAGAGATGATGTAGCTTTAAAGGCGAACAATCAACATGTTCATTATATCATCCATATGACTCATGCTTTACCTTTCGATATTCTGTGTTCCGAGACCATGTTTGTACATGCTAGGCTCATCAAGGTTAACCTTATTATCCGCATGTGCAAATCTAGATTGCACCCATTGCATGCACACGTAGAATCTATCACACCCGATCATCACGTGATTCTTCGAAACGACGAGTCTTAACAACGGTGCATACTAAGTGTTGTCAACAAACATCAAAATAATATGAAAGTCATAAAATGCCCTTTCAATCTCCCCCTTTTTGGTGTTTGATAACAACCCAAGGATTTGCATATGGGATAGATAAAAAGTTCACTAGTAAAAAAAGTTACAACATAGCAAGGATCCCCCTAGATGTGTGACCAATTTTGTCTTTGCTTTTGAATGCAAGATCACACATCCTAGGATCATTTCCTTGCTAGATTGGTAAGCACGTTATGACAAGATATGATAAATACTAGGTAGATAAGCTAGATAAAGCATAGTCTTAGACATAACCGGGTACACAAGTCATAACACTCAACACATAAAGTTCTCAAAACAATAACTAGGATAAAAGACACGGAGCTTCAAAGAGGCAAATCGAGAGAAAGTGAAGCCCGTGGACCCATGCAAATCCCGATAGCTACCTAATATGGGGCTACTTATCCCCCTTTGGCATCGAGACGCCAAAAAGGGAAAGGAGCACTACTAACACACCCCAAGACACTAGTCACTATAGTCCTCATTTTCATCCTCATCCTCATCACCATCCTCACCATCATCGTCATCCTGAGTCGAGCGTTGGCCATGAGGGCGAGAAGAGGACACATCCTCAAACATGGACCAGTCCACACGACCCTGAATCCACTGACCATAGGAGAGAGTGCCATCTGATGCCTGCTGCTAAGAAGGATCAACATCCATGGGCTGGTTGATCCACTTGAGTTCCTTCATGACATTCCTGTTAGCCTTGTAGGCATCATACTGTGCATGGCGAATGTCAATATTCTGGCAAATGAGGAGCTTCTTCCACCATGAGGACTTCTTCACCTTCTTGTGCACTTCCTCCGTAGAGGTGTTGAAGCGATATGCATTGCTAGCATGCTTCATCCTAGGGCCACGAGACGGTGGAGCCTGAATCTCCTCAGAACCGTCACTGTCAGAGTCATCAGCCTCAATCTCATCATCCCCAAATAAGTCCTGAGCTAGAGGGTAGCCTCGAGGAGCCTTGGTGGTAGGGTCCCCCTTTTTTGTAATTTGGCAGCAGTGTGGGGAACAAGATCCTGATAGAGCAAGGAAGTGACAGGAGTGAGGGCAGCAATGATCTTCATCACATATGGGGCATACAGAGGACACTTCTTGTCAGTGATGTACACAGTGGGAGCATGAGCCATCAGGGTGATATCCGCGCTTATCATTTCATCCTTGTTGCCAGCCTTGGGAGTGAGAGTGTGGCGGAACATGCGAAGCAAGATGTTGTAAATGAGCTTGATATTGGTGGTTTGCCCAACCACACCATTCTGAGAATAAATAGGAACCAGCTGATTCTTATCATAGGACTGACCATGTACATGCATCCGGATACCACTGGGGCCATTGGGATTGAAAGGCAATCCAAGAATGTGAGCAAACTGAACCATGTTGGAGTGAACCCTGGTAGTACCAGACATCCACTCAAGAGGAATGGCAGTAGTCTCCCCAAAGACCACCGTGGCATAGAACTGCTGGACAAACTCAACATTGTAGTCTTATTTTGCCTGAATGATGGTGTGCAGCCCCATCTTCTCAGTCACCCAAAGAGCATCCTCAAAGTACTTGTGAGCATGAAGCTTCTCAAGGTCCAACCACTGCATGGGGCAAGTAGGAGTCTAGAAGGAACCGTAGAGCTCAGAAAATAGTAGGGCTTGCTCAGTTCTCCAGAAGCGCTCATCAGTTGAGGTGATGGGCAGGGAATAGAATTGTTGGAGCCTCATATCCACATACTCCTCGATACCCAAGTTTGCTAGAGTAGTCAAGGACTCAAACTTCATCCGCTTGGCTTCATCTCTTTTTACCTGCCTCACATTCTCTTGCTTTGCTGCAGCACGGTCACGAGCAACATGTCTGACCACAGATGGATCAATGTGAATGTCGCGCTCGTCATCATACCGGAACCTGCGACTTGCTATCTTCTTGGCAGCCCGAGGATGGCGAGGACAAGAACCACCTGTGAAATCAGAATATAGGGATAGCATATGGGGTAAGCACAAATGTCCAGGAGATAAACAAAATAATAATAGTCAAAGAAATCTGGATCATTATAGATTGAAATCACCGGACAGTCCGGAATATCTGAGCCAGACAATCCACTAGGGCCGGACAGTCCGGCGTGTTCCGGTCGGACATTCCGGTTGTACCGGAGTGTCCGGCCCGTACACGTCGGACATTCTGGCTGTACCGGAGTGTCCGTCCCATACACGTCAGACATTCCGGAGGATTCCAGGCGAATTTTCGGGATGCTCGTGTGAGTTCAATCGGGACAGATCGGGATTGCAAAGACTACTACCAGGAAGAATATTGCACGTAGGAGTGATGTATCCATGAAGCTAGGTAGAACATTTCCCAAGAAAAATCATCTAGGCCAACCCTAGAGATGAAGAGGAAAGGGGCAGCATACCAGCATCCATGAGGGCCTTCACCGGTGGGGAAACGATCCCAGCGGCAAGTGGAGGCAAATGGTCGGCGGCAACGACAAGATCGAGGGTGGATAAGTCCTCCCGGTGGAGATCCTGGTCGGGGGCAATGGTCTGAGAAGAGGAGAGAGTTGGGGAGAAGAAGGAAGACTGAACCGGCCACTTCTCCCCGACCTCTATAATCAGAACGAAACCGCAGGGACCGGACATTCCGGGCGATATTCGTCGGATAGTCCGGCCCGACCAGAATGTCCGGTCTGTATCAGGCGGAGAGTTCGGCTAAGTCGGATACTCCGGTTGGTACAGGGCGGACACTCTGGCCCCCTTCGACCAGAAACCCCATATTCTAGTTTTTGGACAATTGTGTGGCAAGAAGAGCATGTTTGTAGATGAGAGTAGGCCTGGGATTCAGAGGATGTACTATGAAAAACCAATGAGTCGAAAAAGATCTAAAAATATGATAAAGATGAAAACCAATCAACACAATCCAACAATAAACTCTTCCCTAAGAAGAGAGTAGGCCTTGGGTATGATATCAATCTGTGAAAAATCAATAAGAGTCATAGGAATTCACAAAGATGTTCAAGAAAGCTCCAAAAAGACATGGACCAACAAATGACAAACACGAGTAAGCACCAACCTCTCGAATGTGAGAGGGTGGTGGCCTAGGCCACCATATTTGAGTATACTCGGCTTGGCACCACGAAGATATATCTTGGCTCCATTAGTGAAACTCATCATTTAAGCTCACATATCACAAAATGATATCAAGAGGAATGATTTTGATTGCTTTGGGCATAATGGGGGCAGGGATAGTCCAATCAATTAGAACCGCACTCCCCCTATCTCAGTGCCTACACCTAAACCAAATAAGGGTCAATACATAGGTGAGTATGCAAGATAATCAAGTCAAGCTCCTTGAATCTATGATATTTAGTTCATTCCTCAAATAGCAAAACCTTGCTTCATCAAGTGGCTTCGTGAAGATGTCGGCAAGTTGGTCTTTGGTTGGCACATATTATAGCTCAATATCACCTCGATCAACATGATCCCTAATGAAATAATGACGGATCTCAATATGCTTTGTCCTTGTGTGATCCACCGGGTTGTAGGCAATCTTGATGGCACTTTCATTGTCACATAGAAGAGGCACTTTGTCACAATGGACACCGTATTCCTTTAAAGTTTGCCTCATCTATAGCAATTGAGTGCAAGCACTAGTAGTAGCCACATACTCGGCTTAGGCGGTGGAGAGAGATATACAATTTTGCTTCTTAGAAGACCAACATACCAAGGACCTACCAAGGAATTGGCAAGCCCCGGATGTTGATTTCCTATCATCCTTATCACCAGCCCAATCCGAGTCTGTGTATCCACAAAGAGCAAATGTTGACCCTCGAGCATAACGAAGACCATAATGTGGGGTATGAACCAAATATCGAAAGATTCAGTCGTTCGGATCACCCCCGCTAGATCCCTCGCCCAGGTCATGCTGCCCTGGTGCTTGAGGCACAGATCGGAGGGTTAGAAATGAGCCGCGTCTTCATGGACGGCGGCAGTGGCATTAACATGATGTTCGCTAGCACCCTAGCAGCAATGTAATCCCGCTGTGCAGCCTGGAACAATCCGACACAACGTTCCACGACATTGTCCTAGGGAAGGGCATATACCCCCTGAGAAAGATATGGCTCAACGTCATCTTCGGCATGCCCGACAATTTTTGATGTGAGTGTCTAGAGTTCGAAGTGGTGGACTGGCCATCACAATACCACACCATCCTCGGGCGCGTCGCATTCGCAAGATTCCTGGCATACCGCACTATGCGTACCTTCTACTCAAGATGTTAGGACCTAGGGGCGTCATCACGGTCCAGGGCAGCTTCACCTGATCCGACCACTGCGACAGAGATTTCAAAAGAATCTCCCAGTCATTCGGTATGCAGGAGGAGCTTACGAGGCTTCGAGAGTTGACAGACAACAGGGAACCCTCGCTCTCCAGGCAAAACACACCTGACATGGCGTTCGACTCCAAAGTCAACATGAAAAAGGTGCAGGTCCACCCAACGGATGCCTCCAAGACGGTGCTGATCGCCAACGACCTCGGCCCCGCATAGGAAAGCGCGCTTGTCGAATTCCTCTGTGAGCGCTGGGAAACCTTCACCTGGTGTCCTGCGGACATGCCAGGAGTTCCCAGGGAATTCACTGAGCACGCACTCAATGTGTTTCTGGACGCCAAGCCCGTCAAACAATCCATCCGACGATTGTCCGAGCCATGGGCCGAAGCCGTCGGGTTTGAAGTCAACAGACTGCTCGATGTCGACTTCATCCGGGAGATCAAGGAGAGCGAATGGCTAGCCAACACTGTACTGGTCCCTAAAAAGGATACGGACATCCTGCGGATGTGCGTGGACTTCACGTCGCTCAACAAGCACTACCCCAAGAATCACTTCCCTCTACCACAGATCGATCAGATCATCGATTCAACTGTAGGTTGCGAGAAAGTCTCTTTCCTTGACGCCTACTTAGGCTACAACCAGATTCGACTAAAGGTCGAAGATCAGGAGAAAATGGCGCTCATCACGCCATTCGGAGTGTTCTGCTACAACACCATGCCCTTCGGGCTGAAGAATGCAGGTGCCACGTACCAGCAGTGCATGCAGGCGTGTCTGAAAAACCAGATCGGTCGAAATATACAAGTCTATGTCGACGACATAGTCATCAAGACAAAGGAAGCTAAGACATTGATCGACGATCTCCGCAAGACATTCGATAACCTTGATCACTACAAGATCAAGGTGAATCCAAAAAAGTGCGCCTTCGGCGTCCCATCTGGCCAATTACTTGGATACTTCATCTCAAAGCGAGGAATCGAGGCGAACCCGCAGATAATCCGGGCCATACTGACCATGGAAAAGCCAAAGAACATCAAAGGTGTCCAACAGCTAGCTGGATGCATCGTGGTGCTGAGCAGATTCATCAGCCGCATGGGTGAGAAGGCCCTGCCTTTCTACCAGCTGCTACGCAAAGCAGACAAATTCGAGTGGACACCTGAAGCAGAAGACACATTCGAAGATCTGAAGTGACTGCTCTCCACCTCGCTTGTCCTGGTCACGCCAAAGGAACACGAGCCTCTGTTGCTATACATAGCAGCCACGCTCCAGGTGGTAAGCACCGTACTCAAGGTCGAATAACCCGAAGAAGGCAAGACCCATGGGGTCCAACGCCCAATTTACTACCTCAGCGAGGTACTGACGCCAAAATAAACAGAGGTACCCTCACTACCAGAAGCTCGCCTACGGCGTGTTCATGACAGCTCGTCGGCTGAGCCACTATTTCCAGGAGCATCAGATAATGGTCATCAACAAGGTGCCACTCTCCAACATCCTAAAAAACCCCGAAGCCATGGGACGTGTAGCCCAGTGGGGCATCGAGCTATCCCCTCTAGACATAGTCTACGAGCGGAGCAAGGTAATCAAATCTCAGGTCCTCCCTGACTTCCTAGTTCACTAGATGGAGCTCCAGCTGCTAGACACCCCGGACATGACGCAGTCATGGACAATGCACTTTGACGGGTCCAAGCATGAGGCTGGAGCAGGAGCTGGCGTCATACTGACGTCCCCGCAAGGTGACAATATGAAATACGTCCTTCGGATGAAATTTCGCGCCTCCAACAAGAAGGCCGAATACGAGGCCCTCATCCATGGCATGAGGATGGCAAAGATCTGCCGCGCAACACGCCTAGTCATCTACGGCGACTCGAACCTCGTCGTCCAACAGACGATGAACGAGTGCGATGCCCACGCCGCCAACATGATCGCGTACCACATACTCTATAACTCACTCGGAGGAGACTTTGACGGCTACGAGCTTCGCCACGTGGGAAGGGAAAGCAACGAGGAGGCCGATAGACTCGCCAACATCGGATCCACCTACGCACGGGTACCACCAGGTGTGTTCCTCGAACAAATCGGCATACCCTCTATCAAAAGGAAATTCCCTAAGGGATCACCCGAAGAAGCAGAGCACTCGGGGGTTGCGCTATCCAAAGGACAAGAAGGACCCGAAATGCTCGACATGGAGGTCGATTTGGTCAGCCGGATGCAAGTCATGGCAATCGAATAAACATGGACGCAGCCGTACCTTCGGTACCTGATAAACAGAGAACTGCGTGATGACCCGGCAGATGCCCGGCGCATATCTCGCCGGTCCAAGGCCTTCACCATCATCAATGGCGAGCTATACAAGCGCAGCATTTCGGGTATACTCCAGCGGTGCGTCACCATCGGTGAAGGCAAAACCATCCTCCAAGACATCCACGAGGGCATCTGCAGCTATCATGCAGGCAGCCGCGCCCTCATCGCCAAAGCCTTACGAGCTGGATTCTACTGGCCAACGGCCATGAAAGATGCCAAGGACATCGTACAGAGGTGCAATGGCTGCCAGAGGTTTGCAGACAAGCCACACGCACCAGGGTCAGAGCTCAGGCCCATACCCTTGGCTTGGCCCTTCGCCCAATGGGGCCTCGACATGATCGGCAAACTGCCCAAATCTTCGAAAGGAGGCCACGTCTACCTCCTGGTCACAGTCGACAAGTTCACCAAGTGGATTGCGGCCATGCCTATCACCAACCAAAAAGGCAAAACGGCCATCAAGTTCTTCGAGTACATAGTCTACAAGTTCGGCGTGCCGCACAGCATCATCACAGACAACGGATCGAACTTCATCTCCAAAGAATTCCAGGACTTCTGTGAAGGCCTAGGCATAAACATATCATACGCCTCCGTGGCGCACCCGCGGACCAACGGGCAGGTCGAAAAGGCCAATGGTCTCGTAGGCCGTGGCATCAAGAAATGCCTACTCAGCCCACTCAAACGACTCGTGAGAGCCTGGACAGAAGATCTACCCTCCATCCTCTGGAGCCTGCGTACAACGCCAAACAGCTCAACTAGCTACACCCCATTCTTCATGGTGCACGGAGCAAAGTCGTGCTACCTGCGGAAGTACGCCATAAGGCCCCACGGGTCGTCTCCTATCGCGAAGCCGAATCATCGGTTGCACTCGAAGACGCCGTTGACACACTCGACGAAGCACACGACATCACCGCGGCTCGCTCAGCGGTCTACCAGCAGAGCCTTACAAACTACCACAGCCGCCGGCTACGCCCAAGGTCCTTCGTCGAAGGAGACCTCGTCCTGCGACTCAAGCAAGAGCGGCCGAAGAAGCTCGAGTCGCCCTGGGAGGGACCATACATCGTCACCGAAGTCATCCCAAGTGGCGCCTACCGCCTCAAGGACGTCAAGTCAGGAGTCGCATACTCCAACCCATGGAACGTCGCAAAACTGCGACGCTTCTACCCCTAGCTATCTTTTTACTTTCAATAAGGCTACTCAACCAAGTTTACTCAGCCAAACAATGTACCTCCTCGTTACGATATGAATAAAAGCTAAGTCCCTATTGAAGAGAATATGCCCTGAGAGGCAATAATAAAGTGTTTATTATGTGTATTCCAAGTATATGATAGATGTTTATTTTGCATGCTATAATTGTATTAATGCAGAAACATTAATACATGTGTGTTTAATAAACAAACAGAAAGTTCCTAGTTATGCCTCTCTCATAAACTAGCTCGTTGTTTAACAAGACGATCAAAATTTCCTGATCATAGACATTGGATGTTGTTAATAACGAGATCACAACATTAGTGTAAGGGTGTGATGAACATTCATCTGAAGTATAGCATTACGATCAAAGTCATTGAGTTTATATTGCTATAACAACTTACAAAGTGATCCTAATCCTTAGACCATGAGATCATGTCGATCACTAAAACCGGAAGAGTTTCTTGATAACATCAAACGTCACACCGTAACTGGGTGATTATAAAGATGGATTCAGAACTACTAAAGTGCTATGTTGAGGCCCATGGATCAAGAGTGGAATTTTTTCATCTCGATGACAGATAGATATACTCTGGGCCCTCTCGGTGATATCACATTGGTTAGCTTGCAAGCAAGTGATTTGATCACTAGAATATTATATCACGGGAACGAGAAAAGATTGCATGTCAGTAACGAGATCAAACTAGGTATGGAGATACCGATGATCGAATCTCGGACATGTGTCTGATACCGAGTGCTATTATTGTAAGGGGACTGGCCACTGGAAGCGCAACTGCCCCAAGTATTTTGCAAACAAGAAGGTCGGCAAGGCAAACAAAGGTATATATGATATACATGTTATTGATGTGTACTTGACTAGTACTCACAGTAGCACCTGCGTATTTGATACCGGTTCAGTTGCTAATATTTGTAACTCGAATCAGGGGCTGCGGAACAAGCGATGGCTATCAAGGAGTGAGGTCAAGATGCGTGTCGACAATGGATCAAGTGTTGATGTGATCGCCGTCGGAATGTTACCTCTACACTTACCGTCGGGATTAGTAATAAACTTGAATAATTGTTATCTGGTGCCTGCACTAAGCATGAACATTGTATCTGGATCATGTTTGATGCGAAGTGGTTATTCATTTAAATCCGAGAATAATGGTTGTTCTATTTATATGAATGAAATCTTTTATGGTCATGCACCGACGATGAATGGTTTATTTCTGTTGGATCTCGATAATAGTGATACACATATTCATAATGTTGATGATAAAAGGATTAAACTTAATGATGATATATCCGCATATATGTGGCACTGCCGTCTAGGTCATATTGGCGTTAAACGCATGAAGAAGCTCCATTCGGATGGACTTTTGGAATCACTTGATTTTGAATCATTTGATACATGTGAGCCATGCCTTATGGGAAAGATGGTTCAATGGAACGGGCGACAGTTTTATTGGAAATCATACATTCTGATGTATGTGGTCCAATGAGTGTGTCGGCACGAGGTGGATATCGTTATTTTTTTACTTTCACAGATGATTAAGTAGATACGGTTATATCTACTTGATGAAACACAAGTCTGAAACCTTTGAAAAGTTCAAGGAATTTCAGAATGAAGTGGAAAATCATCATAATAGAAAGATAAAATTTCTACGGTCCGACCGTGGAGGTGAGTATCTAAGTTACGAGTTTAGCACTCATATGAAAGAGTGTCGAATTGTTTCACAACTCACACCTGCCGGAACACCACAGTGAAATGGTGTGTCGAAACGTCGTAATCGTACTTTATTGGATATGGTTCGATCTATGATGTCTCTAACGGACTTGCCGTTGTCATTTTGGGGTTATGCACTAGAAACTGCTGCATTCACTTTAAATCGGGCACCATCTAAATCCGTTGAAAAGACACCGTATGAATTATGGTTTGGAAACAAACCTAAGTTATCATTTCTTAAAGTTTAGGGATGCGATGTGTAACACCCCATTCTTAGCTAAATACTATTTAGGGTTTGTTTGTGCATCATGAGAATCATTCTTAAAATGCATGTATTGAAGAAATAAAGCAAACTCTAAAACCCTAGTTTTTCCCCTCTCTTGAAATCCATTCAAAATGGTTTGAATTTGAAAAGTACAAAAATAATTGGAGCCCAAATGGATTACAAGGGCTCATAAATATTTTACATATTTTATAAAAGCCTCTTGTGTTTTAAAAGCATTTAAAACATATTTGAAATGGGTTTGCAAAAGAAAGAAATAATAAAACTAAAAAGAAAAAGGGTTTTGCTAAAAAATAGAGCAGCAAACCAGGCCGTAGCCCAGGCCGGCCCATTCCTTCTCCCTCTCTCCATGTCGCCCAGTGCATGCCTCCAGCAGCCGCAGCCAGCCCAGCACGGCCCATCCCCGGCCCGGTACCGCTTCGCTCCCGCGTTCGTCGTCTTCCTCGCGAGCGTAAGCATTTGCGTGCCGGTGCCGCCGCCGTCGATCCTGCCGCCTGATCCTCGCCGTCCGTCGAGCTCGGGAGGAGGATAAGGTAGCCACGACGTCGCCCTCGCTCCCCTATCCATTCTTCCCCCTCCCCAGAGACCTCTCTCTCATTTCTGAGCTTGGCCGAAACCCTAGCCGTACCGCCGACTCTGGCCTCCCCTCGCCTATCTAAGACCGCTGCGAGCTCCGCCGAGCTGCACCGCATCTCCCTGCCATCAGAATCGTGCCCAGGAACCCTGAATCAGCCGCTACATCGCCGTCTTCCTCGCCTCTTTTTGAGCTCCGCCGTCGCCATTGACGTTGTTCAAGACCTCCCCGTCATGACCATGAGCACCAGGGTGAGCACGTGGTTCTCCCCGACCTCTTTTCCCTCTCCCCCTCGCTCTGGATAGAGCTCGCATCGCGCGTCACCGTCGGCCACCGCCAGACCTCGCCGTAGACGTAGCTCCGGCTACCAAATAGGAGCGTCGCCGCCGTAGCTAGGTCCCTCGTGCTGCGCTCGTTCGAAGCCAGCCACTCGCGCTTGCTGGAGTGCACCGTGGTGTCGCTGGCGACCACCGTCTGACGTGGACACGATAGTGACATAACCATGACGTCATGCTGACGTGCCCGTGGGGTCTGCTGACTGTTGACCGCCAAGGTGGCATCTAACGTGGCCTCGGCCCCACCTGCCAGCCTTAGTGGCTATCCTCTGCCCCATTGAGAAAAACACCCAGGCCATGTGCTGACGTCGTGATGACGCAGTAAACTTTTTTAATATGGTTTAATAAATCCAGAAATTGAATAAAACTTGTAAAATTCATATCTAATTATTTATAAGTCAAAAAAATACAAATAATATATCAAAATGTTCAGAAAAATGAAACCTGTCTATTTAAGTTATAATCATGCATTGTTAATCAACTTAAATTACAAGTTTAATTAGAGAACTAATCAACCCCTCTCATATATATCCGGAGTTTCCCCAGGTTAGGGTTTTCACCCTCGGAACCCCGATTAAACTATGGAGCATGTTTTAGGGTTTCAATTCAATACAATTTAACTTATCATATCATCATACTTGCTTGAGCATTACACCAATGCCATGTGTTGATTGTTTCCCTTTCTTTCCGGTTTTTGGTTCTTCCGATAGAATACGATATCGATATCGAGATCGAAGACCGAGATCAAGACCATCGAAGATCGACGAACATTACTTGACCAACTATAATCAATTCAAGTACAAGGCTCCAAAGATCTGCTTATCTGTTATCAACTGGCAAAGGCAAGCATAGCCCCACCATGATATAATCCTTTGATTTCGAAATCATTTCAATTCCTGCCATGATGCATACGATTCCACTGTGGTCTTTTATCGATAGATAGAGTACCCTATCTATTGCATTACTCCCTCTGAGCTTATATTACCTGATCCACTGCTCCTAGCATAACTGGGTTTGGCTTGTCTGCACTACCAAAGCCTTTATCTGTGTCCTGCTTAGCCATGCATAGCTGTTGAGTCTGGTTCATCCAGATGATGTATCAGATGCAGATAATCTAGTATGACAGGAGAACGTGATGAGATGATATTAGAGGTGATCTAAGTTAAACATGCTAAGGATTGTATGGGAGGCCACTGTGGGATGTGGTTTTTCTAGTCCCATGCTCGCCACCACTAGGAACCGAGTTCTTGCCTTTGGAACCAAGACGAGCGTACAACCACACAGGGCCTGGAAAACCTCACGAGCAACTAACTTGCCTAGTAGATTCCATGAGTCACATAGTTCGGGCGTTCCATTTGACATGCATTCTGGATCTTCTCGAAGGCGGTGAAGGAGGTGCATTCATAACAGGTAGGGAAGCGTGGACCAGGTTGCTTGGGGTAGATAGAGCCCCTGGTAAACCAACCTCACCTCACATATTTAAGTACCGGCTTCGGGATTTGACCCATTATGGCGGAACTATACTTATTACGTGACTCATGGTCTCGGCGAAAGCAAGGTAAAGGTCATGTCTAACCACCCTCTGTCGGCCTTCCAAGGAAGAGGGCTAATCATGTGGCATTAAGAGAAGGTTAGTACGTGTAGGTAAAGTTGTACTCCCCTGTAGGGTAATAATATTTTCGAAAACCCATGTTCACGGTTATGAATGCTTGGTGACCAGATTCTAATATCATAGAGAACTTTAACCTAATCATAAAACTTGGCAGATCAATGTGTGCTTGAGGATGCTTCCTCATGGGTACGAGGGGGTGATGCTAGATAGGGTTCATATGATGATGATTTGGTGGATATCAAAAGATGGTGATCATTACTTCGGAGATATCGCTCTCTTATCCCCTTCTAAAATATTCTGATTAGACGAGCTTCTTTTCCCTCTTGTTTTACAAACAAAGATGGCTTTATGCAAAACAACACCACCAGCCAAAAGTCTTGCGGAGTACACCCTGTACTCACCCTTTATTTGTTGATACTTTTGGCAGAGTAAGTGTTCTTCTGAAGATGAGTTTGGTACTACATCGACACCGATGGGTAGCTTGGGGTTCCCGGCCGGTAGCCTGGAATCTATGGGTTATGCTTCAGGCCTCTTAGGCCATTTGTTAAGTTTGCTATACTTAATAGCATAATTTGCCTTCTGTTGTTTGATGTTTGTGGTCAGTGACCTCTGCTTGTAATAATTTGGTTCTTTGCTCAGTTATGAGCTTGCTGTAATAAATTTTGTGTCGTAGGGTCACTGATGTGTTACCGATTCTTCACTGGATATCCTCGAGCTCAAGGTTAAGCTTATGTCAGATAGAGGTCTGGGATTTGTTTAGCCCTAATCCCTAGGGTGTCACAGGTCTTGGTATCAGAGCAGTACCGACTGTAGGAAAACCTTGCTATCGGTCGATGTTGAGTCTAGTGTTTGTAAAAACTATTTTGAAGCTGAAAAGTATTTGCGAAAACTCTAGTATGCTTCTTTTTCTCCGTATCCAGATTCGCTCTAACTCTGGGTCATCTTATCTTGTGTTGATTTTTGAAAAGTTTTGATATCTCTTCTAGTGTTTCAAAACTTAGGTGCCTTCTTGGCATGCCGTTTTTCAGCCACTGACCTAGTGTTGAGTTCTCTAGAGTCGTGTGTGTTGTGCACTCCTTGTTTCCTTTGTTCTTGTTCATATGAGAGATTCCTTTCTATCATGATCTCTCTAACTTTTGGAACCACAATATTATATTGATGGATCCACAGTGTTCTATTCTAGGCTTCGAGGTTTCCTTTCGCCTCGTGTGCCTCCTTATTTGTTAGGTACTTCAGAAGTCGTTTCTTCTCTTGGAAGCTACCTCGTGATTACTATCTTGTAGTGTATGCTATGTCACCCAAGAGTAGTTACTTCCTTTCTCGGGTTTTAACCCTTGGAGTTGAACCTAAGATCCCCGATTGTGCTGGATTCTGGTGTTGTGAATCTTGTACATGAAGCTGATCTTTAAACCAAGATCCATTCCTATGACCCCTGTCGTTAATGTTCATACATTACCTCAGGATGGCTGGTACTACAAATTCTAGCCTTCAAGCTTGTGGTTATTGTCGCGATTGATTTGTGACAACTAAGGACTTCCCCTACCACTAGCTATGGCAGATGTTCCTTAATGGAACCAAATAGATCATGACAAGAATACTCCTCGTGAGTCTTGCATCTATACTCATGACTCTGCCAGACCTTACCCTTCTATGCATTGGTTTTCGGAAGATTGTTGACTTATGCATCCACATCTTGAGATTCTATCCTAAGTATGTTCCTTTCCCCTTATTGTTTTCTGACCTTTGTCTACCAGTTGGTAGCCAAGTAGTACATGTGCATTGGTGTCTTCCGATGCAAGATACTCTTGTGGTCCGTCAAGACAAACCATTTCAGAATGTCTAGGAGAAACAAACTCCAGTACCTCATCATATCTAGGACCTGGTCAAAGTGTTGTAATCCGCAGATCAAGAGGCATTGATTAGCTTATATCTGTTCTACCTTAAAGTATCACACTCTTTAATACTAAGAGGTCGTGCCGAGTTTCATGACCCTTAATGAAGTGATGCTTGTACACATATTTATCCACCCTTCCTCGAGCTTTCGCGCTCGTGAGTGATGCGCGTGTGTAATAATGTGGCCATCTAAGATTCTTAGCAATTTTTATTTTTTATAACTCAAAGGACATTTGAGTAATTCTTAGCATGATTGGTTAACCCTATTACTAAGCAAAGAATGATGGTGCTATCTAGTCTGTTATTCTGGTACACTCTCTTTCATCAAAGAGTTAGGATTATGTCAAAGCTCTAAGATTGTGTCTTCTTGCCTTACCAAGCAAGTTTCCTCTCGAACTAAGTGACATATCGGTGGTTTGTGATATTCTAGATGTCTTTCTAGAAGTATCTCCATGTTGCCACATGACTGTGTTGTCAGGTTCTTGAGCAAGCAAGTTCTCTGAACTGCTCTTTTCTCCAAGAATCCATACTGGATACCCCTGAACTAGTCGGTTGAGCTTAAACAATAACTTGGAGAGTTGTAAGAAAAAAGTTCTATTCGACTTTGTTCCTTCTTAAAGGGATGTCTAGTTTTGTTTGTGCCGAAGAAAGATAGTATCTCCTTTATGGATATGTTACCTTCCCCACCTTTGATTTGATTTGGGTTATTCTCAAATCAAACTCAATTCCAAGGATCATCTTGATGATGTTCTTCTTGTGATGTTTCACTTGAGTACATCTTCACGTCTTTGGTCTGACCAACAGTTATGCTTTGTTCATATGACATATAAGTCCATCTTCTTGGAGTGTCTCGATAAGTTTATGGTTAAGCCCATCAATGACATCCTTATCTTCTCCATGCTAGACAAGATTCATATGGAACAATTGTCATTAATGTTGGAAACTTTTTAGAACCATCTTCAAGTCATCTCGAAGTATGTGTTCTGGATGTTAGTAGCAACCTTCTTTGATTCACATGTAATTGTTGAAAGATGTCGTCGTGAACTCGAGCAAAGTTATCTCCGTTCCTTAAGGATACACGTGTATTTTATTGTTAGTACTTCATATGTAGGCAGTTGTCTATCGACAAGTTGCTAAATACATGGGTCTAGCAATCTAGCTCATCTTTTGGAGCTTAGCACTATAGTCCATATCTTGAGAATCTAGTAACTTTATCTTTGCGGTAAATGTTGCAAATTTTCTATTTGGACATGCTGAGTATGAAGTATCATTCTGCCTAACCAAAGCTGAATCTCAAGCAGCAATGATGGTTGGTGTTCTTCAAGGTTTTGACATAAGTCTCTTTGTGAATCTGGCAAGATTGATGTAATGGTTGACACAAACTTAGCCAGAAAGACCTTTTGTTATATTCTCTTGATTCAGCAACAACAATCACTCTTCATGAGGCATCTTCTACAATTTAATATAGGAGTTGTTCTTATGGTTTCCTTTGTATCCGAAGTCCGACCTTTATTTGATGCTTCGTATCTCGAACATCAAGGAGAACATTTAAAGTAGTGTTGCTAAATGTCTCTCGGTCGATCCTCCAGACCCTTTATGATGGAAAGCATTTTGTTGTGCCAAGTAACTGAAGTCTGAGAATGAAGTTTCTTTCTTCTCGTGTCATCAGGAATCTTCTTATCTATTCATCTAGATGGTGCAAAGATATATCGAGATCTTTGGCAAAGATTTTGATCGTCCTGGATGAATAAAGAGTTTCATTTCCGCATTCTTAAACATGTTCGAAGAGAGACCATGATTTTGGTAATCAATAGTTTGTCTTGTTACATGTTCTTTGTGACTCTTATGAGTCCTCTCCACCAAAACACCTTTCTATCTTAAACCTTCTGTTGAATGAAAAAGAGACCCTTCTGTTTCAAAAGTGGTTCAGCGGCTTGGTTTTGTTGATCCATATCTCCGCAACCTGAAATCTCTACTTGAGTCGTTTATTAGAGGTTCATTTATCGAAGTCTGTGGTTATGATCTTTCTGTTGGAAGCTTTCTTTTTTAGAAGCTTCAAAACTCTTCTGTGAGCTCCATGGTCTCAATCCTGATGAAGACCATTTATTTAACAACTTGAAACCTTCTCCTCTTGTTTCCTCTGTTACCTTGACGTGTTTCATGTTTATCATCTCATAGTTGTTTCCAAACACTCCATCCATGAGTTGACCATGAGATAATCTATGTCGTATAGTATGTTCCCTCTTACCCTTAGAGTGCCCCTGTTTCTTTCTCTCTGCCTCTCTTCCTACCTTTGGAATCTCGGGTCGAGATTCTCGTAAGGGGGATAGAGCTGTAACACCCCGGTCTTAGTTAAATACTATTTAGAGTTTGTTTGTGCATCATGAGCATCATTCTTAAAATGCATGCATTGAAGAAATAAAGCAAACTCTAAAACCCTAGTTTTTCCCTCTCTTGAAATCCATTCAAAATGGTTTGAATTTGAAAGGTAAAAAATAATTGGAGCCCAAATGGATTACAAGGGATCATAAATATTTTACATATTTTATAAAATCCTCTTGTGTTTTAAAAGCATTTAAAATAGGTTTGAAATGGGTTTGCAAAAGAAAGAAATAATAAAACTAAAAAGAAAAAGGGTTTTGCTTAAAAAAATAGAGCAGCAAACTAGGCCGCAGCCCAGGCCGGCCCATTCCTTCTCCCTCTCTCCCTGTCGCCTAGCGCGTGCCTCCAGCAGCCGTAGCCAGCCTACCACGGCCCATCCCCGACCTGGTACCGCTTCGCTCCCGCGTTCATCGTCTTTCTCGCGAGCGTAAGCATCTGCGTGCCGGCGCCACTGCCGTTGATCCTGTCGCCTGATCCTCGTCGTCCGTCGAGCTTGGGAGGAGGATAAGGTCGTCACGACGTCGCCCTCGCTCCCATATCCATTATTCCTCCTCCCTGGAGACCTCTCTCTATCTCGTTTCTGAGCTTGGCCAAAACCCTAGCCGTACTGTCGTCGCGTCGCGTCGCCGACTCCGGCCTCCCCTCGCCTATCTGAGACCGCTGCGAGATCCGCCGAGCTACACCGCGTCTCCCTGCCGTCGGAATCGTGCCCAGGATCCCTGAATCGGCTGCTACATCACCGTATTCCTCGACTCTACTCGAGCTCCACCATCGCCATTGACGTTGTTCAAGACATCCACGCGCCTCCCTGTCACGACCATGAGCACCAGGGTGAGCACGCGGTTCTCCCCGACCTCTTTTCCCTCTCCCCCTCACTCTGGATAGAGCTCACGTCGCACGCCGCCGTCGACCACCGCTAGACCTCGCCGTAGACGTAGCTCCGGATACCAAATAGGAGTGGCGCCGCCATAGCTAGGTCCCTCGCGCTGCGCTCGTTTGAACCCAGCCACTCGCGCTTGCTGCAGTGTGTCGTGGTGTCGCCGACGACCACCGTCCGACGTGGACACGGCAGTGACATCACCACGACGTCATGTTGACGTGCCCGTGGAGTCTGCTGACCGTTGACCGCCAAGGTGGCATCCGACGTGGCCTCGGCCCCACCTGCCAGCCTTAGTGGCTAGCCTCTGCCCCGGTGAGAAAAACACCCAGGCCCTATGCTGACATCGTGATGACGCGGTAAACTTTTTTAATCTGGTTTAATAAATCCAGAAATTGAATAAAACTTGTAAAATTCATATCTAATTATTTATAAGTCAGAAAACACAAATAATATATCAAAATGTTCAGAAAAATGAAACCTGTCTATTTAAGTTATAATCATGCATTGTTAATCAACTTAAATGACAAGTTTAATTATAGAACTAATTAACCCCTCTCATATACATCCGGAGTTTCCCCGGGTTAGGGTTTTCACCCTCGGAACCCCGATTAAACTGTGGAGCATGTTTTAGGGTTTCAATTCAATACAATTTAACTTGTCATATCATCATACTTTCTTGAGCACTGCACCAATGCCATGTGTTGATTGTTTCTCTTTCTTTCCGGTGTTTGGTTCTTCTGATATAATACGATATCGAGATCGAGATTGAAGACCGAGATCAAGACCATCGAAGATCGACAAACATTACTTGACCAACTATAATCAAGTCAAGTACAGGGCTCCAAAGATCTGCTTATTCGTTATCAACTGGCAAAGGCAAGCATAGCCCCACCATGATATAATCCTTTGATTTTGAAATCATTTCAATTCCTCCCATGATGCATATGATTCCAATGTGGTCTTTTATCGATAGATAGAGTATCCTATCTGTTGCATTACTCCCTTTGAGCTTATATTACCTGATCCACTGCTCCTAGCATAACTGGGTTTGGCTTGTGTGCACTGCTAAAGCCTTTATCTGTGTCCTGCTTAGCCATGCATAGCTGTTGAGTCTGGTTCATCCAGATGATGTATCAGATGAAGATAATCTAGTATGACAGGAGAACGTGATGAGATGATATCAGAGGTGATATAAGTTAAACATGCTAAGGATTGTATGGGAGGCCACTATGGGATGTGGTTTTTCTAGTCCCATGCTCACTACCACTAGAAACCGAGTTCTTGCCTTTGGAACCAAGACGAGCGTACAACCACACGGGGCCTGGAAAACCTCACGAGCAACTAACTTGCCTAGTAGATTCCATGAGTCACATAGTTCAGGTGTCACATCCCAAAATTTTCCAAATTTTGAAATGTGAAAAATTAATAAACAAAATAAACAAGTGTTGAAATTTAGGGTGAAAAGAAAAAAATTTGATTCCAAATAGAAACATCAAAGACCCATCTTGAACAAACTTTGAATGAAAAGGGATTTAAAAGATAAACAAATAATTAATAAAATTATAAATGTTGGAATCACCATTTTTGGATCTTTAAATAAAAATATATGGATTTTATAAGCAAGGAAGAAATAAATAAATAAGGATTACTTTAAAAGGACAAATTAAATCTTGGCCAAACAATTGAAATAAAAGGATTTTTTTAATAAAAAGAGTAAAGGATTATTTAAATAAAATCATAGGGATTTATTAATATCCATTTTTATTTAAGTAAAGACATTTCCCAATTTAAAAGAACACTAAAACATATTAAAGTATTTTAAATTATAATTCAAAGTGAATTATTTTTAAATAAAACCTACTGAAAAAGATTTGGTAAAAATTAGAATTTAAATAGAGTTTGAAAACATTAATAAAATCTTATTTGAATTAAGACAAGGACCTATTTTAAATAATTATTATGCCCTAAAAGAATAAAAGAAATACTCTAAATTGGATTTTAGAATATGTTAATAAACAGTATTAAAATCTACTCCAAGTTTGGTAGAGGTTTGAATTTAAATAGTTTTTGAATTATTTGAATAAAAATCAAAATAGATAAATAGAAAAAGAAAAACATTCTGTATAAAAAAATGAAGCGAACCCAACCCACTAACAGGCCCAGTCCAGCCTATGACCCATCTTTCCTCCTTGAACCGCTTTTTTCCTCACACGTCACTTTTAGTAAAAGTCGGCCTTTGGCCCCACACCCTCTCTCTTTTACAGACAACGCGACCCCACTTGCCAGTTCTTCTTCTTCACCCGTGCCGGTCGTTCCCCCTCACACTCGCCGTTTATGTCGTGTTTTAATCCTCGTAAATTCGAATGAATGCACGAGTAATCGTCGCCAGCAATGGCGCGCCCTTAAACTCCTCTCTCCCCTCTTCATTTCCCCCAGATGTCGTTCACTCTCTGCCACCAGGCTGTCTGAATTAACCGCTGCAAACTTTCTGCTCCGAGGAGCTACTCCGGACAAATCCTGGCAACTCCGACCACCTCCCACTCCCTGACACCCACTGGATTATTCCCCATCGCCAGGCGCACCTACCCATAACCTCAGCTCACCCGCACGCGTGCTGGAAGCTCAGCTTCGACATCACCCGAGCGCCACCGAGAACATCTTCAACTCCGGCGAACTCTCCAGGTAGTTTCTGTCCGCCCCTGTCCCTCTCGATGATGCTCTTGTGATCTCCGCACTCGCCCGCGTCTAATGCCACCTTCCTTTTTCCTTTTGGTGGTCTGTAGCCCCGCCCCCATCGACGACAGAAGCACCTGGCGCCGACGCCGTCTCCGACGAGCAATCACCGCTACCCCCAAGCGCCCCTTGACGAACTGACCCCACCTAGAGAATCAGCACTTCCCGGCGAGTCTGGTGAGCATATTCTCCCTCTTCCGCACTTCTTGGTTCATCGGCAACCTCATCGCCTGAGCCGCGCCGCTGCCATCCACCGTCGAGCGCCGCCAGTTCCTGGCAGGTGCAATGTGGCCGTTAGATCTGCATCGCATGGCTCACATTAGATCTAAGCGAAGCGGTATCATACGATGTGTGCCGTGCAATTTAAGTATATACAACGCACCACATCAGTCGATCCCAGCGAACCGTTACCGACCAATAAGGTTAAGCCACGTGTCCAGAGTTTGTTTTAAAACAGAAATTTCGATCTATTAGATATACAAACATGCAAAATTCATAACTTTTAATCCAGACGTCCAAATTTTGCAAATTTTATATCATTGGAATTAGGAGAACAAAACCTTTCCAACCATGGACTTTGTTTAGTATTTTTCTTCTGGAAAATGGGTTGTTTTTACAGAAACTTGTTTAGGCCTATATTGGATATAAAATTTGTTCTAAAAATGTTTTTAAGGTAAAATCTTTTGTAAATGGATTTTTTTGAACCTACTGACCCTAAGAACCAACTTGTAGATTCAAAAGTATATTTGGTGACACTTAGGAATTAAATCTTTGAATAAAAGCAATTCTAGCTAAATAAAAATATTGATTATGGTTTAAAAATGTTTTTAAAGTGAAACATTTTGGAAAATGATGTGGTTTAAACTCTCTGACCCTAAACATCAAGTTTTGGGACTTGAAAACATATTTGGTGAACCTTAGTAAATTATTGCTTGTTAAAAACATTTCTAGCAAATAAAAATATTGTTTGATTTAAAAATGGAATTTAGGTGGAACCTTTTTGCAAATGGATTAATATTGAACCCTTAAAACATAAACACTAACATTTGTGTTTAAAGAATATATTTGGCTAACCCTACAAACTATTACTTTGATTTAAACCATTTCTAGCAAAACAGCGATTTAAATGGCCATTTTTTCACCAACTTGAATTTAAATGTTTTACCAATTTTGTAAATGACCAATGGGAGCTTTAAAATGTTTAGAGCCTGATAGAAACCACTATTCCAAATAAAACCATCTTTTGCATGCTTGCATGCATTGCCTTGTTTTTGTTATTTTATGTGGTGAATTGTTTGAATGCTAGTTGAATATATCTTTGCTTGATTGAATTGTAGTGAAGCTAGAAGAGTGTGATATTTGCAAGATCAAGGAGTGAACCAATATTCTCTACTAAAAAGGCAAGTGACACTATCATCCATGTCCTACTATTTTCATTAAACTTAGTGGATTTTTGTAGTTGTAGTATGCTTAGCCCTGCTATATATTTGGGATGGGATACATGATATGATTATATGAAGTTTTGGAAAAATATATGTTTTATATAATAAAACAAGTACTCAATGAACCACCTGGGTGGAAAGTGGATACTCAATTTTTGGACAAGATGGCAACGAAGGGAACCATGTTTATATGGCTATCTATTTGTATGTGCACTAGAAGAAACCACCCAGGGACTTAGAGATTGAACATGTTTCTCGTACAGTGGCTTCCGTGTATAGCCACATGCTAAATGGGCTCTGGCTTAGTCAACTACATAGTGGAAGACCCATGCATTGGCATCTTCAGGTTAACTAGAATTGTGTATGGAAATATATACCTACATTGGTGCCTGGTAGACAATCTAGCATTGTGTATTGAGAGGACTTCTATGGAAAGACTTTGTCACATTCTCGATCTGCCGGTACTCCATTTGGTGAGTACTTATCCAGCGGCCACTGGTGGCGTCAAGACGAGATTGTGTCATGTGGGTAAAGTGTACAAATTCTGCAGAAGATCAAATTCTAAGTACTTAGCCGTGTCCCCGGTTACGGACAATTCTGAGCAACTAAGGCCTGAAGCTATGGAAGATCTCGATATTACAATTTCTCAAAGTAAAACTTGATGGTGTCAACACGGGATTAGAAGCACTTGGAGTTTTCCAAGGAGTTCAGAAAGATTTTCAAAAGATCAAAACTATTTTGAAAAGATAGGATAAAACTATATTGCTTTCTGCAAATGAGCCTAAACCCTACTTAGCCAAATATGCATATATTGATAGGTTCCACTTATTTCTACATAGTAGTGAAGCTTGCCAATACAATTCAAATGTATTGACCCTTGTGGCTGTAACTTATAACGTTGCAGGTTTGTTTGATGTTAGTGAAATGTGTTGAATAGTATTACAAGTCTACAACCAACATGATTGCCTGTGGCACTTTGAAGATGAAGGACTCCATGCTATAGTTATTTCTGCTGCCTTGTAATGTGATAGCCAAATGAGCTATGTAAGATGTAATGAATTATTTTATTCCTGGTTATAAAGTTGTATTATGACCTTTGTTTCTTGATATTACATCTTAACTGTGGATGCTAGCTATTGATCCAGGGACTAGCATTGTAAACACATGGATCTCTACCTTATTAAAGGTTGGGACCTCTACAGATGGTATCAGAGCATTGTGTTGCCTGTAGGATTGTAACCCTAGGATTGGACAAAACCCCTTAGAAAAATAAGAGTTGTATTTGTTCCAAAACTTATTTACAAATAATCTTATAAACTCTTTCCTCAACCTTTTTGGTTTTGATTCTACATCTCTTCCTTTTCAACTTGATGGAAAAATCCTTCACCATGACCAATGACTTCAACTTCAATTTCACCAAGGACTTCAACTTAGACATCACTAAGGACTACAAGTGAGAACCAAGAGACATTAGATTGCCTACCAAAAACATGGATATCATGTTAGTGTATGGATCATATTGACCTATGAGGTATGACTATACTAGGTTGATTGTTTCAAGAAAACTTGTTGTTTCTTCCAACTCATGAGTTAAACTCATAGGTTGTCATGTGATTAGTTGCTTGTTGATTGTTTGATTGAAGTTGATTGTTTTGGGTGGTGTGTTAGAACTTCTTTAGACCTATCCATCATTACTTATCCCTATTAAACCAACAGATGCCTCCCCGTCATGCCAACCCTAACCAAAACAACAACAATAACGTCACTCCTGAGATGCAGCAGTTGATGACAGCTCAAGCTCAACTAATGCAGATGATGACGCAGTTTGTGCAAAATCAGAATCAAAACAACAACAACAACAACAACAACAACAACAACAACAACAACAACAACAACAACAACAACAACAACAACAACAACAACAACAACAACAACAACAACAACAACAACAACAACAACAACAACAACAACAACAACAACAACAACAACAACAACAACAACAACAACAACAACAACAACAACAACAACAACAACAACATTTTTGCTTGAAGGGCCAGCAGCAACATGGTGGGACAACTTTCAGATCACCACTCCCCTTGAGGATGTGACTTGGGCTATTTTTGAGGATGGTTTCCATACAGCTCACATCTCATCTAGAGTGATGAACTTGAAGAAAAAGGAATTTCACAATCTGAAACAGTGTCACCTCAGTGTGGCTGAGTATATTGAAGAATTCAACAATCTGGCACGCTATGCACTGGATGAAGTTGATACGGATGCTAAGAGGAAAGATAAATTTCTCGAAGGACTTAATGATGAGTTGAACCTGCAGCTGTCTGTTGCCTATGTCCCAACTTATCAATCACTCTGTGACAAAGCCACCATCTTGGAGAACAAGATGAATCAAGTTGAGAAAAGAAAGAGGAAGCATAAACTCAAGTATCACTCAGGATCATCACAAAAGAAGCGTTCATTCAAAAAGAGCAATGAAGATTCTGAACCACATCAGTATCACCACAACAACAATGGAAGTGATAATAATGGAAATGATACCGACAATGGAGATGACCTTGGTCAGAACCAACATGGAAATTCCAGGAAGAAAGACATTAGCCAGTTGCAGTGCTATAATTGTAAGGAACTTGGATACTATGCATCAGATTGTCCTGAGAATAAAAAGAAAAAGGATGCTAGAAACTCCAATGGAAATGACTCCAATGTGACCCAAAAAGGACATGTGAACCACATTGACATGTATGGAACCCTTGAAGAAATAGAGGATGTGGATGTCAGGAATTAGTTAACTCAGATGAGTCAAATAAGGATTTCTTGTTTGGATATCAAGTATTGAACCCATAGTCGAGTGAACCATCAATGTAACCCTATAAGACTTTCTTTTAAGGGTGGTAGTACCCTAGTTGTATTCAAGCCAACTTGTAACCCTAGCCTTCCCAAATCTCGGGACAAGATTTCTTTTAAGGGTGGTAGCCTGTCACATCCCAAAATTTTCCAAATTTTGAAATGTTAAAAATAAATAAAATAAAATAAACAAGTGTTGAAATTTAGGGTGAAAAGAAAAAAAAATTGATTCCAAATGGAAACATCAAAGACCCATCTTGAACAAACTTTGAATGAAAAGGGATTTAAAAGATAAAAAAATAATGAATAAAATTATAAAAGTTGGAATCACCATTTTTGGATCTTTAAATAAAAATATATGGATTTTATAAGCAAGGAAAAAATAAATAAATAAATAAATAAGGATTACTTTAAAAAGGCAAATTAAATCTTGGCCAAACAATTGAAATAAAATATTTTTGTTTAATAAAAAGAGTAAATAATTATTTAAATAAAATCATAGGGATTTATTAATATCCATTTTTATTTAAGTAAAGACATTTCCCAATTTAAATGAACATTAAAACATATTAAAGTATTTTAAATTATAATTCAAAGTGAATTATTTTTAAATAAAACCTACTGAAAAAATTTGGTAAAAAATTTAGAATTTAAATAGAGTTTGAAAACATTAATAAAATCTTATTTGAATTAAGACAAGGACCTATTTTAAATAATTATTATGCCCTAAAAGAATAAACGAAATACTCTCAATTGGATTTTAGAATATGTTAATAAACAGTATTAAAATCTACTCAAAGTTTGGTAGAGGTTTGAATTCAAATAGTGTTTGAATTATTTGAATAAAAATCAAAATAGATAAATAGAAAAAGAAAAACATTCTGTATAAAAAATGAAGCGAACCCAACCCACTAACGGCCAGCCAGTGACGCATCCCATCTTTCCTCATGAACCATTTTTCCACACACGCGTATACGCACCATAAAGTCGACGCCTTTGCCCCCACGCGCACCCTCTCTCTTTCACATACAATGCGACCCCACTTGCCAATTCTTCTTCTTCACCCGCGTCGGCCGTTCCCCCTCGCACTCGTCGTTTCTGCCGTGTTTTAATCCTCGTAAATTCGAATGAATGCACGAGTAATCATCGCCAGCAATGACGCGCCCTTAAACGCCTCTCCCCTCCCCCCTCTTCATTTCCCCTAGACGTCGTTCACTCTCTGCCACCAGGCTGTCTGAATTAGCCGCTGCAAACTTTCTGCTCCGACGAGCTACTCCGGAAACTCCGGCCACCTCCCACTCCCTGGAACCCACTGGATTATTCCCCATCGCCGGGCGCACCTACCCATAACCTCAGCTCACCCGCGCGTGTGCTGGAAGCTCGGCTTTGACATCACCCGAGCGCCCGTGTCTAACGCCACCTTCCTTTTTCCTTCTTGTGGTCTGTAGCCTCGCCCCTGTCGACGAACAGAAGCACCTGGCGTTGACGCCGTCTCCGACGAGCAATCACCGCTACCCCCGAGCGCCCCTCGATGAACTGACCCCACCTCGAGCATCAGCGCTTCCCGGCGAGTCTGGTGAGCATATTCTCCCTCTTCCGCGCTTCTTGGTTCATCGGCAACCTCATCGCCTAAGCCGCGCTGCCGCCAGCCACCGTCGAGCGCTGCCAGTTCCTGGCAGGTGCAATGTAGCCGTTAGATCTGCATCGCATGGCTCAGATTAGATCTAAGCGAAGCGCTATCAGACGATGTGTGTCGTGCGATTTAAGTAGATCCAACGCACCGCATCAGTCGATCCCAGCGAACCGTTACCGACCAATAAGGTTAAGCCACGTGGCCAGAGTTTGTTTTAAAACAGAAATTTTGATCTATTAGATATACAAACATGCAAAATTCATAACTTTTAATCCACACGTCCAAATTTTGCAAATTTTATATCATTGGAATCAGGAGAACAAAACCTTTCCAACCATGGACTTTGTTTAGTATTTTGATTCTGTAAAATGGGTTGTTTTTACAGAAACTTGTTTAGGCCTATTTTGGATATAAAATTTGTTCTAAAAATGTTTTTAAGGTAAAATCTTTTGTAAATGGATTGTTTTGAACCTACTGACCCTAAGAACCAACTTGTATATTTAAAAGTATATTTGGTGACACTTAGGAATTAAATCTTTGAATAATAGAAATTCTAGCTAAATAAAATATTGATTATGGTTTAGAAATGTTTTTAAAGTGAAACCTTTTGGAAAATGATGTGGTTTAAACTCTCTGACCCTAAACATCACGTTTTGGGACTTGAAAACATATTTGATGAACCTTAGTAAATTATTACTTGTTAAAAACATTTCTAACAAATAAAAATATTATTTGATTTAAAAATGGAATTTAGGTGGAAACTTTTTGCAAATGGATTAATATTAAACCCTTAAAACATAAACACTAACATTTGTGTTTAAAGAATATATTTGGCTAACCCTACAAATTATTACTTTGATTTAAACCATTTCTAGAAAACCAAAATGATTTAAGTGGCCATTTTTTCACCAACTTGAATTTAAATGTTTTACCACTTTTGTAAATGACCAATGGGAGCTTTAAAATGTTTAGAGCCTAATAGAAACCACTATTCCAAATAAAACCATCTTTTGCATGCTTGGATGCATTGCCTTGTTTTTGTTATTTTATGTGGTGAATTGTTTGAATGCTAGTTGAATATATGTTTGCTTGATTTCTATGCGATGCTATAACCTATTAGGATATCCTTATATCTTCCTTAGTGAAAACATTGTAGTTGTAGTATGCTTAGCCCTGCTATATATTTGGGATGGGATACATGATATTATTATATGAAGTGTTGGAAAAATATATGTTTTATATAATAAAACAAGTACTCAATGAACCACCTGGTTGGAAAGTGGATACTCAAATTTTGGACAAGGTGGCAACAAAGGGAACCATGTTTATATGGCTATCTGTTTGTATGTGCACTAGAAGAAACCACCCAGGGACTTAGAGATTGAACATGTTTCTCGTACAGTGGCTTCCGTGTATAGCCACATGCTAAATGTGCTCTGTCTTAGTCAACTACATAGTGGAAGACCCATGCATTGGCATCTTCAGGTTAACTAGAATTGTGTATGGAAATATATACCTACATTGGTGCCTGGTAGACAAGCTAGCATTGTGTATTGGGAGGACTTCTATGGAAAGACTTTGTCACATTCTCGACCTGCCGGTACTCCATTTGGTGAGTACTTATCCAGCGGCCACTGGTGGCGTCAAGACGAGATTGTGTCATGTGGGTAAAGTGTACAACTTCTGCAGAAGATCAAATTCTAAGTACTTAACCGTGTCCCCGGTTACGGACAATTCTGAGCAACTAAGGCCTGAAGCTATGGAAGATCTCGACATTCCAATTTCTCAAAGTAAAACTTGATGGTGTCAACAAGGGATTAGAAGCACTTGGGGTTTTCCAAGGAGTTCAGAAATATTTTCAAAAGATCAAAACTATTTTGAAAAGATAGGATAAAACTATATTGCTTTCTGCAAATGAGCCTAAACCCTACTTAGCCAAATATGCATATATTAATAGGTTCCACTTATTTCTACATAGTAGTGAAGCTTGCCAATACAATTCAAATGTATTGACCCTTGTGGCTGTAACTTATAACGTTGCATATTTGTTTGATGTTAGTGAAGTGTGTTGAATAGGATTACAAGTCTACAACCAACATAACTGCCTGCGGCACTTTTAAGATGAAGGACTCCATGCTATAGTTATTTCTGCTACATTCTAATGTGATAGCCAAATGAGCTATGTAAGATGTAATGAATTATTTTATTTCTGGTTATAAAGTTGTATTATGACCTTTGTTTCTTGATATTACATCTTAAATGTGGATGCTAGCTATTGATCCAGGGACTAGCATTGTAAACACAGGGATCTCTACCTTATTAAAGGTTGGGACCTCTACATCAGGCGTTCCATTCGATATGCATTCTGGATCTTCTCGAAGGCGGTGAAGGAGGTGCATTCATAACAGGTAGGGAAGCATGGACCGGGTTGCTTGGGGTAGATAGCGTCCCTGGTAAACCAACCTTGCCTCACATCTTTAAGTACCGGCTTCGGAATTTGACCCATTACTGCGGAACCATACTTATTGCGTGACTCATGGTCTCGACGAAAGCAAGGTAAAGATCGTGCCTAACCACCCTCTGCCGGCCTTCCAAGGAAGAGGGCTAATAATGTGGCATTAAGAGAAGGTTAGATTGTGTGGGTAAAGTTGTACTCCCCTGTAGGGTAATAATCTTTTCAAAAAGCCGTGTACACGGTTATGAACGCTTGGTGACCAGATTCTAAGATCATAGAGAACTTTAACCTAATCGTAAAACTTGGCAGATCAACGTGTGCTTAAGGATGCTTCCTCATGGGTACGAGGGGGTGATCCTAGATAGGGTTCATATGATGATGATTTGGTGGATATCAAAAGAAGTTGATCATTACTTCGGAGATATCGCTCTCTTATCCCCTTTTAAAATATTCTGATTAGACGAGCTTCTTTTCCCTCTTGTTTTACAAACAAAGATGGCTTTATGCAAAACAACTCCACCAGGCAAAAGTCTTGCGGAGTACACCCTGTACTCACCCTTGCTTTGTTGATACTTTTGGCAGAGTAAGTGTTCTTCTGAAGATGAGTTTGGTACTACATCGACACCGACGAGTAGCTTGGGGTTCCCGGCCGACAGCCTGGAATCTATGGGCTAGGACGTCATCGTTATGCTTCAGGCCTCTTAGGCAATTTGTTAAGTTTGCTATACTTAATAGCCTAAATTGCCTTCTATTGTTTGATGTTTGTGGTCAGTGACCTGTGCTTGTAATAATTTGGTTCTTTGCTCAGTTATGAGCTTGCTGTAATAAATTTTGTGTCGTAGGGTCACTGATGTGTTACCGATTCTTCATTGGATATCCTCGAGCTCAAGGTTAAGCTTATGTCAGACAAAGGTCTGGGATTTGTTTAGCCCTGATCCCGGGGGTGTCACATGATGTTTATGTGAAGAAACTTCAACCGAATAAACTCGAACCCATAGAGTAAAAATGCGTCTTCATAGGATACCCTAAGGAAACAATTGGGTATTCCTTATATCACAGATCTGAGGGCAAGATTTTTGTTGCCAAGAATGGATCCTTTGTAGAGAAAGAGTTTCTCGTGAAAGGTGTGAGTAGTCGGAAGGTATAACTCGAAGAGGTTATTGAACCTTCTCTTCAAAGTATGGCGAGTAGCGCAGCTCCAAAAGTCGTTCCGGAGTTGGCTTCACCAGTTGAAGAGGAAACTAATGATAATGATCATGAAACTCCGAAAGAGAGTACTACCAAACCTCGCAGGTCTAGCAGGACGCGTGCAGCTCCCGAGCTGTACGGAAACCCTGTCATGAATTTCATGGTTGATGAAAATGATGAATTCATTAAACAATGCTGGCCTATTATTAAGGAGGATGTTAAACAACTCCTTGTGGATTTCTATGAAGGCAGGACTTCTTTGGAAAGCATTAATGCCTCTTTTATCACCCTCATTCCAAAAAATGAAGCCCCTTTGACACCTGCTAATTTCAGGCCTATTTCTCTGCTCAACAGTGTCTTCAAGATTATAACCAAGCTTCTAGCTAACAGGCTTCAAAAAATTATCCTTAAACTTGTCCACAAAAAACAATATGGATTCCTCAAACAAAGATCTATTCAGGATTGTTTAGGATGGGCTTTTGAATTCCTTGATCAATGCCACAAGTCCAAAGAAGAAATTTTAATTCTAAAGCTTGATTTTGAAAAGGCTTTTGATAGAATTGAGCATTCAACAATTATTAATATTCTCAAAGCCAAAGGTTTTGGTGAAAAATGGATTAATTGGATTCAATTGATCTTTGGTTCTGCTTCATCCTCTGTTTTGTTAAATGGAGTGCCTGTGAAAAAGTTTTATTGCAGAAGAGGTGTAAGGAAAGGGGATCCTTTATCCCCACTCCTGTTTGTCCTGGCAGCTGACCTTCTTCAGTGCATTCTCAACAAAGCAATGAGCCTTGGGATTCTCTCCCTTCCCCTTGAAGGTGTGTTTTGTCCTGATTTCCCTGTAGTGCAGTATGCAGATGACACCTTATTAATCCTTAAGGCTGATTCAAAGCAATTATTGTGCCTTAAGGCTCTTCTTCATACTTTTGCCCTTTCCACTGGACTCAAAGTCAATTATTCTAAATATAGTATGATGCCAATCAACATGGATTCTGAGAGGCTAAGGCACTTTGCTAGCACACTTTCATGCCTCCCTGGCTCATTACCCTTCACTTACCTTGGATTGCCCTTAAGCATCAACAAGCCTGCAGTGGAGCATTTTCTGCCTATTGTTCAGAGAGTAGAAAGAAGATTATGTGGGATTGCTGATTTCCTAAACTATGGGGGAAAATTACAGTTGGTTAAATCTGTCTTATCCTTCCTTCACATCTATTATATGAGTTGTTTTGAACTCCCTGTCTCTATTAAAGATCAGCTGATTAAGTATATGAGGCAGTGCTTGTGGAGGAAGAAAACCACTGATGTTCAAGCTAGAGGTCAAGCCCTAGTTGCCTGGAATAAAGTTTGTAGACCAAAGAATCATGGAGGTTTGGGGGTGCTTGATCTTAATGTTCAAAAATCAGCACTTATTTTGAAAATTTTGGATAAATTCTACAACCACAAGGATATCCCATGGGTTCATCTTGTCTGGAACACTTATTACTGCAATGGTAAACTGCCTGGAAGAAGTCTGGAGAGATCCTTTTGGTGGAAATCCCATCTGAAATTAGTTGACATATTTAAAGGAATAGCAAAGTGCTCGGTGGGAGATGGAAAATCCACTCTTCTCTGGACTGATATGTGGAATGATGAATGCCTACAGCATAAGCTTCCTCATATTCTTTCTTATGCAAAAAATCCCCACATTTCTGTTTGTGAGTTCTTACAGACTCCCATTATGCAAGATCACTTTTTTCTTCCTCTGTCACAACAAGCTTACTATGAATATCAAAGCCTTGAGCAAATTCTCAGTGATGGAATGCAGGGAGAAACAGACAGCTGGAGCTATATTTGGGGCAGTGCTACTTTTTCATTCCAAAAGGCCTATTCTTCATTATCTGGATACCAGTCCGAGCAACCACATTTTTCCTGGTTGTGGAAGTCCTCTTGCCAGCAAAAACATAAGTTCTTCTTCTGGCTTTTGCTCCTTGATAGGCTGAACACCAGAAATATTTTGAAAAGGAAGAGATTCGTTCTGGCTTCATATGATTGTGTGTTCCATGGTTGCACGAGTGAGCAAACTCTTCTGCACTTATTTTGGGACTATTCTTTTGCAAAAGCATGCTGGGCTGAAATTTGTCCTGTCCAAGACAATAATCTAAATCTCTTTGAGGCATTGAATAGTATTAAAAGCGGCCTAAAAGTCCCCTTTGCAATGGAAATCATTATTCTTGGGGCTTGGGGCATATGGATGTGCAGAAACAATGAAATCTTCAATAACAAGCATGCCTCCCTTGATGAATGGAGGGCTATTGTTTCTCAGGAATTAAGATGGGTCCTGTGTAGAATTAAGAAAAAGTATTACCAGAACCTCAAAGATTGGATTAGCAATAATTTAGACAGGATATAGCTGCTCATAGTGTTATCCCTCTTTGAGGTGGCTTGAATTGTAAATATTCGCTACATGTAATTCTTTATGATTTATAAAAATTGCAGTGGGGTTTTTTACCCTACTGTTTTACCCTCAAAAAAATGATGACCCTGTGTCGTATGAAGAAGCGATGATGAGCCCGGATTCGAACAAATGGTTAGAAGCCATGAAATCCAAGATGGAATCCATGTATGAAAATCAAGTTTGGAACTTGGTGGACTTACCTCATGACCAAAAGGCCATGGAGAATAAATGGATTTTCAAAAGGAAAACTGATGTTGATGGTAATCTGATCGTCTATAAAGCTCGACTTGTCGCAAAGGGGTTTCGACAAATTCAAGGAGTTGACTACTATGAGACATTATCTCCCGTAGTGATGCTAAAGTCAGTTAGGATTATGTTAATAATTGCTTCATATTTCAATTATGAGATATGGTAGATGGATGTCAAAACCGCGTTCCTCAATGGTAATACTGAAGAAGAATTGTTTATGATACAACCAAAGGGTTTTGTCGATCCTAAGGATGCTAACAAGGTGTGAAAGCTTTAGCGATCCATCTATGGACTGAAGCAAGCATCACGAAGTTGGAATCTCCGCTTTGATGAGGTGATCAAAGAGTTTGGATTTGTCCAAACTTATGGAGAAGCTTGTATTTACAAGAAAGTGAGTGGGAGCAATGTGGCATTTCTGATATTATATGTGGATGACATATTATTGATCAGAAATGATATAGATCTTCTAAACAGTGTTAAAAGTTATCTAAACAGCAAATTTTCAATGAAGGACCTAGGTGAAGCGTCATACATATTAGGCATAAATATCTATAGAGATAGATCTAGACGCCTAATAGGGCTATCACAAAGTACATACCTTGATAAGATTTTAAGGAAGTTTAAAATGGACGAAAGTAAGAAGGGGTTCTTACCTATGTTGCAAGGCAACACATTGAGTAAGACTCAAAGTCCAGCTACGGCGGAAGAAAGAGATATGATGGACAAAGTCCCCTATTCTTCAGCCATAGGCTCTATAATGTACACCATGCTATGTACAAGACCGGATGTGGCACATGCTATTAGTTTGACTAGTAGGTACCATTCGGATCCAGGTTCGGAACACTGGATAGCGGTCAAGAATATCCTTAAGTACTTGTGAAGAACTAAGGATATGTTTCTTGTATACGGAGGTGAAGAAGAGCTTGTCGCTAAGTGTTATGTCGATGCTAGCTTTAACTCCGATCCGGATGACTCTAAGTCTCAATCCGGATACGTATTTCTCATGAATGGTGGAGCGGTTAGTTGGAGGAGTTCCAAACAACCCGTGGCGGCGGGATAAAAAATGGAGGCCGAATATGTTGTTGCTTCGGAAGCGGTTCAGGAAGTAGTTTGGATGAAGGAGTTCATATCCGAACTAGGTGTCTTTGCAAGCGCGTTGGACCCAATGGTGATCTATTGTGACAACAATGGTGCCATTGCCAATGCCAAAGAACCAAGGTCTCACAAGTATTCCAAGCATATTAAGCGCCGGTTTCACTCCATCCGTGAACATGTCAAGGATGGAGATATAAAGATTTGTAAAGTACATACGGATATCAATGTAGCAGATCCGTTGACTAAAACTCTCCCTAGAGCAAAACATGATCAACCCCAGAACTCCATGGGTGTTAGATTCATCACTATGTAACTAGATTATTGTCTCTAGTGCAAGTGGGATACTGAAGGGAATATGCCCTGAGAGGCAATAATAAAGTGTTTATTATGTGTATTCCAAGTATATGATAGATGTTTATTTTGCATGCTATAATTGTATTAATACAAAAACATTAATACATGTGTGTTTAATAAACAAACAGAAAGTTCCTAGTTATGCCTCTCTCATAAACTAGCTCGTTGATTAACAAGATGATCAAAGTTTCTTGATCATAGACATTGGATGTTGTTAATAACGAGATCAGAACATTAGTGTAATGGTGTGATGAACATTCATCCGAAGTATAGCATTACGATCAAAGTCATTGAGTTTATATTGCTATAACAACTTACGAAGTGATACTAAACCTTAGACCATGATATCATGTCAGTCACTAACACCGGAAGAGTTTCTTGATAACATCAAATGTCACACCATAACTGGGTGATTATAAAGATGGATTCAGAACTAATAAAGTGTTATGTTGAGGCCCATGTATCAAGAGTGGAATTTGTTCATCCCGATGACTGATAGATATACTCTGGGCCCTCTTGGTGATATCACATTGGTTAGCTTGCAAGCAAGTGATTTGATCACTAGAATGTTATATCACGGGAACGAGAAAAGAGTGCATGTCAATAACGAGATCAAACTAGGTATGGAGATACCGATGATAGAATCTCGTACATGTAATATATCGCGAAACAAAAGGATTAAGATACTAGCATAAAAGGTTCCGACGATCACAAGAAAGTCATCGTTGAATGTGTGGGAGTCAGTATGGGTCTCCAAATCCCGCTTCTGATTATTGATCGCAGAGGCGTCTCGATCATGTCCGCATTATTCATGAACCGTAGGATGGCACACTTAAGAGACATCGACATCCAAATGGAGCAAAAGTTTCATGCCGGAAAGAATAATAAGCGCATGAATTTATTTCAGTAGATACCGACACAAGTTTTCAGGTGAAATTGCTGAAAGTGTTTTTGCATGTGAAATGAAATACTAGTATGGGGTTATATGTGAATGTTTGTCATTAAAGTAATTGACAAAATTCTGAATAAATAAAAGGAGTTTTATTTAATGAGAGTTTGCATTAAATTTGGTGGAAATTTAATGGGAATTTGAGTGGGATTTTAAGTGGAGGGAATTGAAAGGATTTTTGTGAGTGGAGTGTCCACCCACATGAATGAGGGGAGGGCAAGGGGCAGCCCCCATGCGTAGGCCACCCCCTTGGGGCCCCCCCTCCTCACTTCTCACTCACACCTCCTCATGAAGGATCTCTCTCCCCCACTAGAATTTATCCCTCATGGTCTCGGAATAGCGAGATACATGTTCTCGGTGGCTATTCGGCAATAAGGAGTTGTGCTTCCGTTGCATCGCTGGAGTGAGGAGGCGAAGGTTGCTTGGTGTCTTATACGTGTAAGCGAGCACGGATGCGCTGCTGATTTGCGGTGCTAGGACTTCCTCTCGATCTTGAGATCGGCAAGAGATCGTCTACATAAACCTCGAGTTTAACTCGTTAAGCGTTGTCGGTCTTCAAGGGTATGTTCTCTATGGATATATGTCCGCCCGTTGTTTGTATCTAGTAGATATCTCTTGGTACATAGTTGTTCCCATCATAGGAAAAAAAAAATTCTATGCTGCGAACCCTACACCTAGTCCGAAAAATCTCTTTTACCTTGCATTTACTTTCTGTTACAACACACTCCGGGGCTCCGCCTCACCTCACGACTTCGTCGTCTAAGATTAACACATGTAAACCTGAGTAGCTGACCGCGTCAGGCTAACGAAAAGGACATGCATATAACAAAGCACCACATGCTCACACAAATAATATTTACAAAGGGCACAACAAGCCCACTCGAAATATATACAAGTTTTACATATAATCTTTTTATAGGGTCTATCTATTCTGAAGGATAACGCGCGCCCGATGCTCAAAGAGATCCACGATGTCTTCGGCATATTGCCTAACTGCCGCATAGTGCGGACGCATATCCCAGAGGCTACCGTCTGGTCGAAGAGGCGGCCCGGTCGCCACCGTCGCAAGGTCAACATCAGGGCGATGCAGCCGAACAAGCAAAAGGGCAGCCTTCACGCCTGCAACCAACTGGTGCCGCACCAACTCCCTCATGTGACTCACATCTCGAAACTTTGCGAGCAAACCCCAAAGAGTTGAGGGTGCCTCGTCTAGAGGGAACATGATGTACATAATCAACGACATGGAAGTCTTCGCCTGCTTCAGCACCCGCGAGACTTGATGCACACGATCCTGCATCGTCGCAAGGACGGTGGCTTGGTCACGATCAATCCAGAAGAAGCCGCCAGCTTCCAAGTCCTGTTGGGTCAGGCAGTTGATCCGAACCGCAATGTGTTCCCTCTCCTCCCTGGGGACAAGGTTGACACCTGCAGAACATTCCGGATAAGGTGACATGCAAAAAGGGCTCACCCAAAAACGAGCAGCAGCTCAAGAATACTTACATTGCAGTTGTTCGCTCAACTGCCGCAGCTCCCCCTTCAGATACTCCTCCCTGGTGGTATCTCGCTCAGTCTTCGACTTCCACACGTCTGCGTGACCCCGGACGCCACGGATCTCCTTCTCCAAGCTACGAATGCAATCGCGAAGGAAAACAAGTTGCGGCGCATCATCCAACGATGGTCGTGGATCTGGTGCAGTCAAAGTACCAATGGGTGCACCACCCGAAGGACCCTAGAAGGCAAACAGGCAAGGAGATAAACATCACAAACATCTCTGGCAATAGCTCGAAAAACACTTTATATACATTAAAAGCCACTACGTGGCACAAGGAAGGACTGTTCATCAACAAAAGCATACATTACAAAAGAGGATACACTATCCTAAACTACAACAGAGGATCCTAGGCACCCGCATCCGGAGTGGCCTCAGAGCCAGACTGCCTGCTCTTAACCACCTGCTGCTGCTTTATCGCGTACTCCGCCAACATGTCAATAAGCTTTGGCCCATAGCGCTTACAGCGGGAGGCATAGAGAGCAAAGGCTACCTCTGAGCCGTCTGGAGCAGTTGGCATCTGGGAAGTGACGTGCGGCAAATCCAGCTCCTCTCCAGACGCCATGGCCATGGCCAACCCCATAGAGGCTCCGATGCCCTTCTGCTTGCGCTTGTAGGCCGCAGGGGCATCCTCTGACAGCGCATCCGCCAGAGAATCAACATCCTCAAGGGCAGCGCCCTTGGGAACGATCTCCTTGTAGAAACGCCGGAGGACCTCCTTGGCCTTAACAAGGGAGCCAGCAGCAGTGCCACAGCGATCTTCGACCGCTGCGGTGGCATCATCCAGAGCGCTCCCGTGCTCCAAGACACTGCGATCAAACGCAATGACCAAGGCATCTGGCTCAAAGAAAAACAAGCAGGAGTCGAATAAGAACATGAAGAAAGAGCAGTCGAAAATCCTAAACTCGCGAGACACTTATCGGAGAATGCCTTGGCCGCAGCCATCAGCCTGTCGGCCATCTCCTTCTCGCGAATAGATGCTGCAGCAGCAAGCTCCTTTTCATGGTCCGCAGACTCCTTCCGCATGCGCTCTTGCGCCTCAGTAGCAGCGGCCACCTCCTTCTCTAGACGCTCCTTCGCCTCAGCAGCATCTGCAACCTTCTTCTCCGCTCGACCGAGGCTCTTGTCGAGAGCATCCAGCCAATGAAGGGCAGCGTTGTTCTCTTCTGCAAACAAACCAAACAGGCACATGAGCAACACAAGCATTGTTCGTGTGAAATACGAATAGAAATGAGCAAGGTACAGAACCTTGCAGCTGCTTCATGCTGGCCTCCAGCGCCAGATGCTGCTGGATGAGAAGGTTCGCGCTGTGCACAAAGGGCTGCGAAAGGAAGCAGAAGTAAATAATCAAGAAAGCATCAGAAAAAGGGCTTGGGGATACACCCCGAAAAGAGCAGAACATTCAACAGAACAAACCGAAAAGGGCTCGAGGGCTCCCCCCAAGACGAAAAAAGAAAGCAACTTACGTGCTCAGATGGAGACTCCGAAGGTTCACCAGGGTTCTTCTGAGTAACAACCACCCGAGCCTCTAGCGGTGAGGGATTCGTGGCGTCATCCTCAGAGTCGTCCAACATCTGAGAGTGAGGAGCTCTCAGCTTCGACTCCCCTACGGCCTCCTGAGCGCCCTCACTAAGAGAACCCTCCGAGGAGTGGTTGGAAGGAATAATATTGATCAAAGACAACAAGAAAAATTGCACAGGCAAAAAACAGAACAAAAGGCATCTGAAGGTACTTACGAGTCAATGTCGCTCAAGTTGAAGACGGGTGGCGCTTTCTCCTTCTTCTTCTTAGCCGACGGCTACGGCGCCACTGCCTGCAGAGGCACAGCCGAGAAAGGTGCGGAAGAAGTATCGTCATCCTCGCCGTGGCACACAAGGAAGGACGGTTCCCTAGGCGTCGGCGAGGTCGAGGCATCTGAAGACTCGCTCGGACTTCGTGCTCGCTTTTGGGTCCGCCCCTCGCTCGCCTCGGGGGCTTCATGATTTGGCGACTGTGCTGGCGGAAGCTCAGACTCGGAGTCTACCTCCTCATTGTCTGGTGCCTCCCTATATTTCTCAGGCAGAGGGGGCATAAACCCCAAAACCTGGAGGCGCTGCAAGCAAAGATAACAAACAGACATGAGAAACTACAACAAGCAAAAACGCACAGCAAAGCGCAACGCGCACGAAAAATCTTCACCTTCGAGGCCCCTTTACTGGCGCTAAGAGGGGGGGTCAGCGACTCCCCCAGCAGGTCTTCACCAGCCTTGTAATTCAGCAGAGGACGGAGGGCCCTATCAAGATCACCCGAAGATAATTCTTCGGATGACACTCTGGTGGGATCACTAGGGCCGGAGTAGAGAAACATTGGGTGCGCCCTGGCTTGGAGCAGCTGCACCCGACGCTTGAGGAAGGTGCGGATGATGTCGAATCCATTGACCTCCTTGCCTGGCACCAATTGGAGAGCCTCCACTCACTGATAGAGCATATCCACCTCTGCCGCTTCACCCTCCAAGATGTGATTTTTCCACGATCTCTTCCGAACGATCTTCTTCTCGGAGTCAAAGGGGGCAAGACCAAATTGCTGACCGCCTAGCTTGACATCGCGGATGTAAAACCACTTGTGGCACAAATACTGAACGGACTCACAAATGGAGAAGGAGAAAAACTGGACAAAGGGACGAAGAGAAATGATGCAGCCGCCAAGCAGATAGACTCCGCCGGTGCCGGACTGCCTCTTCATGGAATAGAGTTTCCGGAAGAGCCCAAAGTGTGGCTCGATGCCGAGCCAGCACTCGCAAAGCATGATGAAACACGCAATGTTTAGAAGGGAATTGGGAGACAGATGATGAATCTGAATCCCATAGAGGAAAAGGATCCCACAAAGGAAGTCGTGGGCAGGAAGAGATAAACCGCGAAGAATAAAGGCAACGAAGTCACCCGAAAACCCACGGGTGGGCGAGGGATTACCTCAGCACCAGGGATCTTCACATCCTCCTTGTTTGGCGGGATTAACCTCGCATCGCGCAGCTTGCAAAGATCAGGCCGCGCACGTCGGAGCGCCTCCACTTGCCGTCAGTGTTGCGCGCAGGGGCGGCAGCTTTCTTGCCACCGGTAGCAGCGCCCGAGCCTGCTCCGGCAGAAGCCTTGTTCGACTTAACCATGGAGAGGCAACGACAATGGCGATGTGCGCGCAGGAACGAGGAGGGAAAGGATCGGAGAACGTCCAGCGTGCGCGAGGAAGAACTCGTGAAAATGGAGGAAGTGAAAGCAAATGGAAAAGGGTGAAAACAAACCACTATTTTCCCCACAGTTATAAGTATGAAAACAACAAACAGGAACCGTTCATCCAGAAGCCCTAACACTAGGGTTGTATCCAACCGTACACATGTCAACACAGCAGCGAACCATCGCCCGCACGCCATCCACTATGCACGGAAATCAAGGAGACGCCGTAATTCTCGCCATGACGCGCATGACTAGTCAACTTCAAGTTAGAAAGTGGGACCCACGTTTGTCATGTTACGTCACTTCTGGCGCCGCAGATGGTTGTGGTCATCGATCGTCGGCACTGAGGTCATCACGCAGCCTAGCAACGACTAGAATTTTTCGATTGATCAAACAAGTACTTCCTCGAATCTACGATTCGAACACCTACTCGGGGGCTACTCCTATCAGGAGCGCTGGTCGCACACCTGAAGGACGATTGGAGAAAAACAACTCGTAAGCTATCTTTGAGTCCTACGTTGAGTCTACGACTCCACTAAGGACTCGGGGGCTACTCCCATAGGGAGGATTGATCAAGCATCCAAAAAAATTGTGTCCTACGGACCTGAAGCTCAATTAACTGAACTAAAGTCTCTGCTCGAGTCTACGACTCGAACAGACACTCGGGGGCTACTCCCATAGGGAGCGCTGGCCGCGCACCCTATGAATTATTCGACTGCGATCCTTTGGGTCAAATACGATAAAATCTTTCCTGGAAACTTTGCCCAAACTAACGCTAAGTGAGAAGCATCCTCCTTGGCCACCCGAAACACCTCCACGGTGATACCATTTCGGATGTTGTGTCTGCAATGCAAAGATAAGACCTGCGGATATCATCTGATGGCCTGGTAATGCACCTGACTGCGCTCTGCCAGTAAAAGCCGTGTCAACAGGCACGATGAAAATCCTGACGGACGCGTTGGTTACATCACTCAAAAACTACTAGGATTCGACTCCTGCAAGTCCTCGACGGCCCGAGTCGAATTACATCGACATCCATTCCAAATTTGAGTCTAGGGACTCGAGTATGAGGAAGATCGTGTTGTTTTGTCCTAAGACAGTTAACTGACCCTGATCCGTCAGGAGAGTCAGGCACACGCATCAACAATCCCTATGAACTAAAATCATTCTTTTTCCTTATGAACAGAAACAGCTGCACCGAAAAGATTGAAGAGTCCTTAGCCGAATCTACGATGTTGAACACTCGGGGGCAACTGACATGGTTATACCCTACGGGTGCATGATATTAGTATACCTAGTCCATCCCAAGGAAGGACCACGGGAACATATACGGCCTGTGGAGATTTTCGGGTGGCCCAAGCCCATGACGTTTTCGGATCCTTGGAGAGCAATACTAGAGTAGATAGAATATTCAAATGGGTAAACCCTAATTTGTAACCAACTCAACCTGATGCCCGGGACCTGCCTATCTATATAAAGGCTAGGAGGGCACGGCAACGAGGGCACCTCTCACCGCATACACACCTCCACGCCAGAGTGCATCTGCGCACCCCTGTACTTTTCGGTTCCGCCGTAATCAAGAGCAGACAAGCAGGAGTAGGGTTTTCCCTCCGGGGGCCTGAACCTGGGTAAACCTCGTGTCCCCGTGTTGCCTGTCTGTTAACCGTTATACGATCTCCAGCATCCCCATCTTATACAAAACCAAAGCTCATAACAATGGGCAGTGACGAGATCGAACCTCATCAACGGGGTATAACGAGTACCGGAAACTAAAGCATCGCAACACAGATAGCAATAGATCAACATGAGGAAGTAAATACTATAAATGCAAAATAGGTAGAAGGGGTAGAATGCTCGCCTGGGAAACACTACCGAAGATTCATCGAAGATCGGGTCAACACTCGCATCAACTCATCAGCCTAATCCGTGAAGAAGCAATGCACTAAAAGAAACACTGGATACACTATTTAATACTACGACAAAATATCGGGCATGATACATTTATGATGCATGACATGGTGAAGATGCAATGCAATTAGGCAATATTAAGTGGAACCAGGGTCCCGACAATTAATTAATAGGTTTATGTTGTTTAAATACCCCACATTTTAAGTATTGGATTAACAAGGAAAAATATAGCTCAGTTCACTACACAAATTTAAATGGAACAAATATAAGACTAGAAAAGCCCGAATATGGTCTCCATATTTAATTATTAGGTGAGTCGACAAAATTCCCCCAATACCACAATATGTATGCAAACATGATCAATTTATATGTAACGATTATATGGATGGCAATTTATAAAATAGGGGCTCGGGAGGGGTCACACATTGGGGTATCAGTGATATTGGGTTCAGGGGTTTGGCGCCGGGATCGGTCTTTGGTCTCCGAGTTCGGGGTCTTCTTGGCCATCAGATCCGAGAAGGCAATCTTGGTGTACCGTACCTTTGGCTTCATGTTGGCATGCTCGTCGTCCATGATGGAGAACTTCGTGTCGACGCTTCTTCAGCGACGGGTTCCGTGAAGATGGACTTGTGGTTCTAGGCAAATAGTCTTGGCAGAACACAAAGATCTTGTGAGTCTTGGGCAAATATTGGCGATGAACAAGAATGTCCATAGTCGATCTTGCAAGGCCGAGCAAGTCTTGGTGGAGGCCTTGTCGGCATTCTTCAGTAGTCGGTATTAAAACCACATAACACTCAACCACCACTTACTGGCACAATGCATAGATTCACAACCGCTAGCAACACTACAGGAAACAACACAGACGTAGGCCTTCACAGGGATGCGAGGAACAACAGCTTGGAGGCGCGCGGTACAGACGCTCGCGAGAGGCAGAGGCATCAAGCGCGCATCATGGTGGTCTCAGGCAGAAGGTGAGATAGAGAGGCAGAACCTTGGATACAAATACAGGAGCATCGGGGCCAGCTCGAGCATGCGCGTCGCCACGCGGCTCGGTGTAGAGGCGAAGCCTAGGGCGGACACGGCGGTTGGAGACTGGGAAATAGCAACTTCTGGTAGGGAGGGCTCGACGATGTTGGGGAGGATCTTGGGGAAGCCGAGGTAGGCGTAGGGGCTCGCGGCTAGCGAGCTCGCTGCGGAAAAATAGGGAGGAGGCCAGTGACCAGGGGTGCGCGAGCGACGAGGAAGCTCGGGCCAGCTCGACGGCGATCGGGGAAGGCATAGAAGGGCCGCGACTGATACGTCGGAAATGTATCTATAATTTTTGATGTTCCATACTTGTTTAGTATCTACTTTGCTTTGCTTTGTCCACACTTTGAGGTGCTTTTCATATGTTTTCTGGTACTAACCTATTACCAACTTGCCACAGTGCCAGTTGCATGTTTTCTGTTGTTTTTGGTTCCAGAAAATCTAGTAAGTAAATATTCTCGGAATTGGACGGGACAAAATCCAAAGTCAATATTTCACCGAGGAGAACACGGAGTCCATAGGAGAGACGGAGGGGCGCCATAGGGTGGCCACAACCCCCAGGCGCGGCCTAGGGTGGGCCCGTGCCTAGGCAGGGTGTGGGGCCCCTGGCCGCCTCCCAGCCTCGCCTCTTCTCCTATAAGAAGCCCTCGATGCCTAAACCCTAAGTACCCGATCAAAATTCCACGAAACCGTCTGTAGATGCCTCCACCATCGTCCCTAGATCGGGGGGATCTGAAGCTCTTCCCGGCACCCTGCCGGAGGGGAGATAATCCCGGAGGCCTTCTTCTTCATCATGCCAGCCTCTGGTATGAAGCGTGAGTAGTTACACCTTGGACTACGGGTCCATGTAGTAGCTAGATGGTTGTACCTCCTCCTTATGCTTTCATGTCTAGATCTTGTGAGCTCCATTCATGATCAAGATCTCATCTATTTATAATCATGCATGTTGTGTTTGCGGGGATCCGATGGATATTGAGATTATTATTTCAGGTTGATTAATGGTTTTGTCTTATTGATTCTACCATGCTTGTGTTTTTTGTGATCTTGCATGCTCTCCGTTGTTAGTAGCTATCTTGGCCAAATAGTTGCTAGTGACTCCAAGAGGGGGTATTTATGCTCGATAGTGGGTTCATGCCTCTACTTAATCAAGGGAAGTGACAGAAATCTCTACGGTTGTATATGTGTTATTGCCACTAGGGAGAAAACAACGGTCTCTTGTTCATGGAACAAGTGGATTGTTTACCTTACACACTTTGCTTAAAGCGATTGTCTTGGCAACTTAATCTTTGGAGGGGTTCGGATCATAACCTGAAGGTGCACTTCTGGTCATAGATGAATTTGGATGGCGGTCTATGCATATTGTTGTATTGCCCAATCGAATCTCATAGGATCTTTTTGTCTAGTATTGCATTGTTATGCCTTGCCCGGTCCTGTTAATTGCCCTGCTGTAATTTGTTTACCCAGCATGCCATGTTTATTTATCTAAGGAGAACACCTCTAGTGAACTATGGACCCCGGTCCAATCTTTAACATTGATACATCTTCCACTGTTATTGTTTACCTGCTACAAACCATCATCACCTTCCACACCATACAGTTAATCCTTTGTTACAGCAACCGGTGAGATTGATAACCTCACTGTTAGTTGGGGCAAAGTCTTGAGTTTGTGTTATGTAGGTTTCCACGTTGCTTGCAACACCTTTGGGACGTTTCCTTCCTCCTACTGGTTCGATAACATTGGTTTCTTACTGAGGGAAAACTTGCTGCTCTACCGCATCATACCTTCCTCTTAGGGTCTCCCAACGAAGTGTTGCTGCACGCAACAGCGACGACGGGCTTGCTGGGGAGGTGTAAGCGGGGGTTGCCATCTTAGTTCTATGTGCATTGTCCCAAAACTTATTGATTGATTCATATTGTTGATATTGCTTGTTCTTGAACTATTTGTATCTAGTCACCCTTATGAACTTTTAAGGTGTCCTGTGCATTTATGTTTTGCTACTCCATGAGGGACAAGCTGAATGCCACTATGCTATGTTTTCTATATGTGAAACAAACAAACGTCTTTCAATGCATTGTTATTCATGATATTTGTTTGTAACCTTTCATGTTGCATGCATAGTTACTTTGTCTTACTGTCAAAACTTCTTCTTTCATGCTCATGTTTAGAGTACTTTGATCCTAGCTTTCAGTGCTTGCAAATGGTTTGATCTTGATTTTGATGGTGCATGTCACCTAAAAAATTATCCTTTTTATCACTTACCTACTCGAGGACGAGCATGAGTTAAGCTTGGGGATGCTTGATACGTCGTAAACATATCTATAATTTTTGATGCTCCATGCTTGTTTAGTTTCTACTTTGCTTTGCTTTGTCTACACTTTGAGGCGTTTTTATATGTTTTTATGGACTAACCTATTAACAAGATGCCATAGTGCCAGTTGCCCGTTTTCTTCTGTTTTTGGTTCCAGAAAAGGCAGAAAATCAATATTCTCGGAATTGGACGGGACAAAAGCCAAAGTCATTATTTTTCCCGAAGCAACACGGAACCACGAAGCAGAGGTGGAAGAGGACACCAGGGTGGTCGCACCCCCCCTAGGCGCGGGCTAGCCCTGGTGGCACCCACAGGGGGTATGGCCCCTGGCCCTCCACCGACCTTGCCTCCTTCGCCTATAAGAAGCCTACGACCCAAAAACCCTAAATAATCCACAAGAAATCCACAAAAACCTCTGTAGCGCCGCTGCCGCCACCAAAGGGGAGATTTGGGGGATAGAAAGTCTCTGTTCCGGCACCCTGCCGGGATGGGGAAGTGTGTTGGGGATATGCTATATGGGTATCCTCATAGCATGTCTCTTATCCGACTAACCCGGGTGGCCCATAGTCGGTAGCATGGCCTGTGGCTCTTTGGCTTGATTAGGTGGATCCGGAAGGAGGCCCATGCGGATAAAGGAAGGCTACGGTGAAGTCACCAAACATACCCGAGCCTTGGAGTGCAAGATACACAAGACTAGTGATGAGCGGTGTAGGACTCTGTAACCTGTCCGGCTAGGACTTTTCCCTGTAACCCTAGGATCTGGCGACTATATAAGTCGGGCCTATGGGAGCCTTTAGGGCATCGATTCATACAACCTCGCACAGCGAACCTATCTCTGTAACTCGTGTGCCCTTATAGTGATTTATAGCAGAGTAGGATTCCGCCACCGTCGTGGGATCTAAACACAGGTAAGCTGTGTTACCTCGTGCCGGTCAACCGTCGCCTTACCCCACGTCTCTAAACACGCCTTTGAGGACCCCTCCATGGCGTGCTAAATCGGCAATACCACCACGACGGTTGGCGCCCACCGTGGGGCAAGAGGCGCTTCAGGCTCTTCGTGAGGCGAGGACCAAGATCTTCGTGGGAATCGGCGAAACCGTAGCCATTGGCGTGTTCTCTTCTCGGCAATGCTCGTCGTCCCCAGCGAGTTACGGATCCCGAAGATGAACCCTACGCGGTGTTCGATCGTTCCTATCGGAGACATCCACCTCTTCATCGGCGAAACCGACTTGGGCACGAGTTCCCTGGGAGTCGGAGGAGCATCAAGACCCGCACGGACCGCCTACGGGCAGGATACGTTCGCGAAAGGATCAATGTCGGATCTCTCTTTGGAGTTTGCCGGCAAAGATCGGAAAGCATCAAGACCCGCACGGACCGCCTACGGGCAGGATACGTTCGCGGAAGGATCGATGTCGGATCTCTCCTCGGAGTTTGCCGGCAAAGATCGGAAAAATTTAAGACCCACCCAAACCACCCCTGTGCAGGATATAAAGGTGGAAGATCACTACAAATCCGCCGGCTTTATCCGCGCGTCTGGATAGCAGAGATCCAAGTTCGTCGGCATGGTTACCATCTTCGACCTGGCGCGCTGCGTTCAGAGAGAGGGCGAAAACCCCCGCGACTACCTCGCCAGGTGGCTCCATATACGGGCCGACCTGGCCAATTACCCCGATGATAACGCTTTGTATCACTTCGTGGAAGGACTGGACCATGGCACACTTCTCCGACATTCTTTACGTCGGCAGCAGGCAACAGGACGCCTTACCCTCGAAGATATGGTGAGCACCGTCATGACTACGCCGGTGACGCGGCAGCCCAGATGGAGCTTGCGCTCAGAGACGGAGAACCTCCGGTTCCGCAGCCGCCGCCACCGCCTCCGGCCGCCATCGTCATAGCAGCACCACCACCTCCAGTCATCGTCGAGGCCATTGCACCTCCACCGCCCGTCATCGAGGAAGTCCTGGCACCCTCCGACTCTGTCATTGACGCGCTTTATGCTGATTTCAGTGCAGATTCAGAGGAGATAGACTTCAGTCCAGAAGAGCTAGACTCCGCTATGCAAGAGATGGAGGAGGAGTACTCGCGCGACGAGCAATCTAACAACATCGTCATGTCTCGAGGGATGTTCGTCACCATTGGGACAGCGATGGATGAAGATCAACTCGGGCAAGCTCCTCCTACGGCGCTGGAAAAGGGGAAGGGGCCACTAATTGTGCCGACAATGATCGCGCAAAGGTCATGCCTCCTCCGCCTAACCCAGTGCAGTAGCCGCAGGAACTCGGCACCGGTCCGAGCAACAACAACACCGCAAACTTGCCGCCTCCAGCATCCACGTCGGTAGCATCCCATGTTACTCCAGCTGATAGAGTGATGTACGGCAATCTCCTCGTCGAGCCACTAACCGTTGATCATATCCGGAACGTGACTTAGCTTGACGAGAAGCGCCAGCAGCTGCTGGAGGAGGCGCAAGCCATCGCGGAGCAAGGCTCTAAGCTAGATCGAGATCCGGTCAACGCGCAGAAGTCCATAGAGAAAGCTAGAGCAATGGAGGCCGAGTACAAGACTCTACGGCAGCAGCAGAAGTCTAAGAAGGCTCCGGCTCGGGTCATCAACGATCCTGGTGTATGGCGCAACCTAGGATGGGCTCCCTCGAAGCCGGCACAGGCCAAGCCATACATTGATAGTGAAGGCAAGCAGGTGATGCCCACCCCACTCCTTAACCTCGCCATCGCTAAGACCCTTCTGGAGCAGGATAGATCGCCTGAGGCAGTATAACAGGTCTATGAACTAGTGGACAAGGCGGTAAAGCAGCAGGAAAAGGCCACCTCTCAGAGGCTTGAGTCTGACCCAGCGCTCTGCCGATCTAGCCAGTACAAACCACCAAGGGACAGATCTCCTCAGGACGTCGGATCACAGACGGGTTCATCAGAACGAAGACGGAAGGATGCGCGCAACAGGAAGGATGCTATCCCCATATCCTCCGACCACGGAGAAAAAGCCCGACCTCTCCGCCCATCGCCATTGCCCCGATCCCCCCGACGTCAGGAAGACTACAAGGCTCACCATCGCACGGATATGCCCCCTCCAAAGCAGTGTGGCATCGTCATCCGCGACAACGCAGCGCATACCCATCATGATGAAGAGCGCCACCAAGGACACAAGAGTAGGTCACACCACGACCCTCCGCGTCCGACAAGCAACCGTGACAGGCGCGAGGCGCCGCAGGAGGGTAACAACAAGAAGGCTAACCCACTAACCCACCGCCACCTCCGCCTGCATCGCCGCCAAGTAGTCACCATGGCGGAAGAGGCCCGCGTCATTCATGCAGCCCATCCCCTGTTGACACCAAGAAGAAGAACCCGGAGCCGTACGATGCATGTTCACGGATCGATAAGATCCACGAGGCCCGGGAAGGACCATACCTGGGACCATGTTGTTTTGGACCTGCAATACGGTCCGCAACTTACCCCAAAGGTTTCCGGATCGACAAGACCATCAAGCCCTATGACGGCACCGCCAAACCTGCCACATGGTTGCAGGACTACGGCAACGCGGTGGATATTGCCAGAGGCAACCCCAATGTCGCTGTTAAGTACCTCCCGTTAATGTTGGCAGGCACGGCCCGTCAATGGATCGACGACTTGCCGGAGAAATCTCTCTACAACTGGCTGGATATGCAAGAAGCATTCACCAAGAACTTTGAGGGTACATACAAGCGTCCCTGCACTATGGGCGATCTACCGCGGTGCGTACAAGAGAAAGACGAGACGTCTCGCGCCTACCTCTCCTGCTGGCTGGATATGAAAAATTCCTGCGCAGGAGTGCACGCTCAGACCGCCATGGCTGCTTTCATTGATGGGTTCGCAGCTGCCGATGAGAAAGCTTGACTTGAATCAGATGATTCACTTAGCTAGTGAGTTCGCAGCTGCCGATGATGATGCTCGTGGCTCTTTGCCGGCAACGGCCGTTCCAACCCAAGCTCGGAGGAACAGTAGTACAAAGCGGAAAACCGCTCCAGAAGAAAAGCAATCTACCGACATGGTCGCTATGACTTTTGTAGGACGAGGAGAAGGCGGACAACGTGGCCGAGGAAGGCGAGCGGGCCGCGGAAGGGAAACCACCTCGGCGCCGCTCCGCGTTCCCCAAACCTACGAGGAGTACCGCGATATGTTGTGCCTCGTACACCTCGACGCCAACGGCAAGGCCACCCATACCAATTGACACTGCAAGTTCGTCAACGACCTCAAGGAAGACCCAGAGTCCGGCTACAAGCAAAGTCGGAAGAACAGACCGCGAGGCAAGGGCAAGGGGAAGAAGAAGGAGGTCAAGGATTCAAGTGACATGGACGAGGACGTTGACCTCAATCACGCCGCCAAGAGCGACGACAAGGGGAAGAACCCCTTCGCAAAGAAGGCCCCAGTCTACCACACTTTCCTTGGCACCCCCACCGTCCAACAACAGAAGACCTCTCTAAGGATCCTGATGGCCACTCTCCCCCCCCAGTTCCCCAATACCTGCGCTGGTCGGAGGTTCCAATAACTTGGGACAGGATGGACCACCCAGACCTTGTGCCCACGGAGAACCAGTACGCCATGGTCATCAACCCATTGATTGACGGCGTGGAGTTCACCAAGTGCATGGTGGATAGTGGAAGCAGCATCAACATCATGTATCTGGATACACTGCAGAAGATGAACTTGACGGAGGCAAACCTAAGGCGCACCAACACCGTGTTCCATGGCGTAGTTCCTGGTCGGGAGGCTCGGTCCCTTGGGTGCATTACGCTTCAGGTAGCTTTGGCGACGTTAATAATTACAGCCAAGAGCGCATGACCTTTGAGGTGGTCCCCTTCAAGAGCGTGTACCACGTCATATTCGGTCGCGACATATTCCACACGTTCATGGCCAAGCCATGCTTCGTCTACAACAAACTCAAGATACCCGGACCAAACGGTGTCATCACCGTATCCGGAAGCTTTACCAAGGCAAGGGACTGCGAGATCAATGAAGCAGCCGTTGTAGAAGTTGTCCTCTATAGCGAAGAATTCAAGGAGATCCAGAGCAAGGTCAATGACTCAGAGATGCCCGCGTCGAAGAAGTAGATCTCCGACTCCTCTCCTGCGCTCAAGGCCGCCATCGAGACCAAGCCGGTGGAACTTGTGGTAGGCGATGCCTCCAAGACCGTCGCCATTGGGACGAACCTAGATCCCAAATAGGAAAGCGTGCTCGTCGATTTCCTCCATGAGAATAGGGACATATTTGCCTGGCAACCTGTCAACATGAAAGGTGTACCTAGGAAACTTGCCGAGCACAGCTTAAACATAGATCCAAAATGTAAACCAGTGAAACAACCTCTACGACGCTTCGGGGATGAGAAGAGACGCGCCATTGGCAAAGAGATAGCTAGGTTACTTAAGGCTGGGTTTATCCGAGAAGTCCTTCACACCCGATGGGTGGCCAATCCTGTACTTGTCCCCAAAAAGGGAACCAATGAATTAAGAATGTGCGTTGATTACACCAGCTTGAACAAAGCATGTCCCAAAGATCTGTTTGATTTGCCTCGCATTGACCAAGTCATTGACTCGACGGCTGGCTCGAAACTTTTGTGTTTTCTCGATGCATACTCAGGATACCACCAGATCAAGATGAGGAAGTCGGACCAATTGGCCACTTCGTTCACTACTCCATACGGCACATTTTGCTATGTCACGATGCCCTTTGGGCTGAAAAACGCAGGTGCTACCTACCAGTGGACAATGCAACGTTGCCTTCATGACCAAATTGGTCGGAACGTTCACGCCTATGTGGACGATATCACGGTGATGTCTAAAAAGTCAAACGACTTAATCTCCGACTTAAAAGAAACCTTTGATAATCTTCAGAAATACAACATGATGCTCAACCCTAAGAAGTGCGTCTTCGGGGTTCCAGCCGGCAAATTGTTGGGCTTCATCGTTTCCCAGCACGGAATCGAGGTCAACCCGGAGAAAATCAAGGCCATCTTAAACATAAACCGTCCGACATGCCTAAAGGACATTCAACGACTAACAGGTTGTGTTGCAGCAGTTAGTCGGTTCGTCAACCGATTTGGAGAGAAGTCTTTGCCGCTATACAAGTTGTTGAAGAAGGCGGAAAAATTCACATGGACAGACGAAGCAGATGCAGCATTGAAGCAGCTCGAGGAGATTCTTTCCTCAGCGCCCATCCTTGCAGCACCCGAGCCTGGAGATCCCCTATTAATTTACATGGCGGCAACCAACCGGGTTATCGACATAAATCGTCATGTGAAGCGGAAGGAACCGAGCTACGAGCACGGAGTTCAAAGACCAGTTTACTATGTGGCGAGGTCTTACGGAGTCAAGCGGCGTTACCGCACTACCAAAAGATAGCTTATGGAGTATTCCTCGCTTCTCGGGCTGAGGCATTACTTTCGAGCACCCAATCACGATGGTGAAAGACTCCATTGTCCGACATTATCAATAACGGCCTTCTGGAAGGGTCGCGAAGTGGGGCATCGAACTTGCCGCATTCGAGATCACCTACAAGAGACGCGACGCTATCAAGTCACAAGCTTTGGCGGATTTTATTGCAGATTGGACGGAGATGCCAGATGCTACTCCGCTGCCAGAACCAGAGTACTAGGTGATGCACTTTGACGGATCAAAGTTGCTCAACGGCTCGGGGCTGGTGTCTTTCTGATCACCAAAAGGAGACAAGCTGCACTACGTTCTGCAGATCCACTTCGAGGCTACAAATAACATGGCGGAGTATGAAGCACTCATTCACGGACTACGTGTAGCCAAGGATATTGGCATCAAGCGCATAGTTTGCTGTGGAGATTCCGACTTGGTTGCCCGGTGGTGGCACAGGCACGCGGAACCCTATGATGGCGGCATATCGCGACGAAGTGGACGAGATAGCCAAGAGCTTCTTGGGCTACGAAGTCAAGTATGTGCCTAGGGAGCAAAACAAGGCAGCTGATCTACTATCTAAGCTTGGATCAGGGCGCAAGCAAATTCCGCCAGGAGTTTTCCTAGAGCATATACGCACACCATCCGTGAAGGATGCCGATATCGACAACCCGGATAGAGCTGACTCTTTCGTCAACATGGTGACAAAGATCCCTCCGGCTTGGACAAAACCGTTCATGGATTCTCTCAAACACGGAACTTTTCTCGACGACGAGGTCGAAAGACGGCAAATAGTACGACGAGCAAAGGGTTATACCATAATCAAAGGGCAACTCTATAAAAGCAGCACTACTGGTGTATACTTAAAGTGCGTTTCCCAGCTAGAAGGTATGGAAATCCTGCGCGAGATCCATCTCGGAGATTGCGGGCATCACGCCGCTCCTAGATCATTGGTCGCGAAAGCCTTCCGGCAAGGATTCTACTGGCTGACCACGAAGGCGGACGCCGACAAGCTGGTTGAGACATGCACGGGATGCCAGTATTATGCCCGATAACCACATGTCCCTGCTGAAGAATTGCGAACAATACCAATAACTTGGCCGTTTGCAGTCTGGGGGCTAGACATGGTGGGACCGTTACAGACGGCACCGTGTGGATTTATGCATCTGCTTGTAGTAGTTGACAAATTCACCAAATGGATAGAAGCTAAACCCATTATAAAGCTTGATGGGGCAACTGCCCTTCGGTTCGTCCGGGATCTAGTGGTGAGATTTGGTCTCCCACACAGCATCATCACCGACAACGGAAGCAACTTGTCACTCAGAGAAGTAGAGGCCTATTGTTGGGACAAAGGCATCCGACTTGACCTTGCATCCGTGGCACACCCACAATCCAATGGTCAGGTTGAGAGAGCCAATGGATTAATTCTGCAGGGAATCAAGCCACGTCTTGAGGCACCGCTACACAGAGCAGCTGGAGCCTGGGCGGAAGAATTGCCATCTGTGCTGTGGAGTTTACGAACCACACCCAACAGATCCACCGGCTACACCCCTTACTTCATGGTATATGGAGCAGAAGCCATCCTACCTTCTGACATCCTCCACGACTCACCAAGAGTTGCCGCCTACGACGAAGATGACGCTGAAGAATCCAGACGCCTAGATGTGGACCTTCTCGAGGAGGAGCATGTTTTGGCATGCCAAAGATCTGCCATCTACCAGAAGAAGCTACGCAGCTACCATAGTCGTCGCGTTCGGCATCGCTCGTTTAAATAAGGGGATTTAGTACTCCGACTTAAGCAGAAGAAGTCACACAAATTATCCCCGCCATGGGAAGGACCATTCATCATAAGCAAGGCGCTGCTCAATGGGTCTTACAACCTTGTCGACAATCGTGAACTCAAGGATAGACCCAACGAGGATCATAAGCGTAAGCGACGTGACCCGGATGATGACTACCCGGAGCTTGATCGGCCATGGAACATAGCACAGCTACGTCCTTTCTACACTTAGCATTTTTTTATCTAATTGTGTACCTCTTATATGATCAATGAAATAAAGCTCTTTGGTTCACTCATATTGCTGAGTATTTTACCTCCTTTAGTATTCATTTTTGGATCATATAAAACCTTTATGTACAAGTCTTGCGATTGCACTTGTGAAAATTCCGCCTACGGGCATTAGCTTAAGTTTTCTGGTCTACACATTCTTTCTCGTTTTTATGTGGATTCTGGAGTAGTGAATTTTGGCACTTATTGTCGGTGGTTTTGTGCTTAGGTTATTGACGGTGCCATTGGGCATCATCACCTAAGCGCATGGTTCCGACAACGAGTCTTCCGACTCACGAAAAGTCAAGCATAAGAGCCAGAGTAATGGATAAGCCAGCACTTGCTTAAAAAATATATACATACTGGGACTTAATTCTTAAGTAGCAGGATACGAAAACCATTGTTTTCCGCCTTAAGATTACATCAATAAGTTTTTCCCGTGCAAACACCAAAGGTGAAACAGAAATTACAAAGTGTTTTTCATTCTTTGGGCGCAGGAGACTTGGAGGTCGCATCATCACCAGCCGGAGAATCACCCTCGACGTCGGTGTTGTGATGAGACTCGGAGGAATCTTGGTTGACATTGTCGATGAGGTTCTTGGGCACGAAGACGTCAACGTCCACCAACTCGGCAACCCTGGTGTCATAACCCGCGAGTGATGACAGGATGGCTTCGTGATCGATCTCCTTGCCGTCATCATCCACGTCGGGGATACCAGAGGTAACCGTGTCGATGTCGGCATCTTCATAGTGTGCCTTCACCATAGATAGGGCCATCCTTGCGCCAGCCCGTGCGCATGAAGCCTTCCAGTTCGCGACACGCTCAGGGGCTCGGCGCGGGATCTCCGAGTACTTCATCACGGAGTTCGATGCCTTCATATATATTTGGAGGGGCTTGGAAATCTCCTTGTCTTGGGCAATGGCGGTGTTGATGAAGTTGCCGGCAAGAACCATGCATTCCTTGTTCGAAGGAGGCGAGCGGGTTAAACCCATAGGCGCTGAAAATTCCGACAGGGATCGCATGAGTTCAATAAACTCTAAGTATCCAGACTATAGAAATACAAGGCGGAGGACACTTACTGAAGATGCTGGCCTTAGCCTGCCAGACGGTGTCCGCCAAGGATTCCTTCTCTTGTTGGAGGGGCTTAAACGCCTCGCTATGGCGAAGGTTTTGCTCATCAGCAGCTTGCTCCTGATCCTTTAGGATCGCAAGCTCCTCCTTCAAGCGATTGATCTCCGCGGAGGCGGAATCCTGCAGGGCTTTCATGGAATCCTCATGCATCTTCAGCATCTCCTTCCTCTCCTCCTTCAGGATCTTGTTCTCGCTGTCCAGCTGCTGGATATGCTTGGACTGCTCGACAATGTCCTTGGCCTTGGAGACATGTTCTGCAATTCGAAGAAAACCATGTACACAGTGAGTACTCGGAGATTATGGGCACAAAAGTGAGACAGAAATGCGCAAAAAGAAAACAGACTCTTGTTTTTCATGATCTGTTCCTTCAAGATGGTAGATTTACCCTTTTTGGCTTCAAGATCTGCGCGCATCTTCTGATACTTGTCGTTGGCCATGCCCCTCCGAGCATTCTCATTCTGTGGAAACAAATACAAAGTTAAGTCGTTGTTTGGTCTGCTTGGAGCTTCTAGTCGGAGATTTTCCACCTAGATGCTCGGGGGCTACAGCGAGAGTTTTTAACTTATCAATATGCTTAGCCTTTCTTTAAGCATCTAGTCGGAACTAATTCAGTTACAACTAGAGGCTTGGGGGCTACAGCATTGAAAATTATGAACACTATGTATGCTACTCTTAAAGCATCTAGTCGGAGTAATTCATTCCATCTAAATGCTTGGGGGCTACAATGAGAGTTCTTTCTAACTTAGTCACTCTTAGAGCATATAGATGCAAAACCTATGGTTTTCCGTCTACGTCCTCGGGGGCTACAGTGGGATACTCATATGAAATGCAGAAGGCAAAGTAAAACTTACAAGTGCAATAATCTTGAGGTTTGTAGCACTCTCAGCCAGCAGCTTGCCAAAGGAAATGCTATTTCCCCACAAGATATCTGCTTGTCGGAGCAGTTCCTCAAGACCGCACGTCGGAGATGACGGCACTCCTCTAGGAACCGTAGTTGTGTTACTCCGCAGGAGCACCGGGTAAACTATCTTCGGGAACTCGAAGGGTTTCTGGGGAGTAGGGGCACCGCCTTCGGCAGAGGTACCAGCTCCCACCACCGCCTTGCCGCTATCGATGGCATCCTTAGCCGGAGCTTCAGCCATTTGAAGAGCAGCGCTCTCCTGCGTCGCCTGTTCGCCGACAACAGCGAGTTCGGTAGAGGTGCCAGAATCCACTTCCATGGCGGAAGGGCCTGGTGCCTCTTGGACTTGAGAGCTTGTCGGAGTAGAGGAGGGCTTGATGGCAGGAGTAGCAGGGGCGATGGCGGGGGAGGAGTCGCGATGCAGCATATCTTTGATATTTCTAGAAGCCCCAAGAGTCTTGGAGGACTTCTTGAGGCTGGTTGTGGCTTTCTTCCTGAAACGTGCAAAATGCATAAGCACAGGAATAAGACAGATAAATAAGACAATGTCGGAGAATGAGAGGCTTACACTAGGGGGGCGCTTTGGCAAAAATCCTGGTGGCTTTTCTCTTTTCCGCCTCCAGGACGGCAGTACTCTTTTTGGAGGCTCCACCCTCCGTCTTCTTCTTCTTGCCTCCGTCAGCAGCGTCAGAGGTGGAGCTCTTCCGCTTTCGCGCCAACGGGACATCGTCGTCGGACACGACTGTGACCTCCTTCATCTTTGGATTGTAGATTTGGGCAGCCAGGTTGTCCTCATCTAGATCGCTAAGCTGTTAAGTGAGAAATCACCGTGTTAGATAAGATGGCACTGGCAAGATGGAGAAACTGGAGCAATGTCATATACGAAAAATAAATACCTACCTTTGGGCACTTGCCATCTACGTACATGTCGCAGGTGATGGTGAAGCCGCGCTTCTTATCCTCCACCTTGACGATGTCCTTCAGACGGAGCTTGACGGAGTCGCTCGAGAAGTTATCCACGGAGATCCGGAGGGTATCCCTTCGATCACTGGTATACTCGTGCATGGACTTCACGCGGTGCTACAGAGGTTGGATTCGCCTGATGAACCAGCACATGGCTAGGTCCAAGCCGGTCAAACCCGTCTCTACGAACCACTCGATCCGCCTTATTGCGCGTGAAGCGTCGAGGTCGGAGGGAAGAGAGGCATGGGATCTCCATGTGGAAACTTCAGCGGCGGCTCCATCCACGAAGTCCGGGTACGTCACTTCTCGGCCCGCCAAAGGAATGTCGGGGCCGTAGAAGCATCGTCATTGCCGATTTTGCACGACTCATGGCCGACGATGTCGGGGAACCGCCGGCCAGGTCGGATCTTGAAGCTTATGGTGCCGTAGTTCCTAAGCTCCTCCCTACTATGTCCGGCTTCACGTTTGACGGTGAAGAAGTACACGAACAAGTCTAACCTAGGCCTAATCCCTAGGTAACCCTCACAAAGTGCTGCGAAGTTGCTAAGCACTAAGATACTATTGGGGGAGAGGTTATGGGGTTGAACCTTGAAGTGGTTCAAGACGGACAAAAAGAAGTGGGAGATGGGTAGTGAAACGCCGCGTACCAGCTGAGCCTTGAGGTACACCTTTTCTCCGTCTTGGGGAGAAGGTGCCACCTCGCCGGCCGGCGCCGCCCGCTAGGCGAGCCCCTCCGTCGCGGGGAGGTAGCCTTCGGCGACCATCTCTTGGATGTCGCGGCCGGTGATGTCCGAGCCGCGCCAGTCGCCCTTGTTCAAGTCTGGCTCTTCTTCCAGAGGCTCTATCACCGCCAGATTATGGTCACCGCCGACGCGGGGATGACCAGGCCCTCTGGGGGCACGACGACGGAGCTCGCCGGCTTCGCCGTGGCTTCGCTCGACGCCGCCATCGACGGGGAGGAGCTGCTGCTGGCCATGGAGGACTTGGAGGATGCGACTGATGCAAAGAGAGGCTAGGGTTTCTTCGAGGTTTTCTGCGGAGAGCTCGAGGAGGCGTGCAGCTGGAGGAAGAAGATGATGACGCGAGAGAATGGGGTAAAAAAGTGGCAAGTGTCCCACGGTTACTATTTATCTTACTCTGCGTCAAGATTCGTGCAGCTAACCGGACGGTTACCACGTAGAAGACGTGTTCGTGGACGTGCGCGGTAATTTCGCCACGTCTCCAACCGCCGCCGCCAACGGTTTGTATCACTCGCGCAGGAAAATCGGATATGATTGCGTTCTCTGCATGTGTGAGTTACGAGGCGTCGCTGACCTAAGCCTGCGTCGTCATAAATGACATGGTAGATGAGCCGTCGCATCGAAGATTCCGGCATGGACGGATTTAATCCGACTACGGAAGAGTACGATGGAAGATTCAGCATTTCTCCGACTTACTCATAGAAGACGGAGAAACCTTTGCAGGGTTCTTTGGGATGACTACAAGATATTGCTTGACGATTTGCCGACATCCATCTAGACGGAGCATTCCACGAGAAGAGGCAAGACGGTGCAAGATCTCGGAGTTCTCCGGGGGCTACTGTTGGGGATATGCTATATGGGTATCCTCATAGCATGTCTCTTATCCGAATAACCCGGGTGGCCCATAGTCATTAGCATGGCATGTGGCCTGCTGGGCGGCCCAATTAGGTAGATCCAGAAGGGAGGCCCATGACGGATAAAGGAAGTCTACGGTGAAGTCACCATCATACCCGGAGCCTTGGAGTGCAAGATCACAAGACTAGTGATAGACGTTGTAGGACTCTATAACCTGTCCGGCTAGGACTTTTCCCTGTAACCCTAGGATCTGGCGACTATATAAGTCAGGCCTATGGGAGCCTTTAGGGCATCGATTCATACAACCTCGCACAGTGAACCTATCTCTGTAACTCGGCGTATTGCCCTTATAGTGATTTATAGCAGGAGTAGGATTCCGCCACCGTCGTGGGATCTGAACCTGGGTAAGTTGTGTTACCTTGTACCCGTCAACCGTCCGCCTTACCCCACGTATCTAAACATGCACTGTGAGGACCCCTCCATGGCGTACTCGTCGGCAATACCACGACAAAGTGCCCCCGGAGGCATCTCCATCGATCCCCACCACCATCTCCATCACTGTTGCTGATTCCCATGATGAGGAGGGAGTAGTTCTTCCTCGAGGCTAAGGGCTCTACCGGTAGCTATGTGTTCATCTCTCTCTATGCATGATCTTGTTGTGGTCATGAGCTTTGTAATCTAGTAAATCTACCTTGCTACTCAAGTGCTTCAATTGATCTCTACTCTCCCCATGTGTGTGAAAGTGACAGCGTGCACGCCATGGTGGCACTTAGGCTAGAGTCTACATAAATACTCATCGTGCTTTAATAGATCTATGCTTTTCCCAACGTGTGTGAAAGTGACAGCGTGCACACCGTGTGTGGCACTTAAGCTAGGTTACATATATATATTTATCATGAGTATATTTGATTTGGTTGTCTTTATGAAAATGTGGTGCTTGTTGGAACCGTCTAGCGCTCAAGGTGGCAGTGTGGGGTTATCTAGATTGGGGAAGGCAGACTTTGGGGTGTGCTTTTGTAGGCCTGCCGTGGATTAGAGTGTCCAACCGGAGAGTAGTTAAGAGTAGTATCATGAAGAGAGGATATTTATATGAGAGAGTGTTCACTAGTGAAAGTATGATCCCTAGGCCTTATTTCTAAATATTGAAACACCATTTGCATCTAGATCTCTTGCATGTTTGCTTGCTTCCTTCTTGTTGCCTTTAGTCTTTACCTCACTGTCAAGCTATTTTCTGGCACCGTTACCGCTTGTATTTCACTATCTCTTCGCTGAACTAGTGCACCTATACACCTAACAAGTGTATTGGGTGCGTTGGGGACACAACAGACTTCTTGTATCTTGATTGCAGGGTTGCTTGAGAGGGATACCTTTGACCACTTCCTCCCTGAGTTTGATAAACCTTGGGTGATCCACTTAAGGGAAACTTGCTGCTGTTCTACAATCCTCTGCACTTGGAGGCCCAACAACTGTCTACAAGAATAGAAGTGCGTATACATCAAGCTATTTTCTGGTGTCGTTGCCGGGGAAGTAAGGTAAAAGGTACTCACACCCTCTGGTGTGAGTGCTCGAAGTTATTTCCTTTAGATTCTGCAATTTTGTATTTTTGTCTCTTGTTTTCACTAGTTAGGATTAATGGAAAACAACAAAAAAATTGAGAGCTTTATAGTGTTTATCTTGAGTTAGGACATGAAGTGTTTGAAGAGAAAATTAAAAAACCTATGGAGCTTTATTTGCATGCTAATAGCAATGTTATTAGTATGAACTCTTTGGACACCATTATTGCTAATGCTATGGAAACGTCTAAGCTTGGGGCAGCTAGTTTTTATGAAAATGATTTTTTTAGTCCCCCAGCTTTGGAAGATAGCTATTCTATTGCTTATGATGATACCAAACCTCCAATTAATGATGATTACAATGATGAATATGATATTTTCAGTCCACCTACTATTGAGGAGAAAATTTATTGTGATTACAACATGCCTCCTATATTTGATGATTATGGTGATGAGAATAGTAATGATAGCTATTTTGTTGAATTTTCTCCATGTACAATTAATAAGAATGACTATGATTATGTGGAGAGTAATAATGATTATATGCATGTGGCTCATGATAAGAATTTTTTATGTGATAGATATATCGTTAATTTCATTCATGATGCTACTGAAAGTTATTATGAGAGAGGGAAACATGGTTTTATGCATCTCAATAATATTAAGTTTCCTCTCTTTATATTGAAAGTCTTGAAGTTGCACTTGTTTTGCTTTCCTATGCTTGTTGCTTTGTGCTTTCATGACTTGTTTCTTTACAAGATTCCTATCCATAGGAAGAGGGTTAGACTCAAATGTGTTTTGAATTTGCTTCTTGATGCTCTCTTTTACTTCAATTCATATTTCTTATGTGAGCATCTTCTCAAACTATCAAGCCGAACTTAAAGGCGTTAAAGAAAAGTACTTGTTGGGAGATAACCCAAGAGTTTTCTTGAGTCTTGGAAGTTATTACTTCAGTAATGACCTCTTATTATCCTTTTTATTTGCTTTTTGTGCCAAGAATGACCTCTAATGCGAGGGAAGTAAGATTTCGGGAGTTGTTGTCTCAAAACAGATTTTTGTGCTCCACCATAAAAATTTGTGAGGAATATCTGTAAGTCGGATTGAGCTGATATTGTACTAATAAATCCCCTAGTATGTTAGATAACTTTAGTTAGTTCAACACTTTTTTATTTGAGCAACAAAAGGTCTTCGAAAAAATCGGTTTCTACCTGCTGGTCTATTTTGACAGATTTCTGTCATTATTTGCATTTGCTTCTTATTGACTCCTTTTGGGGTTCTTTTTGGGAAATTGAGCTTTTTGAGGGAATTGATACAGTCTCTTTGTTTTTCGTGAATGTTTTTTTGTTTCAAAACCAAAAACCAAAGGTCTATTATCTTTTGAATACACTAATGTTGCTAATGAAGATTGTGTGAAGTTTTGTATGAAGGAAAATTATCAGGTGTAGAAAAAGAATGATGTAATGAGATGAAGAATGGACAAAATCTCAATCTTGGGGATGCCACCCCATGTCACCCCAAGAAATATTCAAGAGGTACAAGCGTCAAAGCTTGGGGATGCCCAAGGCATCCCCTTCTTCATCAATAAAAATCTCAGGTCTTTCTAGACACTTCGTTTTTATTGTTTCATGCACAGTTGTGTTGTTCTTGGAGCGTCTTAGTTTTCGTTTTTGGTTTTATTTTTCTTAGTTTGCTTGAGTAAGTTGGTTGCATCACAACACACTTCTTTTGGAGAGAGACGCACTCTGTTTTCATTGCCTAGAACACTCTAGTTTTCATTCTTATTGTCTTGTGAATGTTCTCTTTTGCTAGCACTGTGTTTAGCCTTAGTTTTCTTGTGCTTTTTGCTTAGAACTTTTTAGTTTTTCTTTGTGGATTTGTGAGACTTTCTCACTGATCTTTATTGAGTATTATCTTTGTGAGTTGTTTCAAATAAGTTGATTGGTGTTGGAAAAGAGTAGAAAGCTTTATGCTTAAGTGGTACAAAAAGGGAGCTTGCTTTGACTGTGACTTAGACTTTAGCATGTCATGGTAGGTGTTGTTTTGACCTTATGCTTAGTGATTATTGTTGTAGCATTACTTGTTCCAAACAATTAGGATTGATTAATGTGCCTTGAAAGAATCGTGTGTTGTTTTAGCATACACAAGCATAGTATTGTGGTATTCTCCTTTGATTCTTTGTTTGGGTTGACTTGGCACATGCTCACACCATGTTATGACTATGAAAAAGTCACCATAGCCTCTATGATCATTTAGTCCTTGACTTATAGTACCACTTTATGCTTTGATTAGTAATGTTTTGTCGCTCTGCATGATTATGGCCATTATTGCTCTCTTAGTTGGTCGCTCCGAGTCTTTTGCTAGCCTCCACTTGTATGAGTAAGTTATACTCATGCATCCAACTCCCAAGAAACCAAGTTATTCCAAAGTGTCCACTATAAATTCCTATGCATGGTGTGTTACACCATTCCAAGTATATTCTTGTTTTCATCTATCTTCCAATTAAAAAGTATTTTGTTATGTGAAAACTTAGTGATTAAAGCTCTCACAAACTTGATGGCACACTTTATTTTTCTTGACCCTAATAAAATTGAACCATTGTGTCATCTATGTTGTATATGCTTGCACTTATACGTTGGAATTAGCAGAACTATGTTGTCATGGGGAACGCTTTCAACATTGCACTTGTACTCTGTACACAGTTGATATCATGCTCTTTTGTCTATGGATGTCGTCGGTGTGAAATAAAAAGGGAGCTTGTAAGTCCATGGAGTTATGTATTTTGTGTTAGAGAAACGCCTGGGCCGCTAGCCTAAGCCATGCCTAATCATGGTGGAAACTTGCGGCATCACCATAATGAGCAATCTGTGAAGCATCCTCAATAAAAACTTATGCAAAAAGCAATAAAAAGATCGTTGAGATGCTCATTGGCTGTTTGCCTTGTCATTTTGATTATGGGATAGCTCCTGTATCATGTGCAAGGGGTACCCCGTTGGAGGTTCTCTATGATACACATTTACTTACTATGACAAGAACTTACAGGTGACTAAAGTTGAGAAGCATGAGGTGCGGCCCTCGTATTCAAGGGACATGAGATTGCCAACTTATAATTTGCCAAGAATATACTCCATAGTTTGTTCACTTTAACCTTAATCATTTCAAGATGCTTATGATAAGGGCAATGAGAGCTTAAAGCTAACAAGTACCCATAATTTTTTGAAGCTCTTTTTGAAACTTTAAATCCCTGCTTCCTTTTATGACGGGCCTTTCTTCCACCATTATATTGAGTCTCCACCTTCTATCCTTAGGCACCAGTTAAGAGAGCATAGTTGCCATTCTTAGTTCTATGTGCATTGTCCCAAAACTTATTGATTGATTCATATTGTTGATATTGCTTGTTCTTGAACTATTTGTATCTAGTCACCCTTATGAACTTTGAAGGTGTCCTATGCATTTATGTTTTGCTACTAAATGAGGGACAAGTTGAATGCCACTATGCTATGTTTTGTATATGTGAAACAAACAAACATATCTCAATGCATTGTTATTCATGATCTTTGTTTGTAACCTTTCATGTTGCATGCATAGTTACTTTGTCTTACTATCGGAACTTCTTCTTTCATGCTCATGTTTAGAGTACTTTGATCCCAGCTTTCAGTGCTTGCAAATGGTTTGATCTTGATTTTGATGGTGCATGTCACCTAAAAAATTATTCTTTTTATCACTTACCTACTCGAGGACGATCAGGATTAAGCTTGGGGATGCTTGATACGTCGTAAACGTATCTATAATTTTTGATGCTCCATGCTTGTTTACTATCTACTTTGATTTTCTTTGTCTACACTTTGAGGTGTTTTTATATGTTTTTCTGGACTAACCTATTAACAAGATGCCACAGCGTCAGTTGCCTATTTTCTTCTGTTTTTGGTTCCAGAGAAGGCAGAAAATCAATATTCTCGGAATTGGACGGGATAAAATCCAAAGTCATTATTTTCCTGAAGCAACACGGAACCACGAAGCAGAGGTGGAGAAGGACACCACGTGGCCGCACCCCCTAGGCGCGGGCCAGCCCTGGTGGCGCCCATAGGGGGTGTGGGCCCCTGGCCCTCCACCGACCTTGACTCCTTCGCCTATAAGAATCCTCTGACCCAAAAACCCTAAATAATCCACAAGAAATCCACGAAAACCTATGTAGTTCCGCCGCCACTGAAGGGGAGATTCGGGGGACAGAAAGTCTCTGTTCCGGTACCCTGCCGGGACGGGGAAGTTCCCCGGAGCCATCTCCATCAATCCCCACCACCATCTCCATCACCGTTGCTGATTCCCATGATGAGGAGGGAGTAGTTCTTCCTCGAGGCTAAGGGCTCTACCGGTAGCTATGTGTTCATCTCTCTTTCTCTCTATGCATGATCTTGTTGTGGTCATGAGCTTTGTAATCTAGTATATCTACCTTGCTACTCAAGTGCTTCAATAGATCTCTGCTCTCCCCATGTGTGTAAAAGTGACAGCATGCACGCCATGGTGGCACTTAGGCTAGAGTCTACATAAATACTCATCGTGCTTTAATAGATGTATGCTTTTCCCCACGTCTGTGAAAGTGACAGCGTGCACATCGTGTGTGGCACTTAAGCTAGGTTACATATATATTTATCATGAGTATATTTTGAGTTGGTTGTCTTTATGAAATTGTGGTGTTTGTTGGAACCGTCTAGCGCTCAAGGTGACAGTGTGGGGTTATCTAGATTGGGGAAGGAGGACTTTGAGATGTGCTTTTGTAGGCCTACCGTGGATTAGAGTGTCCAACCGGAGAGTAGTATCATGAAGAGAGGATATTTATATGAGACCCAATGACTAAATTGGATGGTGGATCTTCAGCTTTAGCGAGTTCACTCGTAGAAATGTCCATTTGATTGCTCCTCGGGTGCTTCCTTCTTTCAAATCTAGATTTCCTAGAATAGAGTGTTCACTAGTGAAATTATTATCCCTAGGCCTTGTTTCTAAACATTGAAACACCGTTTGCATCTAGATCTATTGCATGTTTGCTTGCTTCCTTCTTGTTGCCTTTAGTCTTTACCTCACCGTCAAGCTATTTTCTGGCACTGTTACCGCTTGTATTTCACTATCTCTTCGAACTAGTGCACCTATACACCTGACAAGTGTATTGGGTGTGTTGGGGACATAAGAGACTTCTTGTATCTTGATTGCAGGGTTGCTTGAGAGGGATACCTTTGACCACTTCCTCCCTGAGTTCGATAAACCTTGGGTGATCCACTTAAGGGAAACTTGCTGATTTTCTACAAACCTCTGCACTTGGAGGCCCAACAATTGTCTACAAGAATAGAAGTGCGTATACATCAATGGTTACTTTGAAACTAGTTCTTATTGGCAAGGTGGGTTCACAGAAGAACAAAAGTACTGTTATAAGGAACACCATTTGTCACAAAAAGGGAAACACTTATGGGCACAAATTGATAAATTGAATACTATTGCTAGAGAGGTGTGCTCTACTTATAATGTTACTTATTGCTTTGATAAAGCTTGTTGCTGTAGGAGGTATAAACACCTACCTTTTCAATGTGAGTATAATGATAATCTTACCATATCTTCTTATGTTAAAGTAAATTATGACCTTTATGATGTGGAACAAATTAAAGAATTTATTGCTTTCAAGGGTGCATTTGAACTTGCCAGTTTGCTTGAAAATGCTGATGATGCACCTTATGAATATGAGTTTTATGAGATACTTAAATTTTTCTTTGATAATTACAAGGAAGAAAATGGCTATATTCTTGAATATTTTAATAAGTGCTTTCCACAAACAGAAGAGACTAATACCTTGCAGGAGCCTATGGAAGAAGAAATTGCTGAAATAGGAAGCTCATTAGATGAAAAAGAGGAGGATGAATGTTATGCTCCTATGGATTCTTTTGAAATATCTACTATGGGTAAAACTTGTGATGATGTTCCTATGCCTATTACCTATAGTAGTGATCATGATTGGGAAAATCACACTACTTTTGATATTGAAAATCTCTTTGGTACCACTTCTGGAAATTCTATTGCCTATGATGATACTTTACCTCCAATTTATAATGATTACAGTGATGATTATGATATATTTAGTCCACCTGCTATTGAGGAGAAAATTAATTGTGATTACAATATGCCTCCTATATTTGATGATTACGGTGATGAGAATAATAATGATAGCTACTTTGTTAAATTTGCTCCCACTACAGTTAATAAGAATGACTATTCTTATGTGGAGAGTAATAATTATTATATGCATGTGGCTCATGGTAAGAATGTTTTATGTGATAGTTATATTTTTAACTTTATTGATGGTGCTACTGAAAGTTATTATGAGAGAGGGAAACATGGTTTTATGCATTTCAATAATATTAAGTTTCCTCTTTTTATATTGAAAGTTTTGAAGTTACTCTTGTTTTATCTACCCATTCTTGGTACTTTATGCTTCTTTGATTTATTTGTGTATAAGATTCCTATGCATAGGAAGTGGGTTAGACTTAAATATGTTTTGAATTTGCTTATTGATGCTCTCTTTTACTTCAATTCACATTTCTTATGAGAGCATCTTCTCAAATTATCAAGCCTAACTTAAAGGCGTTAAAGAAAAGTACTTGTTGGGAGATGACCCAAGAGTTTCCTTGAGTCTTGGAAGTTATTACTTCAGTAATGACCTCTCCTTATCCTTTTTGTTTGGTTTTTGTGTCAAGAATGACCTCTAATGAGAGGAAAGTAAGATTTGGGGAGTTGTTGTCCCGAAACAGATTTCTGTCCTCCACCATAAAAATTAGTGAGGCGTCTCTGTAAGTCAGATTGAGCTGAAAATTTATGAATAAAATTTCCCAGTATGTTATATAACTTTCGTTAGTTCAACACTTTTTGATTTAAGCAACAGAAGGTCTTCGAAAAAATCGGTTTCTACCTGCTGGTCTGTTTTTACAGATTTCTACCATTATATGCATTTGCTTCTTATTGATTCCTTTTTTTGTTCTTTTTGGGAAATTGAGCTTTCTAAAGGAGTTGCTACAGTAGCTTGTGTTTTTAGTGAAAAGTTTTGTTGTTCTAAAGCTGACATGGTTATACCCTACGGGTGCATGATATTAGTATACCTGGTCCAGCCCAAGGAAGGCCCACAAGAACATATACGGCCTGTGGAGATTTTCGGGTGGCCCAAGCCCATGACGTCTTCGGATCCTTGGAGAGCAAGACTAGAGTAGACAGAATATTCAAAGGGGTAAACCCTAATTTGTAACCGACTCGACCTGATGCCCGGGACCTACCTATCTATATAAAGGCTAGGAGGGCATGGCGAGGAGGGCACCTCTCACCGCATACACACCTCCACGCCAGATTGCATCTAGTACCCCTGTACTTTTCGGTTCCGCCGTAATCAAGAGCAGACAAGCAGGAGTAGGGTTTTCCCTTCAGGGGCCTGAACCTGGGTAAACCTCGTGTCCCCGTGTTGCTTGTCTGTTAACCATTATGTGATCTCCAGCATCCCCATCTTCTCCAAAACCCAAGCTCATAACAATGGCCATTGACGAGATCGAACCTCGTCAATTGGCGCCGTCTGTGGGAATTGGGGGCGTTGATTGTGCGATCGTGACGGTCCCAACCAAAGCGATCTACAACTCCTCGGTGACGGAGAGCCACCTCCTCTTCGGCACTTTCGACTTCACCGCCCACTCGCCAGCCACCATGAAGGATTTTGAGCCCGTAGGCGACGGACTCGAAATTCTATTTGGGATCTTCTGCTTCCAGGTGGGACAAACCGGCACTCTCCGCCTCCCAGAGCGGGTGCCACCACCATCCATCAGGCCCGCCTCATGGGACCGGCATCCCAGCGTGCTACGCACGTCAACGCTGACAGACGAGTCGTACGACAGCAGCAGCTGCAACTCAGATCTGTGCGGCCCTCCATCGGATGAAGGAACCTATAGTTTCGGATCTGAAAGCTGCGGCAGGAGCGATCCAATCCGCGGGCGCTATTAGTGCGATGTGGTCATCCAAAGCGACGTGGAACAACAACCAGGTTCGGGTGCCCACGTACCACCACCCAATCCACAGGGTGGAAACAGAACAAACAGGAGGCAACCATCCCTCCCGCCAAACGAAGGCGGCGCTAACGCCTATCAGAAGATCAACCTCAACGAGGATGGATAGTGCCAGGCACGCGAATCCGTGGCGGGCAATAAGATCCTGCCTGTAAATGCTTCATGGGATCTGCTGATGGCATATCACTTGCTCCTCATCGGCGAGCATAATCGGTAGGTGAAGATGCAGGAGGACCTCGACAAACGCAAAAAAGCGGCCTCGGAGTCCAGTGCGCGGCGAGCTACGCTCTCCGCCGCTGGCGGATCCTGCTCGCACGGCAACAATGCCAACAAGCATTGCTCTCGCACAAAGCACATGGACCTCGCCGCACACCGCGAGGTCACCAAAAACCTCAACGCGTCCTTCATGGAGATGGACGTCAACGGCAACGTCATACCGAAGACGCCGCAGACTGCGATCATGGCAGCCAATATGTATCTCGCGTCCCATCCACCTCCGGTGGGGGACCCGAAGAGGAATATGCACAAATCCGTGCTAGCCGGACTCGGACTCGTCAGAGCTGCGCTCCACGATGAGTCTCCTGCGGAGCCAAAAAAGAAAGCTGCGGTCAGATTCAACCGCAGCCCCACGCCCTCATCCGACTAAGAGGAAGACGAGAACGATCTACCTCGACGACGCAAGATCCCGAGATGTCTCAACCGCGACTACGACGCTCGAAGCGACCTCGCTCAGCGCAAGGTCGACAAGGCACGCGCCAAACGCGCGTACTCAACCGAATCCGAAGAGGATGACGATAGAGAACTGTAACACCCTCGGAATCGGCCCTATGCAAGTTTTAGCGAAACTCGCCAAACCCGCATAGAAGCGTTTCGAAGGTGCCCACCAGGCACTTTCGTGCGGGTGGAAAGCAAAGTAATAACATTACACAACAGTCCTCGATGGGACCCACAGAACAGATATATATATACAAATGACTCGGAGAGTCAAGAATACAAATATACGGTACAAAGATCCAAATCACCTTGAAAGCGATGGGGCGTCCGACTACGGACAAGATGCAAATGGGGCTAAGAGCCACGAAGAATAACCAATGGCGTCCATAACCACGCCGAGCCAAGCGGAAGGTAACCACGCTAACGGCGTCGATCTCAAAACCTGCTTAAAACAAAAGGGTGCCGACAAAGGGCAAAGGAAAAAGAGGCGTCGATCGAGGCCGATGCAGCGAGGCTAGAATTCGGTCCTCGCCTACATAGGTATGGTGGGTGGCGGCGGCGGCATGCACTAAACACCTATAGAGACTCGAAACAATGGCGGTTATCGAGAGGGTAAGAATGACCTATCCGGATCCAACTGAAGCTATCACCAAACAAACCCATCTGGTGTTTCCCCTCGAGACCAAGCGAGGAAGTCCACCGAGGAACTCACACGTTGGCGATTTATTTATTCGATTATAGTTGCGGCACTTTACTAGTCGAGGTTTAGATAGTCGTCACGATAAAATAAGCGATGGGCACTTTTAGTTAACCATTCCGTTATAGTTGCGGCAATTACTAATCGAATCTGAGATAGCATGATATAAACCCAAAACCCAGCGGTTGTTGGTACTTTTATTCAGCCATTTCGTTGTAGTTGCAATACTTACTAGTCGATACAATTGTATAGCGACCACCAAACAAGCAATTGTGGGCGTATTAATTAGCCATTCCATTATAGTGAAGCTGATTACTAGTCATTATAAGTCAAATTTAGAGCGATAAACTTTAGTTATGCTTGTCTATGATCGAGAATCTTGTGCTCCAAGTCGTCCATATCCATGGACACGGCTTTGAAAGTTTTACCCGGCCGGGTGCACCAATATCAACACGCTCGATCAACCTCGGAAAAACCAAATCAAAACCCAACGAGGCTTTCACGGTGAACAATCACAGGATTGAAATATTTCAGGGGCCACCCTTGGAGTACACCATAGCGGAGTAAGCAAGCTCGAGACGGACTCAAGGTTTGCGTCGATGGTCAGAACGACAAGAGGTCCCCAATCGGGGGATCGATACCTGAAAAACATCCCGCTTACCTAAACAGTACAGTGTGCTCCTCGCACAATTTAAATACAGAAAGTAGCATGGCATAAGTACAGGATAGTAAATAAAACCTCAAACTAGTTTGTGGCCCCAAGAAATAAGACGGAATCAAGCTCTGGCTCAGGAGGGTCCCATATAACTCCCGGATGTGGATAGCGCGATAAATCAAGGAACAAGTATCAAGTACTCGGGGTCTTACGGGACACAAGTGGGCGTTCGGAAACCAAATATTTTCTATCACCCACCGATGCCTCTGCTTATTCAATTTTAGTTGTTAAACAGAAATTAAAGTGACGATAAGTAAAACTAGAATCATCTCCATCATCAACATGCGGCAATACATCAGCAATTGTGGCATATGGCGACACATATCAGCACTTGAGCAAGCAACTACGACGCGCGAGTCCAACTATCTACCAAACAACAGGTAATAGGGTGTGGCCAAGGCAATATAGGGCTGCACGGTATATCACAGGTACGGAAACTAAAGCATCGCAACACAGATAGCAATAGATCAACAGGAGGGAATAAAGACTATCAAAGTAAGATAGGTAGAAAGGGGAGATGCTACTTTGAAAACATTGTCGAAGGGTTCATCCAAGATCGGTGACTCACATCAACTCAACGGCCTTATCCGCGAAGAAGCAAAACACTAGAATAAACACGGATGCAATATTTAATACAGCGGAAGATCGGCATGATGCATGTATGATGCATGACATGGCAAAGGTGCAATGCAATTAGGTCATATTAAGCGGCGGGGTCCGACAATTAGATAGATGGTTCTAGTTGTTTGTCTACCGCAAATTATATGTTGTTTAGCAATGCAGATGGAACCGGTTCGCTACACATGTTTAAATGAGGCCAATATAAGGCTAGATTTGCCCGCATATGGGCCCCATATTTAATTATTAGGTGAATCGGCCTAAGGCCCCCAAACCACATGAATGTATGCATGCATGACCAATTAATGTGCGACAAGTTGTGTTATGTTATATAAATAGGGTATCGAGGAAAAGGGGTTCACACATTTAGGGTTCGGCGATCTTGTTAGGGTTCGACGAACTTGGGGTTCCCGGGGTTCGGGGGTCCGGGGTCGGTCTCGGGGTTCAGTGTTCGACGAGGTCGTTCTCGGACTTAGGGGTAGGTCTTGTCGCATCCAGGGTGAAGCACTCGGCGTCCTCGAGGAAGTACTTGTCGCTCATGTGGCCTTCGGGTTCTATGACGATGATCTTGTCGTTTCGATGTCAGGGTCTCGAAATCCGTGAAGCGAACCTTGTCGCCCTTGGATGAAGAACATGTTATCCCGTGGGTCCGTGTAGAAGTGCTCGACTATCCATGACGGAGGCCTCTGGTTCGGCTTCGTTTTTCCATGAAGGAGATCCTGTCGTTGCGTCGAAGAACTCGGGTTCGGGTTCGGTGGACCACTTGATTATTCCCCTTAGAAGATCCGCGGGTACAGGTGGCAAAACTCGGCGTTCCGTGACGAAGATCTTGTTCGGTTCCCGGTGGTTGGCATCTTGGTGATTGTTCCGTTCCTTGGCAGTGGCTTGGATTGGTACCAAACTGGACAAGACGGACACTTACACGGGCACCTGCAACTTCTCTCACACGCGCACAGGAGGCTTCAGAGAAACACCGGCGGTCGACTCGCGCGGCACTTGGTGGAAGCGACGAGGACGCGGTTCTGCAGAGGGGACGTCGAGGTCGACCGGCGGCGGGATGTCCAAGGCGGCGGGCGCAGTCCCTGGCGACGGCCGGAGGTGCGGGGAGGGGAGCCGCGGTCGAGGCAGGGCTCGGGCGGGCGAAAGTGCGGGCGGCCGGGAGAGGAGGCCAGGCGGGCGCGACGGCTGGCCGCGGCTGCAGAAGGCGGGCAGCGCCCGGCGCGTGCCGGGCAAGCGGCGGACGGGAGCGGAGGGTCGCGGTAGGCGTCGGTGGAGCTTGCGGAGGAAGGCGGGCGGTCGCGTCGGCGAGGTTGAGGGGCCCGTGTGGCCGGCGAGATGCAGGGGCGCAGTCGGCGCTGGCGCGGAGGCGGCGGCGCGGGTCTGGGATAGCAGTGGAGGCGGCAGCGGCGGAGCGGGCCGCAGAGCGCGGGGCGACGGAGGAGCGGGGCGCCACGGGGAGGGGAGGATGGCGGCGAAGAGAGGTGGCGGTCTGTGGCGGTGGCAGGGGCAGGCGGCGTGCGGCTGGCGGAGGCGCGGCGAGGTGGCTTCGGGGACGGAGGGGAGGCGAGGAACGATCGGCGACGCAGGGTGGTGCGGTGGTCGCTGGCGAGGACTACAGACGGGCGGCGCAAGGCCAATGGAGAGAGAGAGGCCAAGGCCGAGCGAGCCAGGAAGGGAGAGAGGAGGAAGAAGCGGGGGTGCGCGCGGTTGGATGGGGCCCGCAGGGGCGGGTGGGTCCCAGTGGGGGAGGCTGCCTGCGTGTGTGGTGTGTGTGCTGGCCGGTTGGGTGGGGTGGGTGTTTGCTGTGAGGTGGGCTAGGCCACATGGCAGCGTGTGAGTGGGGGAGGGAGGGAGAGAGATGAGGTGGCGGGTTCTGATTGGATGGAGTGAGGTGGAGGGGAGAGTTGGGTAGGAAGATGGGTAGGTTTAGGAATAAAGGGTGGGCTGGTTGGACCGTTTATTATTTCCTGGGGTGGTCGATCGGGTCAATCGGCCCGTTCGACTGCCCCTATTAAAATAATTTAAATTTTTATTTATTCTAATTGGGCCGTTTGCAACCCGATAGCAACAAACAAATTAACTCCGGAGACCCGGGTTTTTGCGTTTGAATAAAGATGGGGCGTTTGGAAAATTCAAAACAGGTTTTCGAAATTAGTTTTTGACAAACAATACATGATGATGACGATGCAATGCACAAATTCAACGCGATTTTCTAGTAGTGGTTTTGCGGGATGCCACAATTCGACACCACTAACAATGGATCTTGCCCTCGAGATCCGCCTCATGGTACCGGAAAGAAAGGTCGGCGAACTGCGTCTTCTCGCTTTGTGTAGATCCTCGCGACACCACTAACAAGGGTTCATCCTCCATCTTGAAATCGGCGACACCACCAACAAAGTTTCGTTATCTCTGATCGTCGAGAGAACACTCCGGGGAAACAAAGGACGAAGTGGAAGGTAAGGCCACCTCTAACTTCCATGGACGGAGTAAAACTGCTGGATCCCCTGATTCAACGTACAAGAGCGAATGATAAGAGCAGTGGTAGGGTAGCTACTCCATCCCGCACTCAAACCATTACTCTGCACACGAATAAGCGGATTAAGCATCCAACTCTCGGAATTAGACTGGAGATCTCGACAAGCGAGGTTCGGAAACAAGGGAGTGATGCAGACTCTGCATCGGATCTGGCGTAGATGATGTCGTCGCGTCGGAAAACACCGGAAGATGCAACAGAAATCGTATGAAAGACACAATGATTAGGTCTCGCGATGGTTCCATTGGCATGAACAACACATGCTCAAGGTATACTCCAACTTCACCAATGCTCGTCCTTCTCATATGTTTTTCAACGACACTGACATCCGGCAAGGAACACACATGGATAAAGAGCTCAAACACAGAAGATTGGATGAAGGGTACAACAGACAAGTTGCAGATTGATGATCGTAGCACCTCCATTACAAAAGGAAGAAAGCGAAACCCTGAAGGTACGACGGAGACCCAACCACGAGAAATCCTGGACTCGAAGAGAGAGAAGAGAGCGGATTCAAAACGCGTGGAGATAAGAGGGGATTAGCAGAGGGTAAGGAGTAAAATCAGACCTAATCAGAACTATCCAACCGATTTTGCGAAAATAGTTTTGACACTCTACTTCGGCCGTTAGATAGGTTATCCTACAGGCTGGACTTGTGGGGTATCGCAACTGCTGGGCTCTGATACCACTCTGTAACACCCTCGGAATCGGCTCTATGCAAGTTTTAGCGAAACTCGCCAAACCCGCATAGAAGCGATTCGAAGGTGCCCACCAGGCACTTTCGTGCGGGTGGAAAGCAAAGTAATAACATTACACAACAGTCCTCGATGGGACCCACGAGATATATATATACAAATGACTCAGAGTCAAGAATACAGATATACGGTACAAAGATCCAAATCACCTTGAAAAAATGGTCGCGTCCGACTACGGACAAGATGCAAATGGGGCTAAGAGCCCTGAAGAATAACCAATGGCGTCCATAACCCTGCCCAGGCCAAGCCGGAAGGGTAACCCTGCTAACGGCGTCGATCTCAAAGCCTGCTTAAAAAAAGGTGCCGAAAGGGCAAAGGAAAAGAGGAGCGTCGATCGAGGCCAAGACAGCGAGGCTAGAATTCGGCGGTCCTCGCCTACATAGGTATGGTGGACTGAGCGGCAGCGGCAGCATGCACTAAACACCTATAGAGACTCGAAACAACTGGCGGTTATCAGAGAGGGGTAAGAATGACCTATCCGGATCCAACCTGAAGCTATCACCAAACAAACCCATCCTGGTGTTTCCCCCTCGAGACCAAACGAGGAAGTCCACCGAGGAACTCACACAGTTGGCAGTTTTATTTATTCAGTTATAGTTGCGGCACTTTACTAGTCAGGTTTAGATAGTCGTCCTGATAAAATAAGCAGTGGGCACTTTTAGTTAACCATTCCGTTATAGTTGCAGCAATTACTAATCAGATACAGATAGCATGATATAAACCCAAAACCCAGCAGTTGTTGGTACTTTTATTCAGCCATTTCGTTGTAGTTGCAATACTTACTAGTCAGATACAATTCGCAAGCGACCACCAAACAAGCAATTGTGGGCGATTAATTAGCCATTCCATTATAGTGAAGCTGATTACTAGTCATTATAAGTCAAATTTAGAGCGATAAACTTTAGTTATGCTTGTCTATGATCGAGATATCGTGCTCCAAGTCGTCCATATCCGCGACACGGCTTTGAGAAAGTTTTACCCCGGGGTGCACCAATAGCAACACACGCCTATCAACCTTGAAAACCAAATCAAAACCCAACGAGGCTTTCACGATGAACAATCACAGGATTCAGAAATATTTCAGGGGCCACCCTTGAGTACACCATAGCGAGTAAGCAAGCTCGAGGCGGACTCAAGGTTTGCGTCGATGGTCAGAACGACAAAGGTCCCCAATCGGGGACCGTCGATACCGAAAACATCCGCTTACCTAACAGTAAAGTGTGCTCCTCGCACAATTTAAATACGAAAGTAGCATGGCATAAGTACAGGATAGTAAATAAAACCTCAAACTAGTTTGTGGCCCCAAGAAATAAGACGGAATTAAGCTACGCTCGGGGGTCCCATATACCTCCGGATGTGGATAGCGATAAATCAAGGAACAGTATCAAGTACTCGGGGTCTTACGGGACACAAGTGGGCTCGAAACCAAATATTTTCTATCACCCACCGATGCCTCTGCTTATTCAATTTTAGTTGTTAAACAGAAATTAAAGTGACGATAAGTAAAACTAGAATCATCTCCATCATCAACATGCGGCAATACATCAGCAACTGTGGCATATGGCGACACATATCAGCACTTGAGCAAGCAACTACGACGCGCGAGTCCAACTATCTACCAAACAACAGGTAATAGGGTGTGGCCAAGGCAATATAGGGCTGCACGGTATATCACAGGTACGGAAACTAAAGCATCGCAACACAGATAGCAATAGATCAACAGGAGGGAATAAAGACTATCAAAGTAAGATAGGTAGAAAGGGGGAGATGCTCGCCTGAAAACATTGTCGAAGGGTTCATCCGAAGATCGGGGCGAAGCTCACATCAACTCAACGGCCTTATCCGCGAAGAAGCAAAACACTAGAATAAACACCGGATGCAATATTTAATACACGGCGGAAGATCGGCATGATGCATGTATGATGCATGACATGGCAAAGGTGCAATGCAATTAGGTCATATTAAGCGGAACCGGGGTCCCGACAATTAGATAGATGGTTCTAGTTGTTTGTCTACCCCGCAAATTATATGTTGTTTAGCAATGCAACAGATGGAACCGGTTCGCTACACATGTTTAAATGAGGCCAATATAAGGCTAGATTTGCCCGCATATGGGCCCCATATTTAATTATTAGGTGAATCGGCCTAAGGCCCCCAAACCACATGAATGTATGCATGCATGACCAATTAATGTGCGACAAGTTGTGTTATGTTATATAAATAGGGTATCGAGGAAAAGGGGTTCACACATTTAGGGTTCGGCGATCTTGTTAGGGTTCGACGAACTTGGGGTTCCCAGGGTTCGGGGGTCCGGGGTCGGTCTCGGGGTTCAGGGTTCGACGAGGTCGTTCTCGGACTTAGGGGTAGGTCTTGTCGCATCCAGGGTGAAGCACTCGGCGTCCTCGAGGAAGTACTTGTCGCTCATGTGGCCTTCGGGTTCTATGACGATGATCTTGTCGTTTCGATGTCAGGGTCTCGAAATCCGTGAAGCGAACCTTGTCGCCTTGGATGAAGAACATGTTATCCGTGGTCCGTGTAGAAGTGCTCGACTATCCATGACGGAGGCCTCCGGTTCCCGTTTTTCCATGAAGGAGATCTCGTTGCGTCGAAGAACTCGGTTCGGGTTCGGTGGACCACTTGATTATTCCCTTAGAAGATCCGCTGCAATGTGGCGAACTCGGCGTTAAGTGAAAGATCTTGTTCGGTTCCGGTGGTTGGCATCTTGGTGATTGTTCCGTTCCTTGGCGCGGCTTGGATTGGTACCAAACCGACAAGACGGACACTTACACGGCACCGCAACTTCTCACACGCCAGAGGAGGCTTTGAGAAACACCGCGGTCGACTCGCAAGACTTGGTGGAAGCGACGAGGACGCGATTCCGCAGGGACGTCGAGGACGGCCGTGGCGGATGTCAAGGCGGCGGGCGATCCTGGCGACGCCGGAGGTGCGAGGGGAGCCGCAGGCAGGCGGGGCGAGTGCTCGCGGCGAGCCGGAGAGAGGTTCGCGAGGCGGGCGCGACGGGCTGGACGCCGAGGCACAGAGCGCGGCCTTGAAGCCAGCGGCGGACGGGAGCGGAGGGTCGCGGGCGAGGGCGTCAGTGGAGCTATGGAGGAGGCGGGTCGGCGGTCGGCGAGGTTGGAGGCCGCGTGGAGGCGGCGAGATCTGGCGCAGGTCGCGCCTGGCGCGAGGCGGCCGGCGGCGGTCTGAGGCTACTGGAGGCGGCAGCGGCGAGCGGGCCGCAGAAGGCGACGGAGGCCAGGGCGCCACGGGGAGGATGGCGGGCGAGAGGTGGCGGTGGCGGTGGTCCGGGACGGGAGCGGCGGGCGCGCGGAGGGCGCAAGGAGCTCGAGGCGGCGCGGTGGGTCGAGGGGAGGCGAGGAACGATCGGCGGGCAGGTGGTGTGGTCGCCTGGCGAGGACGGCCACAAGACGGGCGGGCAAGGCCATGGCGGGAGAGAGGCTGAGCGAGCCGTGAAGGAGAGGAGGAAGGCGGGGTGCGGCGGTTGGATGGGGCCTTGACGGGTGGGTCCCGAGTGGGGAGGCTGCTGCGTGTGTGGTGTGTGTCTTGGGTTGGGTGGGGTGGGTGTTCTTGTGAGGTGGGCTAGCCACATGGCAGCGTGTGAGTGAGGAGGGAGAGAGATGAGGTGGCGGGTTCTGATTGGATGGAGTGAGGTGGAGGGGAGAGTTGGGTAGGAAGATGGGTAGGTTTAGGAATAAAGGGTGGCTGGTTGGACCGTTTATTATTTCCTGGGGTGGTCGATCGGGTCAATCGGCCCGTTCGACTGCCCCTATTAAAATAATTTAAATTTTTATTTATTCTAATTGGGCCGTTTGCAACCCGATAGCAACAAACAAATTAACTCCGGAGACCCGGGTTTTTGCGTTTGAATAAAGATGGGGCGTTTGGAAAATTCAAAACAGGTTTTCGAAATTAGTTTTTGACAAACAATACATGATGATGACGATGCAATGCACAAATTCAACGCGATTTTCTAGTAGTGGTTTTGCAGGATGCCACAAGAACTTTGTGGAGCTCGATGCTTCAGCAGATCTGTTTGGCGAACGCGGATGCCGAAAAAATTCAAGATTCTATCGGACACTCCGAAGTTTGACTGGACGCAAGACCCGAAAGCCTGGCTCAGCGACCGCCTATCGTCCGTCAAGTTGCACGGCGGTAACAAGAACACTGCCCTACAATGCCTTCAGCTGCAGCTGATAGGCGCAGCTCGAATCTGGCTCAGTAGCCTGTCTTCAGGCTCAATCCGAAACTGGGCACCAGCAAGAGGCCAACATCGATCAAGGAGCTACAGGCCTGCACCCAACGAACGGGCTAATCCATTCGCTCATACATACTACGCTGGTCCAACATCAAGAACTCCGCACACATCTCCGAGGAGAGAATGATCGACGCCTTCAAGGACGGTGTCAAGCGCCCGAACTTCAAGGAAGAACTTGGGCACGTCAAGCCCAAGACACTTCACCACCTCATGGATATTGCCAACATGTGGGCAGATGGCGAGGATTCCCTCCACCGAGCACATTTATGAGGAGGATGAATACGGCCACGCGAACGCCGTAGCAAGCGAAGATCGTGTCTACGACGATCGCGACGGACCCGACATGGTTGCGGCTGGCTACGCCGAACGCCACAACGACAACAACCGCAGCAGCGGAGGATACCGCGGAGGCAATTTCCGCGACGGAGGATGCCCAACACAAACATGGCAGCGTCGCGGCCGTGGCGACGAACCCTCGGCATACGATAAGTTGTCAGGTCCTTGTACCATCCACTTCTACATCGACAAGCATGATGGCAAAAAGAAGGCCAGACACATGCTCAAGGACTGTCGCGAGTTCTAGAAACTCAACGAGCGCCTCACCCAAATGCGACGCCAGATCGTGAACCCTGGGTTCGGACCCGCACCTGCACCAGGTGACATCGCACACGGAGCTCCTCCACCACCACCCATGGGACCGTCGAATCCAGCAATCGCACCTGCGCCAAACAATGGCACGGGCGGCTACCCACCGCCAAAAGGATCCCTCATGATCCAGAAGGGACACCCTACTAGTAGGGTGCAAAAGAAGATCACCCGCCAAGTCAGCCTGGCTGTGACCGCTCCGCCTGCCATCCCTGAGTACCTCAGCGGCTCGGAGTCCTGCATCACATACAGTCGTTCGGATCACCCCCGCCAGATCCCTTGCCCAGGTCATGCTGCCCTGGTGCTTGAGGCACAGATTGGAGGGTTCAAAATGAGCCGCGTCTTCATGGATGGCGGCAGCGGCATCAACCTGATGTTCGCTAGCACCCTAGCAGCAATGCGAATCCCGCTGTGCAGCCTGGAACAATCCGACACAACGTTCCACGACATCGTCCCAGGGAAGGTCATATACCCCCTGGGAAATATATGGCTCGACGTCATCTTTGGCAAGCCCGACAATTTTCGATGCGAGCGGCTAGAGTTCGAAGTGGTGGACTGGCCATCACAATACCACGCCATCCTCGGGCGCGTGGCATTCGCAAGGTTCCTGGCAGTACCGCACTATGCGTACCTGCTACTCAAGATTCCAGGACCTAGGGGCGTCATCACGGTCCAAGGAAGCTTCATCCGATCCGACCGCTGCGACAAAGACTTCAACAGAATCTCCCAGTCGTTTGGTATGGAGGAGGAACTTACAAGGCTTCAAGAGATAACAGACAACGGGGCACCCCCACTCTCCAGGCAAAACGCACCCAACATGTCATTCGACTCCACAGTCAACACGAAGAAGGTGCAGGTCCACCCAACGGATGCCTCCAAGACACTGATCACCAACGACCTCAACCCCGCATAGGAAAGCGCCCTCGTCGAATTCCTCCGTGAGCGTTGGGAAATCTTCGCCTGGTGTCCTGCTGACATGCCAGGAGTTCCCAGGGAATTCGCCGAGCATGCACTCAATGTGTTTCCAGAGTCCAAGCCTGTCAAACAATCCATCCGACGATTGTCCGAGCCACGGGCCAAAGCCGTCGGGGTCAAAGTCACTAGACTGCTCGATGCCGACTTCATCCGGGAGATCAAGGAGAGCGAGTGGCTAGCCAACACTGTACTGGTCCCTAAAAAGGATACGAACATCCTGCAGATGTGAGTGGACTTCACGTCGCTCAACAAGCACTGCCCCAAGGATCACTTCCCTCTACCACGGATCGATCAGATCATCGATTCAACTGCAGGTTGCGAGAAACTCTCCTTCCTTGACGCTTACTCAGGCTACAACCAGATTCGACTGAAGGTCGAAGATCAGGAGAAAACAGCGTTCATCCATCACGGTTCGGTGTTGCTACAACAACACCATGCCCTTATAAATAAAGAACGGTGCCACGTGCATTGGTGCATGCAAGCGATGTCAAAAAACCGGTCGAAATATACAAGTCTATGTCGACGACATAGTCATGAAGACAAGGGAAGCCAAGACATTGATCGACGATCTCCGCGAGATGTTTGATAACCTTGATCACTACAAGATCAAGCTGAATCGAAAAAGTCGCCTTGACGTCCCCCATCAAAATAAATTACTACTTCACTTCAATCGAGGAAAGGAAGAAAATCCGGCCATACTGACCATGGAAAACCAAAGAACATCAAAGGTATCCGGCTAGGCGGGCCATTTGGATCATGTGGCGTATTCATCAGCCGCATGGGTGAGAAGGCCCTGTCTTTCTACTAGCTGCTACGGAAAGCAGACAAATTCGAGTGGACACCCAAAGCAGAAGGCGCATTCGAAGATCTGAAGCGACTTCTCTCCACCTCGACTGTCCTGGTCACGCCAAAGGAACGCGAGCCTCTGCTGCTATACATAGCAGCCACGCACCAGGTGGTAAGCACCGTACTCGTGGTCGAACGACCTGAAGAAGGCAAGACCCATGGGGTCCAACGCCCAATTTACTACCTCAGCGAGGTACTGACGCCAACAAAATAGAGGTTCCCTCAGTACCAGAATCTCGCCTACGACGTGTTCATGACGGCTCGTCGGCTGAGCCACTATTTCCAGGAGCATCAGATAATGGTCGTCAACGAGGTGCCACTCTCCAACATCCTGAACAACCCCGAAGCCACGGGACGCGTAGCCCTGTGGGGCATCGAGCTATCCCATCTAGACATAGTCTACGAGCAGCACAAGGCGATCAAATCTCACTGGATGGAGCTTGTTATCGCCATATTTTGGCCAAAGAAGAAGATGGGCCGTGATCAAGATGGGCTTGGAAGATGCATATATTCAACGTGTTGTTGGATCGTCCTAGTGCGTGGATTTGGGCTAAATTGCCCGTGTATCTTGTATCATAGTAGGTTTCATTTCAGTTTAGGTTTCGTTTCAGTTTAGGTAAAGATAGAGTTATAGAGTTATTCCAAAAGTAGAGAGTCTCCGGACTATAAATATGTACCTAAGGTTATCGAAGAAAGGAGGACAATCACGTTCACAACAAACACAATCTCGGCGCATCGCCACCCCTTGTTTCTAGGGTTTCTTTCGTAGTAAGTGCCATGTCGCCTAGATCGCATCTTGCGATCTAGGCGATTTTACTTATATGCGTTATTTAGTGTTACTCGTACTGAAGCCTTGTTGATGGCGAGTAACACTACTATCATGGATTTGTTGAGGCTAGCATCGGTGTTTTTCGCTATAATTGTTTAAGATATGCCACCTCTAGTTACCTCGCTACCTTTGCACCTTTTCCCAAGTGCGAGGGTAGCATCTTGCTTGATCTTTATTTAGTTGTTTCGATCTGTTATGGTTGTGCCTTGCTCACCAAGGTTTAGTTTGATATCCACATAGTCAGGCCTTACAAACGGGTTGAACGATCCAGTAGTACGTAAAGACGTGGCTTACTTGTCCTAGAGAAGTTGTTCCGGTAATTAACTTTACGTTGGTTATTAGGCCTCCTCTAGGGTTAGTATTCTTCATCTTTTGTATATACCAGGCTCAATTACGTGTAGGACGCCCGATTCGTGGTGAAAACGTTAAACCGTAGATCGATTTAACTTGTAATGATAAAGCAAAACCCCATGTTATCGTAAATCTAATGCGTAACCATGGGTTAATCGGCTCTAGGAGCCGATTCACGGGAAACCAGGGAGTCACGGCTCGAATTTTACGTATACTTGTTTACCATGCAGAAATCAATCGGCAATCTTTCACCTTCCTGACGGTATAGGTCGTGCTTGCATCTCGAACCAAGCCAGGCGTGTGCCGGAGTTTGTGGGCCGTTGCCGAGGACCAGGCCCACCAGCGGCTGAGGAGCCTCCGGCTCTTCGTGTTGCTCGTCTTGCCGCTGTGAGTTTTGGCAGCAACACATTACGCACGCCCGGTGGGACATTCAACAACGTCTACGTCAACATCCGACTGCGATGGAGAACGCATCCGATCACGTCTGACGATCTGCTGAAGAGCAAGGCGGCATGACGAGATCGAAATCTCTTGAAGCCGATCTCATCGGCTCTTCGAGAGGACCCGTAAGCATGGCATCAAGTGGAGGGGGTTCTCCCCCGAGGGTGCTCTTGATGAGGTGGATCTGTCTGTTCCTTCGGAGGAGCGCACCAGAGCTCTACGACAGGAAGTCAACTATATGGTGGCTCATTCTCTGCACCGCCATTCTGAGAGCCCGGTGAACGCTTTCGGCGGTGTCGCAGTTCGTAGTTCAGAAATCATGAAACATCGCATCTCCGTCGGGGCCTACTTTAGGGACTCACCAGGAGAAAGACCGCTCCGGAGGCCACAGCCTGCCATTCACACTCGCAGCTCGAGCCGCCAGAGCAGCGTCGTCGTCTACAAGATCGGGGCGACCCAGCGATTGCCGATTCTGTTTGAGCCACCTAAGGAAATCCCACACGGATATATGCACCTACGTGCGGATCGCAACAACCTGCCGCACCAACCAGATTGCAACCGCAGGAGTTTACGTGGCGGGTTCAGGCGGAGCTCCAGAGCGGCGTTCTGAGCAAATATGTCAGGATGGACGCCGACAAACAGCGTGGCTAGCCAAGTATGCCACCGACAAGTCATGAGAATCTAGCCCCTGCAGCTCAAGCGTGGAGCAAATCCGTACCATCTTGAGAGACCGTTAAACGCTGCGTCAAGAGAAGGACAATCGGCTATTCAAAGCCGTACAACGAAGTTTGATCTGATTCCGCGCCACCCAAGTATCGGCTCCGAGTTCTCAAGGTTTAGCGGTCGAAGGGTCGAGCTCGATCGAGCACGTAGCCGATACAGCACAGCTAGGCATAATTTCGCATCGGATCGATGCGCGTAAGGTTTTTCGCAATCGACAGGACCAGCTTTTGGGTGGTACACCTCGCCACCGATTCGATTCACACTGAAGCAATCGGAAGAGCAGTTCCACATCCAATATCATTCAGAGGCTACCGAGGTGGCATTGCACTGCACAAAGTGCGAAGCGGGGAGAGACTGTAGCCGAGTACATCCAGCGCTTCAGGACCGTCAAGAACCGATGTTACTCAGCTCGTTTAACTGAGAAGGAAGCAGTCGAGCTGGCAGTGTTGGGTCTCTCAACACCCATCAAGGATCTAGCTTTCCAAGTGGAGTATAACTCATTGGCATGGCCCGAAACTAACGATGTATGAACAGCGCCACCGAGTTGTACCAAGACAAGTTCAAGCGTCCGATAGGCTGGTCGACTGTAAGAAGATGATCCTACACAAGACCAGGAGGTGGCCGTGGCTGAATGGGCTCGGGGCGATCCTGTATCCTGCAAATGGGTGAAGCAAGGGCACAAAAGGGTTCGACTTGATGAGCAAAGCCGAGCGGATATTCGATTTATTCTTTGAAAGAGAAGCGGTGAGGTTACCCGAAGGCCATAAAATCCCCACGGCTCGAGGAATGAACGGAGACCATACTGCAAGTGGCATCACTCGTTCACCCACACCACCAATGATTGCAAGAGCTACGTCGCCAAATCCAAATGGCGATAGAACAAGGCCGTCGATCCTTGGGCGTTCGCCATGAAAGTGGACACAAACCCATTTCCCACGTCAACATGGTAGAGCTCGAAGCTCGCGAGGCGTCAACTGGATTTTTCGTTCGGTGGTAATATGGCAGGTCTGGGTACCACCATGACACGTAGGAGGAAGGTGGTCGCTCTCGGCAAATAAAGAAAGGAGGCTGGTCCATGCGGCCCATCCACAATGACAAAGGTATTAACGGAGGAACAGTGAGGAAAGTGCGATCGGCCACATTCCACGCATCTCCTTAACAAGTATGAGCGTCAAGATGACCAACGCGCCCAAGACGATGAAGGCGATAAGGGATATGAGAACCTCGCTAGGGACCGTCAAAAGCAAAGGAAGGCGCAGACAGACATTGGGATTGTCCTTCTTCAAGCATTCTTTGGGACGCGAACGAGCCCGATTACCTCTGATCGACAACTGCCCGAATGCGGACAGAAGGAGGACAAGAGGCTAGTTTCGTGTTCAAACGTCTAGGGCCTCTCCACCTCGGAGCCGTTCTGGAGTCCGCTCGAGCAAAGGGCCTCGAAACCAAGGGATGACAAAGAAGAAGCAGATATCACCGTCCAAGGTTGTGTCCGACGGACTACATACCCAAAAGCATAGAGTGCAGCTGCGTAATTTGGAGGAAGCTGAAGCCTTGATTCCACGCTTTAAAGAAAGCGCCCGATCTGCCGTCAAAATTAAGCGAACCTTGGAAGCGGAAGACCGCCCAAAGGAAAGAGTGGCGCCTAAACCAAGAAAAGCCGATGCACGTACATCGGTGGCACAAACATGGTGTTCATACTTCCGTAATTTCAGCGCCAAGAACCAATGAGCTACCGTGGCACAGACCATTGCGCCCACGACCGGTTATCTTTGAGAAGCCACGTGAGAAGGGTTACAAACATCCAAAGCCTGTACCTACGAGGTTACATCAATGGAAACCTGTCAAGAAGATGTTGGTGGACACCGAGCGATCAATATCATGCCATACTCCATGCTACGACGTTTGGGACGCTCCACCGCAGATCGATCAAAACCAACGTCACGTTAAGCGACTTCAACGGTCGACTTGAAACGCAAGGCGTATTGAGCGTGGATCCGGCGGTGGGCAGAAAACCATACCCACGTCATTTTTCGTCGTGACAGCAAAAGCACCTCGCTATCTTGCTAGGGAGAGATTGGATTCACGCGAACTGCTACATTCGTCCACAATGCACCGATTCAATACAATGGGATGGAGATGAAGTGGAGGTCATCCATGCGATGATTCTATCGAGATCTCCATAGCTGGCATGAACGTCTGGGAAGCGAAGACCAAGAGCCGGTCTCCGAATCGGCCCGACGGCCGTGAGCACATTGAAGCTACAAAACGGGTGAGGCTGGTCTTATCCATCGGCCTGACAGAGTAGCAAGGTTCACGATCGATAATGCAGTACGGCCGATCCTCGCGATCGGCCACAAAAAATAAAAAGCACCAATCATACGTCAAGCGGATCACGTAGTCGTAGCAGGGAGATGCCCTGCCATTGTAAAACAATAAGGTGTAAACCATCCTTGACTAATGCAATCAAAAAGGGGGCCGATTCAGGCAATCGGCCCAAATTATTTTTGTTACCCTCACCTACTGTGTGCCATGTGTTTAGCATCGATTTGGCAGGTGACGGAAATCTAGGGTATGGGTTTACATCTGCTGACGAACTAGAAGAGATCGACATTGGTCCTGGGGATAAGCCACGACCAACATTTATTAGCAAAAAGTTAGATCCGAGTCTGCGGGGTCCGATGATAGCCCTGTTGAAAAAATATCCAGACTGCTTCGCCTGGGACTACACGGAAATGCCTGGGTTAGACAGGAGCATCATTGAGCATCGACTACCGCTAAGGATTTCGCCGTTCCAAAGCAGCCGAGCACGATGGATGAAGGCCGAATCGAAGAAGTCAAGAAGGAGGTCGAAAATGTTGTGACCAAGTTAATCAGCCCCTGTATGTCAATGGATTTCTAGTATCGCACCAGAGAAAAGGATGGCCGTTGGCGTGTTGCCATAGATTTTCGGGATCTCAAGCTACCCAAAGGATGAGTATCCGATGCCGCGCGAGACGTTAATCAACGCACCGGGTCATAAGATCTTGAGCTTCATGGATGGCAATGCGGTTACAACCAAATTTTATGGCTCGGAAGACATACACAAGACGGCGTTGAGTCCCGTGTTCGGTGGGGTTGTTGAAGTACGTAGTCATGACGTTCGATCAAGAATGCCTACCACGTACCAAAGAGCAATGAATTATATTTTCCATGATCTGATCGGCAAGCTGGTGGAAATCTACATCGATGACGTGGTGGTCAAGTCTGCTTCAGTGCAAGGACATTTGGACGATCTGCAACGCGTCCTGGACCGAACAAGAAAATTCGGCCTATGGATGAATCCAAAGAAGCGCGCCTTCGGGGTGACGGCCGGTCAGTTCTTGGGATTTTTGGTCCATGAACGAGGGATCGAGATCGGCCTAAAAAGTCAGGAGGCAGTACGAACAATGAAGCCACCTACCACGAAGAAAGAACTGCAGTCTCTCATCGGCAAGATCAACTTCGTCAGAAGATTCATCTCCAATCTGTCAGGAAGAATAGAACCGTTCATGGGACTGGTGAAAATTAAATCTGATGAGGAATTCCGCTGGGGGGCAGAACAACAACGAGCCTTCGACGAGATCAAAGAATATCTGACAAAGCCGCCAGTGTTGGTTCCACCCCAGCCGGACAGACCGTTCTACATTTACTTGTCAGTAGCCGACACGTCCATCGCCTCGGTGGTGGTGCAAGTTTATGATGGGTTGGAGCGAGTCGTATTTTACATAAGCGAAGGATGCCGGACGCAGAGACAAGGTATCCCGATATCGATAAGTTGCCTCTCGCTGTTTTCACCTGCACCAAGTCGCCACATTTTGCTATCGCAGAGATCATCATCATATGCAAATCGACGTCATAAAGCACATTGTCGGCTCCTATCTTTGAAAGGCCAACCGGGCAAATGGATGTTTGCATTATCGAGTTTGACATCCGGTATCAACCCGCGAGCGATTAAGGGATGCATTGGCCGACCTTATCATTGAAAGGATCAACACTAACATAGCAAAGACCGTCTATAAGGCGTGGGCTATGTTTTTCGATGGATCGGTTTGTGACGATGGTTGCGGCATCGAATTTTACTCGTCGCCGGGGCAACATTTTCCTTCTCCATCGATTGTCTACCTCTCGCACCAACAATGTCGCCGAGTACGAGGCGATACGCAAGGATGGAGTTACTCCTCGGCCGGAGCGAAGCGGAAATTTTGGAGACTCCAAGTTGGTGATTTCCCAACTCACGAGGAGTACAAGTGTGAGAGAATCCTCTTCCCATTATGGTTGCACTGTCGTGAGCTGATGACGCAGCCCGTACATAAACTTCACTGGATCCCGCGTCGCAGAACATAGAGGCAAATGATCTTGCACAATGGCTTGGGCTACAAGGATGTAGCAGGAGCCGATGTTCGTGTCAGTTCTGGAAGTCGACGATGGAGACGATATCTTCAATTACTTGAAGGATTCGACTCAGGGCACCTAAACGGATAAGGTACAAGGCCATGAAGTATGTGCTTATTGGGGATGACATGTTTTACGACTGGAAGGGTTATTGCTCAAATGTCCGGGGACCGAGGCCAATCGGCTCTACGAGGTACAAGGCGCTGTGGAACTCACCAATCGGCTCACAAGATGAAATGGTTGATCGAGATCGGTTTTATTGGCCCACCATGCTTGAGGACTGTTTCAACTACTACAAAGGGTGTCGAGCATGTCGAAATTTGGGAAAATTCAGATGGTACCACACAAGAATGAACCCCATCATCAAGCCTTGGCCATTCCGAGGTTGGGGCATGGATATGATCGGCAAAATCAATCCTCCATCAAGCAAAGGCCACATGTGGATTTTGGCCATCACCGATTATTTCACTAAATGGGTGGAGGCTGTCCCGATGAAATCAAGAACTCAAAGGATGTTATCAATTTTGTGAAAGAACATGTCATCCATAGATTCGATTCCCAAACTATCACGACCGATGGAGGTTCGGTCTTTATTTCTCAAGAGTTTAGAAAGTTCTGCGAGGACACGGGATCAAGTCGATCAGTCATCTCCATACTATGCTCAAAGCGAATGGGCAAGTCAAGCATCCAACCAGAGCCTCATCAAGCTGATCAAGAGAAAATTCGATGAGCACCCTAGGCGTTGGCACGAGGTTTTGTCAGAGGCGTTGTGGTCTTATCGCATGTCATGCCATGGGGCGATTATAACCTCGCCATACCATCTAGTATATGGACAAGAAGCCGTATCCACGGGAAATCACTTTGGATCGAGACGTGTCACTTTTCGTGACAATCTAACAACGAAGAATATGCAACCTGATGAGTGAGTGTTGAGGATTTAAGCGAGCTCGAGTTGTGGTCGCTTGAGAAGATCAAAGAGAACAAGCCCAAGGTAGCTCGTGCATACAACAAGAAAGTGAGGCCAAAGGAGTTCCACGTTGGTGATCTGGTATGGGAAGTTGTGTTGCCATTAGGGACTAAGGATGCAACATATGGTAAATGGTCTCCAAATTGGCACGGGCCGTACAGGGTCGATCAAGTTTTAAGAGGAAACGCATACATGCTTGAGGAGCTGGATGTGAAATTCTGGCGGTCAACGGTCAACATCTCAAGAAATATTTCCCAAGCATGTGGGATGATGGACAGTAAAACATGGGGGCCGATACATGAAATCGGCCAGGTAAAAAAGCACGTGAGATGTTGGACAGTAAAAATGTGGGGGCCGATACTGAAAATCGGCCGAATAAAAGAAAAAATATATAGCCGATGCACGGTCACCGACTCTAGAGGTTCACACATGTCAAAAACAGGTGCCATTTTACACATACGAGCTACTGAAGAAAGGCTTCGAAGGCGTGGAGCGTGTCAGCACGGACACGATCCACCTCGGCGATCTCAGCTTCGTCATCTTCATCCTTGCCCGTCACCAGCTGCTTGTTCAGGGCACGGATTTCTGCCAGATCGGTCTTCAGTTGGGCTTTGAGGCTTTCCGCCTCGTCTTGGGAGCGGGCAATGGATTCTTCCTTGTCGCGGATGAGCTGTTTAGTTGCCCGGACCTTCTCTTCAAGATCTTCCAACTCCCGTTTCAAGGATGCGAGCTCGGCGGCACTGACAGAGGTGTCAGTTATGGCATCCAGACGCCTTTTCTCGTTGAAAGGCTGACATCTGTCGGCGATATTGGCTTTCAGTGGGAGTTGGGCGCGGCGCAGGCTGATCCTCTCACGAGCTAACTTCACCCTTGGCCCGTAGAAAGACAGGGTCACAACTGGCCAAAGCTTCACCTGCAGAGCTACTGGGAGATGGTCTTTTATTTCAGCCAGAACGCTCTTCACCTCCTCAGAACCCTCGATCAACTCTTCGATTGGGGAGGACAACAGGGCTTTAAGACGCTGGAATTGAGGTAGAACAACCTTGGCTCGTGGTTCATCAGCAGCAACGGAGGGAGTTGGTTCAATGGATTCAGGGTCGAACGTCAGCAAACCTGAAATATCACAACTCTGGCAGCCCGAAAAGGCGTCAGCATGCATCCAAACATGTAAGGATGAGGCGAAAGGAGCTAACGTATTCTCCTAAGATCGGGGAGAGCCGATGAGGAGGCGATCGGCTTGTGTATGGTTCTTTGGAGCCGGGCCAGTGGTAGCCGTTCATCTGCACCTTCGGGATTGCTAGGTCCGTTTGGCTAAAGGCATCGCGCTTCAGCTTTCCCACTAGAAACATCATTAAATCTGCGTGGAAGGTGTTTAGCCGATGGAAATAAGGATTAATCGCGATCAAAAGAAACAAGTAGTAAGAGCGTAAGGATGATGATTTTGAAACCTCCTGGCTCGACGAAGAAGCTTAGGTCCTTTGCAGCCCTCTTAGGACCCAAAGTGGCCCCGCCGACCGGTGCTCGGGCGAGGTTCGAAAGGACCTTTTCCTGGAAGCCGATGGTGATGAATCTGGCTGGCTCGATGTGATGGTCCTCTCAGAATCTGTTGGGTCCAGTTCTCCTCGATTTGTCTGAGTGTTCTCGCTGGAGGTGTCTTCGACGGAAGCCTGTAAAAAAGGAGAACCAGTGAGCACAAGCAGGTCTGCAAAAATGGAAGAATTAGAAGGATCGACCAAGGCATAGATCACCCTACGTGCGAGCTTTCTGGAGAAGGGCTCCGGCGCTTCAAGGTCTTCCTGGAAGCTACCTTCCTCGTCGTCGTTCTTGTTTTAGTTGGAACTCGAGGGGCAGCTGGCTTAGAGGTTGTTGGGTTCTTGGAAGCCGATTGTGGTGATATCGGCTGTTTCTGCATTATGACTTTTTTTAGAGGTGGCGAGTTTTTGCAGAAAAGAACCACGAGTCAAGGAAAGAACTCGAAGGGGAGCCATCATCGTGCGTGAGGCTCGGGGCCATCTTGTTGCTGCAAAGAGAAAGAATGGATTAATAAAAGGATCAATTGCAAGTCGCATCAAGAAAATTTGCAAGTAGTGGTACCTGCTCCACGGGATGTCGTAATCGAGTCAAGCTGTTTCAAAGAACGGTCCCAGAGCTCCTCAAGGTGTGAGTCTTCCACATCGACCACCGTCTTCAAAGCCATCGGTTGATGAGGCAAAGGTGAGGTCGTTGGGAATTGGGATGGTCGAGCATCAAAAGGAATAGCACCTTTGGTGGTAAGAGGATCGAGCGGTCGGCTCTGCTCTCTGTAAGGTGATGGAGAAAGAAGTGGGGAGCTACTTGTCCAAGGCCAAATTGGCGGGCCACTACGACTGGCTGGTAGAATTCATATCCAGGTTTGATTATTCTGTTGGACGTACTCATGCCAACTGGAAGGAAACAGGGACGAATCACGGTGGAAAAGAGCTGCCGAGTACTAGTGTCATCGGCAAAATTGTCCAGCCTGAAGGAGAGTGGGTTTTCAAAGTGTTCAGATTCCTCCATGTAAGGGAAGAAGGTAGGGTTGTCCAGGCCTTGGAAGAAAGTGCTGAACCATTTGGATGCCCGAGGGGTCAGCCATCGCCGGTCGATACAAAGCTTGGCCATAGCTGGTGCATCGGATCTGCTTCCCTTTACATCTGGAAAGGTGCAGCTCCAAAAGGGGAAGTTTGGGATGTGATTTTGAAAATACAATTGAGCCCATAGCTGAATAAACCACCAAGGACCACTGTTTTGATCAGCTACACGAGAACAGCGATGACATCAACTGGAGGTATCGATAGACTTCTCCAAGGAAATGCAGTTCGAGGCTGTTGAGTACCTTTGGCCGTTCATGGGCCAAGGAAAGATAGTTTTGGTGGGAGCTAGGGAAGGGCCACAAAATATGAAATGCTCCACCGGGAAGTTGAGAAAGGTCAGTGTTCTTTTTTCGAGACAGGCCCTTTGTTTTCATATGGCGTTGGAGGTAGGCACCCAGGTTACGTGCGATGCTTTAGAAGACAGTTTGTAGGGGACTTTGGTCAGTTTAAAGGCAGAAGGGCTGGGTGATGTAACATCCAGACCAGTAATCATCACCACATCCAACAGAGTTGGTGACATGGGGCCATGACCGAACATGAAACAGTTCAGAGCGTCAGACCAGAAATAGCCGATGGTTTTGAGAAGATTCTCGTGTTTCTCAAGAGGAGACAATGATAGATGCAAGGCATCGGCTATTCCCGTAGTTTCCCATTGGGATTGGTAAGCTCTAGCTACCCTACTGAACCAAGAAACCCAATGTTCGGGTTAGGCCAGCTCAAGCAATGTGGCCCAAGAGTTCAGATCTAGGTCTTGGCTTCTGAAAGGATTCTATTTGCTCGCAAGAAATCGGATGGGCAGGACTAGAATGCATGCGAGGCCAAGACAGAGGAATTTGGGAGAGAAGGATCATGCGGCAATGGATGTCTGAAACCTAGAAAGTAATGGTGGAATAAAAAGCATTAATTCAGGTGTTCGCCATTAGGTTCTAACATCGCGTTCAGACTGCGAGGAGTGGGCGTACCTTCAGACCGGAGACCTCTGGGTTGGTGTTCGACGATTCCGCCATCTGGTTTGCCGTTGGAGATGGATCTGCGCTTGAGGATTGAGGGTTCTTGTTCTTTGTGAGCTCGATCCGTCGATGGGCAATTGGGGATCTAGGTCGCCCTTTTTGAAGAGGGTCGCAGGTTACCGTTTGAAACTAAGAAGTGGCCGTTTTGATGTGCCTAAGTATGCGACCAAGTTTTGACCCTGTCAACGTTTTTTGGGAGAAGCCGATGCGTGGTCATCGGCTCTTTTGATTTGACTTGTTTGATCGTATAAGTGCGAAGATGTTGAAAGCCGATACAGTGTCATCGGCTTCTGGAGCATCGACTTATTTTAAGTTATCGGCAAAATTAGGGGCGAACAAGGCAATCTTTGGGAAACAGATTTTCATTCATTCAAAAGATGATCGCTTACAAAAGGATGATTGATTACAAAAGGGGGCTTACTACTACTACTACTATTGATTCCTAATCTAAAGAGCGAGATCGTCGCCGCTGTCGTCGCCGCCGTCTTGTTCGGCCGTCTTCGCTGCGTCGTCTTGCTTCTTCTTTGAAGAAGCAATGAGGGCCTCGTCCTCGTTGTCATCTTCGGTATCCTCGCTGGACCCGGCGAAGCTTGCCGGGCGGGTACTGCGGAGGAGGTGTCCTCCTCCGATTCCTCCTCCTCCGGAGGACTCGACGCCGCCCCAAGACCAAGCGTCGTCGTTGCTCTCGCCTCCGGTTCCGTCGAGGAATCAGAGGCTTTCCTCGCCGTCGGTCAGGGACGCATCGTCCTCCGACCAGACGGCGAAATCCCAGTCCCTTTCGTCCCACCATCATGGGGCGAAAATGATCTGCCGGGCTTGCTGGTGCTCTGGCGCCTCGGTCATGATGCTATTGGAAGACCGAGGAACAGGCGGAAGAGGAAGAGGCCATGGCGGAGAAAGAGGGTTTTTCGGCGGAGGAAGAGGGTTTCGCTCTTGGAGGAAGATGGGGACTGCGAATCGCATTTAATTTAAATAAGGGAATAGTGGAGTGACGGTTCAATGCCATAGCGGTTTCCCGAATGTCTTGCCAAAATCGTCAAATCATGCAATCGAAGGAGTTGAGAAGACAGGCATCATGATGAAGGGGTGGCGTGATTATCCAGTTCGCAACGCATTCACAACCAGAACCCGCTACAAAAAAAAAGAGGGGAAGAAAAAAAATATCAGAAGAGTGGTTTTGGAATTATTATTGCCAAAACCAGGGGGGCATGTGTTATCGCCATATTTTGGCCAAAGAAGAAGATGGGCCGTGATCAAGATGGGCTTGGAAGATGCATATATTCAACATGTTGTTGGATCGGCCTAGTGCGTGGATTTGGGCTAAATTGCCCGTGTATCTTGTATCATAGTAGGTTTCGTTCAGTTTAGGTTTCGTTTATTTAGGTAAAGATAGAGTTGTAGAGTTATTCCAAAAGTAGAGAGTCTCCGGACTATAAATATGTACCTAAGGTTATCAAGAAAGGAGGACAATCACGTTCACAACAAACACAATCTCGCAAGATCGCCACCCCTTGTTTCTAGGGTTTCTTTCGGGTAAGTGCCATGCTGCCTAGATCGCATCTTGCGATCTAGGCAGTATTTTTACTTATGCGTTATTTAGTGTTACTCGTACTGAAGCCTTGTTGATGGCGAGTAACACTACTATCATGGATTTGTTGAGGCTAGCATCGGTGTTTTTTCGCTATAATTGTTTAAGATATGCCACCTCTAGTTACCTCGCTACCTTTGCACCTTTTCCCAAGTGCGAGGGTAGCATCTTGCTTGATCTTTATTTAGTTGTTTCGATCTGTTATGGTTGTGCCTTGCTCACCAAGGTTTAGTTTGATATCCACATAGTCAGGCCTTACAAACGGGTTGAACGATCCAGTAGTACGTAAAGACGTGGCTTACTTGTCCTAGAGAAGTTGTTCCGGTAATTAACTTTACGTTGGTTATTAGGCCTCCTCTAGGGTTAGTATTCTTCATCTTTTGTATATACCAGGCTCAATTACGTGTAGGATTCCATTCGTGGTGAAACGTTAAACCGTCGAGATCGATTTAACTTGTAATGATAAAGCAAAACCCCATGTTATCGTAAATCTAATGCGTAACCATGGGTTAATCGGCTCTAGGAGCATTCACGGAAACCTCGAGCCGGTCACGGCTCAATTTTACGATACTTGTTTACCATGCAGAAATCAATCGGCAATCTTTCACCTTCCCGACGGTATAGGTCGGTGGCATCTCGAACCAAGCCAGGACGTGTGCCGGAGTTTTGCGGGCCGTTGCCCGAGGGACCAGGGCCCACCAGCAGTTCTGGGAGCCTCCCGGCTCTTCGTGTTGCTCATCGCTGCTCGCCGGTGAGTTTTGGCAGGCAACAGAGCTCCAGCTGCCGGACACCCCGGACATGACGTAGTCATGGACAATGCACTTCGATGGATCCAAGCGCGAGGCTGGAGCAGGAGCTAGCGTCATACTGACGTCCCCGCAAGGTGATAAGATGAAATACGTCCTTCGGATCAAATTTCACGCCTCCAACAATGAGGCCGAATACGAGGCCCTCATCCATGGCATGAGGATGGCAAAGATCTGCGGCGCAACGCGCCTAGTCATCTACGGCGACTCGAACCTCGTCGTCCAACAGACGATGAACGAGTGCGACGCCCACGCCGCCAACATGATCGCGTACGCGCGCTCTATAACTCACTCGAAGGAGACTTTGACGGCTGCGAGCTTCGCCACATTGGAAGGGAAAGCAACGAGGAGGCTGATAAACTAGCCAACATCGGCTCCACCTACACACGGGTACCACCAGGTGTGTTCCTCGAACAAATCTGCATACCCTCTTTCAAAAGGAAATTCCCCAAGGGATCACCCAAAGAAGAAGAGCACTCGGGGCCGCGCTACCCGAAGGACAGGAAGGACCAGAAAAACTCGACACAGAGGTCGAGTTGGTTAGCCTTATGCAGGTCATGGCAATCGAAGAAACATGGACGTAGTCGTACCTTCGGTACCTAATAAATAGAGAACTGCCTGATGACCCGATAGATGCCCGGTGCATATATCGCCGGTCCAAAGCCTTCACCATCATCAATGGCGAGCTATACAAGCGCAGCATTTCGGGTGTACTCCAGCGGTGCGTCACCATTGGTGACGGAAATACCCTCCTCCAAGACATCCACGAGGGCATCTGCGGCCATCATGCAGGTAGCCGCGCCCTTGTCGCCAAAGCCTTACGAGCTGGATTCTACTGGCCAACGGCCATGAACGATGCCAAGGACATCGTCCAGAGGTGCAATGGCTGCCAGAGGTTTGCGGACAAGCCACATGCACCAGGGTCGGAGCTTAGGCCCATACCCTTGGCTTGGCCCATCACCCAATGGGGCATCGACATGATCGGCAAACTGCCCAAATCTTTGAAAGGAGGCCACATCTACCTCCTGGTCACAGTCGACAAGTTCACCAAGTGGATCGAGGCCATGCCTGTCACCAACCAAAAAGGCAAGACAATCGTCAAGTTCTTCGAGTCCATAGTCTACAGGTTCGGCGTGCCGCACAACATCATCACAGACAACGGGTCAAACTTCATCTCCAAAGAATTCCAGGACTTCTGCGAAGGCCTTGGCATCAACATATCATACGCCTCTGTGGCGCACCCGCAGACCAATGGGCAGGTCAAAAAGGCCAACGGTCTCGTAGGCGGTGGCATCAAGAAACGCCTACTCAGCCCACTCGAACGACTCGCGGGAGCCTGGACAGAAGAGCTACCCTCCGTCCTCTGGAGCCTGCGTACAACGCCAAACAGCTCAACTGGCTACACTCCATTCTTCATGGTGCACAGAGTCGAAGCCGTGCTACCTGCAGAAGTACGCCATAAGGCCCCACGGGTCATCTCCTATACCGAAGCCGAATCATCGGCTGCACTCGAAGACGCCATCGACACACTCGACGAAGCACGCGACATCGCCGTGGCTCGCTCACCGTGATACCAGAGCCTTCAGAACTACCACGCCCACTCGCACCCAAGGTCCTTCATCGAAGGAGACCTCGTCCTGCGATTCAAGCAAGAGCGGCCAAAGAAGCTCGAGTCGCCCTGGGAGGTACCATACATCGTCGCTGAAGTCATCCTAGGTGGCGCCTACCACCTCAAGGACATTAAGTCAGAAGTCGCATACTCCAACCCATGGAACGTCGCACAACTGCGACGCTTCTACCCCTAGCTATCTTTTTACTTTCATTAAGGCTACTTAGCCAAACAATGTACCTCCTCGTTACGATATGAATAAAATCTAAGTCCCTAGTCCGAAAAAACTCTTTTACTTTGCATTTACTTTATGTTACAACACACTCGAGGGCTCCGCCTCACCTCACGACTTCGTCGTCTAAGAATGACGCATGTAAACCTGAGTAGCTGACCGCGTCAGGCTAACAAAAAGGACATGCATACAACAAAGCACCACGTGCTCACACAAATAATCTTTACAAAGGGCACAACAAGCCCACTCAAAATATATACAAGTTTTACATCTAATCTTTTTACAGGGTCTATCTATTCTGAAGTATAACGCGCGCCCGGTGCTCAAAGAGATCCACGATCTCTTCGGCATACTGCCTAACTACCGCATAGTGCGAACGCATATCCCAGAGGCTACCGTCTGGTCAAAGAGGCGGCCCGGTCGCCACCGTCGCAAGGTCAACATTAGGGCGATGCAGCCGAACAAGCGAAAGGGCAGCCTTCACGCCTGCAACCAACTGGTGCCGCACCAACTCCCTCACGTGACTCACATCTCGAAACTTCGCGAGCAAACCCCAAAGAGTTGAGGGTGCCTCGTATAGAGGGAACATGACGTACATAATCGACGACATGGAAGTATTCGCCTGCTTCAGCACCCGCGAGACTTGATGCACACGATCCTGCACCGTCGCAAGGACGGTGGCTCGGTCACGATCAATCCAGAAGAAGCCGCCAGCTTCCAAGTCCTGTTGGGTCAGGCAGTTGATCCGAACCGCAACGCGTTCCTTCTCCTCCCTGGGGACAAGGTTGACACCTGTAGAACATTCAGGGTAAGGTGACATGCAAACAAGGCGCACCCGAAAATGAGCAGCATCTCAAGAATACTTACATTGCAGTTGTTCGCTCAAATGCCGCAGCTCCCCCATCAGATACTCCTCCCTGGCGGTAGCTTGCTCAGTTTTCAACTTCCACACGTCGACATGGTCCCGGACGCCAAGGATCTCCTTCTCCAAGCTACAAATGCGATCACGAAGGAAAACAAGCTGCAACACATCATCCAACGACGGTCGTGGATCTGGCGTAGTCGAAGTACCAACGGGTGCACCACCCGAAGGACCCAAGAAGGCAAATATGCAAGGAGATAAACATCACAAACATCTCTGGCAATAGCTTGAAAAACACTTTATATACATTTAAAGCCACTACGTGGCACAAGGAAGGATTGTTCATCAACAAAAGCATAAATTACAAAAGAGGATACACTATCCTAAACTACAAAAGAGGAGCCTATGCACCCGCATCCGGAGTGGCCTCAGAGACTGCATCGCTTAACCTCCTCTCCCACGCCGCTGCAGACCGCCAATAGGTCAATAAGCTTCGGCCCATAGCGCTTACAGCGAGAGGCATAGAGAGCAAAGGCTACCTCTGAGTCGTCTGGAGCAGTTGGCATCTGTGAAGTGACGTGCGGCAAATCCAGCTCCGCCCCAGACGCCATGGCCATGGCCAACCCCATAGAGGCGCCAATGCTCTTCTTCTTGCGCTTGTAGGCCGTAGGGGCATCCTCTGACAGCGCATCCGCCAGAGAATCAACATCCTTAAGGGCAGCGCCCTTGGGAACGATCTCCTTGTAGAAACGCTGGAGGACCTCCTTGGCCATAGCCAGGGAGCCAGCAGCAGTGCCGCAGCGATCTTCAACCGCTACGGTGGCATCATCCAGAGCGCTCCCGTGCTCCAAGGCACTGCGATCAAACGCAATGCCCGAGGCATCTGGCGCAAAGAAGAACAGACAGGAGTCAAAAAAAGGACGTGAAGAAAGAGCAGCCGAAAATCCAAAAAAAAACAATTTGCATGCAAGACACTAACCGGAGAACACCTTGGCCGCAGCCATCAGCCTGTCGGCCATCTCCTTCTCGTGAATAGCTGCTGCAGCAGCAAGCTTGTTCTCGTGATCCGCAGGCGCTCTTGTGCCTCAACAGCAGTGACCACCTCCTTCTCTAGACGCTCCTTCGCCTCAGCAGCATCCACAACCTTCTTCTCCGCTCGCCCGAGGCTCTTGTCGAGAGCGTCCAACCGATGAAGGGCAGCATTGTTATCTTCTACAAACAAACCAAACAGGCACATGAGCAACACAAGCATTGTTCGTGTGACAGACGAACAAAAATGAGCAAAGTATAGAACCTTGCAGCTACTTCATGCTGGCCTCCGGCTCTAGATGCTGCTGGATGAGAAGGTCCGCGCTGTGCATAAAGGGCTGCGAAAGGAAGCAGAAGTAAATAATCAAGAAAGCATCGAAAAAAGGGCCCAGGGGCTACGTCCCGAAAAGAGCAGAACGTTCAACAGAACAACCCGAAAAGGGCTCGGGGGCTCCCCCCAAGACGAAAAAAGAAAGCAACTTACATGCTCAGATGGAGACTCCAAAGGTCCACCAGGGGTCTTCTGAGTAACAACCACCCGAGCCTATGGCGGAGAGGGATTCGGGGCATCATCCTCAGAGTCGGCCACCATCTGAGAGTGAGGAGCTCTCAGCTTCGACTCCCATATGGCCTCCTGAGCGCCCTCACTAAGAGAACCATCCGAGGAGTGACTGCAAGGAATAATATTGATCAAAGACAACAAGAAGAGTTGCACAGGCAAAAAACAGAACAAAAGGCATCCGAAGGTACTTACAAGTCAATGTCGCTCAAGTTGAAGACGGGCGGCGCCTTCTCCTTCTTATTCTTCTTCTTAGCCGGCGGCTGCGGCGCCACTTCCTGTAGAGGCACAACCGGGAATGGTGCGGAAGAAGCGCTGTCATCCTCGTCGTGGCGCACAAGGAAGGACGGGTCCCTAGGCGTCGGTGGGGTCGAGGCATCCGAAGACTCGCTCGGACTCCATGCTCGCTTTCGATTCCGCCCCTCGCTCACCTTGGGGGCTTCATGAGTTGGCGACTACGCCGGCGGAAGCTCAGACTCGGAGTCTACCTCCTCATTGTCTGGTACCTCCCTAAATTTCTCAGGCAGAGGGGGCATAAACCCCGTAACCTGGAGGCGCTGCAAGCAAAGATAACAAACAGACATGAGAAACTATAACAAGCAAAAATGCACAGCAAAGCGCAACGCGCACGAACAATCTTCACCTTCGAGGCCCCTTTACTGGCGCTAAGAGGGGGGGTCAGCGACTCCCCCGGCAGGTCTTCACCAGCCTTGTACTTCAGTAGAGGACGGGGGGGCTATCAAGATCACCCAAAGATAATTCTTCGGATGACACTCTGGTGGGATCACTAGGGCCGGAGTAGAGAAACATCGGGTGTGCCCTGGCTTGGAGCGGCTGCACCCGACGCTTGAGGAAGGTGTGTATGATGTCGAATCCGTTAACCTCCTTGCCTGGCACCAGTTGGAGAGCCTCCACTCGCTGATAGAGCATCTCCACCTCTGTCGCTTTGCCCTCCAATATGTGGTTTTTTCACGATCTCTTCCGAACGATCTTCTGCTCGGAGTCAAAGGGGGAAAGACCAAATTGCTGACCGCCCAGCTTGACATCGCGGATGTAAAACCACTTGCGACACCAATACTGAACGAACTCACAAATGGAGAAGGAGAAAACTGGACAAAGGAACAAAGAGAAATGATGCAGCCGTCGAGCGGATAGACTCTGCCGGTGCCGGACTGCCTCTTCACGGAATAGAGTTTCCGGAAGATCCCAAAGTGTGTCTCGATGCCGAGCCAGCACTCGCAAAGCGTGATGAAACACACAATGTTCAGAAGGGAATTGGGAGGCAGATGATGAATCTGTATCCCATAGAGGAAAAGGAGCCCACGAAGAAATTCGTGGGCAGGAAGCGATAAACCGCGAAGAATAAAGGCAACAAGATCACCCAAAAACCCACGGGTGGGAGAGGGATTACCTCATCGCCGGGGATCTTGACGTCCTCCTTGTTTTGCGGGATTAACCCCGCATCGCGCAGCTTGCGCAGATCGGTGTCGCGCACATCGGAGCACCTCCACTTGCCATCAGTGTTGTGTGCAGGGGCGGTAGATTTCTTGCCACCGGCAGCAGCGCTCAAGCCCGCTCTGGCAGAAGCCTTCTTCGACTTAACCATGGCGAGGCATCGACGACGACGATGTGCGCGCAGGAACGAGGAGGGAAAGGATCGAAGAATGTCCAGCGTGCGCGAGGAAGAGCTCGTGAAAATGGAGGCAGTGAAAGCAAATGGCAAAGGGTGAAAACAAACCACTGTTTTCCCCCACGACGAACAGGAACCGTTCATCTAGAAGCCCTAATGCTAGGATCAGATCCAACCATACACGTGTCAACACAGCAGCGAACCATCGCCCGCATGTTTTCCACTGTGCATGGAAATCGAGGAGACGCCGTAATTCTCGCCACGATGCGCATGACTAGTAAACTTCAAGTCCGAAAGTGGGACCCACGTTTGTCCTGTTATGTCACCTCTGGCACCGCAGATGGTTGAGGTCATCGATCGTCAGCACTGACGTCATCAAGTATCCTAGCAACAACTAGAATTTTTCAATTGATCAAACAAGTACTTCCTCGAATCTACGATTCGAACAACTACTCGGGGGCTACTCCTATCAGGAGCGTTGGTCGCGCACCCGAAGGACGATTGGAGAAAAACAACTCGCAAGCTATCTTCGAGTCCTACGTTGAGTCTACGACTCCACTAAGGACTCGGGGGCTACTCCCATAGGGAGGATTGATCAAGCATCCGAAAAAATTGTGTCCTACGAACCTGAATCTCAATTAACTGAACTAAAGTATCAGCTCGAGTCTACGACTCAAACAGACACTCGGGGGCTACTCCCATAGGGAGCGCTGGCCGTGCACCCTATTGTGGCATCCCGCAAAACCACTACTAGAAAATCGCGTTGTTTTTGTGCATTGCATCGTCATCATCATGCATTGTTTGTCTGCATTATTTTGAAAAGCCTAGTTTTGATTTATACAAATACCCCTCTTATTTTCAAACACAAAACCCCGTTCGCATCGGAGATTTTATTTGTCTAAAAACTGTTTGCAAGATGGCCTAGTTTCAAAATAGACAAGACCAAACAAACACACATTCTAATCAGCCTAAATCTAAATCCTATTTTACACCCAGATCTATCCTACCCACCAACCGCAGGCCGCCACCTCACCCTCTCACCCAATCTCCACCCACCTGCCACCTCATCAATCCACCATCTCTCCCCTTTTTCTCTCACACCCAGCTCCCCCCTACCCTCTCTCTCTCTCCCCCACCGACACCTGGACCCCACCCCTTAGTCCCCACTCCCTCCCAGACCGACCCCCACTCCCACCTTTTCCCTGACCTCCGGGCCCCACGTCCCCGGGTCCCGCCGCGCCAGCCCACTCTCCACTCAACCACCCCCCTGGCCCACGCCCCGACCCCACCTGGCCCGGCGCTCACCCTCTCTCTCCCCCACCTGCGCCGCTCCTCTCTTCCTCTTCCCTAGCTCTCCGCTCTCCGCGAGCTCGTCGACCCCCCCTCCTCCGCCGGGGCTCCGCAGGCACCTCCTCCGCCCTCCGCCTGACACGCCCGAAGCTCGGCTGCCTTCCGCTCCACCCACTCGCCCAGGCCGCCCGACCTCGGCCACGGCTGGCTTCCACTCGCCTCCCTCCAGTCCTCCAGGTCATAGATCCTCGTCGGCCACGCCGCCGCCTCGCCAAAGCCCGCTCACCCCAGGCCGCGACCCCCCTCCTCCGGTGGCTCCCTCTGGCCGGCGTCGCCCTCGAGCACCCCGCGGCCTCCCTCCTTTCCTTGCTGCAGGTTCCACCGGCAAGGCCGCTAAGGACGTCGTCCGTCTGCCCGGGCATATGACCTGAAGTCACCAAAGGCCACACCGACGCAAGCTCCCGTGTATCGCCCAAATCGAGGCCCCAAAACGACACCACAAGAACTCCCTCATCGACAAGGTCTTCGCGAAGCCGCCATCTGTTTGGCCAAGATGTTTGACCACGGTCGACGCCGTGTCAAGTCCGTCATCAACATTGAAGCCCGAACGCCAAGGCCACCATCACGGGAACCAAAGCCCGACGCCCCGATCCGAGGACCGATCCCGACGTCTTAACCCTGAACCTTCCGAGCTGCTAGGCCGACATGATCTTCCTCGGTGGCAACGACAAACCAGACAAGGATCATCAAGGATAGCTGTCACCAAGATCTCCATCGGAGCCCCGAGAATTCCTCCGCGGCACCCGGGAATCTCCAGCTTGGAACCATCGGGCCACGTAAACCATCGACGCCACACCCGAGTCCGGCACCGACACCCGACAACCTCAACATATGTCGACAAGGTCTTTTCCTCGGAACGGCGAGTGATCCTGCCTGGCTTCGAAGCCTGACCCCATGGACCGACAAGTTCTCCTTCCCGGAAGCATTGACGCTCGTGCGACAAGATCTTCTTCACGGATCCAAGACCGCATTCGATCCACTCAAGTTCGCCATCGACGACAAGATCGGCACCGACCGTATGGCGAGACCGATGCCCCGGCCAACCAAGTCCCGCTCCGGATGCCGAGGTCACCGACACGTAACAACAAGATCTACTCATGACACCGCATGCGACAAGATCTACCAAGAATCCGAGAACGATCCCGAGTCCGAGAACGCCTGTCGAACCTCGACCACGAGACCGACCCTCAACCCTAACCCCAAGATCGCCGAACCCTAATGTGTGACCCTTATCCGAACCCCTATTTTTATAAATGCTAAACATAAAACCTGTTGCATATTAAATGGTCATCTCGCATGCATATCATTTGTTTGGGGGCCTTACGCCGATTCGCCTTATAAATAAATATGGGGCCCATATGCGGGCAAATCTAGCCTTATATTGGCCTCATTTAAATTTGTGTAGCGAACCGGTGCTATCTTTTGCCATGTAAAACAACATTTAAATTGCGGGGCACCTAAACAACTTGAACCATATAATCAATTGTCGGGACCCCGGTTCCGCTTAATATGACCTAATTGCATCGCACCTTTGCCATGTCATGCATCATACATGCATCAAGCCGATCTTCTGCCGTTGTATTAAATAGTGCATCCGGTGTTTATTCTAGTGTTTTGCTTCTTCGCGGATAAGGCCGTTGAGTTGATGTGAGCTTCGCCCCGATCTTCGGTTGAATCTTCGACAATGTTTTCAGGCGAGCATCTCCCCCTTTCTACCTATCTTACTTTATAGTATTTATTCCCTCCTGTTGATCTATTGCTATCTGTGTTGCGATGCTCTAGCTTCGTTCCCTGGATATTCCCTGCAGCCATATATAGCCTTGGACACATCCTATTACCTGTTGTTTGGTAGATAGATGAACCCACGCGTCGTAGTCGCTTGCTCAAGTGTTGTTGCGTGTCGTCAAGTACCACAGTTGTTGGAGTAATGCCGCATGTGTGTTGTTGGAGATTATCATGGCTTTACTTATCGTTCACTTTAATTCCTGTTTAACAACTAAAAATTGAAGTAAGCAGAGGCATCGGTGGGTGATAGATAATATTTGGTTTCCGAACGCCCACTTGTGTTCCGAGAGAGGTACTTTATAATGTTACTTGATTTATCGCTATCCACATCGGACGGGATGACCCCCAACCCACAGGCTTGATTGATTATTTCTTTATTTCTTGGGCCAAAAAACGTTTTTGGTTTTTTATTATATTCTTGTACTTATGCCATTCTTTCTTAACTTAAAATGAACCTTTGCTTATTTTATCACGATGACTATCTATACTAGTATAGTAATTGCTATGATAACCTAAATAAATAAAAATGCCAACGGTGTGATTTTCCTCGGTTGACTTCCTCGTTCGAGGGGAAACGCCAGATGGGTTTGTTTGATGGTAGCATCGGGATGGTTCGAATAGGTCTTTCTTACCCCTCTCGATAGCCGCCCGGCCATGTATCAGTCTCTATAGGTTGTTTAGTGCATCGCGCTGCCGCCGCTTCATCCACCATACCTATGTGTAGGCGAGGACCTCAATTTAGCCTCGCTGCATCGCCTCGACGCCTCCTCTTTTTCTTGCCCTTGTCGGCACCCTTTGTTTAAGCAGGTTTTGAGATCGACGTTAGCGTGGTTACCTTCCGGCTTGTCCTCGGCAGGGTATGGACGCCATTGGTTATTCTTCGTGGCTCTTAGCCCCATTTGCATCTTGTCCGTAGTCGGACGCTCCATCTTTCAAGGTGATCTGGATCTTTGTACCCAGATATTCAGATTCTTGACTCACGGAGTCGTGTTGTATATATATCTGTTCTATGGGTCCCATCGAGGACTGTTGTGTAATGTTATTACTTCGTTTTCCACCCGCACGAAAGTGCCTGGTGGGCACCTTTGAATCGTTTCTATGCGGGTTTGGCGGGTTTCGCTAAAACTTGCATAGGGCCGATTCTGAGGGTGTTACACCTATGAATTATTCGAATGCGATCCTTCGGGTCAAACAAGACAAAATATTTTCTGGCAACTTTGCCCAAACCAACGCTAAGTGAGAAGCATCCTCCTTGGCCACCCAAAACACCTCCACGGTGATAACATTTCGGATGTTGTGTCTGCAACGCAAAGATAAGACCTGCAGATATCATCTGATGGCCTGGTAATGCACCTGACAGTGCTCTGCCAGTAAAAAGCCGTGTCAACAGGCACGATGAAAATCCTTACGGACGCGTTGTGTACATCACTCAAAAACTACTAGGATTTGACTCATGTAAGACCTCAGCAGCCTGAGTCGAATTACGCCAGCATCCATTCCAGATTCAAGTCTAGGGACTCGAGTTTGGGGAAGATCGTGTTGTTTTGTCCTAAGACAGTTAACTGACCCTGATCCGTCAGGAGAGTCAGGCACACACGTCAACAATCCCTACGAACTAAAATCATTTTTTCCTTATGAACAGAAATAGCTGCACCCGAAAGATTGAAGAGTCCTCAGCCGAATCTATGATTCGACTGAACACTCGGGGGCTATTGACATGGTTATACTCTACGGGTGCACGATATTAGTATACCTGGTCCAGCCCAAGGAAGGCCCACAAGAACATATACGGCCTGTGGAGATTTTCAGGTGGCCCAAGCCCATGACGTCTTCGGATCCTTGGAGAGCAAGACTAGAGTAGATAGAATATTCAAAGGGGTAAACCCTAATTTGTAACCGACTCGACCTAATGCCTGGGACCTGCCTATCTATATAAAGGCTAGGAGGGCACGGCGATGAGGGCACCTCTCACCGCATACACACCTCCACGCCAGATTGCATCTGCGCACCCCTGTACTTTTCGGTTCCGCCATAATCAAGAGCAGACAAGCAGGAGTAGGGTTTTCCCTCCGAGGGCCTGAACCTGGGTAAACCTCGTGTCCCCATGTTGCTTATATGTTAACCGTTATGTGATCTCCAGCATCCCCATATTCTCCAAAACCCAAGCTCATAACAATGGGCATTGACAAGATCGAACCTCGTCAAAAGCTAAACTCAAAGGTCTATTATCTTTTGAATACACTAATGTTGCTAATGAAGATTGTATGAAGTTTTGTATGAAGGAAAATTTCAGGTATAGAGAGAGAATGATGTAATGAGATGAAGAATGGACAAGAGCTCAAGCTTGGGGATGCCACCCCAGTGTCACCTCAAGAAATATCCAAGAGGTACAAGCGTCAAAGCTTGGGGATGCCCAAGGCATCCCCTTCTTCATCAATAAAAAACTCAGGTCTTTCTAGACACTTCGTTTTTATTGTTTCATGCACTGTTGTGTTGTTCTTGGAGCATCTTAGTTTTTGTTTGCTTTGCTTAGATTCTTATCTTTGGCTTCGAACAAGGGGAGTCCTTTCAAGCTTCATCAAATCCATGGCACAAGGTATTTTTTTCATTATAGAATCTTTTTGAATCGGATTGTGAATTAGGATTATTGTTTAGTTTACTTGAATAAAGTAGTTTGGACCCCCGTTCTCGCTGTGTTGTTTCAAATAAGTCGATTGGTGTTGGAAAGGAGTAGAATGTTCTTGCTTGAAAGTGCAAGAGAAGCTTGCATTGACTGTGACTTAGACTTTAGCATGACATGCTAGGTTTTTTTTACCTTATTCTTAGTGATTATTGTTGTAGCATGTCTTGTTCCAAACAATTGGGATTGCTTAGTGTGCCTTGAAGGAATCATGCGTTGTTTTAGCATACAAAAGCATAGTATCGTGGTATTCTCCTTTGATGCTTTGTTTGGGTTGACTTGGCACATGCTCACACCATGTTATGACTATGAACAAATCACCATAGCCTATATGATCATTTAGTCCTTGACTTGTACTACCACTCTATGCTTTGATTAGTAATGTTTTGTCGCTCTGCATGATTATGGCCATTATTGCTCTCTTAGTTGGTTGCTCTCAGTCTTTTGCTAGCCTCCACTTGTATGAGTAAGCTCTAATCATGCTTCCAACTCCCAAGAAACCAAGTTATTACAAAGTTTCCACTATAAACTCCTATGCATGGTGTGTTACACCATTCCGAGTATATTTTTGTTTTCAGCTATCTTCCAATTAAAAAGTATTTTGTTATGTGAAAACTTAGTGATTAAAGCCCCCACGAACTTGATGGCACACTTTATATTCCTTGCCCCTAATAAACTTTAACCATTGTGTCATCTATGTTGTATATTCTTGCACTTATATGTTGGAATTAGCAGAACCATGCTGTCATGGGGAACACTTTCAACATTGCACTTGTACTTTGTACACAGTTGATATCATGATATTTTGTCTATGGATGTCGCCGGTGTGAAATAAAAAGGGATCTTGTAAGTCCATGTAGTCATGTATTTTTTGTTAGAGAAACGTCTGGGTCGCTAGCCTAAGCCATGCCTAATCATGGTGGAAACTTGCAGCATCACCATAATGAGCAATCCGTGAAGCATCCTCAATAAAAATCTATGCAAATAGTAAATAAAAAGATAGCTGAGATGCTCATTGTCTGCTTGCCTTGTCATTTTGGTTATGGGAAAACTCATGTACCATGTGCAAGGGGTACCCCGTTGGTGGTTCTCTATGATACACATGTACTTACTATGAAAAGAACTTACAGGTGACCAAAGTTGAGTAGCATGAGGTGCGAACCTCGTGTTCAAGGTACATGAGATTGCCAACTTAAACCTTGTCAAGCATATACTCCATAGTTTGTTCACTTTAACCTTAATCACTTCAAGATGCTTATGATAGGGGCAATGAGGGCTTAAAGCTAACAAGTACCATAATTTTTGGAAGCTCTTTTTAAAACTTGAAATCCCTGCTTCCCTTTATGAAGGGCCTTTCTTCCACTATTATATTGAGTCTCCACCTTCTACCTTTAGGCACCAGTTAAGAGAGCATAGTTGCCATTCTTAGTTCTATGTGCAGTGTCCCAAAACTTATTGATTGATGCATACTGTTGATATTGCTTGTTCTTGTGCTATTTGTATCTAATCACTCATATGAACCTTGAAGGTGTCATATGCATATATTTGCTACTCTATGAGGGACAAGCTGAATGCCACTATGCCATGTTTTTTATATGTGAAACAAACAAATGTTTTTCAATGCATGTTATTCATGATCTTTGTTTGTAGCCTTTCATGTTGCATGCATAGTTACTTTGTCTTATTATTAGAACTCCATCTTGCATGCACATGTTTAGAGTTCTTTGATCCCAGTTTTGAATGATTGCAAATGGTTTGATCTTGGTTTTGATGGTGCATGTCACCTAAAAAATTATTCTTTTATCACTTACCTACTCGAGGACGAGCAAGAGTTAAGCTTAGAGATGCCTAATACATCGGAAATGTATCTATAATTTTTGATGTTTCATGCTTGTTATCTAGTTTGCTTTGCTTTGTCCACACTTTGAGGTGCTTTTCATATGTTTTCTAGTACTAACCTATTAACAAGTTGCCATGGTGCCAGTTGCCTGCTTTCTGCTGTTTTTGGTTCTAGAAAAGCTAGTAAGGAAATATTCTCGGAATTGGACGGGACAAAATCCAAAGTCAATATTTCACCGAGGAGAACACGGAGTCCGGAGGAGAGACGGAGGGGCGCCACAGGGTGGCCACACACCCCAGGCGCGACCTAGGGTGGGCCCGCACCTAGGCAAGGTGTGGGCCGCCTCCCAGCCTCGCCTCTTCGCCTATAAGAAGCCCCCGATGCCTAAACCCTAAGTACCCGATCAAAATTCCACGAAACCGTCTGTAGCCGCCGCCACCATCGTCCCTAGATCAGGGGGATCTTAAGCTCTTCCCGGCACCCTGCTGGAGGGGAGATCATCTCGAAGGCCGTCTTCTTCATCATGCCACCCTCCGGTATGAATCGTGAGTAGTTCCACCTTGGACTACAGGTCCATGTAGTATCTAGATGGTTGTATCTCCTCCTTATGCTTTCATGTCTAGATCTTGTGAGCTCCGTTCATGATCAAGATCCCATCTATTTGTAATCATGCATGTTGTGTTTGCGGCGATCCGATGGATATTGAGATTATTATTTCAGGTTGATTAGTGGTTTTGTCTTATTGATTCTACCATGCTTGTGTTGTTTGTGATCTTGCATGCTCTCTGTTGTTAGTAGCTATCTTGGCCAAATAGTTGCTAGTGACTCCAAGAGGGGGTATTTATGCTCGATAGTGGGTTCATGCCTCTACTTAATCAAGGGAAGTGACAGAAATATCTACGGTTGTATATGTGTTATTGCCACTAGGGAGAAAACAACGGTCTCTTGTTCATGGAACAAGTGGATTGTTTACCTTACACACTTTGCTTAAAGCAGTTGTCTGTTGCTGGCGACTTAATACTGGAGGGGGTTCGGATCATAACCTGAAGGTGGACTTCTAGTCATAGATGAATTTGGATGGCGGTCTATGCATATTATTGTATTGCCCAATCGAATCTCATAGGATCTTTTTGTCTAGTATTGCATTGTTATGCCTTGCCCGGTCCTGTCAATTGCCCTGCTGTAATTTGTTTACCCAGCATGCCATGTTTATTTATCTAAGGAGAACACCTCTAGTGAACTATGGACCCCGGTCCAATCTTTAGCATTGATACATCTTCCACCGTTATTGTTTACTTGCTGCAAACCATCACCTTCCACACCATACAGTTAATCCTTTGTTACAACAACCGGTGAGATTGATAACCTCACTGTTAGTTGGGGCAAAGTCTTGAGTTTGTGTTGTGCAGGTTTCCACGTTGCTTGCAACACCTTTGGGATGTTTTGTAACACCCTCGGAATCGGCCCTATGCAAGTTTCAGCGATTCCTGCCAAACCCGCATAGAAACGATTCAAAGGTGCTCACCAGGCACTTTCGTGCGGGTGGAAAACAAAGTAATACCATTACACAATAGTCCGTGATGGAACCCACAGAACAGATATATACAACAGCGACTCAAAGAGTCAAGAATACATATATACAATAGAAAGATCCAAATCACCATGAAAACGATACAGTGTTCGACTACGGACAAGATGCAAATGGGTCTAAGAGCCCTGAAGAATAACCAATGGCGTCCATAACCCTGCCCAGGCCAAGCCGGAAGGGTAACCCTGCTAACGACGTCGATCTCAAAACCTACTTAAACAAAAGGGGTGCCGATAAAGGGCAAAGGAAAAATAGAGCGGTCAGTACTGAGGCCTGTAGACGCCGAGACTAGAATTCGGCGGTCCTCGCCTACATAGGTATGGTGGACTGAAGCGGCAGCGCAGCATGCACTAAACAACCTATAGAGACTCAATACAACTGGCAGCTATCAGATAGGGATAAGAAGGACCTATTCGTATCCAACCTGAAACTAACACCAAGCATACCCATCCTGGTATTTCCCCCTCGAGACCAAACGAGGAAGTCAAACGAGGAACTCACACAGTTGGTAGTTTTATTCATTCCGTTATAGTTGCGACAATTACTAGTCAGATATAGATAGCATGAGTCATCCTGAATAAGCAGTGGACAGTTTTAGTTAACCATTCTGTTGTAGTTGTAGTACTTACTAGTCAGATACATACGGCATGAGGCATCCCAAACTCAACAGTTGTTGGTACTTTTATTTAACCATTCCGTTGTAGTTGCAATACTTACTAGTCAGATACAATGGTAACAGGTAACAATCCAAACCAGCAATTGTTGTCACTTTTATTTACCATTCCATTATAGTGAAGCTGATTACTAGTCATTATAAAGTCAAATTTATAACACTACTTCAGTTATAGTTGTCTATGATCGACATACTGTGCTCCAAGTCGTCCATAACCGCGGACACGGCTTTCAGAAAGTTTTACCCTGCAGGGGGCACAAATAGCAACACACGCACGATCAACCTCGGGAAAAACCAAATAAAAACCCAACGAGGCATCACGACAGAGCAATTGCAAGATTCATATAAATTTCAGGGGGCCACCCCACCAAGCTACCCGCGACGAAGTTGGCCGGCTCCGAGACGGACCCAGAGGTTTGTGCCAATGGTCAAACGATGTGGAACCCGAAAGTGTGACTGGGCTTGTCGATACCGCGAAAACATTCCACATTTGTTCCTAAACAGTACAGGCGCTCCACACGCAATCATAAATAAAGCAGTAAAGCATGGCATAAGTACAGGATAGTAATAAAGCCCCAAACTACTTTGTGGCCCCAAGAAATAAATATGAATCAAGCTCTAGCTAGGGGGATTCATGGTCCCACATGCGGATAGTGCGAATATTCAAAGAACAGGTATCAAGTACTCGGGGTCCTACGGGACACAAGTGGACGGTTAAAAACCAAATAACATCTATTTCCCACCTGTGCCTCTACATTATTTACTTACTTCAATTTTAGTTATTAAACGATAATTAAAGCCATGATCATCTCCAACATAAAGCATAAGGAATTTCTCCAACAACTGTGGTACTTGACGACACGCAACAGCACTTGAGCAAGCGACTACGACACGCAAGTCCAACTATCTACCAAGCAACAGGTAATAGGATGTGTCCAAGGCAATATAAGGTTGTAAGGGATACCACGGGTACGAAAACTAGAGCATCGCAACACAGATAGCAATAGATCAACAGGAGGAAATAAAGACTATAAAAGTGAAATAGGTAGAAAGGGGGAGAAATGCTCGCCTGAAAATATTGCTGGAGATTCATCCGAAGATCGGGTCGACACTCGCATCAACTCATCGGCCTAATCCGTGAATAAGCAAGGCACTAGCAGAAACATCGGATGCACTATTTAATACTACGACAGAAGATCGGGCATGATGCATGTATGATGTATGACATGGCATAGATGCGATGCAATTAGGCAATATTAAGCGGAACCGGGGTCCCGATATTTTATTAGGTGGATCAAGTTGTTTAGATACCCCTCATTTTAAATGTTGTCTTGACAAGGCAAAATATGGCATCGATTCGCTACACAAATTTAAATGGAGCCAATATTAGACTAGATTCGCCCGCATACGGTCTCCATATTTATTATGAGGTGAATCGGCATAAGACTCCCAAACCACACAAATATGTATGCGACATGAATGATTTAATGCAACAAGTATATTTCATATATTATAAATATACGAGGCTTGGAAAGGGCATCACACATTGGTCTGAAGATCTTGGGTTCCAAGGTTCAACGGGGTTCGGCTTCGGGCGCCGAAGTCGGTCTTCATATCGGGGCATCGGGGTACTCAAGTCCGTGTGGGCGATCTGGGCGATCTTGTTGTTCCGTGTAGACGACCTTGACATCGTGGTGGCCGATGGAGAACTTAACAAATGTCGTAAATTCTTTGGGTTCGCCTTCTCCCGAGGTTCTCAAGTTGTAGATAGACAGAACTTGGATTCAGTTGTCTTCGAAGATCTGAGTGGAGATCTTCGGGCAACAACTAGAGTGTACAAACAGGGCTCATAGATCTTGGACATGTTGATGACACGTTAGGGAAAGGTTCACCAATCATACGTTGGTTCTTAGGTGGCATGGTACACCAACATATGAAAGGGGATCACTCCATACCAGCAAGGACCTACAAAGGAATGAAGAGATCAAGGACGCGTTGAGGATTCGTGGACACGACTTGAACAGAGGAGAAGCACCACGGGAGGGGCTTGACTCACGAGGATGCCAAGACACTCGGCAGACGACCTTGAGGTCGGTGGCGCTGCAATCGACGGAGCTGGGTCAAGGAAACGAAGGGAGGGCCTCACGGGCTCAAGAAGCACGCCACAGCAGAGCAAGGCCCCGGCAGAGGAGGGCGGCGCTAGGGCAGCAGACGGCAGGGCTCGGCGACGGGGACGCCATGGCCTGGCGAGCTTGGACGCAGGAGGGAAGGTGTAGAGAGCGACGATGGGGGACCAGCCGAAGGCAGGCGAGCCAGTGGCCGCGAGGGAAGGCAGGCTGCAGTGTCGGGAAGGGTGAGGCCGGCGGGTCTCCTGCGAGGCGAGGTCGCAGCGCACGAGCGAAGCTCCTGGCGGCGGCAGGGTTGGGGAACGTGGGAGGTCGAGTGCGGGGGTAGTCCGAGCACCGCAGGACGAGGCGGTGGCATTGGGGCCGGAGGTAGACAGAAGGAGGCCGGCAGAAGGGCGCCGGTCATGGCCCTGCAGAGGCGTCCGCGAACGGAGAGGAGGCGACGGCCGGATAAGTCGACAAGCTGCGGGATCGCGCGGGGAAGCGACGACGTTGGTGAGCGAGAGGGCGGCGGGGTCATGGCGACGGAGCTCACGGGAGGAGCGCGGGGCGGCGCTTAGTCGTCGGTGGCAGGGAGATCAAGCAGAGGTTCAGGCTTCACCTGGAGGTCATGTGGAGAACGAGGGGAAGGACCTGATCGCGAAACAGGATATGGCGGCGGGGTGGTTTTGGCAAAAAGGCAAGGGGAACTGGTGGTGACTGGTGAGCGTGCGTGTGTTGCAGGGAGTGTGTGCGTTGCGTCGCTGTGTGCATGCCTTGCAGCCACAGAAGCGTCGCCAAAGTGGGGTGGCGACACGAAGTGGGTGGATTAGGTGGGATGCTAGGGTTAGGGTTTCGGTTGATGGGGCTAGGATTAGCTAGGGTTTGGGGTTGTAGGTGTGCAGCTAGCTGGCTCAAGGGTCAATGCCTTCCCGGGTTTTTTTTAGAGAATATGTTTTATATTGTTTATTTGTTTTATTTTGAAGATACTTTTGCAAATGGTTTTTTTTTTGACAAACAAAATATTCGGAAGGCCCGGGCTTTATAATTTGAAACGAAAAAGAGGATATGTAGAAAACAAAGATACGCTTTTATAAAATATTTTTGCAAGCAGATGCATGATGATGCACAAAGTATTATTTAACACTCGATTTCTAGTAGTAGATTTTTCCAGGGTGCTACAATTCGACACCACTAACAATGGATCTCGCCCTCGAGATCCGCCTCATGGTACGGGAAAAAGGTCTGACGGTCTGAATCTTCCTGCCGCGTGTAGATCTTTGCGACACCACTAACAAGGATTGATGCTCCCGTTCGTCGAGAGAACACTCCGTATAAACAAAGATGAAGGTCGAGGTCTCAAAAATAAGGTCACCTCTAACTTCTATGGAAGGAGTAAAATTGCTTGATCCACCGATTCAATATACAAGAGCGAATGATAAGAGTAGTCGGATGGTGATCAGTCCATCGCGCACCCAAAGCATTAATCTGCACATGAATAGGAGAATTATGCAACCAACTCTCAGAATTCAGATTGTAGATCTCGACAAGCGAGGTTCAAAAACAAAGGAGGGATGCAGGTTCTCATCAGATCTGATGTAGATGACTTCGTCATATCGGAAAACATCGGAGGATAGAAAGAAAAATCTTAGTGAATTTTTGGTCCACTAAAAGGTACAACAGATGAAAGATTCATCATATAGCATGAATTCTAGATGTTGAAGCACAATTACAAGAGGATGGAAGTGAAACCCTAAAGGTACGACAAAAACCCAACCACGAGAAATCCTGGACTAGAAGAAAAGATAAGGAAGCAGATTCAAAACACGCAGAGGTAAGAAGAGAGTAGCAAAGGGGTAAGGAGTAAATGCAGACCTAATCAGATCTATCCAACTGATTTTCCAAAATAGTTTTGACACTCTACATCGACCGTTAGCTAGGTTATCCTACAGGCTGGACCAGTGGGGTATCGTAACTTCTGAGCTCTGATACCACTCTGTAACACCCTCGGAATCGGCCCTATGCAAGTTTCAGCGATTCCTGCCAAACCCGCATAGAAACGATTCAAAGGTGCTCACCAGGCACTTTCGTGCGGGTGGAAAACGAAGTAATACCATTACACAATAGTTCGTGATGGAACCCACAGAACAGATATATACAAACAGCGACTCAAAGAGTCAAGAATACAGATATACAATACAAAGATCCAAATCACCCTGAAAACGATACAGTGTCCGACTACGGACAAGATGCAAATGGGGCTAAGATCCCTGAAGAATAACCAATGGCGTCCATAACCCTGCCCAGGCCAAGCCGGAAGGGTAACCCTGCTAACGACGTCGATCTCAAAACCTGCTTAAACAAAAGGGGTGCCGACAAAGGGCAAATGAAAAAGAGAGCGGTCAGTACTGAGGCTAGTACACGGCGAGACTAGAATTCGGCGGTCCTCGCCTACATAGGTATGGTGGACTGAAGCGGCAACGCAGCATGCACTAAACAACCTATAGAGACTCAATACAACTGGCGGCTATCAGATAGGGATTAGAATGACCTATTCGGATCCAACCTGAAACTAACACCAAGCATACCCATCCTGGTATTTCCCCCTCGAGACCAAACGAGGAAGTCAACCGAGGAACTCACACGGTTGGTAGTTTTATTCATTCCGTTATAGTTGCGGCAATTACTAGTCAGATATAGATAGCATGAGTCATCCTGATATAATAAGCAGTGGGTAGTTTTAGTTAACCATTCCGTTGTAGTTGTAGTACTTACTAGTCAGATACACATGGCATGAGGCATCCCAAACCCAACAGTTGTTGGTACTTTTATTTAACCATTCTGTTGTAGTTGCAATACTTACTAGTCAGATACAATGGTAACAGGTGACAATCCAAACCAGCAATTGTTGTCACTTTTATTTAGCCATTCCATTATAGTGAAGCTGATTACTGGTCATTATAAAGTCAAATTTATAGCACTACTTTAGTTATAGTTGTCTATGATCGAGATACTATGCTCCAAGTCGTCTATAACGCGGACACGACTTTCAGAAAGTTTTACCCTGCAGGGGGCATAAATAGCAACACACGCACGATCAACCTCGAGAAAAACCAAATAAAAACCCAACGAGGCATCACGACAGAGCAATTGCAAGATTCATATAAATTTCAGGGGGCCACCGCACCAAGCTACCCGCGACGAAGTTGGCCGGCTCCGGGACGGACCCAGAGGTTTGTGCCAATGGCTGTAAACGACAGGGAACCCGAAAGTGTGACTGGGCTTGTCGATACCACGAAAACATTCCACATTTGTTCCTAAACAGTACATGCGCTCCACACGCAATCATAAATAAAGCAGTAAAGCATGGCATAAGTACAGGATAGTAATAAAGCCCCAAACTACTTTGTGGCCCCAAGAAATAAATATGACTCAAGCTCTGGCTAGGGGGATTCATGGTCCCACATGCGGATAGTGCGAATATTCAAAGAACAGGTATCAAGTACTCGGGGTCCTACGGGACACAAGTGGACGGTTAAAAACCAAATAACATCTATTGCCCACCTATGCCTCTACATTATTTACTTACTTCAATTTTAGTTATTAAATGATAATTAAAGCCATGATCATCTCCAACATAAAGCATAAGGCATTTCTCCAACAACTGTGGTACTTGACGACACGCAACAGCACTTGAGCAAGCGACTACGACACGCAAGTCCAACTATCTACTAAGCAACAGGTAATTTGATGTGTCCAAGGCAATATAAGGTTGCAAGGGATACCACGGGTACGAAAACTAGAGCATCGCAACACAGATAGCAATAGATCAACAGGAGAAAATAAAGACTATAAAAGTGAAATAGGTAGAAAGGGGGAGAAATGCTCGCCTGAAAACATTGCTAGAGATTCATCCGAAGATCGGGTCGACACTCGCATCAACTCATCGGCCTAATCCGTGAATAAGCAAGGCACTAGCAGGAACACCGGATGCACTATTTAATACTACGGCAGAAGATCAGGCATGATGCATGTATGATGTATGACATGGCAAAGATGCGATGCAATTAGACAATATTAAGCGGAACCGGGGTCCCGATATTTTATTAGGTGGATCAAGTTGTTTAGATACCCCGCATTTTAAATGTTGTCTTGACAAGGCAAAATATGGCATCGGTTCGCTACACAAATTTAAATGAAGCCAATATTAGACTAGATTCGCCCGCATACGGTCTCCATATTTATTATGAGGTGAATCGGCATAAGACCCCCAAACCACACAAATATGTATGCGACATGAGTGATTTAATGCAACAAGTATATTTCATATATTATAAATATACGAGGCTTGGAAAGGGCATCACACATTGGTCTGAAGATCTTGGGTTCCAAGGTTCAACGGGGTTCGGCTTCGGGCGCCGAGATCGGTCTTCAGATAGGGGCATCGGGGTACTCAAGTCCGTGTGGGCGATCTTGTTGTTCCGTGTAAACGACCTTGACATCGTGGTGGCCGATGGAGAACTTAACAAATGTCGTAAATTCTTCGGGTTCGCCTTCTCCCGAGGTTCTCAAGTTGTAGATAGACAGAACTTGGATTCAGTTGTCTTCAAAAATCTGAGCGGAGATCTTCGGGCAACAACTAGAGTGTACAAACAGGGCTCGTAGATCTTGGACATGTTGATGACACGTTAGGGAAAGGTTCACCAATCATATGTTGGTTCTTAGGTGGCCTGGTACACCAACATATGAAAAGGGATCGCTCCATCCCAGCAAGGACCTGCAAAGGAATGAAGAGAGCAAGGCCGGGTTGAGGATTCGTGGACACGACTTGAACAGAGGAGAAGCACCACGGGAGGGGATTGACTCACGAGGATGCCAAGACACTCGGTAGACGACCTTGAGGTCGGTGACGCCTGCAGCGAACGACGGAGCGCTGCTGGGTCAAGGAACAGAGGAGGGCGGCCTCACGGGCTCAGCAAGCACGCCACAGCAGAGCTGCGTCCGGCAGGAGGAGGGCGCCCACGGCGGCGCTAGGGCAGCAGACGGCAGGGCTCGGCGACGGGGACGCCATGGCCTGGCGAGCTTGGACGCAGGAGGGAAGGTGTAGAGGCGATGGGGACCACCAAGGCAAAGGAGCAGTGGTCAGCGAGGGCAGCAGCTGGGCAGCCGGGAGGTCGAGGCCGGGGTCTCTGAGGAGGTCGCAAGACGAGCGAAGCTCCTGGCGGCGGCAGGGTTGGGGAACGAGGGTGGTCGAGTGCGGGGGTAGTCCGAGCACCGCAGGACGAGGCGGTGGCGTTGGGGGCGGAGGTAGACAGAAGGAGGCCGACGGAAGGGCGCCGGTCATGGCCCTGCAGAGGCGGCCGCGAACGGAGAGGAGGCGACGGCCGGAGAAGTCGACAAGCTGCGGACCAAGGGCGCAGCGTTGGCGAGAGGCGGCGGGGTTGTGGCGACGGAGCTCACGGGAGGAGCGCGGGGCGGCGCTTAGTCGTCGGTGGCAGGGAGATCGAGCAGAGGTTCGGGCTTCACCTGGAGGTCGCGCGGAGAACGAGGGGAAGGACCTGATCGCGAAACAGGATGTGGCGGCGGGGTGGTTTTGGCAAAAAGGCAAGGGGAACTGGTGGTGACTGGTGAGCGTGCGTGTGTTGCAGGGAGTGTGTGCGTTGCGTCGTTGTGTGCGTGCCTTGCAGCCGCGTAGCGTACGCGTGCGCCATGTGGGGGTGGCGGCGACACAAGGGGAGTGGGTGGATTAGGTGGGATGCTAGGGTTAGGGTTTCTGGTTGATGTGGAGCTAGGATTGCTAGGGTTTGGGGTTGTAGGTGGTCTGGCTAGCCGGGCCTGGCGGGCTGGGCTGCCTTCCCGGGTTTTTTTTAGAGAATATGTTTTATATTGTTTATTTGTTTTATTTTAAAGATACTTTTGCAAATGTTTTTTTTTACAAACAAAATATTCGGAAGGCCCGGGCTTTATAATTTGAAACGAAAAAGAGGATATGTAGAAAACAAAGATACGCTTTTACAAAATATTTTTGCAAGCAGATGCATGATGATGCACAAAGTATTATTTAACACTCGATTTCTAGTAGTAGATTTTTCCAGGGTGCTACACGTTTCCTTCCTCCTACTGGTTTGATAACCTTGGTTTCTTCTGAGGGAAAACTTGCTACTGTACCGCATCACACCTTCCTCTTGGGGTCTCCCAACGAAGTGCTGCTGCACACAACAGCGATGACGGGCTTGCTGGGGAGGTGTAAGCGGGGGAGGAAGGGCGAACACATCAGGGAGGAAAGCATCAGGCGGTGGGGCCTGGGAGGATGCGGGACGGTGCCTTGCCGACAGCGGCAGGGATCCAAGCAGCGACAAAGGGGAAGGCCGCGGCTGGTGGCGATTGAAGAGGAAGGCGGTTGTGATGCAGAGAGCAGGGTGGAGAATCACGTTTAGGGAGGGATTTCTGGGGAGGAGATGGTCGTGGGTGGGTTCGAGGACGCGCGTAGGATTGGCCGTGACAGGTGGAGCGAGTGGGGGTTGGTAGTCTGGGTATCTAGGGTTTCAGTGGGGTGGTAGTTGGCTGGCTACTGGGCTTCTGGGCCTGTCTGACTCCCCCACAGGTTTTATAAATGTTTTTTATAAAACCATTTTCAAAATAGTTTTAGACAAACAAAATATCCGGGAAGTTCGGGGTTTCTGCATTTGAAATAAAGAGAGGGATATTTGTATAAGCAAAACTAGGCTTTTAGCAAAATAGTTTTAAGGTTAAATATGCATGCACACATGATGATTCTCAAATGCAATATGGCATAATGACATGAGCATACGATCATGGAGATGCACAAACAAGAGCAATTTTCTAGTAGTGGTTTTACCTGGGGTGCTACAAAGGTGATGATGAGAAATTACTTGAAGCTCCATTCAAAACCTTGTCTTGGCTCATAGAATCTTTGGTTTACTCTACATGGTTAGCAACACAAGCACTAGAGGAACTAGAAGCATTTTTTTATCATGGCAACAAGACAACACAATAATATCATCATAAGATTTATTCAAGCCATTTCTACATGATATGCAAGGACTATCAACACAAGCACGTAGGGAGTTTTGAGTGCTAGAAGTGTTGAGGTCCAAAGAAAGAACATTGCAACTAGATAGAGATGAAGGATTACTAATACCAAGCTCACTATCCACATTGCAATTTCTATCATCACTCACCATATCATTACCTTGTAAAAAATCACATGTTGGTGTTGTGGTAAAAGATGAGAACTCATCACGACCGGAGGTGGAGGGAAAACAATCATCCTCAATAATGTTGGACTCATTATATTTATATTTAAGCTTTGTCCATATCTCATGAGAACTCCGATAAGGCATGATTAAAGAAATAACTACATTGCTCACAACAAGTAAAAGCACTTTAGTATCTTGAGCATCTGTATAAGAGTTCACCTTCTCCTCTAAAGATTTGTTTGCGGATCCATAGGAGGAGAAAAACCCATATATAGAATTCCTTCAATAAATGGGTGTATTCCTTGGAAATAATCAAGCATGCGAAATTTCCAATCACCATAATTTGTGACATCGAATATATAGAAGGAATCGTGCACTAATCCCCTAGTCGACATCTATACTCTCAAGGCGGTGAATCCTAAAAGCAAGAGACATTGATCTGATACCAATTGAAAGTGCACAGATGACGTCTAGAGGGGTGAATAGGCGGTTAATTTTTTTACGAGACGGGCTTAACAAAGGTGGAATAAAACTAGCGTTTACTTTGTCAAGCAAAAAACCTATATATACTATGGTTCACCTATGTGCACCAATAACTTATGTTAACCAAGACAAGCAACAAGGTGATAGCCAGAAAGATTGCGTCAAGCACGAAGGCTATCACGATGTAAAGTGCATAAGTAAAAGGCTCGGGTATAGAGATAACCGAGGCATACGGAGACGAAGATGTTTTACCGAGTTCCTCCCTACAAGGGAGTACGTCTCATTGGAGGGGTGAGAGGTACTAAGACCACCAATGCCACAAGAGGCCTCACCCTATTCTCCCGAGCACCCCCCACATGACAAGCACCCGATCCACTATGGGACACTTGAGGGCGGTCACCAAACCCGTCCAAGATTAGGGCAATCTCCACAACTTAATTGGAGGCTCCCAATAATCACCATCAAGGATACTAACTTGGGGAGAGCTCCATAACTTAATTGGAGGCCCTAAGAACTCACCACAAAGGCTACTACACCATCTAGGGTTTCAAGAACCTAGGAGTAACAAGCTTCTTGATTTCACCGACCAAATCCTCCGAGGAGAACTCAAACCGATGCACCTAATGCAATGGCAAATCCTTCACTCCCAAATTCCACCAAAGCTACAAAAGCTATTGGGAAATAAGAGAGGAAGAACACAAGATGAAATCCACAAAAGAAACCCCAAGATCCAGATCCCAAGATGTTTCCCTCACATAGAGGAGATATGGATTTGTGGAGTTGTAGATCTAGATCTCCCCTTTCAATTCCCTCGAAGAGATTCAAGAAATACGGGAGGGATTGACAGTATTTGCAAGCTCTTGAAGGTAGAAACAATGGAGGAGAGAGAGGATGCAAGCAACCAGACCCTTGGGGAAGAATGGGGCCTTTTATAGGCCCCCCACAATAACTAGCCATTGCAGACCACTTATCCCGGAGTTTTCGGCCTTTAGAACCGGAGTCTCTGGCCCCCAGGACCGGAGTCTCCGGGGTCCAGACTCCGTCCAGGACTCCGGGCAAGCTCCAGATGCTCCCAGTACACCCCCTGGAGCAAGGTCCATAATTTTGGCCGGAGTCTCCGCCCCCCGGAGTCTCCCTCCGAAAACTAACAGAAAAACCAATATGAAAATAGCCATAACTTTTGCATCCGGACTCCGATTTTGACGATCTTAGGCTCGTTTAGAAGATAGTAACGAGATTTACAAGATCATACAGAGAAAAATCATAGTCCATCAAGGGAGTATAGAACCAAATTACGAAAGGTTTAACCTATATATAATAGATAAAGTGGTAAAACCTCCAACATCGAAAACACAATAGAGAAGCACATGAAATCCGTTTTGGATGAAATTGAGTTTGTCATGGATATTAACACAAGATCAAAATACTCTCATGGATAAGAACCAAATAAGAATCAAGAAAGATGATGCTAAGTATGCAAAGGTTTGAGCTCTCTCCGAAAGATATGATCAAGTTACTCACTCGAGAGCCCCTCTTGATAGTATGGTTATCTATCCTAAACCCGGTCTTCCAACTACCAACATGAGACCGAAAAAAGGGAAAACCTATCAAGATCATACCTTTTCCTTGAGAATTCTACTTAAGCTTGATGTAGATGATCTTGTCCTTCTTAAGATGGAACTTCTTTATTGATTGCTCTTGCTTGCGCTTGCTTGCTGAATACTTGCGAATTACTCCCCCATACACCATGGGGAAACCATTTCTTTGAACTTGTATTCATCAATACATGATCACCAAGGATGGTAGGCTTCAAGCATGTGATCTCCTAGAGATGGAGCATCTTGATCTTGCACTACATTTATTCTAACTCCATTAGGATCATGTCTTGAAGATACACACGAGGAACTCTGTATTATTATTCAACACACTCTTGATCTTATTTTATTTATTCTTCTTCTTATTCTTATCCAACATGATTCCAATAGGCCCAACGCCCTTGGACATTGCTTATTGTTCTTCATTTCTTCAACCTTGAAGCCAACACATGGTCCAAGCGATGCGAATGGACAAATCCTACAAGTGTAACTCAATGTAAACATGAGTCCATAGAGATTGTCATTGTAACATCCCAAAAATATTAAACATGGATCATAAAACTCTAATCATCAAAATTAGGGTTAACAAAAACTTTTCTAATTAAAAATATGAAAGCATTCATATGTGGGTGTATTGAAATTTGGATTCTTTTGAATTGCCTTGATTATGTGTTTCTTTGCTTGTAAAATGATTCTTAGGTGAAATAAACATCATCTAAACAATCCCCAAACTTTTCCCAAAGACAAAAAAATTAAGTGAATGGTCACTTTGGCCAATTTAACTCCCATGCCTACTTTGGCTATGTCTAACTTTCAGAACTTAACAGAAACATGTATGGATCTTTGCACCCCTTGATAGTAATCATAACAAAGTATCAAGGCCCACCTTGTGATCATCCAGAAACATTCAAATGCTAAGTTTAAATGACAGTTTAAAGTTGAATCTATTTCATATGGGAAGATCACACTTTTTCAAAAACCACTCAAACCAACTCAATTTTCAAAACCCAAGCATCCACAGACTCCCCAGTACATGCCTAGCACACCCACCAAAAATATTTTCAAAATTCAAAACTTGAGTTCATGCGGCCATTTCATCAAACAGGTTGCAGATGCAAATCAAACAAAATCAAAACACTATTTGAAGCAGTGATTTGAGCCAACCTTGTTCCCTCTCTGGTTACACTAGCCTCGGTAGATCATCTAGCAAACTTAACTAAGCTCTAGCACCACTGTAAATTCACCAATGTCATCAATGGTGAACAGGCCGAGAGCACCCATGTCACCCTAGTGTGGACAGCAAGCTAGGATAAGAACTAGCCGTGCCAACCTTGTCTGGGAGGTAGCCCGTGTATCACCGCCCCCTCTCAACCAGCCCTAGCTCGAAGACAACGTCCAGAACCGCCAGGAACGTCGCGCCCGTGCCGCTGTCGACCATGCCGACGTGCGCCGCAGAGCACGCACCGTTCCCACGCAACCCGACCACCTCGAGCCCTCGCCGCCCGCCAGCATGCTCCCCACCGTCCCAGGAGACCGCCAGACATGCCCATTTCACCGCCCGTACCCCGTAGCCACCGCTCTCCGCAGAGTTCGCCGCCTCTGCCTCGCAGATCATCGTGCGTTCCCGACCGTTTTCCACCGCCCCTACACGCGCATTTAAACCATAGAGCATCGCCAGGAGACCACCGATCGATCGCCACCCTCGGCCATGCCTCTAGCCGCCCGTAGCCATGTCTCCACCGTCGTCTGCCCATCCCTCTTGGTCTCACCGTCGAGCCTATAAAAGGAGACGAACCCCAGCCGAATTGAGCACACCATTTCACTCCCCTCACCTCACTGATCGTTCCACCCCTTAGCCGGAGCAAGGCGAGCAGCGCGTCGCCGGAATTTGGCCGGAGCTCGCCGCTGCAGAGGAGAAGAGGAGCCGTCGATTTTGTCCACCCCAGGAGGAGCTGCCGGTACCAGGAGGATCGCCGTCGTCGACTTCGTCGTTCGCCCACATCGCCGACCCTCGCCTGAGCCCCGGTGAGCCTCCCACGACCCCCACCTGCCGCATTAGGTTTCTGTCTCGCCGGCGCCGCCCGACGTGGACGATGAGTAGCAGCTGTTCGATTAGACGTAGATCGTGTGGTTGAGATTGCCCCGTACCGCTTCGCGTTTAAAGAGCCACTGACTAGTGGAACCCTCCTGTCAGTTGCGCCCTCGCCGCGGAGTAACACTAGGCCGGCCCAATAACCTTTCCCGCACAGCCCACTCGTTTGAATTTAACTTTTTCCATTTTAATTCAAACATAGTTCTGTACCTAGTTTCAAAAATCAACCCAGCTCGATTCAGTAAACCAAATTGTATGAAACCAATTTTGTTAGAAATATATTGAAATTCTTAATCCAAGCCCGTTGGATTTAAATCATTTGGATCTATAGATCAACCTTGGTAAAAATAACAAGTCGGAAGCTTTTCTACATTCAAACATTTTTCAAATTTCAACCATAATAGTTTTTGAGTTGATTCCAACACTCAAAAATCACATTTGATCATACCTTTCAGAATATATAAAAACATAGGAGTTTACTTACAGAAATAATGTTCAAGTAATAAAAGAATGCCACATAGGCATTTCTAGCGACTTTAATTATTTAAAATAAAAGGTTAAACCTTATTAAATTGTGAAACCACTTTAAATCACATTCCCATGTACTGAAATATGTGGTGATGACATGTGTCAACATGATCCCATGTTTGGTTTGGAGAATATTAAATCTTAAGTAGTTTTTCAATGATTAAAAATTACTTTTCTAAAAATAAATAAATAAGACAAATGCTTTATTCTTGTGATATTAGTGATGATGCTAGATCATCTATAGTACCCTTTTGTGTGATGAGTGAAAGTAGTTAAGTATTGTTTGGTTATTGTGTACCTCGTATTTATTTATAGACGCTAGTACCGATCAAGGATACGAGGAGGAAGGAGGATACTACGAAGAAGCCGAGGAGAACTTCAACCACTGCTCTGCACAAGGCAAGCCTAATACTACTAGTTGATTGATCAAGCTAACACTTGCAAGATACCCTACTTTAGCAAGCTTATACTTGCAATTATGCAAGCAAATACTTGCTTGTTACCATGCCAACTATATGCCCTAAGCATATGTGATCATACCCACTTGATAACCCCAATCCTAGTTTTACTTGCAAGCTTTCTACTTTATTTCTTTATCAAAGCTCTTACTTAGAGTTTACTTGAGTAAATTGTAGATACTAGAAAGATAATTGAAGGTTGCATAAAGAGCATAAAATTTGGCCTAAGCTAGATAATCTTTATGTCATCCTAAGGCATGAGATTGAACTCAATTAATCTCCACTTGTGTACCACCCCTCATTAGTACTCACCCCCACTTGTATATGCTAGTGCTAAGCATTAAACTTGATCAACATTAGATGGGAATACTTGGTGAAAATGGTTATGAAAACCTTAGAATGATGAGTCATTCTACTGAGATGTTTTGACATGTGTTTCCGAAACACCAGATGATTTGGTGATGAAAATGTTAAGGCATGAGCCTTAGCCCTTTATAAAACTGATGGTTGTCTAGATGCGATACCATTCCAATTTTACCGTACAACCACAATACCCGAAGATTGGGTAGGGTTTGACTGGAAACTTATATACCTTAGTATTAGTTCCCTCACGGCCAAGGTCTGAGCTGAGGCTACCTTGTGAAGATTGTCCACCTGTGTAGTGTCCAAGATGACAGTTGGTCATGGTTGGGAGGCCAAACTCACAGGAGAGGTGCCTATACTAGGGCGTGTAATCGAAAGGTTAGGATTGATTATCCGCATACTGAGTATGGTGAATTTAGGATTTGTTCCTGACGGATGTATCGAATGTTGTGGTGAAAGTGTACAATCTCTACAGAGTGTCAAACTATTCGAATAGCGTCATGATTATGGACAGTTGGAGTGGCCATACTGTTCCCCCGTCAGATGTTTTCAAAATGAATTGTGAAATGAATTGAGACTTTGACTTGACCACAACAGAGTTGTGATATGAAATTCAAGTTCCCACTTAGGTGCTACAAAACTTCAACTAGTCTGTATTTGTTTCTAAACTTAGTAGAGGTAAATCTGGCTTTTTGCAAAACAACCCTAGAGCTTAGTGTCCCACTACAAAAAAACCCCTTCACTTGTTAGTATTAGTTTGCGAGTACTTAAAGAGTACTCATGGCTTTGTCCCTGGCTATTCCCATGGCCAGACTATGAAGAGGAGTACCAGGAGGATGAACCCCAGGAAGGTTACGACAACTAGGATCATCTCCTATCGTCAGCATTGCCTGTGACCCCGAAGATGGAGCTTCGCCTACGCTACCGTTATTATTACGTTATTCCGCTGCTTGAGTTGTATTAAGAACTGGATCATGAGATCCTTATTTTGTGTAAGACCTTATGTATGGTTTGTAATGGATGATGTACTATGGTATCCAAATCTGTTATGTCTCGCAAAAATGGTAATCTTAGGATTGCGATGTATGGCATAACAGGCATCTGGGATTAAAAATCCGGGTGTTGACAGTCATTAATTACCAAAACCACACATGGGGGCACACATTCCCTTTCAATCTCTCCCATTTTTGTAATTGATGAAAATCCCTTTGAGAGGCTTTTATATAAATAATTTTAACGAATAAAATGGTAGCACCAATATCAAATACTACACAAGTATGTGATATTGGTGCCACCACCATATATAGAGAAAACTCCCCCACAATCTATGTATGTGTGATGAACTTGAATTTCATTGCATATATTACCAACCATTATCGTTGGTGGAGTTTACTCTATATATTCCATATGCTAAGCAACAACAAAGATGCAAGAGCATGAAAGGCAAATGCTTAAGAACAAACTCAAAGCATAAACCAACTTCCCTTAAACCCTCTAAAACTTCTCCCCCATTGGCATCGATTGGAAAAATGGGTTAAAAGTTCTAGAAGGCCAATATATTGAAAATTTCTCCAAAGGTGTGCATTTGCACATATGCAATGATGAATACTATGGAGGAAGTAGAACTATATTGAGGACCCGAAGATTGCAAAAGAAATAAAATGTAAGAAGCATCAACAAATAATGCAAGTAATCGAAAGATCCAAAAAACAATTGAATACAAAAAGATATCATGATAAGATCAAATGGGTGATTAAATGAAATAGAGAAGCTCCCCAAGATTTGTGCACACATTATAATAATTGCATTTGAATATAACATGCACAAATATGGAATCCTCACTCCCCTATAAACATTTAAAACAAAAAAAATGCAAGAAGATAAATGAGCATTCTTAAATGAGTTAGAAGAGCTCCCTAAGGATTAAGCACCAATTATAATAATTGCATTTGGAAAAAAAGTGCACAATCATGGAATCCTCACTCCTCCCACTCATTTAACAATACAAGGCATGAGCGAACAAACATGAGTACACGAAAATGCAAACACAAGAGACAAGCACTCATTGGCAAATAGATTTGGAAACCACCAAAGCATAAACAAGAAATAAAAGGTGGTCTCCAAGGAATGCAATATCAACTAAAAAATTATCTTCTCTTATGTGTATAAGTTCCTAGGAGGACAACATCATAAATACATATGCCCACAAAGAAACATGCACACACAAAAATTTCTCTGGCCTCATGTTTCTTCCAAACACCAGGAACCCTGCCACCACGACCACCAACAAAGCTGCGAATAGAACCTTGCCCCTTCCATGCCCAGCAGTCCTCGCTAAACTCTAGCTTAACTCAGCTCGCAAGTCCTTAAACACCTTAGTAGCTAGATCATGGATTCCATACTTCCAGTCCCATGCTCCTTGGACACATGCCCCAACATCCTACATCCCAAACACCAATTTGGTAATCATTCATACCTTTTTTTGCAGGTAATCATTCATACTTAACCATGAAGAATTGCCTCTTTCCTTATCTGGTGATAGAAATCACAAATTTTAATTATTTCCGCACATTGATCATCACCTGAACTCTATAAAAAAATTCTCACATAGTTTAACAATGGTGGTTCTTGATAGACAAAACTTCCAACCTTGCTTGCCAGGATTTAACTAAACCCTTGTAACCATCAGGCATGTCATGATTCTGGACCCAGATGAGAATCATGCTTAACTCAATCATTGATGTCTTGGTAAACCCATCATACGGAGCCATCAGAACACTCTTCCCCCCAAACACCCAAGGCCCTCCTTCCATTACCTTTTCCCAATCACCAAGGCAAGGAAATTGCATGATAAGTAAATAACTTGTCCTCAGTTACCCATATATTGACATCCTTGGCCAACTCCCACGCTGACCTCATATTCTTGAAGAATTAGTAATGGCTGAACTTGACAACCGCAAGCCACCGAGTAGCATCTTCCACCTGATGCTCTTCCTCCTCAAAACAACATCTTCCAGGTCATCTTCCTGAAGCCCTAGCTATGCCAACATACCAATGACATCTTCTTGGCCTGCCATTCTCGACGCAGACGCCGAGGATCATGAGGCCATGACTAGTTCACAAGAACTCACTGATCGCTAGATTAGATTGGAAACCGAAACCCTAACTCACAGACTACTTGACAAAAGGTCCGAAGCTAAGCAGGAATAGTAGGACCTGCCCTTATCAGCTTGAGATCCTTCGCTAAAAGTCGCTTGTCGGGATCAAAGCCGGTACACTCAACGTTTGTGTCATCAGCGAGAAAACCTAAACCCTAATGAGACGAGAAAAGAACAGATATGCTAGGTCGGTCCTAGTAATAGGTTACTATAAGACCACCACCGTCATCAAGAGCCTACAACCCTCAAAACAAAAAAATCAAGAGCCTAGACAAGAGAGCGATTATATATTTTTAGTGTGGAAAAGGAAAGAAAGCGCCTTGCACTCCGTCGCGTTTTCGTCTTGGCTGAAGAACCATGGTACTCTCTCTCCCCAACCCGATCAAAAAAATTCGTGCTTCTCGATTCCATTCGCCCAGGCGACGCCAGATTTGACACCGGGCGGAGCCGGCGGCCTGACCGGTCGTCGCGGCGTTCGATTCGGTGCGGATTTCGCCGAGATAACCCCGTCCCTGATTTCGACTTTGTGTTTTTTCCCTGGGGATTTCAGGATAGGAGGGCGACCTCGCAGGGGGATTACGATGAGCAAGGTGAGGCTATTTAGTGTATTTTGTGTAGTTCGTTTCAGACTCAAGAGAAGCGGGGCGAATTATGTCTGGGATTTCTGGGATCTGATCCTGGGTGGGTGTGGCTGTGCATTGAACGCCGTGCTCGTATGCGTGCAGATCACCGGGTGAAAGGCACCGAGGTGTTCGTTGGTGGGTTGCCGCGGTCCGCGACAGAGGGGACACTCCGAGAGGTTGGTTTGTCATACGGTCATGAAACACCCACTTGCGTGTGAAGTGTTGCTTCTCAGTATTTCTGAAATTAACGAGTGGTGTGCTGCATAAGGACAGAGTAATGCCTGAATTGCCTACATCCCCGATGATTTGTATAAGCCATGGTTCCGAGCAGCAAATGTTTTAGCTGAATAACTGTCTGGGCAGCATTGTAAATTCCTCCACTTCATGTTGTTTTCTCCACTTGTTAGTTCTCTGCAATGCAAAAGACTGTGGCCATGGTTAATCTGAAAATCTGCAAATGCCACCTTTTACTCACCCATTGTAACCGTTAATGTTGTGTAAGGCATGCCTACCAAATCAAATGTTGCCGCACACCTAAACCATGTTGGTATCTACCAAAAGCTTAACTGGTACGTACTTCTGTAATTTTTGGACGTGGCTTGGTAATTGGTAATCTGCCACGCAGGCAATTTTGTCGTGCTCTAGCTAGTGATAACAGAAATATGTGATACTACAGGGGCTAGAATATTTTCCTTAATTATGTGATATTTGACTGTTGAGCTTAAAGTATATGTTTATCCATTGTAGATTAGTAATAGCCACTTGTCACTGTCCAACTTCTCTTGGCTCTTGTCTCTAGGAGAACAATAGCTCATTTGTTAATCTTCACCTGTTCATGTTAAAAAGTTAGTGTTCTTTCACATACTCCTTGGACTGACCCATCTCATCAGCAGATATTTTCTCCTTGTGGTGAGATTGTTGACTTGCGCATAATGAAGGATCAGAATGGCGTTTCCAAGGTCTGGTTCTATCGCAACACTTAGATTGTTGCAATATATGTTTAAATCCTTCAGACATGTGATATACTATCGAGTAACTTTATCATGAAATTGTATCAACATTAGTTTTCCTGAACTTCCTCAGGGATTTGGGTTTGTGCGATTTGCTGAAAGGGAATGTGCTCATATTGCTAAAAGGCAAAAGAATGGCATTGAGGTAATGACGCAATCTTCTTTCTCAATGTTGCCCAAATTTCCATATAAGACATCATATATGTACACATGTTTCAAAACTTTCTAATCCCGTATTTCATTAGATCTCAAGTAGGACCTGGGAAGTAATCAACCCTTGTCTTCACTGTAGAGTACATTTTCAGTGATATGTACTATAAAAATACAAACTGGACATGATTGTTAATAAATTGGTGACATGCATCAACCTGCTTCTTACTGTGGATTAAATTGCAAGGTCTAGAGGTTAATCAAGATAAATTTCTTCAATTACATGACTAAGGAAAATTAAAGCCAGTTATATCCACTTCTGCCTATCAGTTTTATAGTTTTTCATGCATTACTAGTTCTTAACATCTCTTTTGGTCATTATTTGTGTTATAATAAGCTGCGTATATACCTATCTGCATCATTTTTTTTCCTTCAAAAACTAGTTTCTCCATATCTCTATGTTGACACAAGTTTGCCCTTTTTATTGCATCCTTTGTAGATTTAGTGTTGATAGCGATGCTAGCTTTATTACATCTCATATATTTATCTTGACATGCATAATACATCTGCTGTTTGTTCTCGACCAGCTTCAAGGAAAGAGACTCGCTGTTGATCTTTCCTTGGATCAAGATACTCTCTTCTTTGGAAATCTTTGCAAAGGTAAACTTCACCCATGATGAACCTTGATAATCGGAATGCAGAAACTGTGTACGTAAGCAAAAATCAAGAAAAAATCACATGCCATCACAGTTGATGAAATTGAATTTTCAATATCAATTACCATGGACTTTCACGTTGATACCTCTTTAAGCGTAGAGTATGACCTATGTGACTTCTGTATTGGCTGTTTTCGTCATAATTTTTCTCGTTCACATTTTGTTTCCTTGGTTTGTCATATAACTATTTGTTGAAGCAAAACTGGTAGGAGACATGTTTTTTTTAAGGAGGAAAAATGTTGTTTTTATCCTCAACTATTACATGAATGTATCTTGAGCTTCATCCCTGCACTCCTAAACCACCCAAAGCTGGTCACTACTATCAGTACCATGCAATTTTCATCCCTCAACCGTTTCAGAAAAAAATCCCACGGAGAAGTTGCCCATTCGTAAGCGGTTTTGAATAATGTGGCGCCGGCGTGTAAATCACATCAACACATGTCTACCATGTCACAAGTTTTCTTTGTGATACATTGATATAATCCACCAATTTATTAGATAATCTGATCACTGAAATAACTAAAAATGTGGAAAATCAGAAACTTCTGAAGATCACAGATTCAACTTAAATAAAAATCAAATTTCCTATTTCCAGTGACTTTTTGTATCATTTTTGAATTGTTTTGTTTATGGAAGTTTTTACTAAAATATAATTCATGCAAATTCCCTAGAAAATTCATTGTTTATTTTTTCTAAACTTCCTAAATTTGTCTAGTAAATTTGTTGTTGCTTTTATGAGAATTGTTGATGTGGCGGATACATGATGGTATTGTGGCTGACACATGTACTCGATACGTCATTCAGAACGGCTTTGGAATGGACAAAACCGCTTTGAGAGATGAAAATGGTATTGATACTTGTGAAACCAACTTTGAGTGGTTGTAGAGTATACGGATGAAAGCTATACTCAGACAATAGCTGAGGGAGGAAACACACATTCTCCAAAGGAAAATAGTATGGTGTACATATATATGATTTATGTACAAAGGATTTGAGGCGTCAAAACCTACTCTCCTGAGGTCATAGACTCAAGGTGCCAGTCACCTGCTGAGGTCCATGCTTGCACCTTGTCCTTTATTTTGTGGAAGAGCTGGGTTATATGGGAAATAACCAACACAGGCATGGGGCCCATTCGGCGCAAGCTATATAAGATCCTAAAAGTACCAATATCTCTTGGATCAGAGAGAATTAGTACCAAGTCTTGATTCTTAGTCGATTGGTAGTTATTTTTACTAGGATTCGAACTAGTAAACTCTCTACAGTCAGACTCTACTTATGATTATGAAGCGAGGCAAACTAGGAGACCAAGCTATCAATAAGTAATTCTTAGCAGTAATCCCTTCTCTCTATCCTAACCCCATTACCTACCTCTGCACAAAAGCCAATAAAACAGCACCAACCGGCAGATGGTTCCATGGCTGGAGAGCAGCTCCTGGCATGGATCAACGTTAGATCCTTTGTATCTAATAAGCTGGGAGTCTGGGACAGCATTGTAAAGTAACTTAAGATTATCATGATGGTGTATTGGTATCTGTTACCACTTAGCAGACACATGGTTTCACATGCACATCATCATATGGTTTCTGTTTTCATCTATATGCTGTAGTTCAATCTATACTAGTTTTGGTTTGATCAAATGGAGGCAGGAAATACTTACAGAAAAAATAGATCAACAAACTGCAGGAGAGTTGTTGCCACGTTGCATTGAGAATCATTGCCAAGTCGCATCGACATTAATACTGGTATTAATTATCAGCAACTGTGTTGTTGAGGGCACTAAGTAGACAATATTATATCGTTTCAGCTTATTTTATCCCTCTTGTTTTAATTTCAACGTCAATGAGCCTGAACACTGAGGGACTTTTAGCATGTTTTGTTGTTGTTGCAATTTTAATGTCTTTGATCCCATATGCAACACTAAGGTTTTGTTTGTTTGTGCGTGCTTGTGTGGGTGCACGTGCCTCTTCGTACGCTCTTACCGTACTGTGTGGTCCAACATAACACAAGTTCCATTATTAAATCTGAAATGCAACCTCTTATTAGACATTTCCATGGCGAGAACTGAGAAGCAGTGCCAAAAAGAAAGGAAAACAGTCGTGGTTGCCTCTACAAATTTAGCCTGTTCTTAATATACGAACTTGCATGAACTGATACCCTTTGTCTCTTCGGCATTTTACCTTTATCCGTTTGACTTTTCCAGTAATATGCACAATGCACATTATGTATTTGAAAGGCCTCAATAACTTCTTTAATTGTGGATAACATAATATTCTGGTTGTGGGTTTCCTAACAATTTTAGATGTCTCTGACAAAATTTTAATTTGTACCGCGAATTTTTGTTCTTAACATAGTATCATGTTATAAATATTAGTTTTGAGAACCTATGAAAAAAGCACATGTATATTATCATCCAAATTCTTATCACTGTGCTATCTTATTATTGTTCAGAATGGAGTGTCGAAGAATTTGAAGAATTGATTTATAAGGTAGGACCTTGACCGTTTATAGGCTATCAAACATATTTTTTTTCCATTTTCCATAAAACAGTGTCCATTTTTTATCTACAGACATTCAAAGATGTCATATCGGTTGACCTTGCAACAGCTTCAAATCTTGATTCTTCAACAAGCAAAAGGCGTCTAAATCGAGGCTTTGCGTTTGTGCGATTTTCTTCTCATGGAGTAAGTCTTTATTCTCTATGCTGTGCTAGGAAATTCGTTTCCTGTTAACAGCATCATGTAATGCATTCTATTACAAAAGTCATGACCTGATAATTTTGTTTTATCATACATGACCTATCTTAAAATTGCTAGAGTTTTCCTTAGCTTTGAGCGCTGCTGCTGTTTAGTATCAATTATAATCATAACTATTTAAAGGTGCATATAAACGAGCTAGTTGTCATACCTTATTGCCTTGAGAATATCTGTAATTGTTATATCTTTCTGAGTTCCTAGTTCACCTATAGTTGACCATAGCCTTGTCGCATGATTTATCTTGCAGGTCTTGACCAACATTATTGCCTCTTATTTTAAAACAATCTTATTGGATCAAACCATCATATGTATATATCTGTATATGTATCTAGCTTCTATGAATCTCCTGTTTATCTGTTGCTGCTCTCGGATGAATGATTCTGCACTTTATTGGTTGCCATAAATCGATCTAATAGCAAAAGTTCATCTGGTATTCCATCCTTACATGCTTAAGTAATGGCACATCCTTAGGGCTGCTGTCTCAAGTCAGGAAGCTAGACTATGAATTGACAGTTTGACACCAAGTAACCAACATACCTTGTGTTATGTTGACAAGCAGCCCAGCTCTTGGACTCATATACTCGTTTTGGTTATGAACTTTTATAGTAACAAATTTTATCATCCTTTTCTCTTATATGACTGATTTATTGCAAAGGAAAATCTTCAGTGATCACCTATTTTCTTATGAAAATGTCCCCATTGCGTTGCGGATCTGCAGAAGATATCAAAACCAACACAAATGATTTTATACTTCTGAGGGAGTTGCCCATATTTACTGTCTCCTACAAACCCTTATTGATCTTGTAAAGAAATAGCAGAACTGGTGGTATATCGTTTGCCATGATTTCTGCTGTAGTATATGTGGATTGACCAATCTTCTCCACCACTTTGGACTTCTGGTTCTACTGGTTGGTGCATGAAACTTAATATGGTACAAGAGCAGAGGTCTTGGGTTCAAATCTCGGCTTTCACAGCTTAGAAAGAAAGTTGCTTGCCCACTTTCTGTCCATGCTTAGGCCTTATCGAGCCACCCCTGAGAGGATGTGGATTGCCCAACCTTCTTCATCGGTTCGGAATTTTGGTTCTACTGTTTGGTGCATGAAACTTAACAGTTTTGACTTCATATGTACCTTCAATCTTCAATTACACTTCCAATCTTCACAAGAACTTCCGTCCATCGCACAAGTTCATTTGCAGAGTGCAGGATAAAGATATAGCAAACATGTGGTTTATGTTAATCCCTAATCCCCTCTGATTAAATAGATGAACTACTGCGTCGATTGCAATGTCTGACGAAACATTGCATGGGAGGATGGTATTAATGAGATATACACCAAAAGAATAATTGTATACCTTTGGTTAAGGTTGCCGAGTGCAGCACTCTTGTATTGGGTCTCACTAGTAATTAGCAACATGGGATCATCAATCCATGGAGTTTCAATCACCTTGATAACTGGAATGACAAAAGGTCCATCAGTTCGTCTTCCCCTTGTACCCATCAATGACTGAACTGAATCATCTACCTATTCTTAGCTATATTCTGTCCCTACTTCTGTCACATACTACTCCTATTCTTGTCTTACCGTTCAGATTTGTCATGTGTACTTCACTTGGTTTCACCACAAACATTAAAGCCAGTAAGCCACTCAACTCCATTTTCGTATTTTGGTTCTTCATTTTCTTCAGAGATCAAGGTTGTCTTTTTGATAGCATACGCAGTTCATGGCACTTTTCCAGTACCCGCTAAATGTTGTACTCTGCCCTTGTTGCTATTTATTTTTTCTCACCCTTTCTCTAGAAACTGTGAGGACATGTGCAAAAACACAAAGTGACTGATAGGTAGTACATCTCTAATGTAACCCGAGTTTTAGCATCAGAACAACGAGAGTAAGTGTGTAGGAATAAGGAATTGGAATATGGGAATCATCATTTTATCTCATCTGTGCAAGTGACGTTGAATCGTGCACACTCCTTGTATTCCAGAAACTGCTGTCTCCTCTCCTTCAATCTCTCTCATAAATTAGACAAACAGATACTTGTGAATGCCAGCGCCTTATGTTTGGGGAAGGCTGTGACAAGCTGATCCATGATTAACTTTTCCTTAGCTTCATTTCTGCATAACTATAGTGCTCAAATCTTAAGCTGCCATTGTACGACATCTTCTGGAATCTCACTTCTGACATTGATCATAGCTTCCAATTATGAAGGACACATGTTTATCAACATAGTATGCTGGTTCGTCACTGAATACTGATCTGAGGTTATGCTACTGATACGTGTGCAAAAAGGAAATATCTATATCATCATGGAGATGCTCTTTAGTCCATGATATCTGATCAGATCATCTCCCTTTGATTCTTTTCATCCTAAAACTATCAATCACAGGCTGCCGCACGTGTACTCCGCATTGGTTCCAGAACAGATTTTCTGCTTGGTGGTATTTTGCATCCTGCAATAAATTGGGCTGAGAGAGAATCTAATGTGGATGCTGATCAAATGGCCAAGGTTATTTCAGTGCCAAACATTTCTTCTTTATTTAAGTATAGCTATATTCTGTTTTGATTGTGTTCTCTATGCTTCTTATACCCAGATTAAGACTGCTTTTGTTGGTAATCTGCCAGCAAATGTTAATGAGGACTATCTGAAAAAGCTTTTTGGGCGTTTTGGAGAGGTCTGTCAACTAACATGGCTACACTTGTTTGTATTTACCAATTTATTTGTGTGCGATGTTAAGCCTAAAGTGATGTGTAATGGCTAATCAGGTAATGCGAGTTGCGGTCTCAAGAAAAGGACAATACCCAGTTGGATTCATTCACTTCGGCAGTCGTTCAGTAAGTAATTTTGTCAATTCTGATATCTTTTTAAGTTGTATACCTCAAGTTCTATCCAAGTAATTCACACTAATTCTTAATCTACCGCAGGAGCTTGACAATGCAATAAAAGAAATGGATGGTAAAACAGTAAGCGGACCTGACCGAGGACCATCTTTCAAGATCCAGGCATGAATAAGAATATAGCTTCTTTGGGGCTAATCCTAGCTTCTTGCTTCTTAATTTGATTAGCTTAATTTGGCTTTTGGTGCTGCTTATCGCAATAGGTTACAGTTGCTCGACCTGTAGTGGAGAACGATAAGAAGAGAGGTCGTGAAGAGGTGAAAACTAGAAGGTCAAATGTATCAAGAGACAAGTCAGATTATTCTCAGGGAAGATATGGACATGATTCACTTGATCGTCAAACGAGAGCTCCAAGGCTATCGAACGTGGTATGAGTGATAAACACCGAACATATGATCAGTTTGTTCTTTCCATTTCATATGCATTAAAGCCAAAAACTTGGGTTTCAAGGAAATATATAATCTCATTAAACTTTGAACTACTTCTTTAATAATTTGTGGTTTTGCACAACTGAGCTAGGCATTCACTTGCTAAAGTTTCAGCTCACTGCTATATCTGTCAAGTTGTCACAAGATCCACCTGTAAGAGCATATCTAACAGATCCCTCAAAAACCGGTACTGGAAAAGTGTTTTGCAGTGCACTGGAAAACAGTATAGGGTATGAAATTTTGCCTTCCCGTAACAAAAGCCCTCAAATTCATGTGGGACCCACAAACAACCTTTTTTTTTCCTTTTTCTTTTTTTCTCCCTTTCCCCATTCTTCTTCATCCTCCTGTAGGTCCCGATTCCCCCATCAATACCCTGCCCCGACCTCAATCCATAGCTCCCGGCCACCGGCGCCAGCCCCCAGCCGCTCCCTCCCTTCTCCCTCTGCACCATGGCTCCTTGGTCCAAAACAGGCTATATGGCGTTTGCGGGGGTTGATATCGGGGGACCCTGAAAACTTTTCCGGTCTTTTTTCTGGGATCTGCTAGAGATGCTCCAAGACTTGATATTGTGCCAATAGGTCCAATCCTTTGGCTGATGCACACTCCATTAACCTGCTAGCTCTGGGTGCTCTGATAGTGGGATCAGATGGTTGTTGTCTCTAAACACCTATCTTATTATCTTTCCGTACTAATAAAAAATATTAAGTGTTAAGATTTGACATCAATACTTGCAGCTCGGTTTGTAGGAATTGTGTGAGTTGAGTAAAATGCATACTCCACTAATGGAAAGTGTGGTATGTTCAATAACATAGCAAATCTTTTTGCATTTTATCTCTTAGGTGTCTGATGTCACCGACCCCTATGAAGCAGCTGTTAATTCACTACCTTCTGCTGTCAAGGAACTCTTACTTCGTATTTTGCGTCTTGGAATTGGCACTTCATACGACGTAAGTGATTTTTATAGAAATATTCCTGTTTATATTTGTTTTTTTTGTATCGAACATCATGGTCCTGTCAATTTTTCTTCTCAGATTGACATCCATTGCATAAAGAGCCTCAGTGAGCTTCCTGAGTCAGGTGCTGTTGCCGTTCTTAATCAGGTGCGCAATTGTTTCACGTCGATGATCTGAGCTCTTACCTGAACTTTCTTTTTCGAAAAGCCTCTTACCTTGACCTGAAAAATGGCTTATTCTGATCAATTCTTCATGCAGTTTTTGATAACAGGTGCTGATAAACGAAATAAAGGAGAATATTTCGCTTCATTAATTGCTAAGGTTGTTACTTCTTTTATTCAATATCTTCCCTTATTCTTTTGTGCTGTATTTTTTTTTGGGAACAACGATGCCTTATAACTTCTGGATTTTTGACTTGCAGCGCAAGGTTGAGGCTTTTGGCGCAGCGCAAATATTGCAGGATACTACTTATTTGCCCAGAAATTCTGAAATACAAACCAAGAGATACCGACATCAAGATTATGATTACCCGGAATCTGGGTAAGGCACCCTCAAGGAAAATGAACAAAATGACATTGGCATGATCCTTTTTCTTTTATCTATATATGAGCTTTGTAGCTTTTATGATTGCATCCTTGTACTGGAATGCTATTGTAAATCTATCATGTGAATATGTAATCACTGGGATCCATCTTATTTGCAGGAGCCGTAGATACAACACCCTAGGTGATTATTCTTCCTCGTCTTATGTTGACGATCCAATAGTGTCTCAATCAAGAAGGTATGGTGAAGAAAGACCAGCTGTTGTAAGATACCCAGAGCCTAGACTGCGGCAAGAAGAAATATCGCATGAACCAAGACATAATACTGGAAGGCATCTAGATCGAAGATACACACAAGAACAGAGCTACAGTGAAAGATCGGCGCATGATCCCAGGCAGGACACTGGAAGGCATCTAGATCGTAGATACATACATGAACCGAGCTATGTTGAAAGATCAGCACATGAACCGAGAAAGGACACTGGGAGGCATCTAGAGCGTAGGTACACACAAGATCAGGGTTACATCGAAAGACCAGCCGAAGAAGCTGTTTTCCCAAGGGAAAGAAGACTGTTATCTGCTGCAGGGTACACCACAAACACTGGCCCGGAATTCAACTCCAGGTCATCCGCTGAATATTCTGCTGAACAGCAGCAAATGAGGTTTGATCCCTTCACAGGGGAGCCTTACAAGTTTGATCCCTTCACTGGGGAGCCTATCAGGCCAGGAGCAAGCCTGCGCTGACCAGATTGATTGAAAGCAGCACTTCAGGTGTGGCAGAGAAGACCATCTTTCTTGAATAAATCTGCGGGTCCTATAGTTTGTGATACTATGACACTAGGATCTTAGGAAGTATGCAATGTTATAGTGTGATGTTATGACCCCTTCTGACATTCGAACTATGCATGTTTTGGTGTTCTTCTGATGAGATCAATGTGGTGGCTGTGACAGTGGAAAACCTGCAAATGTTAGGACTCTCACTGTCTTTTGTGTAGTGATTTTCAATTGTCGTAAACTTCTTTTGTTCCCTTTGGACGCCGACCAATGTGGCTTTCTCATGTTTACTCATCTAAAGTATGCTAAGCAAGATAACCGATTGACCAGATGGCAAGAAAAGTGAAACATAAGGCCTGCCAGTACTATTATCTGTTCTACTTCTTCAGCACTACTTTACATGTCCTCTAAAAACTTGATTGCTTAATGATATACCCTTTGCTGCTTTTGTTGACTTGGGTAATGTACTGAATACTAGTGCTAGGTGTGTAAATCGTTAAAAGGAGCTCTACTATACTTGTGAAGGAATTTGCCTAGGAATTACTTCCTGTCTTCTTTTGTGTCTATGGTCAAGCTTTCTCAAGTTCAATGGATTCTTAGTGTTTATTTGCTGTCGGAGGTTCATCTCGTTATATTTTCGTGGACGGTCGTGGTGATTTTTGCTTGAGATAAAGTGACACAGCCAGAAAGATGTTTCAGTGGTACCAATATAGGATCTGATGATTTTTTTTTTCAATTATAAAGGATTATATATAGTCAAATCCATGAGTCGGTTGGATACAAGCTGGATATCATGGTAGGGCTCCTTATCATTGACCTAACTTGACATGCTTCATCACACAGAGGCCCGACCGATCATTTTGGATCATCTGTCAATTATTTGCGAAATCCGTCTCTGTCCATCTGACACTGCTCACATTGTTCTTTCTACAGAGAACATACTGTTACCTTGCCAGATCTCGCCAAGGGAAAGGAAAACTCGAAGAAGAATTCATTTTTTCGCTGCGCGGTAATGTAAACATAATATTGACGCGACATGAGCACTAGCCAAGTAGTCATATCCATTCGAAAAAGAAAAACACCAGGAGGGAGAGAAAAAAAAAGATTGAGTAGGATCATGGCATCAAAGTGTCTGAGCACAAGCACATGTAGCAAGTTGACTGTGACCAGCCGAACAAACAAACATGCCCAACAAACCTGCAACAAACCAATGGTAAGCTGGAGGAACAGTCCTGCACAGTGCTGGAAGAGAGCAGCCACAAATGATCAGGGGAATATATTGCAAGCAAAATGTGCACAGCAGCAGCAACAGCTTGGGATAGGGATATCCATTATTCATGGACCGATCCCTAATTAGACGGTGGTCATGCTGTCATTAGCTAGGGGCATTGGACCACCCAACACTGGCAGCTGCTGTTGCATCTGATGCACCTCCATAATTTTTTGTCATTCTTCGTCCACTTGAGAGTTTGGAGACAGACTCATGGGATGTGCCGCCGTTTGGTTGTGTAGGCATTTGATGAAATGTCGTTGCTGTGGAGAATGAGTTACTTGGATAAACCCGCGTATCGAAACCGGTATCCCTAAATTTGCAGAAATGCAGTTTGTGATCCCTGAAGAGAAATTTTTTCCCTGGAGATAAGATAGCTGTAGAAAAACAATTGTTGCAACAGTTAGCAGCAGACTGCAATTTAGATGTCGAAATCCATTGAGTCTCCATCCCAAACAGTTCGTAGAGCAGCCACAAATGACGATACATGTACCCTGGTATGATTATAATGATTAGAAAGATGATGATTATGATGATGATGTGAACAAATCAAACAGTTAGGGAGTATCCATCTTGGAAGCTAGACTAATCATATGTTCATATCTACAATACTGTTCAACTGTTACAAATAAGTATGTAGATACGGAGAGGCCACCAAACCATCACCGGTAGATGACCGACAGAATATGGAGATGAATGTAGTGAACTGGTAATTAGGAAGATGCGGCCGCAACCATAACGTTTGCTAGGAGATAAACATGTTAGTGGGACTCGAAAGGACCATGTCAGGGTATTTCGTATTTTCACCGCGGTTTATCGCATGCGTATTGAATCTGAATTATTTGATATACTACTCACGTGAGCTGTGGTCCTTTGATCTGGATGTTGTGGTTGCGTGCATTCCGGGCTCAAAAATTCCTCAAAGTGCTGATTAATGTAGGTAGGGAGGCTTAGCTGGTACCTTATCTCCTATGATTCTTCATGGAGTAAGCTGTGAAATTACATAAATGTCCTTCTTTGTGGATACTGCCATAGTGGATAGTGACCTGGAGTTTTGGATACAAGATCCATGCATCTTTGGGGTAGAACTGATTTATCAAGATTACAGTAGCACCGTCAGATCGAGGATCAATGGTTCAGGTCATTGACAATTTGCTATGAGACTAGTCCGGATTCAGCCATTTATATTGGTTCCAGTCTTGGTTGCAAATGCCTATGAAGATTTTGTAGCATTTTTTCCCCAAAATACTAGACAAATTGCTGATAGGCACTAGCAACCAGCTCAAGCCGGCACCGACTTTTTCAGAACATTACTCTAGTAGTATATGTGTACTAAAGAGTTTCAGCTACAAAATGTCACAATCTTGCCGCACGAGACCCGTGCAATTTCCCATTCCCAAAAAAATAAATACGATTAATTAATAAATAGAGAAAAGAAATAGATGATGGGGACAGTGAGGTAGTTTGGGTGTTGTTTGTAATATGCTTTCCCACCAAATGAATTGACTTGCCACCAGTGGTCCATCACTCCAGCCTCTCTTTTCTACCCTTTTGGATTCTTTCCTACCAAACTAGACGTCCTTGTTCTGTTGGTACAAACCAGAGAGGCATGCTGTCCTCTCTCCAGACCACTACAAAAATAAAGCAATCGTTTAAATGCAGTTCAATATTGTCATAACAAGAACCTTCAGAAGATGGTGGAGTATGGTTCATCCATCAGTTATCAGGTCAACACAACAAAGTGAAAGTGCATGCATGCCTTCTTTGAGTCCCAGATCAACAATCTCACCTAGTCTCTCCTGATGATAAGATCAGTAAGAGTTAAGGTACACAGAGTCAGACCGCATTATGCATCCCTGCATGTGCATAAACAGATTAATTGTTCTGCAGATGTACTACATACACTTTGAGTGCAGAAGCTGCACAAACTTGGGCCCAAAAAGCTGTTGGTGTTTCTTCACAATAATATGAAATGGACTTTTATCAACGTTTCGGTTCTTTTCTTTGAAATCCTAATTGCTGGCTGGATGGTTCTTTTTGGCTGAATAATTACTTGAGAAAAGAGAGCAAGGCAACAATAATCAATAAATGTTGGCAACATCTAGGATCCATCTTAAGTTCTCTAGCTCTGCACTGTTACAACTGTGCGTAGTGTAGAGCCCGTGAATGGTACAGTACTACTAGGTGCACACCTACAATTCCTCCCTAATCTCAATTATTAAGGACACTAACTGTCTTCAGCTAAAGGTGATTATAATTTATACATCACATCAGATAATGTGATCATGGACAGATTAATAAAAGGTAGTACTTGACATGCAAGTGGGGATCGGATAATGGAAGCAGCTTCCATAAATTAAAGACAAATTTTGAGCTAGATGGCATGTTAGGCATGTTGCCTTGTCAGTTGTCAACTACATGCAGTGGTTCTTTCATTCCTCGAAATAAAATAACAACTGGGGATATATATAGCTGCGCATGACTCTGAAAAGCTTCCGTTCCAAGTGAAGCACATGCAGGCAGCATAACCTCCATCTGGATATAATCAAATCTTAACTGAACTAAAGCTGAAAACACAGCAGTACGCCAACTGAGATATCATGGTGACCAAGTGTGGTAACTGCCAAACCAGCATGGGCCGGTGAATTCGGTTACGGACCTAATTTCCCCCAACAGGGATAGAGATAGGTCCACTCCGTCGTCCCACTTTGACCAGCCGACCTTTCTACAGTTCGGTGTATCATGTGTATGTCATCAGGTGTATGTGGTGTGTATCCAATGCCTTCTTGCACCACACGTCGTAGAACATGTCGGTCGTTTGCAGGCATTCAAAATTCCCAATGGTTTTGTTTTACCTTAGCCGACTGATTTTTCTTTTTGGAAAGTCGGACAAATCATTTGATTCACTTTGCAAATTCACACTAGAAATGGAATTTAAATGCTTAGATTTATTGGCAGGAAAAATACAAAATCTGAGTTCTCACAATTTGGTAGACAAATCATTCTCAAATATAGTGCTATCATGGATGACTTATTTTGGCTTTCAAGCTAAATATCATCATGATGATGTGTCCCAATTTTGCACATAGATGCATCTTTGCAAGGAAAACAAAAGTGATAAGGGAGTTTCAAACTTTTTGCCACAAAATATTGATTTTCCATTTTATTAGTGCTAAATCAAATTTATTTTGTGAAGCAAGCACACATAATAATTTGGCAAGCGACATCACTTAAAATTTTAAAATATTAGAACACATGGGATGGTAAAATCCTGGAGATGAATATTTTTATTGATTTCTAACTACTTTTTCCCATATATTAAGTTCAGCAAACCCTTACAGGACGATCCTTAAATAAATAGAAAATTAGATTTAGTTCCTTAGGGGAAAATCGGAAATCGACGCAGCCTTCCTCGTGATGTTGATGGCGGCATCCCCTGAGCGAAGCTCAATGCTGCCTTTGGATCTTAGAAACACACAGAAACTAGGGAAACTGTGTTGACATGGCAACCGTCAAGTCATGGTAGGAACTAGAAGACATTGTTGACATAGTAGCCACGAAGTCGTGGTCGGAGCAAGCGTATGTAGGATACATTGATTGAGAGGACTAATAGTCACTACAAAGAATAAAGCGAAGAACATGGGATAGATAACTACCCCAGATTCAGCCAAACAAATCCTTCGAAACCTAACCCCAATACACAACGAAGCCAAAGTTGGCAAACCTAGCAAGTACAAGAAGCTAGCGGTCGGAGACACAAATAAAGGAGCTATGTCCTAGAGGAAAATAATGAAGAGTTTTTATTTGATGTATCTCTTATTCATAATACGTTTTTTACCGTGCTATAACTGTATTAATACGAAACATTAATACACGTGTGGTATGTAAACAATCAGGTTTCTAGTTACCTCTAGTAAACTAGCTCATTGGGCAAGTGATGATCTTATGGTTTTGAGATCATGGTGATAGTGCTGATTGACAATGAGGTCATATCATTGGAGAATGATGTGATAGACATTCACCCTAAAGTTAATCACAATAAGATCTAGTTACTTAAACGTTTATCATTGATGATAACATAGAGACATCATGGCTTATATCCTTCGACTGTGAGAAAATACATAATCACTATTTTGGAGGGAGACTTTGATGATATCAAGTATCAAGTCGTCAAAGGGTGATCATAAATATCGTTGGGTTTCCTAAAGAAATGGATTGAGGAGTTTTTATCAAGACCAGGATTTGCCAATCCAAGTAACGGATAGATACACGTGGCCAACTTGGTGACGTTGCATTAACGAAGCTTGCAAGCGTATGATTGGATCATGGAATGCAACGACACGGGAACGAGTAAACGAGTTCATCAGTAAAGTGATCTAACACAAGTATGGAGATGCTTGAGATCAAATCTCGGATGACCTAGGTATCATATGGCAAAGGGAATATGACTACGCAGTTAAGGTTCAAGCGATGAAATTAATCGTGAGGGCACAGGGATCATTATGGACATCCATATCCTGATGTTGATCATTGATACAAGAGATTCTTGGTCATGTCCATAGCAACTCTGAGCCAAAGGGTGGCACACTTAAGGGTGGGGACGCTTTGGGATCGAACCGGCACCGAAAGAGAAACAAGAGAGAAACCAGAAAGGTTCCGGGTATTATCCGATGTTGATCGAAAGAGGTCCGAAAGGAGTTTCAGAGTATGAAATATAGTAATATATGTGTTTTATATTAATTAGTTGAATTAATATTAAAACATATTTATTTTATATTTATGGGAATCCTTATTGTCATTGGGCCGCTTCTAGAAGGGCCCATAGGGCTAGGCGCCTAAGGGAAAGAGGGAGAAGGGGCCACCAGTCGAAACCCTAGGGTTTCCCACCCGCGGGGTGGGGCCCAGGGACGACGACTGCCCTCCTCCTGGCACCGGTGGCTTGGGCGATCCCACCCCCAAGCCCTAGGGTTTGACCCTACCCCTCCCTACTATAAATAGAGGAGCCCCCTCCCCTCTATTGGAATCCAACAACAAGTTCTCTCCTCTCCCCCTAAACCCTAGAGCTCTCTCCATTAGATTGGATCTAGCTATTTGGTTTAGTTCTCCACCTTCGCCCTACCGTTGTGCGCAGGACGATCCGGCTTGCTTCTTCTTCCGTTGCTCTGCTGGATCGGATCCTGGGAGACGTCCCTACACTGGACGTGTGTAGAGATTCGAGGCGCACCATTTGAGGCGTTATCTTCATCGCTATACGCCTACCTGCATAAGGCGTTCCACGGTCTTCAAGGGTATGAAATCCGTTCTAAATCTCCATTACTTATGTCTACATAGTATAAATCTTGGTGATCGTGTTCGTGTAGGTAGAAATTTTTTGTTTTCTGCTGCGAACCCCAACAGTGGTATCAGAGCCAAATCTATGGGTAGACATGTCGCATGGACAGAACACATAAAAGTATGTGGGCATTGATTCTCTAGTTGTGACCCTCTTTCGTGTTCTTGTCATATCGCAAGATTGATCGATGAAGTAGCCCGGACCGACCTTACGCGTAAGCTTACGCGAGACTGGTTCCATGCTTAACATACAGCTTGTTTTGTATAAGTGAATGGTGGGTTTCTGTCTCTCTTTGAATAGTTTATATGAACTTTACACTGGAGGGCCCTAAAAAGGAAGCAAAGAGGCAATCATTGAATCAACATTGTGGCTCAACGTTCATAGGTGGGAAGGGGTTCTGCCATGAAAAGCCCTAAAGACGCGTAAAACTTGCAAAGGGATAAAGTAGAGACGTCTAACTTTGTTTTGCAGGGACGTATGTCATGACATGGTAATGGTAAGGTTATGAAACGATTGTCCATTGAAGCTCTCGATGGAGATCAAGGTGCTACAACCATGTCATGGCACCATTCTTATGAAGTATCTGTTGGCACATCGTGTTTGGCATAGTATACTAGTTATACGACGGTAGCTAAATAGGACGATGCCTCCCAAATTCGAATGGTAAGTGTTCCCCTCATGTGTGCACCACCAAGAAAGTTCTTCGGTACGAGGCAGTCTGTGACAATCGGGTGTTCGACATACCTACGTTCGCATACAGTGGGTGTAAGAAAGGTTACACAACAATACACACGAGTTTGAGTTAGCGAGCCTAGCATGTGCAGACATGGCCTCGGAACACAGAGACCGAAAGGTCGAGCATGAGTCACATGGATATGTGATCGACATTCAAAATATACACCTTTGGATCTATGTCATCGTCCGTGACGATCGGGGGTGATATAGTGAAAAGGGATCATGTGATCACTAATATGAAGGGAGGGTGTTCGTCTTGAGTGGGAGCCTTGTTAATTTGAGTTTAAAGGTGAAACTTGAAACTTGTGCTCAGAATATTATGAACATGGTCTAAACTCTTTGAAAATCCATTGTAGATGTCTCGCCCACCCACCTTCAACCTTAGCGTTTTCGTAGAGAAGGACAAGCTAAAAACCGATGGGACAAACATCACCGCTAGCACCGCACCCTAAGAATCCTGCTAACCCCCTACAATCTCAACTATGTCTTAGAGGAAAAACTGCCCGCCAAACCAGTAGACACTGCCACCGAGGACGAAAAGAATGTCTGGCATTCCAAGGCGGACGATTCCTCCCTCATCTAGAGTGGAATGCTCTACGCCATGGAATTGGATCTTTAAAGGCGTTTTGAGAAGATGGATGCATTTGCGATCCTTGAGGATCTCAAAGCCGTCTTTGCTCTAAAGGCTCGGGCAGAGAGGTATGAAGCTTCCGATCTCTTCTTCTCTTCCAAGATGGAAGAGCATAGCAGTGTGAGCGAGCACGTAGTCAAGATATCTGGCTAGGTTCAACGCTTGAATGCCCTGGATTGCAAAATGCAAGGGATGGTTAAGACCCTGGATGAGTTGTTCGTCATGCTCAAGACTGCTGAGGTGGAATTCAAGAAGGAGAACACGGTGTTGATGGTCAATAAGACCACTAATTTTAAGAGGTCGGCAACGGCTAAGTGCAAGAAGCCTAAGAGGGATGGCAAGCAAGTTGCACATTCCCCTAAGGGCCCAAAGACAAAGACCGGCGTCGTGTGCTACTACTGCAAGGGAGATGGGCACTAGAAATGCAGCTGCCCCAAGTACCTCGATGACAAGAAAGCTGACAAGTTTGCCGCAAAAGACAAAGGTATATATGATATACATGTTATTGATGTTTTCCTTACAATCACCAGGAGCAACACCTGTGTAACTACCTCGGTGAACTACGCTCCTAGATACAAGCCTGGATGAGTGATAGTGGTTGAAATAGTACGGTGGGGCCCCAAAAGCCACTCACTGGTAGTCCTTTCAGACGTCCCAACCACTACCCTCTCAACGGGACCTCAGACGGCGTGGTAGTCGGCGAAGGGATCAACTACGACACAAGTGGGTATGTACGCAAGCCACCATACAAGAGTACATCGAGCCACACCATCTAGAAAGAAAGGAAATATACCAACGCCATACGGCAAGATTCAAATGACCGGATAAATCTATATTTTAGGATAACTCCTCATACAACACACATCGAGTATCATGCGGAAGGCAAACAAGATCCGAGTACGGATAAGAAGCAAATCGGCATAAGATGCTAGAGAAATAAGCACATCCCAACTAGGTCTCACGGATCCCGTTCCGGAATCTCTACACCGAACGATCGTTGCCCACATCATCGGCTTCTTCCACCCGATCCGTCACGAGAAGGTACCTGTTCATCTGAATCAAGAATTTATCGTGTGAGACCCTAAGGGTACTCAGCAAGTCTTAATGCCTCTAAAGGGGACACAACCTGGGGTGACGCAATTGCAGCAAAAGGTAAACCCTAGCAATTCTACAGATAAACGCTAACCATCCGCCTAACCAATGATAGACGGATGTCCGTGAATTTAAATACAACAGTTATAATGGTAATCTCATCCGATCCATCCTCCTCCCTGCTTACCAACTAGGAAGCGGACGAACAACCCCCCAACCGTTGGCAACTTTATTAACCATTCCATGAATGTTGCACTATTTACTAGTCAAGTTACTTAGTCAAATTAAGGCGGTACTTTAGTTATGCTTGTCTATGATCGAGAAATTGTGCTCCAAGTCGTCCATATCCGTGGACACGGCTTTCAGAAAGTTTTACCCGGCCGGGGTGCACCAATAGCAACACACGCTCGATCAACCTCGGAAAAACCAAATCAAAACCCAACGAGGCTTTCACGACTGAACAATCACAGAATTCAGAAATATTTGGGGCCACCTTAAGTAGATCCCGCGAACGGTGACTCAAGACAGACTCTCAAGGTTTGGGTAGACGGTGAACGATCGGGAACCCGAAAGTGTGGCTGGGCTTGTCGACACCGCGAAATCGTGTCCCGATCCTAACAGACAAGGTGCTCCTCGCACAAATTAAATACGTAAAGTAGCATGGCATAAGTACAGATAGTAAATAACACCTCAAACTAGTTTGTGGCCCCAAGAAATAAGACGGAATCAAGCTCGCCTCGGGGGTCCCATATACCTCCCGGATGTGGATAGCGCGATAAATCAAGGAACAGGAATCAAGTACTCGGGGTCTTACGGGACACAAGTGAGCAGGAAAAACCAAATAGCAGATGTTGCTCACCGGTGCCACTTTCTTTAGTTATCCCAGAACTACTCAGGTTAAGTTGTTTAGGTACCTCAATATCCAACAGACGCTCACAAACCCTACACATGCTGTTCTACGACTCGCATGGCTCAAACAACTCCTATAGTAGTGGCTCATGGGATGGAGGAAACAAGCTTGGTGGGGTTTTAAAAGTAAAGGCTATGCATACTTGGGATTCAATTTAATGCAATCGCGACTCAATGATGCAAGAATAAGATAGAGGCAATAGGTACTGTATGTATGCAAGCATGTGGTAGTGCTTGCCTGGTATCTCTGTTGAAGCAAGGGACTGATCTGGGTAGTGCTCCTGGTTCTCTTGATACAACCCCTGCTCAGTGTCTATCCGAGAAAAACCAAACAAACAAGGCCAACATGAATATAGAGCACAAGCATTGGAATTAAATGCGTCAAGCAAACAATCATGCCATGATGAATGATGCACAAGTTGCATGGCAATAAGGTAGCATGGCATGGTGAGGTGTGGAGAACAAGAAAGTAACATTTAATTGGGTTTTAGTCACCTTTTGTTGTCATAACAGTTGTTGTTCACTATATTTTTATATGATGCATGCTGCAATTGAAGTCATGGATAGCATAAACAGAAAGGTCTCGTCGAGCTGATCAATTTAGACATATCATTTGCTTAATTTGGAATTATAAAACAAAAGTTATTAATTTATTTAGTTCCAGTGGCATTTGGGTAATTAACTCAACTTGGAATTTTAAAATGTTCAAACAATATTTTGAATGGCATATTTGAATTCCTCACATTTTTCTGATTCGAAAACATATATTATTTGTATTATTTGGAATTATGAATTTAAATTTATTTTTAAGTCAAAATTAGTCAAATGGAGTCAAAGTCAAAGGTTTGACTATTTAAAATCAATTCTGAAAATATTTGATTAAAGATTTGAATTGTAATTCAAAAACAAAACATTTTTCATATAAGGTTTGAATTCAAATTCCAAATATTTAATTAGTTAAGAATTAGTTTGAATTTAAACAGATTGAAATTTGATTTAATTTAAAAAGATTTGAATTGAATCAGATAAACGGAAAAACTTTTTGTACACAGGCTGAGCTAGCCACGCTCAATGACGGGTGGGCCAGCGAGCAGGAGGCCCACTGCGCACGCGAGTGAGCCAGACGGTGACAAGTGGCAGAAGGAGGGACTGCGGGTTGAGCTCTGAAAAGGGGAGGGGCTTATGTGCAAATCGTCCAGGAGCTGTCGGTTAAGTCTGACGAAACTGAAGTTTGGTTCACGAAAAACAGCTAGCTGAAGCGATCTTGCGAAGAGGTTGGCGGCGAGATGGTTGGGAATTCCTTGATGCCGCAAAAGCCAAAGTTGTAGAGGATAAGCATGTACTGAGTGTTTGGTGTTTGGGGATCCGCGAAGGAGGACTGCAGACGTCGGCAACTTCGGATAACAGAGAGGGTTCGGAAGAAAGGAGGCCGTAAACGTAGGTTTTGACCAAGTTCGTAAGATGATTTCGAGCTAAACTTGATGGATTGGGTGCCGTGAGTTGCTATGGCGAAATGGATGTGCCTCTACGCTTGAGTACACCGGGATCTACGGAGGTGGACGGAACCCGCCGCAAAACGCTACGGTTCAGAGAGCGCCGCGCGTCTGCTGCTGATGTCGTTCACGCTTGCGGGCGAATCGTCAGCGGCGTGCATCGCATAGCGGCGGCGGCAAGGCGAACGGGAGGGACGAACTAGGGGCAGAAGGACAGCGTGAGGCAGAGGGAGGAGGGTCGAGGCGGCAGCTCACCGAGGAGGTCGGAGACGGCGGTGGTGATCAAGACGAGGTCACGGGCGGCGACGGTGAGCGCCGGGTGCACGGGGACGGCGTCGGCGTCGAGGTACGGGTGATGAAGGCTGCATCACAGGGTGCTTCTCCGTGTCGAGGCTCGACCGGAGACATTGGCGAAGGAGGAACGCGCCGGCGATGTGGAGGCGGTCGAGGCCGCGAGGATCACCAGGGACAGGAGACGGCTAGCGGTGGCAGCGACATGGTGCCAGAGTAGTCGTTCTTGGTGGGGAAGAAGAAGGAAGGAGGGGAATCCGATCTGGTGGAAAAGGAGAGGTAGAGGGGGGGTGGTTGAGAGGAGGACGACTCTGTTGCTGCTTTATGCCAGGCAACGCGAGGGAGCTAGGAGGGACACAACACGTGATCAAGAGAGAGAAGAGGAACAGGGACAGGGAGAGGCTGCAGGTGGGGTCGACGTGGTGGTAGGGCTGGCATGGCAGGTAGAGGGAAAGAGGGGGGAAGGTGACCTCGTGGTTTGGTGCAAAGGGCAAGGCTCGGGCTGGGGAAGTGGGGTGGCAGCAGGGTAGATAGGTGGCATGTGGGGCCAGCTAGGAGGGTGCTGGGATGATCGAGCGAGAGCTAGAAGGGAGGAGGGTAGAGGGACATGGGGTATGGGCCATGCTAGATAGGTTTAAGAGGTGGCTTAGGGTTTAGGTTTGATTAAGCAAGGGAGTTAGAAGGGAAGGGTAGATAAGGTTTTTGTTTAGGCAAGAGGTAGATTAGGGTTTGGTTTGGGGTAGAAAGAGAGATGGCAATGGTGGGTTTTAGAGTTGCTAAGAGGGGTGAGAAAAGAGATGGTACTAAACTTGGTCATGCACGCTTCAATCAAGGCCTAAGCAAGATCAAGCAAGCAAGAGAGGGGGAGGGAGAGGTTCCTTGATCCATGCATGCTCCAACAAAGAACAAGCAAGCTCAAAGAAAGAGGAGGGTTTAAGGGTTGGGATTTAGCTAAGAGGGGTGAGGTTTTAACCCAAAGGGGAGAAGAGAGACAGAGATTTGATGAAGAATCTACAAGCCCAAAAACAAGATTAAGCAAAGGAAAATGATCCAACTAAAATTCAAATAAACCCAAATACTTGGAAAGGTGGCACTTGCATGGCCCATGCAACATAATTAATGCCAACTGGTTATATTGTGAAAACAATATTATTTCATGTGGCTTCAACCTTGCATTCCCAAAAAGTGGGCAAAGGCCAAGCAAAACATGATGGGTGGATCCAACTAACAACATGAGCTAGAGATAAACCAAAGTAAAATGCCAAGCTCATATTAATTGGATGGTGGAATTATAAGGTGGTGATAGAAAAGGTGGTGGAGTCAACAAGAGAGATGCCCCCAACTCAACTTGGGCATTTAACAATTATCAAGAGCCAAATACAATATCAAGAGGCAAATACAATTAATCATGCACATGAGATAAGAACCCAACAAGAAAAGGTTTTATATGATGCTCCAATGCAAGGGGACATGATGACATGAGCATGATATGATGATGATGCAACAATTATATGTTGGAAGTGGCCCATTTTATTATTATGACATGTAGCATTACAGGGGTTAGACAACTGGGATGCTACAACTCTCCCCCACTAAACAGGAATCTCGCCCCGAGATTCTAGGAAGAAGAAGATACAAAGAGAGAAGGATGGTTGACACGGAGTTCATCTTCACGCTCCCATGTTGCTTCATCAACAGAATGGTGTGACCACTGCACCTTGCAAAACTTGATGGACTTGTTGCGCGTCCTTCGTTCTGCGGTCTCAAGGATTTTGGTGGGGTGTTCACGATAAGAGATCTTCTTGAGGTCGATTAGCTCATGATCCACGGTCTTGCGGGATCTTTGAAGCACTTCTTGAGCTGAGAGATGTGGAAAACATCATGGACTTTGAGTTTTCCTAAGCTCCGAGGCATAAGCAACTTCTCCTCTTCTACCACGTATCTTGAAAGGACCGATGTATCCGGGAGCCAATTTTCCTTTGATACCGGCGGTGTGTTCCTCTCATGGGAGTGACACGAAGGTAGACGAGATCACCAGGGCATATACCATATCTGTGTGCTTCGTCATAGTTGCTCTTCCGACGACTTTGAGCAATCTTCGTTCTCGAGAATGATATGCACCTTCTCCTCTCGAGTCACAATGTCGTGGCCAAACCAGATTCTTTCTCCGCACCGACCAACCAATAGGAGTTCTGACTTGCGTCCATAGAGAGCCTCGAATGGTGCCATCTTCAGACTCTTCTGGAAGCTTTGTTGTAGGATAATTCAGCATATGGAAGGCATTCCTCCCACTTCATGCCAAAAGAGATGACGCAAGCTCTAAGCATATCCTCCAGGATCTGATTGATCCTCTCCACTTGTCCTTGAGACTGAGGGTGGTAAGCAGTGCTGAAGTTCAACTTTGTTCCCAAAGCTTTTTGGAAACTCTCCCAGAACTTTGAGGTGAAGATGCTTCCACTGTGCGAACTGATTTCAAGTGGAACCCCATACAAAGAGACAATCCTGTTGATATAGAGCTCACCAATCAAGTCCGTAAATTGTTTCTTTGATGGGAAGAAATGAGCCACTTTAGAAAGCACATCGATGACAACAAAATTGCATTGTTGCCCTTCTGCGACCTTGGAAAGCGTGATGAAGTCCATCTCAACTTTCTCCCATTTCCATTCCGGAGGTTGCAATGGCTGTAGAAGACCAAATGGTTTCTGATGTACAGCCTTGACTCTGCGGCAGACATCACATTCGAGACGATTTGGCACAATACCTTTTCAACCTGTGCCACCAGTATTGTGTTTTCAAGTCCATGTACATCTTTGTGCTGCCAGGATGGATAGAAAGAACCGAATCATGTGCCTCCTTGAGAACTTGGTCTCTCAGACCCGGATAGTTTGGAACAAACATCCGGTGTTCAAAGAAGAGCGTGCCTTGATCATCAACATGAAAGGACTCATACTTCGGAAGGTCAAGCTTAGCGATGAGCTTTTTGGTGTGCGGATCACCAAGCTGACGAGAACGAATCTGTTCTTCCAAGAGAGGAGTAGCCAGAAGGTTCAGGAGATGTCCTTGTTCCACAATTTCCAGGTTCAGCTGACGGAATTCCTCGCACAAGAGAGGCTGCTGCTCTTCCACCATGAGGTTGCTGACATAAGCTTTTCTGCTAAGCGCATCTGCCATGACATTTGCTTTTCCTGGAGTGTAGTTGATGGTCACATCGAATTCATTGATTGCTTCAATCCATCTCCTCTGCCGAAGGTTGAGATCCGGTTGAGTGAAGATATACTTCAAACTCTTGTGGTCCGAGAAGATCTCACAACGGTTGCCAAACAAGTAGTGCCTCCATAGCTTCAAGGCAAAGACAACTGCTGCTAGCTCGAGGTCATGTGTGGGATAGTTGATCTCATGCGTCTTCAACTGACGAGAGGCATAAGCAACCACCTGTCTCTCTTGCATAAGGACCGCACCCAATCCTTGCAAAGAGGCATCGCAGAATATCTGGAAAGGCTTAGATGTATCTGGAGGAACCAAGACTGGTGTGGAAGTGAGCTTCTCTTTGAGTGTCTCAAAACTTTCTTGACAAGCAGGAGTCCACAGGTACTTCTTGCCTTTCTTGAGGAGGTCGGTAAGAGGCTTTGCTATCTTTGAGAAGTTCTGCACAAAGCGACGGCAATAGCTAGCCGAGAAAACTCCGCACTTCCTTGACATTAGCAGAGGAAGCCATTCAACTATTGTCTTCACGGTTTCGGTTGACTGCAATGCCCTTGGCCGAGATAACATGACCCAAGTATGTTACTTCAGGTAGCCAAAACTCACACTTAGAGAACTTTGCATACAAGCGGTTCTCACGAAGCTTGTTCAGGACACACCGCAGGTGCTCTTCATGCTCCTCCTTAGACTTGGAATAGAATGTAATGTCATCCGGATATACCACCACGAACTTGTCCAGTACTCCATGAAACGGAGTTCATCAGCCTCGAGAAGGTAGCAGTGCGTTGGTGAGGCCGAAGACATGACCGTGTACTCATACAAGCCATAGCAGTGGTGAAAGCTTTTGGGCACATCTTCTTTGCGAATTTTGATTTGGTGATAACCACTTCTCAAGTCCAGCTTAGAGAACACCAGCTCCCGCCACCGATCAAATAGATCATTTATCCGAGGAAGAGGATATTTGTTCTTGATGGTTTTAGCATTTAGAGCCCGTAGTCAACACATAGCCTATCGGTTCACACGCTTCTTCACAAAGATTGTTGGGCTGCCCCAAGAAGAAGTGCTGTGTTGAATGAAACCCAATTTCTCTTGTTCATCAAGTTGTCGTTTGAGTTCAGCCAACTCAGAAGGACCCATTTTATATGGTCTCTTGGAGATAGGAGCCGTTCCAGGTTCAAGCTCAATCACGAATTCAACCTCGCGATCCGGAGGCATACCTGGCAACTCTTCAGGAAAGACATCCGGAAACTCACAGACCACTGGTACCCTCTGAATAGCTTCCATAGCATCATCATTGAGAGTTGCCAAGGAATAGAGCTGGACATCAGGAGTCAGACTTGGAGAAAAGACTATGTGGCCTTCAGGAATCTTCAGAGACACTGAGCGTTCAGCACAATCAATCACAGCTGCATTTGCTGTCAACCAATCCATGCCCAGGATGACATCAATGTCAGAGTTGCCCAGAACAATCAAAGAAGCCAAGAATGAAGAACCACCAATCTCAACTTGATTCCCATGACTGATTAGCTCAGCCCTCATGTTTGCTCCAGGAGAAAGAACCATCAACCGCTTTTGGAGAGGGACCATGACTAACTCATTCTCATTTGCAAACTTGTGAGACACAAATGAATGCGATGCACCAGAATCAAAGAGAACTCGTGCAGGAACTGAGTTAACTGAAAGCATACCCATGACAACTCCAGGTGCGAGCTCAGCTTGAGAGGCGTTGACGCAGTTGGCACGCACAACCGCAGACCCGGGCTTAGTGTTGATGTTGAGAGCCCGAGGCGGTGGTGCACGAACCGAAGGAGAGCTTGATGCATCTTGGCGGGGTTGAGGAGAGCTTTGTTCTTCATTGGGCGTTCAGCTTGGATGTCCATGATCTCCACATGTGTAACAAGCACCGTGAGGACGTGGAGCGAGTAGCCAGGACTCCGCCAGCGCCAGGTAAGGGTTGTTGTAGCCCCAGGAGCCGCGATGGTGAAGTTTGGTGGCCTTGACGTGAAACTCGCAGTCTTGGTGGAGCCGGAGACGGTGGGGTGTTAGGAACCCACACGCCGCTTAGAAGGAGCTGCCATAACTGCAGAGCTTGATGCATCCTTATGTTTCTTGGACTCCTCGAACATTTGCCTACTTGCCTCCTCTTGCAGTCTTTGTGTCTGTAGTTCCAGAAGGTTGCGGTCTTGCATGCGTGATTGCATACTTGATCGACGCATTGAGCCCTTGCCTGAATCTTTTACGCTTTTCTTGTCATCGATACCTCATCACCACCATAGCGAGACAGTTCATGAAGTTCTGATATAGGTGTTGGCGTTATCATTTCCTGCTTCAGTTGAGGAAAGCCTCCTTCATCCTTTCCATCACTATCTCCGAGAGAAACTTCTTTGAAAGCTGCAGTGAACCTCTCCCAAGTTGGCTGGAACCCAGCAGCTTGCCTTCAAGTAGTTCTCCCACCAAAGAGTCATCTCCCTTGAGAAGGTGAGTAGCACACTTTACCCACTCGCTCGAACATCGCCAGCCTCGAGCAACCTTGAGATCTCAGCCCAATCATCCGTCCAAGAGGTCGGTCGAAACATCAAACCGACGGGGTTGAACTTGAGGAAGCTCTTGATGTCACCACGCTTGGGAGGTGGAGGAAGTGGGCGAACTCATTCCTTCCGACGCCTCTCCTCAAAGCGCTGTTGGTTCTCTGCATTGCCGCCAAAGCATTAGCTATGCTTGACAATGAGCCCAGCCCGGGAGGAATGTCCTCTTCGATCCGGCGTGGGGAGCCATCCTGTCATTGATATAAAACTCAAGTCAAGACTATAATGGAAGATGATAATAATCCAAAATAGTACCAAGATGGAATTAACCAAGATTAAAGGATACAATTCTCGAGATGATATAAAAATATCAACAAAGTTCATAGCACCTCAAAGATATTAAGCATATCGCACACGACTGAAAAGGAGTGTGGTACACAAACATATCAAAGAAAAATTTTCCACAAATTTCGGCATTAGAATACCAATAGATGCGAAAAATTACTTAACGAATCAAGATTAGTGACTCTACCAATTCAATATACAAAAGCGAATGATACAAGTAGTGGTATGGTCGCGACTCCATCCCGCACTCAAATCATTACTCCGACATGAACAAGTGGAACACATATCCTAACCCTTCTTCTCACGTGAAACCTAAAGATTGGTAACTACGGAAGCGAACACCCCAAACAAGATAGCGTCGGATACAAAGAGGAAGATAGATTGCGTCGGTTTGCAAAAGCACATCGGTATGGAATGTACCAACAGTTGATAACCAAAGGCGATAAGATAACAACTTGGATGCAGATGATGTGGGATTACACACACACACACACAACCTATGGTACTACGGAAACCCAACACGTGAATCCTAGTTTGAACTTTGAGAAGAGGATTGAAAACGTTGCACTTCCTTACCGTAAAAGGGTGGGTGGGAGGTAAGAAGAAAAGTGGAAGTCCTACTCTCGCTTTGTTTTTCCCTAATATACATAACTACCAAAATATTTCTAGACCGACAACGACTGCTTGAAACCACAAGGTCGGGATGGCTCTGATACCAATTGTAACTACGGTGAACTACGCTCCTAGATACAAGCCTGGATGAGTGATAGTGGTTGAAATAGTACGGTGGGGCCCCAAAAGCCACTCACTGGTAGTCCTTTCAGACGTCCCAACCACTACCCTCTCAACGGGACTGTGACGGCGTGGTCGGCGAAGGGATCAACTACGTACACAAGTGGGTATGTACGCAAGCCACCATACAAGAGTACATCAGAGCCACACCATCTAGAAAGAAAGGAAATATACCACCGCCATACGACAAGATTCAAATGACCTGGATAAATCTATATTTTAGGATAACTCCTCATACAACACACATCGAGTATCATGAAGCGGCAAACAAGATCCGAGTACGGATAAGAAGCAAATCGGCATAAGATGCCGGAGAAATAAGCACATCCCAACTACAGGTCTCACGGATCCCGTTCGGAATCTCTACACCGATCGTTGCCCACATCATCGGCTTCTTCCACCCGATCCGTCCGAGAAGGTACTGTTCATCCGAATCAAGAATTTATCGTGTGAGACCCTAAGGGTACTCGAAGTATTAATGCCTATAAAGGGACACAACTGGGTGACGCAATTGCAGCGAAAGATAAACCCTAGCAGTTCTACAGATAAACGCTAACCATCCGCCTAACCAATGATAGACGGATGTCCGTGAATTTAAGTACGACAGTTATAATGGTAATCTCATCCGATCCATCCTCCTCCCTGCTTACCAACAAGGAAGCGGACGAACAACCCCCCAACCGTTGGCAACTTTATTAACCATTCCATGAATGTTGCACTATTTACTAGTCAAGTTACTTAGTCAAATTAAGGCGGTACTTTAGTTATGCTTGTCTATGATCGAGAAACTGTGCTCCAAGTCGTCCATATCCGCGGACACGGCTTTCAGAAAGTTTTACCCGGCCGGGGTGCACCAATAGCAACACACGCTCGATCAACCTCGGAAAAACCAAATCAAAACCCAACGAGGCTTTCACGGTGAACAATCACGAATTGAAATATTTGAGGGGCCACCTTAAGTAGATCCCGCGAAACGGCCACTGACTCGAGACGGCTCAAGGTTTGGGTAGGCAATGTGAACGATCGGGAACCCGAAAGTGTGGCTGGGCTTGTCGACACCGCGGAATCGTGTCCCGATCCTAAATGATGGTGCTCCTCGCACAAATTAAATACGTAAAGTAGCATGGCATAAGTACAGGATAGTAAATAACACCTCAAACTAGTTTGTGGCCCCAAGAAATAAGACGGAATCAAGCTCGCTCGGGGGTCCCATATACCTCCGGATGTGGATAGCGCGATAAATCAAGGAACAGAATCAAGTACTCGGGTCTTACGGGACACAAGTGAGCAGGAAAACCAAATAGCGGATGTTGCTCACGGTGCCACTTTCTTTAGTTATCCCGAACTACTCGGGTTAAGTTGTTTAGGTACCTCAATATCCAATGCAGCTCACAAACCCTACACATCTTTCTACGACTCGCATGGCTCAAACAACTCCTATAGTAGTGGCTCATGGGATGGAGGAAACAAGCTTGGTGGGGTTTTAAAAGTAAAGGCTATGCATACTTGGGATTCAATTTAATGCAATCGACTCAATGATGCAAGAATAAGATAGAGGCAATAGTCTTGTATGTATGCAAGCATGTGGTAGTGCTTGGTATCTCTGTTGAAGCAAGGGACTGATCTGGTAGTGCTCTGGTTCTCTTGATACAACCCACCAAGGTTCATCCGAGAAAACCAAACAAACAAGGCCAACATGAATATAGAGCACAAGCATTGGAATTAAATGCGTCAAGCAAACAATCATGCCATGATGAATGATGCACAAGTTGCATGGCAATAAGGTAGCATGGCATGGTGAGGTGTGGAGAACAAGAAAGTAACATTTAATTGGGTTTTAGTCACCTTTTGTTGTCATAACAGTTGTTGTTCACTATATTTTTATATGATGCATGCTGCAATTGAAGTCATGGATAGCATAAACATAAAGGTCTCGTCGAGCTGATCAATTTAGACATATCATTTGCTTAATTTGGAATTATAAAACAAAAGTTATTAATTTATTTAGTTCCAGTGGCATTTGGGTAATTAACTCAACTTGGAATTTTAAAATGTTCAAACAATATTTTGAATGGCATATTTGAATTCCTCACATTTTTCTGATTCGAAAACATATATTATTTGTATTATTTGGAATTATGAATTTAAATTTATTTTTAAGTCAAAATTAGTCAAATGGAGTCAAAGTCAAAGGTTTGACTATTTAAAATCAATTCTGAAAATATTTGATTAAAGATTTGAATTGTAATTCAAAAACAAAACATTTTTCATATAAGGTTTGAATTCAAATTCCAAATATTTAATTAGTTAAGAATTAGTTTGAATTTAAACAGATTGAAATTTGATTTAATTTAAAAAGATTTGAATTGAATCAGATAAACGGAAAAACTTTTTGTACACAGGCTGAGCTAGCCACGCTCAATGACGGGTGGGCCAGCGAGCAGGAGGCCCACTGCGCACGCGAGTGAGCCAGACGGTGACAAGTGGCAGAAGGAGGGACTGCGGGTTGAGCTACGAAAAGGAGGGCTTATGTGCAAATCGTCCAGAGTCATCGGTTAAGTCTGAAACTGAAGTTTGGTTCGCGAAAGCTAGTGAAGCGATCTTGCGAAGAGGTTGGCGAGCAGATGGTTGGGAATTCCTTGATGCCGCAAAAGCCAAAGTTGTAGAGGGATAAACAGACTACAGGTTTGGTGTTTGGGGATCCTGCGAAGGAGGACTGCAGACGTCGGCAACTTCAGATAAACAGAGAGGGTTCGGAAAGAAACGGACAGTTTGAAACGCAGTTTTGACGAAGTTGAAGATGATTCGAGCTAAACTTGATGGATTCGGTGCCGTGAGTTGCTATGGCGAAATGGATGTGCCCTCACGCTGAGTACAGGGATCTCTGGAGGGACGAACCCGCCGAAAACGCCACGGTTCGAGAGCGCCGTCTGCTGCCGATGTCGTTCACGCCACAGGCGAGTGCTTCGCCTGGCGTGCATCAGCATGGCGCGGCAAGCAAGGCGAGCGGGAGGGACGAACTAGGGGTAGAAGGACAGCGTGAGCCAGAGGGAGGAGGGTCGAGGCGGCAGCTCACCGAGGAGGTCGGAGACGGCGGTGGTGATCAAGACGAGGTCACGGGCGGCGACGGTGAGCGCCGGGTGCACGGGGACGGCGTCCGAGGCACGGTGATGAAGGCTGGTATCACAGGTGCTTCTCCGTGTCGTGGGCTCGGACCAGAGGCGTTGGCGAAGGAGGAACGCGATGTGGAGGCGATCGAGGCCGAGGATCACTGGGGACAGAGGCGGCTAAGGTGGCCGACATGGTGCCAGAGTAGTCGTTCTTGGTGGGGAAGAAGAAGGAAGGAGGAATCGATCTGGTGGAAAAGGAGAGGGGGTGGTTGAGGAGGAGGCTCTGTTTCGCTTTATGCCGAACGCGAGGGAGCTAGGAGGGACACAACACGTGATCAAGAGAGAGAAGAGGAGGGGGGAGGAGAGGCTGCAGGGGTCGGCGTGGTGGTAGGGCTGGCATGGCAGGTAGAGGGAAAGAGGGGGGAAGGTGACCTCGTGGTTTGGTGCAAAGGGCAAGGCTCGGGCTGGGGAAGTGGGGTGGCAGCAGGGTAGATAGGTGGCATGTGGGGCCAGCTAGGAGGGTGCTGGGATGATCGAGCGAGAGCTAGAAGGGAGGAGGGTAGAGGGACATGGGGTATGGGCCATGCTAGATAGGTTTAAGAGGTGGCTTAGGGTTTAGGTTTGATTAAGCAAGGGAGTTAGAAGGGGAGGGTAGATAAGGTTTTTGTTTAGGCAAGAGGTAGATTAGGGTTTGGTTTGGGGTAGAAAGAGAGATGGCAATGGTGGGTTTTAGAGTTGCTAAGAGGGGTGAGAAAAGAGATGGTACTAAACTTGGTCATGCACGCTTCAATCAAGGCCTAAGCAAGATCAAGCAAGCAAGAGAGGGGGAGGGAGAGGTTCCTTGATCCATGCATGCTCCAACAAAGAACAAGCAAGCTCAAAGAAAGAGGAGGGTTTAAGGGTTGGGATTTAGCTAAGAGGGGTGAGGTTTTAACCCAAAGGGGAGAAGAGAGATAGAGATTTGATGAAGAATCTACAAGCCCAAAAACAAGATTAAGCAAAGGAAAATGATCCAACTAAAATTCAAATAAACCCAAATACTTGGAAAGGTGGCACTTGCATGGCCCATGCAACATAATTAATGCCAACTGGTTATATTGTGAAAACAATATTATTTCATGGCTTCAACCTTGCATTCCCAAAAAGTGGGCAAAGGCCAAGCAAAACATGATGGGTGGATCCAACTAACAACATGAGCTAGAGATAAACCAAAGTAAAATGCCAAGCTCATATTAATTGGATGGTGGAATTATAAGGTGGTGATAGAAAAGGTGGTGGAGTCAACAAGAGAGATGCCCCCAACTCAACTTGGGCATTTAACAATTATCAAGAGCCAAATACAATATCAAGAGGCAAATACAATTAATCATGCACATGAGATAAGAACCCAACAAGAAAAGGTTTTATATGATGCTCCAATGCAAGGGGACATGATGACATGAGCATGATATGATGATGATGCAACAATTATATGTTGGAAGTGGCCCATTTTATTATTATGACATGTAGCATTACAGGGGTTAGACAACTGGGATGCTACAACCTGGGTATTTGATATCGGTTCTGTTGCTCATATTTGTAACTCTTAGCAGGAGCTACGGAATAAGCGGTGCCTGGGATGGGACGAAGTGATGATGCGTGTCGGCAACGGATCGAAGGTCGATGTCAAGGCCGTCGGCGATTTGTCTCTGCGTCTGCCTTCAGGATTAATATTAGTTTTGAATAAGTGCTATTTTGTACCCGACTTGAGCATGAATATTGTCAGTGGATCTTGCTTATTGCAAGATCATTATTCGTTTAAATCCAGAATAGGTGGTTGTTCTATTTTTATGAATGATATCTTTTATTTCATGCGCGTGTATGCAAAGGTTTATTCTTACTAGATCTTGATGACAATACTCACTTCCATAACATTGATGCCAAACGAAGCAAGCATGATGACGATAATACGATGTATATATGGCATTGCCGTCTTGGTCATATTGGCATAAAGCGCATGCATAAGCTTCATTCTGATGGACTTCTGGGATCACTAGAATTTGAATCTCTTGATACATGCGAGCCTCGTCTCATGGGCAAGATGACCAGGACACCCTTGTCCGATACTATGGAGCGGGCAACAGACCTGTTGGGAATCATACATACTGATTTATGTGGTCCAATGAGTGTCCCAACATGCAATGGATATCGTTATTTTGTTACCTTTACCGATGATTTGAGTAGATACAAGTATATCTACTTGATGAAGCATAAATATGAAACCTTTGAAAAGTTCAAGGAATTTCAGAAAGAGGTAGAGAATCAACTCAACAAGAAGATTAAGCACCTCCGATCAAATCAGGGAGGCGAATACTTGAGTTATGAGTTTGGCATGCACTTGAGGAACTGTGGTATAGTACCACAGCTTACGCCAGCTGGAACACCACAATGTAATGGTGTGTCAGAACAACATAACCGCACTCTATTGGATAATGTTCGGTCCATGATGTCTTTGACTGATTTGTCTGTGTTGTTTTGGGGCTGTGCATTAGAAACCGCCGCTATTATACTAAACAGAGCACCATCCAAATCCGTGGATACAACCCCATATGAGATATGGTGTGGCAAGAAGCCAAAGTTATCATTCTTGAAAGTTTGGGGATGTGAGGCTTACGTTAAAAGAAACTAAAGCCTGAAAAACTCGAACCTAAATCAGAAAAGTGCATCTTTGTGGGATACCCAAAGGAGACTATTGGGTATACCTTCTTGTCACATCCCAAGATTTTCCAAATCGTGTAATGTGAAAAATAAATGAATAAAATAAAACTTTGTTGATTTTCAGGGTGAGAAGAAACTTTTTGAATCCAATTTGAAACTTTCAAAACCTATTTGGATCAAATAAAATCCTAAAGGGATTTCAAAATATAAATAAACAATAAACTTAAAAATATTTAAAATTACTATTTCTGGATCTTTTAATAAAAGATTTGGTTTTCAAAAGAAAAGGTAGATTTATAAATAAAGATTGTTTTATAGAGCCAAATTAAACCTTGGCCAAGCTTTTGAAATAAAATGTTTTGTTTTGATTAAAAGAGTAAAGGTTTATTTAAATAAAAATAAGGAGAGTTTATTATTAAAACAATTTTATTAAAATAAAGGTTTTACCATTTTAATTAAACATCAAAACATGTTATTTATCTTAAACAAGTTTTCCAAGTATTTTATATTATCAAATAAAACCTACTGATTGTTTTTGATATTATTTTAGATTTTCAAATGGAGTTTTTAAATAAATCAAACCCTATTTGATTTAATAACTAAGGTCCATTTTATTTAATTAATAAATGGATCCTAAAAATATTAAAAATATTATTTTATTTTGGGACTTGAGTTTGTGTTGATAAACAGAACCAAACTCAATGCAAAAGTTTGGTGGAAGTTTGGATTGTTTTGGTTGTTTGAATTGTTGTTTGAAATTCAAAACAGAAAATAGAATTAGAAAAAGAAAAAGCAATCAGGAAGAAAAAAATAGAAATGGACACAGCCCAGCCGGCCAGCCCAACTAGGCCCAACAAGCCCACCTAATTCCCCCTCCCGGAAACATTTTTCTCACTCGCGAAATGACACACACAGACGTACACATGTGGACCCTCGTTCCCTCTCCTCTCTCTCTCGCTGACCAATCGACCCCACCCCTCCTGTTCATCGTCTTCAAGCGCGACCGCGTCGCCCTGCCGTTGCAGCGAGTTACTCTGGCGTTGATTACGCGTTAATGGAGGCTTTGATTCCTCCCAGAGACCACGCTCCCTTAAACGTCTACCTCTCCTCTCCATTTCCCCTCTGTCGCCAGAACCTACACGCCCCCAGGCTGCCTCCAATTTCTTCTGCACCGCCGCCGTCTCCGACGAGGTTCCTGGCCAATTCCGGCAGCACCGCATCGCCCCTCGCCTCCCCGACCAAGCTCACACACTCCCCAGCCTCTGGCGCACCTCCCTGTCCTTACCATTCACCCGCGCTAACACCAGAACGTCAGCAACGACAACAACCGCCGCCGCCACCGTCTGGTTCTTCTCCGACGACCTCCCCCTGGTAAGCCAGACCACCCCGAGCCCTCTCGATCATGCTCGTGTGTACACCACACCCTCCCGCGTCTAACCATGTACTTATTTTGCTTTGGCACGAATCGCAGCCTCGCCCTCGACGACCTCCAGAGACACCCGCCGCCCACAGCAACTCCGGCGAGCAATCGCCAGCACATGCGAGCGCCCCTTCGTCTGCAACCAGCACGTCGAGCTTCCCCACGTCCTTGCGATCACGGTGAGCCTCTCCTCCTCTTCTCTCGCTTCCTAGAACGGCCGGACCACCTCGGACAGAGCGTGCGCCGCCAGTCGTCGCCGCCGACGCCGCCAGCTGATGGTCAAACTCATCTGAGCCGTTAGATCGTGATCCAGTGGACGCGATAGATTGACTTAAACCGAAACGGTATGTGTGATCTGAGCCGTGCGATGTAACTTGATCCTACGGTCTGTGTTAGTCAATCCACGCGAAACGTTTTTGACGAATAGGATTAGGACGCGTGGCCAGACTCTTGTTATAAAAACAGATTTGAATTTATTAGATTTGTGATTTTGTAAAATCCATAACTTTAGTTACACACGTCCAAATTTTGCAAACTTTATATCAATGGAATCAGTGGATCAAGCCCTAGCCAATCATGCCATTTGTTTAGTAAAAAGTTTCTGTTAAATTGCTTGTTTTTGCAGAAACTTTTGTATGCTTGTTTAGATTATAAAAATTATTCCAAAATGATTTTGGGGTTAAAATCTTTTGCAAATGGAGTGTTTTGAACCTACTGACCATAGGAAACACTTTGTGGATTCAAAAATGTATTTGGAGAAACAAAAGAATGAATCTTGGATTTAAAACCAATTCTAGTCAAATAAAAATGTGGTTTATTTATTAAAAATGGTTTTGGAAGAAAACCTTTGGGAAATGTTTTGTTTCAAACTCTCTGACCCTAAACACAAAGTTTTTGTGGTTTGAAAACATATTTTGTGAATCCTATAGATTAATGCCTTAGTAAAAACATTTCTACACCACATAAAATGATACCTTGTTTTGAAAATGGTTTATGAAGTGAAACCTTTTGCAAATGACTTTGCCACTTTATAAAATTACCATTAGGTGTTTTAAAATGTTTATGTACCATTAGGAACCACTTTTCCAAATAAAACAATCCTTGGCATGCTTGCATGCATTATCTTAGTTCTATGATTTTATGTGATGTTTTGATTGATTGGTAGATTGAGTTTGTGCCTTGCTTGATTGAATTGTAGTGACTTGAAGAGTGTGATTGTAGCAAGGACAAGGAGTGAACTTATACCCTCTACCAAAAAGGCAAGTGATGCTTCATACTTTTGTCCCATTACTTTCACTATGCATTAGTGATTTTTTTCTAAGTAAAACTTGCATGGAATTTTTGCTAAGTATAAACCTTGCTATGGGAAATACTAGTAGATGAAACCTTAGTAGAAATTTTCCTAAGTTAAGATTCCTACTACTATCAAGCTTAGCTTAGCTAATAGAAAACAAGGGTGGAAATATATTCACACTATGGAAAAATTTCTAAGTCTGAGGACTTGTGTTTTTGTTTAATAAAACAACTAAGTTAATGAATCACCTGGGTGGAATGGTAATTGCTTGGTGGTTTTTGGTTGAGTGGTTACACAAGGCCAGGGGACTGGTGAACCTTGTGTATATCACTTGTGGATGGCCACCCAGGAACAAAGATATTTGAGATGTCAAATGTTGAGAAGCTTCAAGTGCAACCACTTGGCAATATGGGCTCTGCCTGGATCATATAGGTTGCAAGAACTTAGCCAAATGGACAGTTGGTGGTAGGGTTTGATAGGTTGGAGCGCGTCCATTTTGGTTTTAAGGGAAGGCTTCTGAAAGATCTTGTCTTGGTGAAACCAAGTCTTGTGGGGAAAGTGCACCACCTCTGCAGAGTGTAAAATCTAAGTACTTAGCCATGTCCCTAGACAAAGGACAATTTGAGCATCAAGACATGGAAGCAATCAAGAATCTCATCATTCAAATTTCTAAGTTAAAAACTTGTGGTTTGAACAAGGGTTAAAGGATCTTCAATCTTTGATTGGGAGATGCCTTGGGAAAGATTATTTTGTCAAGCAAAAACTTAGTGATTATAAATGATAAGGAAAAATCTATTTTGAGCAATGCAAGCCTCAACTCCACTTTGCCAAATGCATATAGATGATAGACTCCACTATACTACCATAGTATCACTTGCCAATACAATTCAAATGTATTGACCCTTGTGGCTGTAACTTGTATGTTGCAGGTTTGATTGATTTAGTGAAGTGTGTTGATTAGGATTACAAAGTCTACAACCAACATGTCTGCCTGTGGCACTTTGAAGATGAATGACCCCATGCTTATAGATATTCTGCTGCAATGTAATGTAATAGCCAAATGAGCTATGTAATATGTAATAAAATTATGTTATTCCTGGTTATAAAGTTGTATTATGACCTTTGTTTCTTGATATTACATCTTAACTGTGGATGCTAGCTATTGATCCAGGGACTAGCATTGTAAACACAGGGGACTCTACCTTATTAAAGGTTGGGGACCTTACACTTCTACAATAAAGTCAAAAGCAAAATGTTTGTCGCTAAGGAGGGCATCTTTCTATAGAAACAGTTTCTCGCGAAAGGAGTTAGTGGAAGGAAGATAGAGCTAGATGAGATCGTTGACCCTTCTCTCCAAATACCGAGTAGCACAAAGGAAACTGTTCTGGAACCGCCCTCTATAGTGTAAAGAGAAACAAATGATACAGATCATAACATCGAAGCTCCTACGGTTTGGAGATCTACAAGGGTGCATGATGTCCTAGATTGGTATAGTAGCCTTGTGATGTCAGTCTGTTTATATGAACAAGAGGAACCTAAAAACTATACAAAAGCAATGGAGAGTGCTGACTCAGAGAAATGGCTGCAAGCCATGAAATCTGATATAGGATCCATGCATGAGAACCAAGTATGGAACTTGGTGGATCTCCCTGAAGGTCGAAAGGCCATGGAGAACAAATGGATTTCGTTGATGGAAATGTGATTATCCATAAGGCAATACTTGTCGCAAAGGGTTTTGAAAGAACATGTGGGACCCCATTTGTGGTTTTGGTAATTAATGACAATCTCTATGGACTAATGCTTGTATCAAGTTGTACTTGTAGGAATTGTCCATAGGCAATGCTTGAACCATATGTTGGCTTCAAGGTTTGGATAAGAAGAAAGTGAAGAGGATCATGTGGAGACCAAGGTGTTCAAAGAGTGATCCACAGATTGGTCATGTGAGAGTTAAACCTATGGCAAGTATGTCTTGAAGAATAATATGGAGTGATATCTCTGGTGTACCTTCAAGGCATCAACATAATGAAGAAAATAAGAAATGATGTGCAAGCTAAATATGTGCAATATCTAGAAGATCTCATGCTTAAAGCTTGCCATCCTCGGTGATCATGGATCGATGAAGACAAGGTCAAAGTAAAGGTTTCCCCATATTGTATGGGGGAGTAACTTGCAAGCCTTCATCAAGCAAGTGCGTACAAGAGAAATCAAGAAAGGTGTTCCATCTTGAGAAGGACAAGACCGTCTACATCGTCATCAAGTGGAATATGCGCAAGGCAAAGGTATGATCTTGATAGGGTTTCCTTCTTACCGGTCTCGTAGTGTTAGTTGGGGAGACCGGTTTATAGGATAGATAACCGTACTATCAAGAGGGGCTCCCAAGTGAGTAACTCGATCATATCGTTCAGAGAGAGCTCAAACCTTTGCATACTTAGCATCATCCTTTCTTGGTTGTTATTTGGATCTTATCCATGTGAGGTTCTAGAGCTTGTGGTAATATTCATAACAAGCTCTAGTTCATCAAAAACGGATTTCCCTTTTATATCATATTGCATTTTTGATCTTTGAGGTTTTACGGTTTCTCACCAAGGGAGGTGTCTCACATTATAATACATGAAATGTTCTCTGTTGGTGGTATCCAATATTTCCACTTTTTGTTGGGTAGCCCTTGTTGTCCTCTTTCCAACAAAATTGGTTTCGGGTCAATCGGAGTTTCCAAACTCTAGATATCGCCATTTGAAGTTTGCCTCTTATTTGGTCCTGACCGGAGTCTCCGGTCTGTGTGGATCGGAGTCTCCGGTGTAGTCCGGAGTTTCCGGATGTGTCTTCGGTGGTGACTTCAGAATCAGGGCTGGGACATACTATATGGGGGTCCGGAGCCAGGTTCGGAGGCTACCCCGGAGTCTCCGGTGTCTCCTCAGTCCGGAGTCTCCGGTGTTGGAAGACTGGAGTCTCCCGTCTTGTTGGGTCTTGGATGGCCCAGGTCATTCATATGGGCGGTCCAGAGGCTGGTCCGAAGGTTGGGCCGGAATCTCGTGTGACGGAGTCTCCGTCTAACTTTTCTAACAGGCGTAAAAAGCAGTCGAAATCATGGGCCTATAAAATGGGGCCCTTCTTCCCCAATGCAACTGCTCGAGTTTTACAGGCTTTCTCCTCCATTATTGACCCTCTTGAGCTTGCTCCCCCTTCAATCCCTCCCTTGATTCTTGCATATATTTTAGGGATTTGAAAGAGGAGATCTAGATCTATAGTCCCACCAATCCATCTCTCCTCTAAGTGAGGGGAACATCTTGGGATCTAGATCTTAGAGTCTTTTGTGGATTTCCTCCATTGTTCTTCCTCTCTTATTCCCCCACAAGCTTTTGTAGCTTTGTTGGAATTTGGGAGAGAAGTATTTGAGAACCACTCGTGTTCTTGCCATTTGCATTTGGTGCATCGGTTTGAGTTCTCCCCGGAGGATTTGGTGAGTGAAAGTTGAGAAGCTTTTTACTCTTGGGTTCTTGGAACCCTAGACGGTTTGTTGGTGTTGCAGGTTGTGGCCTTGGTGGCATTGTGGCCTTGGTGGCGTCTGTTGGGAGCCTCCAATTAAGTTGTGGAGAAGTGCCCCAACCTTGTGAGAGGTTCCGGTTGCCACCGACAAGTGCACCGATAGTGGAAGCGTGGATCGATCCCATTGGGGTGAGATTCACCGGAGAATAAGGGAGGCCCTTTGTGGCGTTGGTGGTTTGATACCACCCCCTCTCCAAACGAGATGTACTCCATGTTGGGAGGAACTCGGTAAAATATCGGTGTCTCCGCGTGCCTCGGTTATCTCTATACCCGAGCTCTTTACTTATGCACTTTACATTGTGATAGCCTTCATGCTTGAAGTAATATATATCTTGCTATCACTTTGTTGCTTGTATTGCTTAGCATAAGTTGTTGGTGCACATAGGTGAACCTTAGTTGTTCTAGGTTTGTCTTAACAAAGTAAACACTAGTTTTATTCCGCCTTTGTTGAGCCACTCTAGGAAAAGTTTTAATCGCCTATTCACCCCCCTTCTAGGCGACATCCGTATCCTTTCAGGTTTTCGACAAGTGGAAGGAATTGACTACACCTAGACATTCTCTCATGTGGCAATGTTGAAATCTGTCCGGATTTACTAGCAATTGCTGCATATTATAATTTATGAGATATGGAAGATGGATGTAAAGACCACCTTCAATGGTCACATTGATAAAGAGTTGTATATGATGAAACCAGAGGGGTTTGTCGATCCTAAGGTTGCTGAAAATGTATGCAAGCTTGAGCATTCCATTTATGGACTAAAGCAAGCATCTAGGAGTTGGAACAAGTGATTTGATCAAGTAATCAAGAGTTTTGGATTTGTCCAAAATAATCAAGAGGCTTGTGTTTATAAGAAAGTGGGTGGGATCTCGGTGGCATTCCTATTAGTATATGTCGATGACATACTACTGATTGGGAATGATGTGGATTTATTAGGGAGCGTGAAAGAATATCTGAGCAGTCAGTTTTCCATGAAAGATCTAGGTGAAGCAGCCTATATATTAGGCATCAAGATCTATAGAGATAGATCAAGACGCCTGATAGCGTTAAGTTAGAGTACATACATAGATAAGATTTTGAAGAAGTTAAAAATGGAAAACGCCAAAATGGGTTTTGTGCCTCTTGTAAGAGGTGTGTCATTGGGCAAGACTCAATTTCCAGCTACAGACGTTGATAGATAAAAGATGGTTGAAGTCCCCTATGCCTCAGGCATAGGTTCTATCATGTATGCAATGCTATGTACTCAACCCGATGTGGCCCTGGATCTTAGTTGGATAGGTCATTTCTAAAGTGATCCAGGAGTAGAACATTGGATAGCTGTAAAGAATATCCTAAAGTATCTGAAAAGAACTAATGATATGTTCCTAGGCTATGGAGGTGAAGATGTAGCTCTGAATGTAATTGGTTACATTGATGCGAGCTGGAACACGGACTCCCATGAGTCGAAGTCTCAGACGGGATTTGTCTTCCTGGTGAATGGTGGCGCGGTAACCTGGAGAAGCGTGAAGCAAACAGTGGTGGCATAGTCTTCAATGGAGTCGGAATACATCACAGTTAACTCTGTGGCAAATGAAGTTGTATGGCTACGGAATTTCGTCATCGAACTGGGAGTTGTTCCTAATGTAGATGACCATGTGACAATTTACTACGATAACACATGTGCCATAGCAAACACGTAGGAACCAAGAACTCATTCCATAGCCAAGCACATCCAACTTAGATTCCACGCCATTAGACAAAATGCTGAGAATGGCGAAGTAAAGATTTGCAAAGTGCATATAGATCTAAATGTCGCAGATCCGTTTAACAAAAGTATTCCACAAGCCAAGCGTGAGAAACACAGGGATAGTATTGGTGTCAGGTCATTGCTTCTTGTAAAACTAGATTAATTTGTACTCTAGTGCAAGTGGGAGACTAAAGGAGATATGCCCTAGAGGCAAGTAATGAAGAGTTTTTATTTGATGTATCTCTTGTTCATAATACGTTTCTTACCGTGCTATAACTGTATTAATACAAAACGTTAATACACGTGTGGTATGTAAACAACCAGGTCTCTTGTTACCTCTAGTAAACTAGCTCATTGGGCAAGTGGCGATCTTATGGTTTTGAGATCATGGTAATGTGGTCATATCATTGGAGAATGATGTGATAGATAACCCTAAAGTTAATCACAATGAGATCTAGTTACTTAAACGTTCATCATTGATAATAACATAGAGACATCGTGGCTTATATCCTTCGACTGTGAGATAATGCATAATCACTGTTTTGGAGGGAGACTTTGATGATATCAAGTATCAAGCCATCAAAGGGTGATCATAAAGGTATCATTGGGTTTCCTGAAGAAATGGGTTGATGAGTTTTTATCAAGACCATGATTTGCCAATTCAAGTAACAGATAGATACACGTGGCCAACTCGGTGATGTTGCATTAACGAGGCTTGCAAGCGTATGATTGGATCATGGATTGCAACGGCACAGGAATGAGTAAACAAGTTCATCGGTAACTAGATCGAACACAAGTATGGAGATGATTGAGATCAAATATCGGATGACCTAGGTATCGTATGGCAAAGGGAATGGGACTACGTAGTTAAGGTTAAAGCGATGAGATTAATCATGAGGTCACGGGGATCATTATGTACATCCAGGTCCTGATGTTGATCATTGATACAAGAGAGTCTTGGTCATGTCCATAGCAACTCCGATCCGAAGGGTGGCACACTTGAGGCGCTGTATTCATCGCTATACACCTACCTGCATAAGGAGTGCCACTGCCTTCAAGGGTGTGAAATCTGTTATAAATATCCATTACTTATGTCTACATAGTATAGATCTTGGTGATCGTGTTCGTGTAGGTAGAATTTTTTTGTTTTCTGCTATGAACCCCAACAACAAGGACCAGCCAAAAAACAGGAAAAAAACGAGATCCACCACCCAAGTATAACAACGATTATAAGATTCCCCACTCTAATTATGCATTTGATGAGGCAATGACAAAGAGATAGGTCAAGGGTTTGGAAATCATATTATTATTTCGCATCATGCTGCCACCGCCACCATATTCCATGTTATAAGAAACAAAATCTAACCCTAATGGACCTAACTACTGTAACTACCTCGGTGAATTACGCTCCTAGTTGCAAGCCTGGATGAGCGGAAATGGTTGAAATAGTACGGTGGGGCCCAAATGCCACTCACAGGTAGACCTTTCGGCCGTCCCAACCATTTCCAAACATCGGGACCAGAACGGGCGGCGTAATCGGCAGGCGAAGGGATCAACTACATACACAAATGAGTATGTATGCAAGCCACCATACAACAGTACATCAGAGTCATCCCATCTAAAAAGAAAGGAAATATATCAACGCCATACGACAAGATTCAAATGTCCTAGATAGATATAATAGTTTAGGATATCTCCTCATACATCAAACATCAGAGTATCAGGCGGAAGCGGCAAACAAGATCCGAGTACGTATAAGAAGCAAATCGGCATAAGATGCCCCATAAATAAGCACATCCCGCCCACAGATCTCACGGATCCCCGTTCCCGGAATCTCTACACCGAACGATCGTTGCCCACATCGTCCGCCTCCTCCACCCAATATCCATCTTGTGAGTGCACCTGTTCATCTGAATCAAACAATTTATCGTGTGAGACCCTAGGGGTACTCAGCAAGTCTTTATGCCTCTAAAGGGGACACAACCTGGGGTGACACAATTGCAGCAAAAGGTAAACCCTAGCAATTCTATAGAAACTCGCTAACCATCCGCCTAACCAAAGATAGACGGATGTCAGTGAATTAATGACAACAGTTATAACAGTAATATCATCAGATCCATCCTCCTCCTCGCTTACCAACGAGGAAGCGGACGAACAACCCCCATCCGTTGGCAGTTTTATTATCCATTCCGTGTGTGTTGCACTATTTACTAGTCAGTTACTTAGTCATATTAAAAGCGGTACTTTAGTTATACTTGTCTATGATCGAGAAACGGTGCTCCAAGTCGTCCATAACCGCGAACACGGCTTTCAGAAAGTTTTACCCTGCAGGGGTGCACAAATAGCAACACACACTCGATCAACCTCGGAAAAACCAAATAAAAACCCAACGAGGCTTTCACGACAAAGCAATCACAAGATTCAGAAATATTTCAGGGGGCCACCCCATTAAATATACCCGCAACAAAGTTAGCTGACTTCGAGACGGACTCAAGGTTTGTGGGGCCGGCTGTAAACGACTGGGAACCCGAAAATGTGACTAGGCTTGTCGATACCGCGAAAACGGGTCACGATCCTAAACAGTACAGGTGCTCCTCGCACAATCGTAAGTAAAGCAGTAAAGCATGGCATAAGTACAGGATAGTAAATAAAACCTCAAACTAGTTTGTGGCCCCAAGAAATAAGAATGAATCAAGCTCTGGCCCAGGGGGGTCCCATAAGCCTCCCGGATGTGGATAGCGCGAATAATCAAGGAACAAGAATCAAGTACTCGGGGTCCTACGGGACACAAGTGAGCAGGAAAAACCAAATAGCAGATATTGCTCACCGGTGCCACTTTCATTAGTTATCCCATTACTACTCAGGTTAAGTTGTTTAGGTACCTCGTTATCCATCAGACACTCACATACCCTACACATGCTGTTCTACGACTCGCATGGCTCAAACAACTCCTGTAGTAATGGCTCATGGGATGGAGGAACAAGCTTCGGTGGGGTTTAAAAGTAAAGGTCATGCAATACTTGGGATTCAGTTTAATGCAATCGCGACTCAATGATGCAAGAATAAGATAGAGGCAATAGGTACTAAGTGTATGCAAGCATGTGGTAGTGCTTGCCTGGCAGCTCAGTTGAAGCGAGAGAAGGATCTGGGTAGTGCTCCTGGGTTTCTGGATATATCCCCTGCTCAGCGTCTATTCGAAGAAGAACCAAACAAACAAGGGCCAACATAAATATAGTGCACAAGCATATGAATAAAATGCGACAAGCAAACAATCATGCCATGATGAATGATGCACAAGTTGCATGGCAATAATGTAGCATGGCATGGGTGAGGTGTAGAATACAAGAAATAAACATTTTATTGAGTTTTGGCCACATTTTATCCTCATATTATTTGCTGTTTACATTATATTTGTATGATGCATGCTGCAATTCAGAACATGGAATGCATAAACAGAAAGGTCTCGTCGAGCTGATCATTTTAGACATATCATTTGTTAAATTTGGAGTTATAAAACAAAAGTTATTAATTTATTAAGAAAAGGGCATTTTATTGTAATTTTAATCAACTTGGAAATTAAAGTGTCCAAAATATATTTTGGATGGCATATTTGAAATCCTCACATTTTTCTGATTTGAAAACATATATTATTTGTATTATTTGGAATTATGAATTTAAATTTATTTTAAAGTCAAAATAATTAAAAGGGGAGGGGGGGTCAAAGTCAAAGGTTTGACTAGATAGAGTCAAATCTGGTTAAATTTGAAAACATGGTTGAGTTTATAATTGAAAAACATTCATATTTCATTTTACAACTTTTTCCAAATTCAAAACATTTCAAAATATATGAATCATTTAAGTTATAAATATTTCCTAAATTTTATTTGATTTCAGAAAACTCTGGCGATTTTTCTCACTCAGGGACATTCTACCCACTGTCAATGACATGTGGGGCAGAGGAAAGAGGGGCCACGGAAGCGCTAGCGAACGAGGTGGTGACAAGTGGCGAAGGGGAGGACGGCGGGTTGAGCTGCCAAAAAGCAGAGGGCCTAAGCACAAAACTGACAGGTGTGCTCTGATTCAGACCCTGACGAAACTGACGAAGGGTGCGTGAAAAACTGCTAGCTTGCGCGAGTTTTGGAGGTCCAAGTCGAGCGATCCTTTGAGTTTTTGGAGATGGCGTCAAAACAGAAGATGGAGCAGAAACCTAGGGCTACAACTTTCGTGTTTGAGTTTTCGCCGGTGGAGGACTGGAGCACCTGGAAACCATCGATGAACAACGAATGAAAAACATCTGCGTTTAGCTGACGAATCTGACAGAAGCCACTGCGAGGTCGTCTCGATTTCGGAGGATGATTTCGAGAGATCTACCACTCAGTTTCGTGCGCCGTTTGATCCTACTGAAAGCTGGAAGTTCCCTCTTTGCAAGTATGTACAGAGCGTCACTGGAGGTGGTTGGAGAGGGCCAGAAAACCATCGGTAACAGAGGCGCCGCGATGATCTGCTGCTGCTAGCTGCGGGTGCTGCGCACGCGGCAGTGGTTCCCGACGACGGCGATGGCGATTCCAGGCGGCAAGACGCGGGAAGGAGGAGGAAAAGAAGGGGGAAAGGAAGGTGGCACTCACCTCGACCAATTCCCGCAAGAATTGGGGTCGGGGACGGAGGGATATGGTCAGGCGGTGGCGACGTGGTTCTGTGCTCGTACAGGAAGAAGAGGAAGCAGAGGCGCCACGTCTAGCTCCTCCTAGAGCTCACGAGGTGGTCGACGAAGACCGCCTGCACGCCCTTCGGCTCCAGAAGGTGATCAAGGCGACGACGCGGCGACGCTCTCCTTGCTGTTGCTCTCGGGCAGGGTGAAAAATAGATGGGAGCAGAGGTAGGGGATGGCGGCGGAGAGGAGGGGAAGAGGGAGGCTAGGGTTCGAGGAGGCCTCATGGCTTGGGGATAAGAAGAGGAGGGAGATGACGCGGCCGACGTGGGAGAGCCACCGCCTCCTCCGTTGTCTGCTGCAGAGAGGAGGAAGGCGACGGAAAGAAGAGGAACAGGAGACGGCGTCGTGTGGAGGGGTACCAGGCCGCTGGTGGCATGCTACGGGCCGGCCCAAGAGGGAGGGAGAGGGATCGGGCCAGGGCTGCTGCTCTCTCTATTAATTCTTTTAATGTTTTATTATTTGTTTTTGTTTGTTTCAAAATCAAGCAAGCATTTTATTTTCAAATCGTTTTGAACCATGCAGATAATTTTGAGCAGAGAAATTTGGAACACCAAAGATAGGCGGAAGGGAAAAAAATAGAAGTGGAGATGAGTGGTGCCCACATACATAATAGATGTATGTGCCATTTGGCATTTTACAAGATTAGTGGCTTGAGGGTTTTAGAAAAGAATAAAAGCATTTGATAAATATGGAACCCTAGCGATGGTTCCCACATTAAAGAATACAAAATAGAGGTACCAAAAAGGAAGAGAGAGGAAGGGGTGATGGTGGGGTAGGTGATTAGGGAGGATCTTAGATAGGGGATAAGAGAGAGAGGGTGATGGATTAGGGTTCTAGATAGAAAAAAGGAAAGAGGGGTTTAGGGTAGGGTTAAAAACAAGATCATCAAGATCAAGCAAAAGAAGGAGGGGGAGATAAAGGGTGATCCACTCAAAGAATTCCAATAAAATCCAAATGACTTAGATGTGATGGTTCTTGCATGGGCCATGCATAAATAATTAATACCATGCTTATTTTGTGAAAACAAGATTATTTACATGGCATTGTTCTTATGCATTCCAAAATGTGGAGTAAGGCCCAAGCAAAATAATTTGTAGAATTGGACCCACCCTATCTCCCATGAGCTAGATTAAACAACAAAAGAAAAATAATTACAAGCTCATGGATAATGGGATGGTGGAATTGTAAGGTGGTGAAAGAAAGGTGGTGGAGTGGAAAAAAAGATATGCCCCCAACTCAACTTGGGCATTTAAACAATATATCAACAACCAAATACAATATCAAGAGGCAAATACAATTAATAATGCATATGAGATAAGAACCAAATGGAAAGGGTTTTATATGATGCTCAAATGCAAGGTGGCATGATGACATGAGCATGATTGAATGATGATGCAACAATTATATATAGGGAGTAGCCATTAAATTACTAGACCAAGTAGCATTACAGTTGTTAGACAAATGGGATGCTACAACTACAGTCCCGCAACACAGATGGGTCTGAACCCGTTGTTGCCGCCGGTGGAAATGGATGGGAGACAACTCTCGTGTGTCTTTGCTATGTTCTTGATAGCTCATTGTGCCCACCGATTTTTAACATCTAGAAAATTCATTAATGCAAGGCATAGAGTTAGATGGTGAAAGATCACGGATGTCGCCTAGAGGAGGTGAATAGGCGATTTAAAACTTATACGAGAGGGGCTCAACAAATATGGAATTAAACTAGCGTTTACTTTGTCAAGCACAAACCCTAGAACAACTAGGGTTCACCTATGTGCACCAACAACTTATGCTAATCAATACAAGTAACTATGTGATAGCAAGATATAGACTTCGAGCATGAAGGCTATCACAAAGTAAGGTGCATAAGTAAGAGCTCGGGTATAGACATAACCGAGGCACGCGAAAACGATGATGTTTTACTGAGTTCCTCCCAACAATGGAGTACATCTTGTTTGAAGAGGGGGTGGTTTCAAACAACCAACGCCACAAAAGGCCTCCCTTGTTCTCCTATGAATCTGACCCCAACATGATCGATCCACACTTCCACTATCGGTGGCAATCCGGAACCTCTCACAAGATTGGGGTACTTCTCCACAACTCAATTGGAGGCTCCCAACAAACAAGCTTGGGGAAAGCTCCACAACTTAATTGGAGGCCCCGAGTAATCCACAAACCACAACAAGCCATCTAGGGTTCCAAGAACCCAAGAGGTAAAAGCTTCTCACTTTCACCAACCAAATTCTCCATAGAGAACTCAAACCGATGCACCTAATACAATGGCAAGAACACAAGAAGTGCTCAAGTACTTATCTCCCATTCCACCAAATCTACAAAAGCTTATGGGGAAATAATAGAGGAAGAACAATGGAGGAAATCCACAAAAGACTCCAAGATCTAAATACCAAGATGTTCCCCTCACTTAGAGGAGAGATTTATTGGTGGGGTTGTAGATCTAGATCTCCTCTTTCAAATCCCTCAAGAATATGAAAGAATATTAGGATGGATTTATAGTATTTGAAAGCTATAGAAGGTACAAACAATGGAAGAGACATAGGATGGAAGCCGCTAGATCCTTGGGGGAAGAAGGGGGACTTTTATAGCCCCCCCCCCACGACAACTAGCCGTTGCAGACCACTTATCCCGGAGTTTCCGGCCTTCAGGACTGGAGTCTCCCCTTCGAAGACTTACAGAAAAACCGATATAAAAACAACCATAACTTTTGCATCCGGACTCCGATTTTGAAGATAGTAACAAGATGTACAAGATAATGCAGAGAACAATCATAATCTAGAAAGGGAGGATAGAACCAAATGATGAAAGGTTTAACTATCTAAAAATACAAATCGGTAAAACCTCCAATATCGAAAACACAAAAGAGAATGCATATGAAATCCGTTTTTGATGAACTTGAGCTTGTCGTGGAGGTTGACACAAGCTCTAAATCCTATCATGGATAAGAACTAAGAAAGATGATGCCAAGTATGCAAAGGTTTGATCTCTCACCGAGGGATATGATCAAATTACTCACTCGAGAGCCCCTCTTGATAGTATAGTTATTTATCCTATAAACCGGTCTCCCCAACTAACACCACAAGACCGGTAAGAAAGAAACCCTATTAATATCATACATTTTCCTTGCGTATATTCCACTTGATCTTGATGATCACACCGGACACTTGTGCCAAAACTCCGGTTCTGGGAACACCGGAAACTCCCGTCTTTGCACACCTGATATTCCGGCCTAAGACTTCACACCGGAGATTCTGGACAAAATCCGGCCTGTCTCTGGACCCCTATATAGACTGGCACGAGACATCTGCTCAGATCCACACCAGAGATTCCAGTCTACCTAGACCAGAGATTCCAGTCTACCATAGGTTGGAACATGATATGTATGCATGAGTAAGAGATATTTGTTACCTAGATATCATTGGTGTGATGAAGTAGGTAGGAGCTCGTTGACCATCCTAGCTTGTCTCTAATTTTCATTGAGTCAACACTTCTTCCTTATGAAAGAGACAAGCATCCAATGCATCTCCAATGTATCTAAAACAAAATTAAAGTACAATATGGCCCCAAACTTATTGGGACCAAAGTAGTTAGAGAACTACAATACATAAGAGAGACTTCACATAAAAATGTGTGAATATTGATATGAAATTGAATTTCATGCACATCTTAGCCAATTCAGATTTGGTGGAGTTTCCTCTACATATTGGATCAAGGAAACCAAGCATGCCATAATATATATTAGTACATATGCATGCACATGATTTTCAAAAACCAAATGAGATATAATTTGAACAAAATACCAAGTAAACCAAGAAGGCACACCAAAGTGTGAGAAGACTAACGGTTTTCCAAATTATGTCAAAGACCAAGTCAACACATGAAATACCACAATTTCAACAAATCACCTAGGCAAAAGCTAATGAGAAACAGATAGACAAAAACCCAAATTCTCAAAGATTTATCTCATTCTAAAAGGTCAAAATAGTTAACAAGGAATGAGACAAAACCAACTCCCAAAAAGAGCAAGGTTCCAACATATAAACCAAGCTCTCCACACTTTTCATGATGGCACAATACCAATACAAAAATATTGAACTTCCAAGAACATAAAACATGATATGGATCAAACAATGAAGCATGAAAAGGAGTGTTCTAGATAATATAGGAGAGCTCACCCATAAGTAGTACATTATATCGAATTTTTCTTTTGAATGCAAAATGCATAAAAATGATATCATCACTACTACCTACACTAAATAAAACACAAGAGTATATAAATAAAATAAGAAGATCCATAAGAGGCAAGGAAAACTTGGGATACAACACAAAACATTTTCTTGGCAAGAGATAGTACAAAATTAAACAAATGCCAAAGTGAATATGATCAATAAATTCTACCATAAATCTAGTACTAATTGTCCAAGGACAATAAGTATTGGGAATAATCTTCCCAGGGTAGTTCACATGGATATCCAAGATCATATTCACTCTAAGAAGCATATAACAAAGTATAAGAATTAAGCTTGATGCTTCGAAAGAGATTCTTGGTAGCTTTCAATAGTCACACAATCACTAGTGATTAGAGTAACTTGAAGTTAATGGTATCCATGAGGATATAGAGATCCAAATATGAGGAAATAAATTGGATCTTGTATGACAAAATGTGTCACATAGGAGCTAGATAATTATCAATATCAATTCTAAGTGGAACTACCTCAAATTTTCACATTTTCTAGGCTTGTAATATGCACTAAGCATATGACTCCCCATAATGTGATAAACCATCAATCTCAACATGAGGCAAAAAGATCCAAATAGATATAATTAATAGACATTATAGAACTTAAATTTCTCATGAGAAACATACCACATAGAGACCAGATAATATTAAAATATCAATACTAGGTGGTATTCCTCATGTACGCACATTTTTAGGATTGTGGAATGCCCAAGCATAACACTCCCCCAAAATGGGATAGTCCATTAATCTCTCACAAGAGCCAAATAGGATGCCAAATATAATCAAGAAAGGCTCCAACTAAAGAAACACACATACATGGTGTGCCACCCAACATACAAAAATATACTTGGCAACTCAAGATAATTATGTGGAAGCCACAACATGTACAAAAGAATGCAAGGAACAAAACTAACACGTGCACAAGTGTCCGAGTAACTTTCAATGTAATGAGTTGAACACATGTTACCGCAAGGAGAAACATTGGAAATATGATAGAGGCAATATAATCCACATGACTTGGCTTGACAAATATAATAGATGAAGATCCCACAATTCTTCATGATGTAGCCAAGACTCCAATGCCCTCCAAACACACCTATTGATCAAGTTTTAGCTTGTTGGTCCCCAACCAAGTTGGGTCCTAACAAGTTATACACAATAGGATTGGAAAACCAAATGGTTCTTTTCTTGAACCCACATTGAGCACCAACAAATTTGGCAAACACATGGCCAACCTCATCCTTATTAAGAGAATAAGCATCATTAATCATGATAGGGTTGGATGAGGAGATACCAATGGTGCATGAGGAAGAAATGTGCCCTTTCTCACGGAAAATGTAGCAAGTTCTTCTCTTGCCATATTTCTTTTGGGGTGAAGCAACAACTTGAGGAAGAGTTTGAGTCTTCTTGGGAGGAGGCCCATATCTAACAAGAGGTAGAGATTGAGGCCACTTCCCTTGTTTCTTCTTGATAAGGGGATTCTTCTTCAATGGGCAAGACTTAACATGGTGCCCTTCTTCCTTGCACTTGAAGCAAACAATGTTTGTCGGATTCTTGACTTGATCTTGGCCATTTTTCTTGTTGCCCTTGTGCTTCAACTTGATATTGTACTTGTTCTTGATATTGGAGTTGAATCCAATTCCACTCTTGTCATTGGGGGATTTTTGCACACTAAAGATGTTATTGAGTGTGGCCTTCCCTTTATGACCATTTTTCAAGTAATTCTTCAAATAAGTGACTTGAGCCTTGGGCTCTTTAATTTCCTCCACATGGTTAGTGTGAACAACAATACTAGAGAAGTAGATGCTACATTGTTAGAGCAACAAGGCACATAATGTAATTCATCACAAGATATAGAAATATCATGAGTGGATGAATTACAAGTACTAGCACTTGGAAATATGACATTTGGAGTAGAAGTAGTGCTAATGTCCACATTAGGCTCATTAGATGTTACCTTTGGCATAATAGCCTCATGATATAATTTTAGCCTATCAGGGAAGCTATAAAATCCTCATGTGATCTTGATAGCTTACCATGACTTTCTTCCAAGATCCCATACTTGCTAGTTAGAAAATCAAGTTGAGTATTTAGCTCAACATTCTCCTCCAAGATAGATGCTTCACAAGAAATAGAGTTAGTAGCACAAGCATCATAATTAATTGCAAGAGGTGAGGGAAACTTATAAAGCTCTTTTGAGTAAGAGGATTTAAGTTGCTCATGTGACTCAGTGAGTTTGATGAGATCTCCCTTGATGATGCTAGAGCCATTTTTGAGGTGCTCAAAATCCTCAAGGAGTTTAGCAAGAAACTTGAAGATCACCTTTTTTCCTTTGAGATCACTTGCCACCTCAAGATCTCTATCATGAGATTCCTTCACTCTAGATAGCTCCAGAGCAAAATCCTGGTCAAGAGATTCCTTAGTGGTTTGTTCCTATTAAAGAGATTCATTTAGATATGCAATTTTATTAGCATACTCATGCACGAGGCTACTCATTTTATCAATGGTGTTACCATGCTCCTAAATTTGTGCTTATAACTTATCAATATGTTATTTGCTCATAATAGCGATTTTAACGAAGTTAGAGCAAGCAATATTATTCTTAACAATATCATGATAAACAATCTCACCCTTTTCATATAAAACATCAACATCAAACTCTTCTTACTCATTATCATCACAAGAGGTATTCGGTTCCAAAGTAGTGGTTACCTTTGAATCCCTAGCCATAAGGCATAGGTGGGTACCATGAGATGATGATGAATTATTTGAAGCTTCATTCAAGATCTTGTCTTGGCCAATAGAATCTTTGTTTTACTCTACATTGTTAGAAACACAACAACTAGAGGAAATAGAAGCATTTATATCATGGCAACTGTAACATCCCAGATTTTATATTAGGATGTTATTAGTGCCATGCATCATTGCATCCTACGAATAAAATTTGCAACAAAATCCTAACATCTAAACCTACCAAAACCCTACTAAAGATTTCCTTATGTAAGCACTATTGTAGTGGACAAGCTTGACCCTTCTAAAAACTATGTAAAAACATTAAGCCATGGTCCAAAGATGACCACCTTATTTTTACAAAATTTTAGAAGTTGGTTTCATCACTTTTTGACTTTATATGCAAAAGTTATTTAAGTTTTACTAAACCAAAAATTGAAAAAATGTTTAAGGAAAAAAAGAAAAGGGGCAACGACCTAACCTAACTGGTCATGCCAGCCCACCCGCCCACATAACTAGCTAGCCAGCGCCCACGCCAGCCCACTTCCCCCTCCGCCACCGACGCATGGGGCCCACCTGTCAGCCGTCCTCTCCGTGTCGCCGACGAGTCCCTGGCGCACACGGGATCAACCCGAGCCGGACTCCGCGATTCCTCCGCATACTGCCCCCTTACCCACGCCATACCCGCCTTAAGAATCCCCGCATCGACCCCTCTCCTCTTTTCCCTAAAAACCCTACCTCAATCAACCTCTCGCGCCGGCCGCCGTCGGGCAAACCTCGTCGAGACGGTTTGGAGCCCTCCCCTTACTCCTTTCTCCCTCTAGAGCCTTCTCCATCCACCACTGATTCATGTCGTATGCTTTTCCCCTTCTCTCTTGCAGAAACGCGCCCGCGATTGCTCGCCGGAGCACCGCCAGGGACGGAGAAGGCCGGCGGGACCCTGCCGATAGACGAGGAAGCGAGGAGGAACGACGCGGCCATGAGCATGACCGCGAGGACCAAACGCGCCCCGTCAACCACACCGCCACCTCGGGGAGCCACTAGAGCGTCGTCGACCATCGTCACCGACGCCACCGCCGCCGTCGCCACCGCAGTAAGTCGCCTCGCCCCTCCTATCCGTTCGATCTACGATCTACGGCTCAGATTAGATGCCAACTCGAAGGGGTACCAGCGAATCCCACGCCACTGGCAAAGCGCCGCGTCGACATCGCCCGCCACGCCACCCCACCTTGCAAGCTGGACCAATTGGAGGCTGCCACCTGGCGCGTATTTAAGTTAGGACTAGATCTGTTTGCAGATTTAGTTTAAAAATTGCGAAATTCATATAAAATTAAATATTTGGCCAAATTTAGCTTATAATATAACGTTGGATTCATAATTTTATGTAGAACCCAGATCTGCAATAAAATTCCAAGTTTACAGTAGGGTTTTTGGTGTAGTTTTTAATCATTAGATTGGAGTATTTAATTCATAGAAAAATTATTAGAACTCCGTTTTAGTTGATTTTTGTTGCGTTGACTTTGTTTCCGTAATACCTACTCGAAAAAATTATAAAACCTTGCTTAAGATCATTAGATCTAATTTGGCGCTAATTAGACGGTTGGATCTCCTTTTAACCCTATGAATTGTATTAGTGATTCAAATAGATCTAAACCCATGAGGAATCAATCCTAGTAACACCCTTAACACTATTGCAACCCAATTATGCTACCTTGGTCAGTTAAGAAAACCAATCTTGCATAAAATACCATGTTGCATGCATGCATGATTATCTCCGTGACATGTTTTGAGCAAGTTGTGATCAGATCTATGTTTGTGATTCATTAGATTGTTCGGAGTGCGCTAAGGAGTGCTATTGTGTAGAGTGCTGCTCGGATCAAGGCAAGTTACACCACTTGTTCATAATTTTTGTCCCAGTTTTGATTCTATGCATGTGATCTTCAAAATTCTGTAGTATGCATGTGTAGGATGTTCTAGTAGAATTTTTCCTTAGTATTATTTTGAAAGTGCGATGATTTTGTAGTGTGCCATGAGTAGCTCTATACATAGGATTATCCCTCCTAATAAGTTACCCCTGTTTTTGCTAAGTATTGCTTGCTATGCTATATATATACAAAGTGCCGTTGGGGGGTTTGAAAGACAAAGAATTTTTCTAAGTGTAAAGGCTCTCTAGAGCAAACTTTTCTTCGCAAATCCACTTCAAAATAAAACTAAGTTTTCTTCTGGGCGAAATGGTTGTCGGGACAACGAGTGAGATTTTGGTGGAGGACGGCCGCCCAGGAATCAAAGAAGTCTGCCATATTTCAGAATTCATAAGCTTCCAGTGCAACCACAATACATTATGGGCTCTGTCTTGGCCTAGTACTTAGTGGGAAACCTCACCTGGGTACCAACATTTGGAGGTTCTTGGCACGGTTGGATCCGGAAGGTAGAGGGGCTACTAAGGGAAAGCCTCGCCATGGTCTTGTCTGTAAAGGACTTGATCGTGGATTGTGGGTAAAGTGCACAAATTCTCGAGAGTATTGCAATCTGATCGATCAGCCGTGTTCACAGAAAAAGAACAACATTGAGCATCTGAAGGATGGAGCCTCTGAAGTATTTTCCTCTCTCTTTTCTAAAACAAAGTTTTGAAACCCCATGGCGTGCGTAATATCGCCAATGGGTGGGATTTTGGGAACTTGGTGTGTAATATCCAAGTGACACTTGGTGCGTAATATCCAAGTGTTTGGTTGTTTGGACACTTGGTGAGTAATATCCTCCTGTGCCATTCGACCCTATTTTATCTAAGCAAATGATTACAAAGTAGGGAAAATCTTCTCTTCTTCTCTCTACTTAGGAAAACTAGCTTTGAGCAAATGAACTCTACAGCCTAAACTAGCCTTGCATGTAGAGATAGTCTTTTCTCTCCTTGGTGTAATTTGCCAATACATTCAAAGTATTGACCCAACTTGTTGGCTGCACGTCTTATGTGCAGAATCCGAAGATTGAAAGGTGCGTAGGGATCGCGAGTCTACACTCGACAAGCCTGGGGCGTTGATGGACTCAAGCTGCCTTTATGTTTCCGCTGTTATTTGAGCTAGCTTAATGCTAAGCAAATTTGTAATAAATTCATACTCTGGATTCCCCGTGTAATAAAGACTTTGTGTTTTACATGATATTTCATCGACTGTGAGTGCTAGCTATTGATCCAGGGACTAGCATGTTAATCACAGGGACTTAGGATCTTACTTGATCCGAGGTCGCTACAGCAACAAGGCATAGCAAGCATATCATCATGATATTTATTCAAACAACTTACGCATGATATGCAAGGACTATGAACATGAGAATGTAAATCATATATAGTACTATAAGTATTTAAGTCCAAAGGTGAAGGATTGCAATGGGATAGGGATGAAGGATCATAAAGAATAAGCTTACTATCAACATTGCACTGTTCACCACTACTCACCATTTCATTACCTTGAGTCTTACCACACTTTCGTGAAGTGTAAGAAAATGAGAACTCATCTCGACCGAAAGTGGAAGCAACACAATCATCCTCAAAAATATTGGACACAGCATATTTATCTTGAAGTTTTGTCCCTAACTCATGAGCACTCCAAAAAGGAATGATTGAAGAAGTAACTACATAGATGAAAGCATTAACAAACACATTAGAAGCTTGAGCATCAAGATATAAGTTTTCCCATCCTCATAAGATAGATTTTCGAAATCCATAGGAGGAGAAAAACCTATATCTATAATACGCTCCATATTTTGGTCCATGTCCCGAAAATGAATAAGCATACGAGTTTTCCATATATCATAATTTGTGCCATCGAATCTGAACAAGTCATTATGCACTAATCCCCTAGCCGACATCATTACTCTCAAGGCGGTGAAGCCTAAAATGAGAGTCGGGCTCTGGTACCAATTGAAATATCACGGATGTCGCCTAGAGGGGGGTGAATAGGCGGATTAAAACTTTTACAAGAGGGGCTCAACAAAGGCAGAATTAAACTAGTGTTTACTTTGTCAGGCACAAAACCTAGAACAACTAGGGTTCACCTATGTGCACCAGCAACTTATTCTAAGCAAGAAAAGCAACTATGTGATAGCAAGATATAGACTTCAAGCACGAAGTCTATCACAAAGTAAGGTGCATAAGTCAGATCTCGGGTATAGAGATAACCGAGGCACGCGGAGACGACGATGTTTTATCGAGTTCCTCCCAACAATGGAGTACGTCTTGTTTCGAGAGGGGTTGGTTTCAAACCAATAACACCACAAAAGGCCTCCCTTGATCTCCTATGAATCTCACCCCAACGGTATCGATCCACACTTCCACTATCGGTGCACTTGTCAGTGGCAATCCGAAACCTCTCACAAGATGGGGGAAATTCTCCACAACTCAATTGGAGGCTCCCAACAAACAAGCTTGGGGAAAGCTCCACAACTTAATTGGAGGCCCCAAGTAATCCACAAAGCACAATAAGCCATCTAGGATTCCAAGAACATAAGAGGTAAAAGCTTCTCACTTTCACCAACCAAATTCTCCGTAGAGAACTCAAAGCGATGCACCTAATGCAATGTCAAGAACACAAGAAGTGCTCAAGTCCTTCTCTCCCAAATTCCACGAAAGCTACAACATCTAATGGGGAATAAGAGAGGAAGAACAATGGAGGGAGTCCACAAAAGGCTCCAAGATCTAGATCCCAAGGTGTTCCCCTCACTTAGAGGAGAGATTGATTGGTGGGGTTGTAGATCTAGATCTCCTATTTAAAATCTCTCAAGAATATGCAAGAATCATAGGAGGGATTTAGAGTATTTGCAAGCTCTAGAAGGTAGAAACAATGGAGTGGAGAGAGGATGCAAGACGCTAGAACCTTGGGGAAGAAGGGGGCCTTTTATAGCCCCCCCCCCAAAAAAAAAAACTAGCCTTTTTAGACCACTTATCCCGGAGTTTCCGGCCCCCAGGACCGGAGTCTCCCTCCCCCCGAATACTGACAGAAAAACCAATACGAAAATATCCATAACTTTTGCATCTGGACTCTGATTTTGATGATCTTGAGCTTGTTTCGAAGATAGTAATGAGATCTACAAGATCATGCAGAGAACCATCATAGTCCATAAAGGGAGGATAGAACCAAATGATGAAAGGTTTAACCTATCTAAAAACACAAACCGTTAAAACCTCCAATATCGAAAACACAAAAGAGAATGCATATGAAATACGTTTTTGATGAACTTGAGCTTGTCGTGGAGGCTGACACAAGATCTAAATCCTCTCATGGATAAGAACCAAGAAAGATGACCGAGGGATATGATCAAGTTACTCACTTGAGATCCCCTCTTGATAGTATGGTTATCTATCCTATACACCGGTCTCCCCAACTAACACCAGACGACCGGTAAGAAAGAAACTCTATCATGATCATACCTTTGCCTTGCGCATATTCCACTTGATCTTGATGATCACATCAGACACTTGTGTCGAAACTCTGGTTTTGGGAACACCGTAAACTCCGGTCTTTGCACACTAGAGATTATGGCCTGCGACTACACACCGGAGATTCCAGATAAAATATGGCCTGTCTCTACACCCCTATACAGACTGGCACGGGACATCTGCTCAGATACACACTAGAGATTTCGGTTGCCTAGACCGGAGATTCCGGTCTGAACCTTCCATGAAGACTTGGTATTGATGATGACGATCTTCTACACCTCAAGATGGAGCACCTTTCTTGATTGCGCCAGCTTCAAGCATATGATCTCTTCGAGATGGCACATCTTTAACTTGCACTTCATTTCTTCTTTCTTTATTATATTGGTGTATTAAAGGTACACATGAGATATCACATCATCTTGTTATTCAGGACGCACTTGCCATAGGCTCAACTTCTACTTGACCAATCTCTGGATCATTCCTTGAAAGCATTGATCAACACTTGATCTTCCTCACTTTCTTCTTCTTCCAACACTGAAGCAAACATATGGTCAAGCATTTCCTATGGAAAAATCCTACAAGTAATACTCAATGCAAACATAAGTCCATAAATATTGTCATTTATTACCAAAACCATACATGTGGGAACACATGTTCTTTCAGATGGTGAGATCATAAGACCCTATGTATTTCTATGAAATCAAAAAGGGAGCATTTGGTAGCCTGCATACCCTCCAGGCAGGCCCGCGGGAGGCGAAATTGGGTTGTTTGGTTACCCGCATGAGGCATTGGGCTGCGCCAGCGTGCACCATAAAGTATCCCATGGCCAGGCCCAACTGCTATGCTTGAATCATTCGTTTCTAGCAAGCCACCCTCATCGTGCGCCATGTGGATGAAAAAGCGGCGCTCCCCTCCACGAGCTCGGCCGACGATGGAGCAGGCAGGATATTTCCGCTGGCCTAGAAAAAATGCAGGATCCTTTCCCTCACCCCCGCCGAGACACACCCTACCCTCTCACTGCCAAAACCAGATCCACATGTTCCTCCTTTGCCTTTCCTCGTTCAAATTCGGCCACCGGCAGTGACAACGACGACGCCCCTGGCAAGACAAAACCGATGGGTAGGGCGCCATGTCGAGCTGGAATGACGACGATCCTCTCAATCGTATCTAGGGGTAAGTCCACTTTTCCCCCAATTATTTCATAGGGTTAGGGTTTGGTAGCTAGTTAGGAATTCTTGATTTACAATCAGATGAACTCGATTTGGTGTGCTAGGACATCACGGACATGGACTATGCTCCTGACTCCTACGAATATCCCAGCTTCTGTGGCATAGTGAAAGATTGTCCCGAGCTCTGCCACGTCCATAAACTTGAGCCTATCAGGCGTGTTACATTTGAAGAAACCAACACAGGCCGCAGATTCTACCTCTACCAAGTTCAGAATGTAAGTTCTTAGCTCCTTGTATCGCCATTCACTCGTCTGTCAAGTATTAGGCCTATGCCAACGAATTTCTGACCTACAGGAGGTCAAAAACTATGGGTTTGTGGCTTGGGTGGACAATGAATGTCCAGATGCTACTAAGAATGCAATTGCAAAGCTATGGGGGATGTATGATGATACCAGCAGTTCAAGAATCGATGAGAGGGTTGAGAATGCGAAGTTGGTGAAGCAACTGTCTGATGATAAGAACAGGCTTGACAAAAAAAGTACTCAAGTCTACTAGTTGATGTGAATAAATTCATCAAAGAAATAGAGAAGAAGACATTGGAGAAGAGCTTGTATAGGATGAATGACAACAATGCGAGATCTAAGGAGACTAAAGAGTTGAGTAATGAGGTTGAGATGTTGAATACCGTGAAGAAATCCTAGGCTGAGGTAATCAAAGAGAAGCAGAAGCAATGGGATGATGACCGGAAGATCTTCAAGGAGGAAAATAAGAAACTAGAGTACATGCTCTATGAACTGTTCAAAGACAATGATGCTAACAAGGCCAAGCTGAAGATGCTCAAGGAAATCTGTGATGGTTGACTCTTTTGTTGCACCTTCTTGTACTGCTGACGGTGAACTGGTGGTGGTATGACACCCACTTTTGATGTGGTGGTAGATTAACACCATGGTTGTATGTCAAACTATGATCCACTTTTGGCAACGATCATGCTTCTTATGACTATTAAGGGTGTTCATTTGTTCATGTTCAACTATGATCCCCTTTTGCTTGTGTTGTTCATGTTTGTGGGGATCATGCTTTATGGGGATCATGGTTGTGGGGATCATGGTTGTGTGTTCTTATCCATATTTGTGGTATTCCTCTCAATACGGTCATGGTAACCTCACCATAATAAAGTGCAAGGTGACCACAACCAAACAAGGCAAAAATGCATGACATGGGTCAAAAGCGCAGTGTGCATGCAACTAAACAACATGGTCCTAGTTACCCAACCGGTGCACCAAATGATATGCAGTCTACCAAACAACTTGCATAATATGGATTTTGGGTTGTATGAGTGTGGCCCTGCTGATCATGGGCATGCCCTAGTGAGCCCCAAAATGGATGCAGGCTGCCAAATAGCCCCAAAGACATTTTCTACTGACACTGAGAACTCTTTCCCCTTAATAGGACGATGATGAAAGGATCTTATGGGCACCTAGAGGGGGGTGAATAGGTGCTACTTCAAATTTTCTTATTTTTCAAATTAGGGTTTGACAAGAAAGATAAATTCTCTAGATTATGCAACTAAGGTGAATTTACCTATATTTCAAACTAGCACCAACTAGCACAAACACTAAGCAAGAACAAGTAAAGTAAAGTGCGGTAAAGGATAGAAGTAACCAAAGTGGAGAACGCGGAGACACAAGGATTTGTTTCCCGTAGTTTCTTCCTTTTGAGGGGAAGTACGTCTACGTTTGGAGAGGGGGTGGTTTCAAACCACCAACGCCACGAGAGGCCTCCCTTGTTCTCCGATGAACCTCACCCCAAAGGGTTTGATTCACCTCTTCCACTATATCGGCAACCTTCGAGGTGGAATCCGGCACCTTTACAACAAGTTCGAGGCACTTATCCACAACTTAATTGGAGGCTCCCAAATACAAGCAAGCTGTCAAACAATCAAAGACAATCTTGTAAGAACTAAATAAAAAGCTAGGGTTTCCAAAGAAACACTAGAGCATGAGGGATCTCAAGTGAATGAGGCGGAAATGAAGATCTCTCTTGGTGAAGCTGTAGATCAAGTCCCCCTCCTTCGACTCCAAAGATCAATGACTTTGGATGGTTGGATAAAGAGATATTGTTGATTTGGTGGCTCAAATGGGGATGGTGTTCTTCAGTGGGTCGAGCCGTTGGAGGAAGGGTATAAGGCCCTCTATTTATAGCCCTTCACTCCACTGAACCGTTTTCTAACCGTTGGAGAAAATTCAGACCGGAGAATCCGGCCTGCACACCGAAGACTTCGGTCTACGCCAGAGATTCCGTCCCATCTCCGGACCAGCCCCTGGACCAGCATACAGATTGTCCTAGCCCTTCAGTGAGCCAAGTGGACCGGAGACTCCGGTCTAGCCACACCGAAGACGTCGGTCTGAGACTTGGGCCGGAGACTCCGGTCAGTATCTGGACTTTGCTCCGGACCACCTATCAGACTATCCCAGGCAAAAATCTAGAGCCCCCTCCGGGGATTCCTGGGGAAACTCCGGACCACACCGGAGACTCTGGTCCAGCCAGACCAGAGACTCCGGTCTGGAATTCCCAAGAACATGTAAATATTGCAGGGAAAGTTCCGTAGGTTAAGGGTCCTTTTCACTTTGCATTATATCAACCTTTAGACAATAGCATACTGTAAAATGATCTACTTTGTTGTTAACGAACACCAAAAGTGATTATGACAGTAAATGTCCTTTCAGATGATATGATCAATATATCATAGACATGAGATAAAGTACCTCATAAAATCGGAGCATGTTAGGGACACGAAGGTCACGTTTGGTAGCCGACGTGTGATTCTCGGCCCGGGCAAGCAGGGCCAATGGGAACATGGATAGCCTAAAATATCCTCTGGGCCATGTTGTGTAGCCCGTTTGGTTGCCTGCATGAGGGGTGGGTGCATGGGTTGGGAAATTCTCCCCACTATGTTTGGTTGCCTGCACACAATACTTTTGACCCATTATCATGCAACGAATTCTAGTTTGTTTGCCCACACAAAGTCCCTTATGGTTACCTTGTTCAAAATCTAGTGCGATTACCACTAGGAGATACATAGAAATACATTTTATCTTCATACACATGAACCCAGTAGAAGATCAACTTCAAGATCACCATAAGAAGAACAATGATGATAAAATCATTGAGGCTATCCTATTGGACATGTTGTTTTTCTCCCTTTGCAAAAAACTGCACCTGCTGCTCTTCCTCGGCAACAAAGTGCACCTCTTGTTCTCCCTCGGCAACATTATCTACTTGTTGTTCTCCATGATTGTTGTTGTTCTCATGAACCAAGTAGTTGAAGTTCTCATGGGAAAATAAGGTGAAGTAGGCCTCCTATGCCTCCTCCATAGTGTCAAACCCTTCATAGTTTTTGTTGGTGTAACAGTTCACTTGATCCTGACACTTACTCTATTTGTGGTGACACTCTTGGACACCTCCCTCTGTACACCACATAGTAATTTCTCTACAAGTCATAAGAGTAACATGTTAATGTATAACATCACAAGATCATCATATGCATGTAGCAATCATAACAAGCATCACAACTTCATACTAACAGGTGCATGCATGATTATTTATAAAAGGGGATCACAAATTCATCCTAATACCATGGTGTTAACCTACCCCCACATCAAAAGTGGGTTTCATCCTACCACCGTCAGCTCTCCATCAGATGAGGGGTTATTATATATCACCTCATCAAAATATACAAGCCATAAGAAATTTTTAGGATCTAGATAGGACACCCTCTTCCTCTTTCCATTAGCAGCAACAGCCGTAGCCCGAGCATCGGCAAGCTTGCCGTGGCCATCAAAGATCGCGGTGTTAGACTCTTGGGTGTCATCGTCCTCAGTTGCAGGAGTACCAAGGGGCTCTCCTGACCCAGTGTCTTATCTTCTCTGCATCTGGACATAGTTCAAGATGGGCTTGTTAACGTAATCCGTATCCTTGGGGTGATTGTACAATTGCAAGAGAGTGTGTAAGTTGTGAATGGAAGTAATCATGTGAGACAATTTGGTGTAGGGAGCGATCATGCGAGACAATTGGTGAAGAAAGTGATCATGTGTCGAACATACCCCTGGTAGTGCTGAGTGGACAGAAGAATCGTGTAGATTTCCTCACACCATTACGCGGTGTTGAGATCTCTCAGCTTGCTTATCTGGATCCAACGTACCCTCCACTTTCTCAGGTGGTTGTATACCTGAGTTGTTAAAACCTTAGTGTCGTCGTGCTCGAACAGATCTTTGGCGCAGGCATTCATATGGATCTCCTTGAATTCTTTCATCGGCGCCACTCTTCACTATCTCACACGTCATGTTCAGAGTGAAGGTGAAACATGTAGGGGAGTCATTTCATGGTCCCTTCATTGACGCCTTCTTTGGTGTGTTTGCAAGCTTTGCTGCCATTTTTATAGTGATAGAGGTTACAAAGCTTTGTACATTAGGGTAAAATAAACTACACTTACATGGGCCATCATGAAAGACAACCGATCCATTCAGCATCAGTGAGAGCAGGAACAATAGTATAGCCAGAAGCTGGCTACAAGAAGTTGCCATGTCACAAAAATTAGCTTTACATTGGTACTACTTAGAGAAAGGAGAATAGTAAAGCTAACTGCCGGCTATAAGTCATGTCCATGTCATATAGAGTCAATTTAATAGCCAACATGTACAATAGCTAGAGATAAAAATATAATACTTTATAAATGTATGGCCTGCTTTACACTCTCACATAGTGCCTAGGAGCATGGGCTGCAGCTGGCTCATTAAGGTCCAGTCAGTAGACTATATGACTTAAAATAGTATATTTATACTTAGTTCGATGAGAGAAAAAAAAGGAGAGAGAAGAGAAGTGGGCTCTTAGTTAAAATCCTGGTGCAACACGTGCTCTTAGGCACTATGTAAGAGTATAAAGCGGGCCATACATTTATAAAGTGCTATATTTTTATCACTAACTATTGTACATGTTGACTATTAGATTGACTCTATATGACATGGACATGGCTGTCGACAGTTGGCTCTACTATTGCCCTTGCTCTAAGAGCCCACTCCTCTTCTTTCTCTTCTTCTCTCTCATCCAACTAAACATAAATATACTATTTTAAGTCAGGCTAGTCATAGTGGAAATAAGTTAGCTAATAACATGCATGTACATGCAATGCCAAGTAAGCAAATTGGTGACAGAAGATGATAATTAATAAAAAAAAGAGAAAAGTAGTAACTTAACTAGTTACCATAACATCACACATATCAAGACCATACAACCTAATTAATTAGCCCGACACCACACACATGTTACTATCCTCTATGAAGGTAGTAACATAAATTAGTATCATATATATGTTATTAGTCTAAGTTACTTAGCACTATGACCAGCCTCATATAGCCTGCTGACTGGATCTTATAGTACTTGCTCTGTCATTTTCTTTCATTCTTTTTATCTCATTTATATTTCTACCTAGAAGTACGTGTAGAACCGGTTCTTACATGAGAGCTCACTTTTTTTTCTTATCTCTTCTTTACGTAGATCAAAATGCCATATCGACAAGCTTATAACTCATTATTATACTTGCTCTACAGACTATCGTCCACGTAGAAAACGATCTGGGAGTCCCAATAGAAATGTTATAGGCTGGCTAAAATCAGAACGTCGGAACCATCGACGGAGCACCGCCACTACCGCCACGGTTCCACCGCATGGCTCTCTCTGTAGCTTGTCGTATGTACGTCCGAAAGCTGCATATCCGTTGGTTCTGATAGAGTGCGATGTGATGCACGAAACCTATTCGTCGTCACTCTCCACACCAACATCGATACATATCGCCTTGCATTGCACCCAACGTCACCTCTACAATGCGATGCTGTAATTAATAGGTAAGGAAGACGATAAGTTTGATGATGGAGTACTATAGCAAGGCTTCCAAAAAGAACAAGCGGTGGATAACTTCGTCCTCGTCTGATTTCTTAAAAATGGAGATGATTAATTGCTAGCCTAATAATTAGTCCGGAGTAGCTATAAATTTGGTCTGGCTTGCTACTTCCCCGGTTCTTCGTTGCAGTTACAGGGTCACAGTTTCATCGACCGGTGGTTGGCCTGGCCGAGATCAAACTGACAGACACTCCTTCAGTTCTTCTTGACCTGCCAACCATCACGCGACGACGCAACCTCGCCACCATAAAAACTCCACCACCAGCTCTACCTCTACACCGACTCCATTGTTGTGTACTCCTCGATCGCCTCGTACCGTGCGTGCGTCGACCTTGATTCATTTGAGACCCTGCATGGCGAGGAGGGGAGGTTTGCTAGCTGGGTATGATGCGTCGACGGCGACGGCCTGGAGGGCCGGGAGGGTGCTGAGGGCGGCGGTGGCGGCATTCTTCAACGGCTACCACTGCTTCAGCCCCGTGGCCGCCATCCTCGCCCTGCCCTTCTCCGCAGCGGTCCTCGCGTCCCAGGCCATGGCGCCGTCCTCGTCGACCCTGCGCGGCGTGTCGTCGCGGCTCCGGGAGATGTTCCACGCCGCGGGGTTCCCGCCCTCGTCCTTCTTCGCGCTGCTCAACGGCAAGCTCTCGCAGACCGTCTTCACCTTCGCCGCCACGCTGCCCTTCGCGCTCACCTTCCTGCTGCTCGCCAAGGCCTGCGTCGCCGGCGTGCTCGCCCCGGCGCCGGACCCTCGGCGGCGGCTCATGTCGCTCCCGCGCTGCGCTGCCGTGGCACGCGCGTACCCGGCGCTCCTCGCCACGCACCTCTTCGGCTCCTTCGTCATGCTCTCCGCCAACGCCGCCGTCTTCTCGCTGCTCTTCCTGGCGTTCGGCGCCGCCGACCTCCTGGGCTTCACCTCCCACGCATCCACGCTCGGGATCTCCGCCGCGGGCGCCATCGCCTACTCGGTGGCCGTCGGGGTCGCCACCGTCGTCTGCAACCTCGCGCTCGTCGTGGCCGCCATGGAGCGCGGCGTGGCGGGCCACGCCGCGGTGCTCAGGGCGTGCGTGCTGATCAGGGGCAGCGTGCCCACCGCGCTGGCGCTCGCTCTGCCCACCAACCTCGGCATGGCGGCGGCCGAGGCGCTCTTCCAGCTCCGGGTCGTCTCGCAGTGCCGGAAGGCCGGGAGGCTCGCGCCGGGAGTCGCCGGCGAGGCCTTCTCCATCGCGTACATCCACGCGCTCTGCGTCGTCCTCGAGATCATCGTCAGCTGCATCTTCTACAGGAGCTGCTGCAAGAGGAGCGAAGTCGACGAGCTCAGAGAGCTGGAGCCCGAGGAGAAGGGCGACCTCCAGGCCTGAGCCTGAGATCGCCTCAACTCTCAACTGTCTGTCACCGTCTTCACCATTCCGAAGCAATACTAGACAACATATAGTAGTAGTGAATTGGGATAGTTCTGTTTTTCCTTTGCTGGATATAGTTTTTTTTTCTTCTGTTGGCATGGAAATGACATGTAAAAGATGATTCTATTTGTACAGCAGAAAGTATATTCCGTTGAACTGAAAAGAATAAGCAAGGAACTTTGCACTGCGCGGGTAGTGGTAGGTTCAACATTCTGAATCACTTTTGGTTTGTTTTGTGGGGGACGCTAGCACCTGAGTAAAGTTTGTGTCACATGGACACCATTGCTGCAAAAGACATTGCAGTACAGAATATCCAAGTTGTGCTCCTCACCCTGGTGATCATATCTGTCAGGTTTAAAATTCCTGCCTTGGAACTGTCAGATAATGAGATCACATGACATGGCCCATGTATGGTGCAATCTTACAACAGAAAATGCAGTGCCATCGACCACAAATGTAACAAGATATTAGGGACCAAAAGGAAGAGAGTGCAATGCAAATAAGCAACATAGGCCTTTTTTTTTCCTGTATGTATTGACCGTCATCACGCAAGAACAATGAAGCTCACATTTTAACCGATATGCACACCAATCAAATGTTGCTCTTCTGAGTACGTGCACAAGCACTTGACGCAAGATTTGCCAACAAACCAAAAGCATGACTGTACATTGTGGTGGATTCAGAATAAATGACCAAAGATCAGCATACATATGAATCACATCTTGTAGGATCACTGGTTTGGGCCAAGGGTGTCAACCTATGGTTAGAAAACTGCCTGTTAGTCCTGTGGTAACACTAATCCTTTTTTCTATTTCTTTTGAGCTACTAATCATCTCTTACATTCCTTTCATTTTCCTAGTTTACAACAGCTGACCTACTCCTGCTGCTACTGCTAGTGTAAACAGAAGGGGGGAAATCTAGTAATATATCTGTACAGATGTACCTACGTTAGGTGTTGGGCTAGCTTTGTACAGTGTCATGAGCTATCAAGCATGGATGTCCAACCGAAAGTATCTGTACGAAGCAAAATAAATGACTAGGTTAGGGCCATACAGGTAACAGTATTTCACAAGTTAGAATGAAAAAAAAAGCGTATATGCATGTTACCTTGTCTTGTAAGCATAAGATGTCCCCAAGGAAGTCGTGCATTTGCCGACAGTCAGTCGAGCCTCCTGAAGATCTGCATGGCTAGCAGAGGTCGTCTGCTCAAGGAAAAACTGATGACCACATCCAAGTTTCTGGGAGGATATCATTTGAAGGGTGACCTTGGTGATCTGTCTCCAAGTCCATCTCTTGATTTTACAGGAGTTCTGTCCTGGCATGCTTCCTTTTCTGCTTCTTTCTGTGCTTTCTTCCTCTCAGCCTCAATCTGCTTCAGATTCTCCTCGTGTGCCTTCCGAAATAATCCCACAAAGGTCAGAAGGGTTGAAGCAACTGCACAGTTTTCAAGATTCAATATGAGTAAGAGGATATCAGATTACAATCAAATATTTCGTAGATGGGGAAATCAAAGAAGGAACAAAGGCCAGTGATATCATATTTTTACTTTAAAAGTGAAGGAAAGACATTTAACATTGATTAAATGATAAAGCAAGTCTGTAATCGCATAAAACAAACTCTTCTAGTTCACATTCATGTTCACTGGCTCAAAGAGAGCAAGCTTAAGTGTAAAACAGAAGAGAAAAATTACACAGAAGATCTAGTTAGCAGATTTTAGGAGTTTTCTTGCGGCAAATAAGCAAATCAGACAAGATCAGATGCCAGGTAAATCGTGATCCCAACCACTCCACCAGTGTTGATAAAACTGGAGACTGATCCCTATAAGCCAATGGCTTAAGTCGGAAAATAGCAGTAAGCCACGATAAGTCTAGCTCGGAGTACTTTGGAGAAAATCATCATTAATTCAGCTGAGGTTCAAATTTTGAACAGCTACCAATGAATCTCGAGAAGTTTTCTGAACCTGGTTCAGACTTCCAAGTGAAAAAATCAATTATCTTATTGCATAAAACAATTGAAAATGTATTATTGTCTTGGTGACCGGCAGGTACAGTTTACCTACACCATTTAAATCAGTCCAAACACATCCATAATTTCTATACGCATCAATGATCACCACAAATTATCTTCACTATAGCTACACAAGCATATAAGAAAAAGGAGGAAATAAAATATACGCTCTTTCATCAGCATCTCCCATAGACCAATTCAATTGATAACTTGGCAAGAAATTACCTTGCTCAAAAGGATATTTTGCAGGGTCTTCTCCAAAATAAAGGGAAAGTGCATCTGCACTTCTACCCTGTCAGCACTTGTACGTCAAGAGGGGGCAGATTTAAAGTGTACACTGTTAGTAATGAAAGCAATGAGGGCCACGGAAGGCTTACTACTTCAACATAGAGTGCTGATAGGGCGCGTACATCAGCACCAGAAGCATCAAGGAACTCCTTTAAAGTCTACATTGCACCATACAAGAAAACATTAAGTCGTCTGCTTGATGACATAACGAAACAACATATAAAATAGCCACCAATAATGCTTCAATAAAATCTGATGGACTCGAGACAGCAGAAAAGGTTGGCAAGTGTACCTTACGGAAAGCATCAGAAACTGGCCCATCACTTTCTGAAGCAGTTAATTCCTGTTCAACTTTCTCTAGGCCTTTTACAACTGCCTGCTGTTCCTCCGCCAATGCTTTCAGTTGCAACTGTTTAAATAACTTAAGAAGATATAATAAATATTATCTATGTAAATTATCCACATTAGACAACATGCACAATACCTTCGAAGCAGCTTCCAAACTACCAAGATCCTCGTGAAAATCCAGTAGTTCCGGTGACTTCCCTGCAAGGGACTGAAGAACACTTAAACCAGTCATTAAGTTTTGAAGCATACTGTATGGATGCAAAATAAGCACCATAAACCCAGAAAAATATTCTCAATTGGTTTTCTTAAATAACAAGTGTGATTCTAAGTTTGCGTCTACTTTTACAACCATGCCCATACCATCGAGTTAGAATTGCGGTCCGACTTGTAAGATAATCATCATATATAAGGACTAACATGTAATAGATTAGATCAAGTGATGAGAATTAATCAATCGAGTCTCCTCCCTCGATCGTACTGCCGTAAACTATGTTCTACTCCCCAATCCCCTACGCAATATCATCCAGTCATCTTCATGGCGGTAATCACCCAGTTTATTCCACAAAAACAAAGCTGATCATTATTGGCGACAGAGTGAAGTCTGGGATTCCACAAAGGAATTTGGTGATTCTTTCATATTTTCACGAAGTCCGAAGACATCACGCCACCAAAAAGAACCCGCACGAGTGGAATGAGGGCGTTCTGTTTTCCTATCACCATACCAGGTTAGCCCATAGGATGTTCTCCTTATTGTAGAATTTATGAAGAAAATTGACCTTGACCATGAGGGCGGCATTCTGTACAGATAGAACAATAACACCAAGCCCCCCATTGCTTTTGGGTGTGTAAACCATATTCATAACAGCAACGGTTTTGCATCGACCAGACAGCCAAAGGCGCCGTGAGTTACCACTCTACGTGCACATACAGGTCATTCTTGTGATCACTTCTCTGCCTCTCAAGCATCCACCCTTTTCAAACCTCCATGCCCCTCATCTCATCTAGGACGCCAAGGATGTGTCATCAAGGATGTGGCCAGGGCAAATGGGAAAGATCGAACGAGGCTTCCTATGGGAAGGGAGGAAAGAGAGTAATGGGGGAAGCTGCCACGTCAACTGGGAAACGGTCAGCAGACCCACCTCTCTCGGTGGCCTAGGTGTGCAAAACCTTGAACGAACAGGCATGGCGCTGCGCCTACGCTGGCAGTGGCTGAACCAAACCGACACGAACCGAGCTTGGAGTGGCCTTGACCTCGATTTCTCTATTGTGGAACGCGACCTCTTCTTCGCTTCTACTACCATGAAACTCGGAGATGGGCGCACGAAAAAGTTTTGGGAAGACAGATGGATTCGCGGACAATCTGTTCGCGAACTGGCACCGCTTCTATATGCCTGCATCCCAAAGAGAAGGCGCAAAAACAGGACAGTCGTGGATGGTCTCGCCGCCAACAGCTGGGCACGAGACATACAGGGAGTGCTGGGCATACACAAGATCGGCCAATACCTCACATTATGGCACACGATCGGAAACACGACGCTGTCCGCTGAAGCAGACAAGCTAGTGTGGAAGTGGACATCCAGTGGCGATTACTCTGCCAAATCTGCCTATATAGCCAGCTTTCACAGAGCAACAAACAGCGATACCTGGAGGCTCATCTGGAAGAGCTGGGCTCCTGCAAGAGTGAAATTCTTTCACTGGCTAGCCAACCTCGACCAATGCTGGACTGCGGAGCGGCGTGCTCGACGAGGGCTGCAACATCACTCCAAATGCCTGCTCTGTGATCAGCAATTCGAGACAATGCACCACCTCATTTTTGAATGCCCCTCCCCAAGCAGATCTGGTACAGCATCCTCTCCTGGTTGTGCATGACATGTGCGCTGCCACACGACGAAGCTACCCTCTACGATTGGTGGGTCACGGCAAAACAACACACCCCAAAACCAATGCGCAGAGGCCTTGCATCCATCACCCTCCTCGTGCCCTGGATGATCTGGAAACACCGCAACAATTGCGTGTTCGAAAGTGCATGGCCTTCAGCCACTATCCTGATTGCTGAAATCAAAAACGAAGTGGCAGCATGGATTCAAGCAGGTGCCAAAGGGCATAAAGATGTTGTGCCAATGACTTGTGATGTTCACTAGTCAACCCCCCTCCTTTGTAATAGTGTTGGTTGCCTCTTAGGAGGATTGTATCAAAACCTGTCTTTTCAATGAAACGAAACGCAAAGCTTCCTTTGCGTTTTCTCAAAAAAAAAAGGATGTGGCCAGGGAACACGTCTGGCTGCATGAGCAGCAGCCAGAAGAAGGCGGGTGCGCCCTGCACGTTTCATGCACCTTGTCATCAGGTTACCATCAATGGTTTGTCATGCCCCATCTCCCACAGAATTGGAAGGCAAACTGCCACAAATCAGATCACTGCCAAACCATGAAGTGGTTTGCGTGATCTGGATCGGGATTTTAGGGGGATTGCTGCCATGGATCAGCTACCAATGCGATGTCATTTTCCACTTATTTAATCAATCAATGTCTGGCAGTTATTTCCGTACCTTACAAAGAAAGTGCATTAGTGTTGTTCTACTGCTGGTTGCACGGGTCTCTACAAGTTTTAGGATACTGTCCAAACGGAAACCAACAGCTTGGCCTGCAAGGAAATAGCAAAAATGAAATTAAAACAAATTTTCTTCAAGAAAAAATGAAGCACGGGAAGTTAAAATTATTTGGTAACCTAAAAACCCTGAAGATGCAACATGTTGATATCAATACATTTTCAATCTACTCCCCAAAATAGTTTCACATTGTTCCATCTACAGAACAACTTGTTTTCTTGATAGTGAAAGGAAGATAGTATCATACAACAGGTTGATAGTTGGACCATTCCTCCAAACTAATAGGATGGTTAGAAATTAGCAAAGACAATTACCTCTTGGTGTTCCTTCATTTAATGTGTTCCCAATTAACAGAATGTTCTTCATGATCACCTTCAGCTTCTCAGAGCCTCTGAGCTGATTGTCATATCCGAGATGAGTTCTTGCATGCTAAACATGAATACTGGATGTGAGAAACTTTTGAGTGGATAGAATGTTTACCTCCTCACAAGCTGATCCCACAGTCTGCAAATTCCTTCTAACATCCCTAATCTAAGCAGGAAAGAAATAAGTGGAGAGTGAGAAAGCCATGAACAACACAAATGACGTTAATCTCAAAAAACTAACACTGTATGACCTGTGACTGAAACTGAATCTTGAATGCAAATATCCTAAACTTCGATTCAACCCTTGGCACCTTCATCAATTCTAGAAAAAACTGCATACCGAATAAAGATAAATAGTAAGGTAAACCGAAGTACAAATGTAACATATAATTAAAACTTCAGTTGAGATCAAATACAACCAGAGAAATAGTAACAGAAAAGGAGCTCTAATTATGAGATAATAAGGTATACTTAGATAAAACACGAGAGTATACTTGTAAGTCAAAAGACATAGATTTACCTGCTCACACTTTCCAAGGCTGTCCTTGTCTCCGGTGTAGTTCTGACAGTCAAAAAATTAAAAAATACTTTACTAACTGTTGCAAGAAATTTCGAGAAGAATATTATGCATGATTAACAATGGACATGGGTAAAATAAAAGGAAGTGTTAATTTAAAACAACCTTTAGAAGATCCATTTCCTCTTTTGTTGGGCAAAACTTTATGAGATTTTCAACCTGATCCGCGTCTAAAATTGAATCATCCAAAGCCAGAGCAGAACTCTGTCGTACATAGAGAAAGTAAGGACATGTAGGTAGAGGAAGTATAATTACTACTCCATCCATCCAGAAATAACTGATTTGGTTTTGTCTAGATTCAAATGTATCTAGACGCATTTTAGTGTATAGATACATTCGAATCTAGACAAACCCAAGTTAGTTATTTCTGGACGGAGGGAGTATATAAAAATATCTTATATGCAGTCACGTGACTACAAAAGAACAATGATTTTCTGAATGAACAGTGCACTTTAAACTTACTTGACAATTGACTCGACTAGCTAACAAACCAGAATTGATTTTGGGTAGACCCCACATACAAAACAGGGAGATGATATTTTTAAGCAGCTTTAGCTTTTATAAGTGAGTTCTTGAGTTCATTAAAAAAATGTGATTCTGAACAACGGATATGCCAAGGACTTCCAAGCAATATTTCAGATTTTCAAGCAAACATAAATCTCCCTATAAGTCATTGATATTTGATTTAATGCCCAATCTTCACTTTACCACTCTAACAGAACTGATGGAAACAAGTTATGTTGGATCTTCTACACTATTTAGAAGGAACTTTTTTCGGGAAAACGCAAAGACTTTGCGCTTCTTTTCATTGCATAGAAGAGTTTCATACAAGCCTCAGAGGAGGCGGATCACAGAGACAATAAAACTGAGCTAATTAATGAACATCCCAGGTCCTATGGGTGATGGTACCAAGACCAGTCGCCCCTGCTCTAACCCACAAGGCGGCTTCCTCACGGATTCGCGCAACGAGCTGTGGTATGGATGGTGAGGCGCCATCAAAAACCCCAGAGTTGCGTTGCTTCCAGATCATCCACGCTGTTAGCAGGGTTGCAGTGGCGAGGCCCTTGCGGAGGGGTTTGGGTGTGATCCGTTTTGCAGCTAGCCACCAGTGGTTGAGCGATGCCTCTCCATCAGGCGGCCTGCAAGGCATCTGGAGCCAGGCAATCAGGCGGCCTGCAAGGCATCTGGAGCCAGGCAAGCACCTCAAACCAGATTTGCCTCGAGAAGGGGCAGGTTAGGAGTAGATGATGCATGGTTTCGGGCTCCTGGTCGCAAAGGACGCATTTGTCGTGGTGCTGCAAGCCTCACTTCTCCAATCTGTCGGCTGTCCAACATCTATTCTTGTTGGCGAGCCAGAGGAAGATCTTGACGCGAGGCGGCGCCCATGTTCGCCAGATCAGTTTCCAAGCGCTGCAAGTGGTGGCCCCTTGGAACAATGCTAGGTAGCAGGATTTCGCGTAAATACCAGATGTGTTCCATCTCCAGATCAGCTGGTCCGGTTGATCAGTCAGGTTGACAAGCGCCAGGCGACGCCAGAGGGTGAGGTACTGTCCCAGCTCTGGGATGCCCACCACCCCCTGAATGTCTCTTGATCAATATGTGTGTTCTTTGCTACCAGGGTTGCTTATGGCATTGGTCTTGCCGCTAAGCTCCCTTTCGTGTATGTATGTTTGCTCCCTACTCAATCAAAATATGGCACATATTTTTTTGCACATTCTCTAAAAACAAAGAGGTAGAAGCTAGTAGCGAGATACTTACCATCATATCGGAGAGTGGCATTTTGATTTTTGTCAACATGATCTCTGTGTTATTGGCCCGTCTTATATCCATCTGTGGATGTTTCAAGGACATCAACAAAAGTTTCAGGGCTTAGTTTTTTTGCATCACAACGATACAAGTTAGAAACGAAATTCAACTAAATAAGTCCAATGCAAATCACTTCATGTAAAAAAGCATACTTTGAGTTATCTATTAATTGACACATGCTACAAATGCAAAACTGAGTGTGAAACACCGCCCATGTTCTTTCCCTATAGTAAGTTTAGTTCATGAGAAGGCCATATCAACCTGCGTGTTCTAAACTTCACCATGAGTTCAGTCTCACAGGGTAACTTGGAGGTGGCATGACTTCACATGTGATGCGTTAGAGAGCAAGCATCATGTAATGGTGGTTTAAACCTAAAGTAATTAACATACTGTGAAACTGGGTAAAATATTGCACACTTTAAGACCTGTCCTACGAAATTACAGGTTTTTTTTAAGAAATGAAGCAGAGTATGACATTGTATGCACAATAAACTTCCACGCCATTAAAAAATTCAGTAGAATAGCAGAGCTAAATGAAATCCAACACTGGGCAGTGTTTTATTTTAAATTATTGGAGCAAGTTACCAGGTGAATTTTATCAGGTTTTGAACCAAGAGATTTTCCAGCCCCTTCTGATTTCGAGCCACCTTTTGCCTTTGGAGCAATAGTAAAAAGAGACTCCAGTTCATTCACATCGAATTCGGTTTCGCTGCATACATGGTGCTATCAGTTAGCGGAATAAGATTGTGTTAAATATACATTTCTGATAATTAAGCTGATAGCGACATTTGATCATCAGAACATTTTATGAGAATTTATATCTTTTAGCAAACAAACAGTTGAAATAACTGAGAGTACCTATTAGAATCTGGCTTTTGAAGTTCTGCCCATAAACTTCCTGTCATTGCTCTTGTTACTTTGACCCAGTGCAATGGTTTTAGAGATGACTTTCGTACTACAGATGAGGTTGAGCCCAAACGAGAAAGCCCAGGGCCTCTTCCACCAGGTGGAGGGGGGCCACCTCGTCCACCGGGCGGTGGAGGGGGCCCACCAGGTACTCCGGGAGGCAGTGGTGGGCCACCAGGTAACCCGGGGGGCCTTGGAGGAGAAGGTGAACCTGGAGGTGGAGGCGGTCCACCTACTCCTCCATGCCCTCTTGGAGGAGGCGGTGGTGGAGACACCCCATACCCTCCAGGAGGAGGAGACGGAGCTCCACCTCGAAATCCAGCGGGTGGTGGAGGAGGTGGAGTTCCTCCTAGTCCTCCAATAGGCGGTGCTGGAGGCGGAACTCCTCCGATTCCTCCGGGTGGAGGAGGAGGTGGAGGTACCCCTCCATAACCTCCAGGAGGTGGCGGCGGCGGTGCAGCCCCTCCATATGCTCCAGGAGCTAGCGGAGGAGGTGGAGGCGCCCCTTCGTGTCCTCCGGAAAGTGGTGACGGTGGTGGATCTCCACTATGTACCCCAGGAAGTAGCGGAATAGGTCGAGGTACCCATTCGTACCCTCCGGGAAGTGGCCGAGGAGATGCCCCTCCACATGCTCCACATACTCCACATGCTCCATATCCTCCGAGGGATGGCGGTGGCGATGGAGCTCCACTTTGAAATCGATCTTGTAGTGGAGTTCCTTCTGGTCCTCCAGTAAGAGAAGGCACTGTAGTTCTTTTACTTCCTTCAGAGGAAAGTGAAGGTGGAATTCTTTCCGTTCCATAAAAAAAAGGAGGTGGTGGCAGAATTGAAGTTCCAACTTTACATTCTGGTAGAGGGAATTCCCCGGCGCTCTCTCTTGGTGGAGGTGGTGGTGGCAGCGGAATTATGGCATCCCTTGTTAGAGGTGGAGGCAGAGCAATTACATGATCCTGGGAAAAGGAAGGATGTGAAGGCGCTTGATGTCGTCCAAGAGGAGGTGGTGGTGCAGGTGACGATGTGACATGCCTTTTAGGTGAAATTGGAGGCAAAGGGAAAATCACATCATGTTCTCTAGGCGGAGGTGGAGGTGCATGTTTTGTAGGAAGAGCTGGATGATGAGTGAGCACAGGTGGAGGTGGAGCTGCCAAACATTCTCTAGGAACGGGTGGATTTGTTGAATCTTTTCTTGAAAAGGGCAAAGGTAAACATAAAGACGGAGATGCAACAATTCCTCTAGGACAAGGTGGTGGTGGTGGTGGACAGGGCAATGATATCCTGTTTATATGAACAGCTGGTGGATGAGGTAAAAGGGGAGATGGTATATGTGTTCTTGAAGGAATAAGCGAGGATTGTGTTGAGGGTATAGGCGAAGGTGAGGGCAAAGATTGTGGAGATGGGAGCAAGGACAAGGATGGTGGCAAAGGTGGGGCTGCAGGTGGTGTTGAAGGGGAACGACGAGGTTGAGAGGTAAGGAATTGAACCGGTGAATGCGGTGGGGTTGGAATGGCTCCATGTTCTTTTCTATGAGCCCTGGAGGATGAGATTTCATTGATCATTTCACACCGCAAGAACTCCTTGCATGCATCCAGTTCCTCTTCAAATTTTGAACTTGAAGGATCATTTGTTCCAAGAGGTGGAAATGAAGAGGGGGATTGTTCTGATTCACTATCCTTACATGGCAATGGTAACTGTGGTAGCAGAGGAGGCAGAGGTGGAGGTTGTGGTGCACTATAAGGCATATGAAAGAAATACTTTGTATCTTCACAAGTAGTTGGAACATCCATGACAGTTTGTATGCTTCTTCTGTTTGCTACTTCTGTATCTATAAAATTAGAGGCTCCTAATAGAAATTCTGTCATCACTGTACTACTTTTGGAAGGTAAAGTTTGAGACGAAACACCTAAGTTGAGAATAGCTTGTCTACAAGGACTAGAGGAGCAAGACCCTTCTTCTCTTCTTTGATCGTGATGAGAAATCGAGGTGCTTGAATTATTTTGAGTACAAAGAGTACGTGGAGGAGGTGGGGGTGGAGCTGGAGGGTGAGATGCATACCTGTTGTGAGCAGGCAAAGCAGTAAAAGATAGACTACCTGGATGTAGATCCTTTCCCTGTGTCTTTGATGGATAAAGTTGTCGAGGTGGTGGTATAAAGGGAGGATAAGGGTTAACATCCAGTTGATAGTTGGCATGTAATGGTGGAGAATAGGAAGTTGAAATCTCTATATATGCTTCAAATGAAGATGAAGGTAAAGATGAAACAGTTTTGATTGGTCGTAGAGGGGGATTCACTAGAGATGGTACTTTTGATGATCTCAGAGATGTAGTGCATGGGGCCGGTGGATATGCAGAAGGTGTAGCAAAAACATCCCTTCCACTTGTAGAAGGAACGTTCTTCTGATTCAATTCTGTTTGCAATGGAGATATAAAGGACAAATCTGTCGATGCTGAACGAAGCATATTACGCCGCCTGGGAGATGATTGATCAAAAATACTATATGTTGACAAAGGAAGAAAAGGTTTTTTCTTCATAGAAGAAATATTCGAAGGTTGGCCTGTCGAGTTGGAAATTGAAGCTTCCGTTCCCTCTGTTTGTTCTACAGTTCCATTACTATTGGAGGCATCAGACTGCTCAATCTTTTGCTCATCAAAACTTAAAATCTGGGTAGAACTTGTGCTCTGCAGATGTGGTTCCCTTAGCAATGGAAGCTCCACCCCGTTATTCTCATTTGTGGGCTCAATCACTAGTATGTTTGTGTCACTGATGCTAGGTTGTTCCATATTACTGTTGTCCTCTTGTTTGGTGTCATTGACATAAGTAACACATTCTTCTCCTGGAATATCTCCCTCATCCTGTTTGAGAGCAAAGTCAAGTCCTTCAGTATTATCAGCCTCTGTCGATGTCATGTTTTCTGAACTGTGGACTGCGTTGCCTAATTCAATCTCCCCCGCATCCCCTTGCGGCACTTGTTTTGGGGTGGTGACTTCAGATATGATAACTTCCTTGATCATCTGTATGTCCTTTGGACTATTGGTTTCTAATATAATCACCTCTTTGACCAACACATTATCAGTATGACTCGAGTCTTTCTTGGGATCAGCTGTTCTTTCCTGCCTGGAATTGCTGTTTTCAACTGAGCAGACACCATCTTTATCTTTGTAAATAGCAGAACTCGAATTGCTGCTGTCTCTGCCTCCATCTTCTGTATTTTCCAAACTTGACACTACTCTGGTTATGTCTTCGTGCATAATATTGGTGTCAACAGATGTGCATGCATCCTCATCATTTAGTATTTCAAATGACAAAGATTTATTTTCTCGTGACCCATCAATATCGTTGTTCAGCTCGAGACTGGAAAATGGTGAGATTTTCCTGGCTTCAGCACTTGGAGTACAATCTGTAGAAGCTATTGAGAGCGTAGAAGCTGTTGAAAGAGTCTCTGCATCCTTGTGTCCATCATGTGAGTCAGGAATACTGAAGATTTCTTCGGCTTCAAAGAACTCATCAGCAGAGCAAACTTCTACCTCATCACCACAGTCATCATCATCATCATCATCATTGGACACAATTTCAGTAGATGCATCGGATTCAGCATCAAACTCTGAAAAGAGTACCTGGTTCAGGCATGCACTTACAATTAACATTAATCAATTCAATAATAAACTGCCCATACATGTAAGAAAAAGCATGGCCTACCTCTGCTTTGAAGTTCTTTGTGAACCGTTGATCGGCATCCCAACAGACATCAATGTCCTCGAAGTTCAACTGTAAAATGTGAGACTGGATAAAAAAGGTATTGAACATCACCCTAAACATTAACCTTTCATTTTCTAGGCCATCATCCACATGCAAGCATTCAAGGACCACATCACCTTGGACGCAGGATCCCACATTTAACTTCACCGGCATGTTGTCTGCCTGCAACGATAGTTAATAAGTAACTAAAACAAACGGCAGAACAGTTAAGATATAAACTGAGCTCGATGTTACCTGTCTATAACGCCTAACATGTTTCTTGGATTTGAATGGTGTTGCAAGAGCATTGCGACTTTTATCAGCTGTTAGAATATCCTGCCCATATACTCGAACTATTGGCCTACAACCACCGACTCCATCAAAATTCGGTACTCCTCTAAGAATAACACAATCGAGGGTGAAAGGAACAGGTTCTGTGGGCCAGCCCAACTCATAGTCCATTTTGCATATGTACTGTAGATATCGAATATGAGAAGGCTGCGGATTTAGTGTCGTTAACATCTGAAGAAGCTCCTTGGGTGCTTGCCTGTAGACCATGTCTAGAGTTCTTTGCTCCCCATTATACTGTTTCCGGTGCAGAAGAAGAGCTGCAAGCATAAATGCCAACACTGGCCATCCACCTTTCTCACAGTGCATTAGCAGAATATTTTGCTTCCCTTCCAGCATAAGCCACCTCTCACTAAGCCTCAGGAAGTGGATGATGATGTCCAAAGGAAGCAATGGGCATCCTAAGTACTGACAGGGGTAATCTTTGACTGTAATTCTGTACAGGGAGAACAAGCCTGTAACTAGACTTTTTCCTTCATCTCTGAAGTTCAATACCATCAACGGAGAATCTGCAAACTGCTCGCGGAGCTGCAACACGATGCTGTCCATGTAATTCTTGTATCTGAATTGGTCCATGGTTTCTGTCGAGAAGCAACAATCGAATACTGCAAGCATAGAACACGCCAGTCATGTTCTCTTCGTGTCAAACTTTACTTGTAAGCTTACACAAACACTTTAGCAGCATGGCGCAAGGCTGGCAGGCAATACTTGTTCGAAACAACCAGACATGGAAACAGCAACACAACATGTACAGTTCAGTAACATATTGAAAACCTATGCAATTCACAAATTTCCAAGTCTTGTTCCAGTTTTCAAGCTATAGCTGCATGATAGTAATCATCCCATGTTTCGCCTTAGTTATACAGCTACTTGTTTTCTGTAGGTTAGAGCAGCAATATGCACTGTTAAGTAGAATAGAATGTGTGGCTTGATGGAGATTATGATCTTTTGTTTTGAGGAGGAGCTGCCACCTCTTGTTGGCAGCAAACTTTACCGCTATGCGGTGTTGAGTGCCGTCTGGCACCCCTTCTATATGATTAATTTCTAGAAAGAAAAGTAGAATAGAATGTTCTAAATAAAATCTAGCTGATGCAGAACGTACGCAGCGTATGTATGAGTGATAAAATGTCGGCAAAAGCAAAATCCTCTACTAGCAATATTATTATTATATTAGAAGAACAGCTACGCAACATTTGTACAGCTAAAAGAGCTAAAAAAAATATCAAACACAGGCAACAAATTCGGGACCGATTCCATGTCGCCCGTGAATTTTCGGCAAAAAATTCCCCAGCATTTTGCAAGAGGGGGTGCGGCTTGGGTTACCGTAGACGCGGTCTGCGATCTCGAGGAGCCGATCCGGCGGCTTCCGGTAGAACAGCCTCCGGAACAGCGCCATCTCCTCCCCGTTGCCGCCGTCTCCGGCGGCCTAGCCTCCGTTTTCCACAACCGCCTGATCGCGTCCTCCTGCTTCCTAACCACTACCGACGACGCCTCGCCCGCCGCGCCGCTGCCGCCGCCGCCGCCGGCGACCCAACGACCCAGCTCTGGCACGCGACGCGCGCGCGCAAACCGCGGAGGCAGGCAATGCGCGGCGGATTTCGCCGCTCGCTAGGGTTTCGCCCTCGTTTTTTTCCTCACTTTTTTTTGGTGCGAAAATTTCTCTGGTTTTTTGGGGTGGCGGAGAAGGAAGCGGAAGGAGGAAGAGAGAGAGAGAAGGAAGAAGCCAAGGGAGGAAGGAGGCGGCACCAGACGAAACAGCAAAAACAACGGCTCGGGTCGGCTCGGGTCGATCAGGCCCTTCGGATCCGCACGGCTAAGCTCGGCTGCTTGGGAAATATCTTTCAATGACATGTGGGTCCGGCATAACAGCGCGGAGCCTCCGGCGCAGTGACCGTTGGCTCCGGACTGACTCTGGCACCGCGCGCCCCAAGACTCATTTCTGTTTATTTTGTTTTATTTTTGCCTTTTTCATCATCTAATTACCAAACATTTTAATCATCAATCATTTTTTCTGTATTCATTGTTTAAATTTTATTTAAAATTTAGTTTAAATAAATTTTGATATTCTAATCTTATTTTTTTAAACATAGCTTTGTGTGTTTGAAAAATATACTATCCATTGTGATGTTATTTTAGAAAGATTTACATTAAAAAAATCTTAAGTATATGAACCGATCTGTGCAATTTTTATTTGTAGGATTCATCTTTGTTTACGGATAAAGAAGTAGACTTACACAAAAATACCTAACAAATATGGACATATTTCATAAATGGTGGAACATATTTCGTAAATGGATTACGTATGTTTTTCATGTGTACCAAAGATTTTATAGAATTTACATGGTCATTTTTTAGCAAGCATGTACTCCCTCTGTCTCAAAATATAAGACATCTAAGGATTAATAAAAAGTCCAAATTAACTAACTTTGATCAAATATTTAGAAAAAAATCTACATCTATAATATTAAATTAACACATTAATAATTCATAGGCATTTTATTGCGTCTAGAGATGTTACCTACTCATTGACATTCATCACATGATAAGAAAAACTTCCTTGCATCTTTGAAAATGGTAGGCCAATAAAATCCAGATTGTAAAACCTTTTTGTGCAGTCATATCCCCAGCATGATGTCCTCCATAAGCACTGCATGACATTTTCTCAATATCTCTTGTTGTTCAAATTCTGAAACACATCTCCGCATAATTCCATCTACTCCTTCTTTGTATAAGTGTGGGTCATCCTAAAAGTAATGTCTTAGATCATAAAAGAATTTCCTTTTTTGTTGAGCTGTAAAGGTTGGAGGCAAATACTTGGAAACAATAAAGTTAGTATAATCAGCATACTAAGGACTCTCATGCGGACTTACCCTTATTGCAGCTAACTGCTCATTTGGAAAACTATCATTAACAGGCAATGGGTCAAAAGAAATATTTTCCAAACGAGATAAATTATCAGCAATAGGATTATCAGCACCTTTCTTATCCACAATATGCAAATCAAACTCTTGCAAAAGCAACACCCACCTAATAAGCCTAGGCTTAGCGTCCTTCTTTGTCATAAGGTACTTAATAGCAGCATGATCAGTATGAATAGTAACCTTGGAATCAACAATATAAGGTCTAAAATTATCACAAGCAAAGATTACAGCTAAGAACTCTTTCTCAGTAATAGCATAATTCTTTTGAGCAGCATCTAGAGTCTTGCTAGCATAATGAATAGCATTCAATTTCTTATCAATACGTTGTCCAAGGACAGCACCCACAGCAAAATCACTAGCATCACACATAATTTCAAAGGGTAAACTCCAATCTGGTGGTTGAACAATAGGAGCAGTTGTCAAAGCTTTTTTCAAGGTTTCAAAGGCTTCCTTACAATCATCATCATAAACAAAAGGTACATCTTTTTGAAGAAGATTAGTAAGGGGCTTTGAAATTTTGGAGAAATCTTTAATAAACCTCATATAGAAACCAACATGACCAAGGATACTACGAATACCTTTGATATCTCTAGGACAAGGCATCTTCTCAGTTGCTTCAATTTTTGCTCTATCAACTTCAATGCCTCTTTCAGAGATCTTATGTCCAAGAACAATCCCTTCATTAACCATAAAATGACATTTCTCCCAATTGAGAACGAGGTTGGTTTCTTCACATCTCTAGAAAACTTTATCAAGGTTGTGCAAACAGTTATCAAAAGAAGTTCCATAGACAGAAACATCGTCCATGAAAACCTCCGCAATTTCTTGACAAAAACCATCAAAGATAGCAGACATACATCTCTGAAAGGTAGCAGGAGCATTACATAAACCAAAAGGCATACGCCTATAAGCATAAGTACCATAAGGACAAGTGAAAGTAGTCTTCTCTTGGTCCTGTGCTTTCACAGCAATTTGAGAAAACCCAGAATAACCATCAAGAAAGCAAAAGTGAGTCTTTTTGGACAACCTCTCAAGCATTTGATCAATAAAGGGCAAAGGATAATGATCTTTCTTAGTAACTTTATTAATCTTTCTAAAATCAATGCACATTCTATACCCAACCACTACTCTTTGGGGTATAATCTCATTATCCTCATTAGGCACAACAGTTATTCCCCCTTTCTTGGGAACACAATGAACAGGGCTAACCCATTTACTATCAGCAATAGGATAAATAATACCAGCATCAAGGAGTTTTAATACCTCATTTATTACCACATCCTTCATCTTAGGATTTAGACGGTGTTGGTGCTCAACAACTGGTTTTGCATCAGGTTCTATATTAATAGCATGCCGGCATATAGTAGGAGAAATACCCTTTAAATCATCAAGAGTATAGCCCATAGCTCCTCGGTGTTTCTTCATATCTCCAATAACCTCTCTTCTTCCTTTCCTGAAAGTTTAGAACTAATAATAACAGGATATACTTTCTTATCATCGAGATAAGCATATTTAAGATCATTAGGTAAAGGTTTTAATTCGAAAACATGGTCCCCTTTAGGTGGTAGTGTGGTACCCAAATCTTCCACATGTAGATTATGCTTAAGCTGTTCCGGCTGACGAAGGAAAACCTCGTCAATCTCATTTCTTTCCTTCATGAAGACATCACTTTCATGATATTCCATAAACTGCTGCAAGACATTATTAGGAGCAAGAGAAATAGCAGAAAGTTGTTCAACCCTGAAATCCTCATCAGGCAGTTCATTTTCATAAGGAGTTTTGGCAAATTTGGAAAAATTAAACTCATAGGACTCTCCAGCAAACTTAGTCAAAACTTTTTCCTTCCTACAATCTATGATAGCCCCACGAGTATTAAGGAAGGGTCTACCAAAGATAATAGGATAGGTTTTACTAGCTTCTTTACCAAGTACTAGAAAATCAGCAGGATATTTAATCTTACCACAAAGGACCTCCACATCTCTTACAATGCCAATGGGGCAAACTTGCTACCTATTAGCAAGGTGAATAACCACATCAATGTCCTCAAGCTCACAAGGACCAATCTCATGCATAATTTCCCAATAAAGCTCATAAGGAATAGCGCTAGAACTAGCACCAATATCATAAACCATAATAGCTATGACTACCAATTCTAATAGAAAGCACAGGAACACTAGCTTTTCTAAATTTCTTAGGATGAGAAACAATATTAGTAGCGTCTTCATAGAAGACAATATGTTCATCCTCTATATTTCTAGTGACAAGATCTTTCACAATAGCTACCACAGGCTCAATATCAATAAGCTCATCGAACCCTACAGTTTGCTTTGCGCTTTTGCTAACCATATTAGCCATAATAGAATGCTCCCTTACCTTGGAGGAAAAAGGGATTTTCTCAACATAAGGTTCAGGCAAAATAGGATCAACAGTACAAACCTCTACACTGGCAGGAACATGGGTAACAATGTCTTTATAAGGAGCATGGTACTTGTCCCACTCTTTCTTGGGAATTTCAATATAAGAGGCAAAGGCCTTAAAACATTTTGCAAGAACTTGAGGATCAAGACCAAACTCATTGCTAATATCACGGAAGTCATCAGTTCCCATAAAAGATTTAATGCATTCATAATCATAGTTTATATCCGACTTTCTTCCTTTATCATTCTCCCAAGCTTTAGTGTTCTCTTGAATACAGTCTAGGAGATCCCATTTAGCTTCTTCCTTCATACGTGTGAATGATCCATCACAAGAAGCATCTAGTAAATCTTTATCATGAAGAGAAAGCCTAGCATAAAAGTTATTGAGAATAATATTGTTAGGGAGTTCATGAATAGGACATTTAAGCATTAGTAACTTCAATCTCCCCCAAGCTTGAGTTGTACTCTCTCCATTTTTTTGAGGGTAAAACAGTAGGGTAAAGTACCCCACTGCAATTTTTATATATCATAGGGTGTTACAAAAAATATTTACAAGCTCAAGCCACCTCAAAAGAGGGATAACATTCTAAGCAGCTATCTCCTGTCTAAATTATTTTCAATCCAATCTTTGAGGCCTTGTACTCTCTCCATCAAGAGGACAAAAGTTATATATAAGATTTCTATCCTTATGAATATCATTGGGAGGATAAAATTTAGAGTAAAAGAGAGATGCCATCTCCTCCCATTCCATGGATTGCCCATTTTCAGCAACTTATACCATTCTTCATATCTCCCTTTCAAGGATATGGAGAGTAACTTCTTATTCACCTGTTCAGTTGTGATACCTGCACACTTAAACAACCCGCATAATTCATGGATAAAAAGCAAGTGATCACGAGGATGAACAATTCCATCCCCTAAATAATAATTATCCATAACACGATTAACAATACTTGTAGGTATCTTAAAAGGATCTATCTCAACAGGTGGTGGTTCATATACTATCCTAGCAGTGGTAGTAGTTTTCCCAAACGGAAAACCAAGTGGGTTATCCATATTGGAAACAAAGTAACAAGAAGTAACAAAATAAATACTCACAGTAGAAGTTTCCTTTACCAGTTCCACTCTTTAATAGCGCTTCACTCTCCGGCAACGATGCCAGAAAATAGTCTTGATGACCCACAAGCATAGGGGGTGTATCGTAGTACTTTTGATAAATAGGAGTGTTGATCCGAATGAGGAGCAGAAGGTGCTAAACAGTGGTATGGAGCAGGAAATCCCTGTGAATATTTAGCAAACAGATTTTTAGTGATTTTCTGATAAAGCAACAAAGCAAAGTGCAAGTAACTAAGAAAAAACGTAGCAAGTGGCCCAATCTTTTCTTAGCAAAGGACAAGCCGGTGGAAATACTTATAAAGACCAAACGTTCTCGAGGACACATGGGAATTCTGTCAAGTGCTTTCGCTTCATATAGCTGAGTACTCTTCTCTGGTGATGTAAGTGTTGTGTGGGTGAACCTGTGCTAACATACCGACCTTACTTGTACTAATACATACTTGTGATTAAACCCCCTGCAAACATCCATAACTACAGGAAAGTAATAAAGATATAAATCTAACCACAACCTTAAACTCTGAGATCCTACGCTCCCTTGTGTAAAGGTGTCCTAACGGGGGTTCAGGTTTCTGTCACTCCGGCAACCCCACAATTAGTAGCCAAATTCACATGACACCACTAGAAGAATAGCACCACAACTTAAATACTAAACCATTGAATAATAACTCAACACAAATCCACTACTAGCAACATGACTTATCCCATGTCCTCAAGAACTAAACGAACTACTTACAAGACATCATATGGATCAATATCAAAGATGATATGATAATGGATAACAATCTGAACATAAACTATAATCCAATGATTCCACTCACAAGCATCAACTACAATAGTAATCAACACCAGGAAAGTTTCCCCTAAGAACTAAAGCAATATCCAACACAATTGTTACAGCGGGACGGAGTGATGATGATGGTTCTGGTGGAGATGATGGTGTCGATAATGATGATGATGATCCCGATGAAGCCTAGCTTGATGACGGTGTTGATGGCGACGGTCTCCCATCTCCGGGAAGGAATTCCCCCGACAGAAATCTGTCTGCCGGAGAGATCTTTCTCTCTCAGTGTTTTCCGTCCCAGAGGCGACGGAAATCTATCTGTGGTCTCCCCCTGGCCTTAGGGTTTCGTAGGGAAGATATAAGCGAAGGGGCAGAGTCGGGAGCCGGGCAAGTGGGCCACACCTGCCCTAGGCGCGGCTCAGGGTGGGCCCACGCCTAGGGGGTGTGGGCCCCCTGCGGCCCCTCTTTGCTCATTCTTCTGGATTCCGCATTCTTCTGGAAAAATAATATTTTCCCATATTTTTCTGGTATTTTTCTGATCTTCGCGAAGTTGCACCGAAACGCCTTTTTTCCATCAGAATCCAGACTCCGGCAGTCCATCCTCCAAGAATCATCCAACATGCATAAACAGATGAAAATTCATAAGTAATACCTCATAATAAGACATTTATCAATGACTAGAGGTAAATTATGATATAGAAAGGTGATGCAAATTGGGCGTATCAGTATCCAGTTGATATCATGCTCTTTTGTTTGCGGATGTCGTCAGTGTGAAATAAAAGGGAAGCTTGTAAGTCCATGGAGTTATGTATGTGTGTTCGAGAAACGCCTGAGCCGCTAGCCTAAGCCATGCCTAATCATGGTGGAAACTTGCAGCATCACCATAGTGAGCAATCTATGAAGCATTCTTCTTATAAAAAAAGAGAGATAGAAAAAAGAGATTGAGAAAAAGAAAAAAAAGAGATGAGAAAAGAGGAAAGAGAGAAAAAAGTACCATTTTCCCATGGTAAATAAGAAGATTGCTGAGATGCTCATTGTCTACTTGCCTTGTCATTTTGATATGGGATAGCTCATGTATCATTGGAAAAGGGGTACCCCGTTGGCGGTTCTCTATGATACACATGTACTTACTATGGCAAGAACTTACCAGTGACTAAACTTGAGTAGCATGAGGAGCGGCCCTCGTACTCAAGGGACATGAGATTGCCAACTTATACTTTGTCAAGCATATACTCCATATTTTGTTGACTTTAACCTTAATCACTTCAAGATGCTTATGATAGGGGCAATGAGAGCTGAAAGCTAACAAGTACCATATTTTTTGGAAGCTCTTTATGAGACTTAAAATCCCTGCTTCCCTTTATGAAGGGCCTTTCTTCCACTATTATATTGAGTCTCCACCTTCTATCCTTAGGCACCAATTAAGAGAGCATAGTTGCCATTCTTAGTTCTATGTGCATTGTCCCAAAACTTATTGATTGATTCATATTGTTAATATTGCTTATGCTTGAACTATTTGTATATAGTCACTCTTATGAACTTTGAAGGTGTCCTATGCAATTATGTTTTGCTATCCCGTGAGGGACAAGATGAATGCCACTATGCTATGTTTTCTATATGTGAAACAAACAAACATCTTTCAATGCATTGTTATTCATGATCTTTGTTTGTATCCTTTTATGTTGCAGCATAGTTGCTTTGTCTTATTGTTAGAACTTCTTCATTCATGCTCATGTTTAGAGTACTTTGATCTCAACTTTCAATGCTTCCAAGTGGTTTGATCTTGATTGTGATGGTGCATGCACCTCAAAAATTATTCTTTTTATCACCTACCTACTTGAGGACGAGTAGGAGTTAAGCTTGGGGATGCTTGATACGTCGTAAACGTATCTATAATTTTTTATGTTCCATGCTTGTTTAATATCCACTTTGCTTTTCTTTGTCTACACTTTGAGGTATTTCTATTCGTTTCCTGGGACTAAACTATTAACAAGATGCCATAGTGCCAGTTGCATGCTTTATGTTGTTTTTGGTTCCAGAAAATTCAGAAAATGAATATTCTCGGAATTGGACGGGACAAAAACCAAAGTCAATATTTCACCAAGGAGAACACGGAGCCAGAAGACGAGATGGAGGAGGGCCGCGAGGGGCCCATACCCTGCGCCTGGGAGGGTGCGGCCGCCTCAGTCTCCCCTTCGCCTATAAGAATCCCCCGATACCTAAACCCTAAGTACCCGATCAGATCTCCACGAAACAGTCTGTAGCCGCCTCCACCATCGTCCCTAGATCGGAGGTATCTAAAGCTCTTCCCGGCACCCTGCCGGAGGGGAGGGATCATCCGGGAGGCCTTCATCACCATGCCATCCTCCGGTATGATGCGTGAGTAGTTCCACCTTGGACTATGGGTCCATACAATAGCTAGATGGTTGTTTCTCCTCCTTTGTGCTACCATGTTTAGATCTTGTGAGCTCCGTTCATGATCAAGATCATCTATTTGTAATCATGCATGTTGTGTTTGCGGGGATCTGATGGATATTGAGATTACTATGTCAGATTGGTTAATGATTCGATCTTATTGATTATATCATGTCTGTGTTGTTTGAGATCTTGCATGCTCTCCGTTTCTAGTAGCTATCTTGGCCAAGTAGATGCTAGTGACTCCAAGAGGGAGTATTTATGCTCGATAGTGGGTTCATGCCTCTATTGAATCTGGGGAAGTGACAGAAATCTCTAAGGTTGTAGATGTCCTGTTGCTACTAGGGAGGAAACAACAATCTCTTGTTCATGGAACAATTGTATTGTTTACTTTACACACATTGCTTAAAGCAGTTATCCGTTGCTTGCAACTTAATACTAGAGGGGGTTCGGATGATAACCTGAAGGTGGATTACTAGTCATATATGCAGTTGGATGGCGGTCTATGTATCTTGTTGTAATGCCCAATCAAATCTCATAGGATCATGAATGTATAGTATTGCATTATTATGCCTTGCTCTGTCCTATCAATTGCTCCACTGTAATTTGTTTACCCAGCATGTTATGTTGTTTATCTTAAGGAAAACACCTCTAGTGAACTGTGGACCCCAGTCCAATCTTTACCATTGATACATCTTCCATTGTTACTGTTTAATTTCTGCAAGCCACTGTCACCTTCCACACCATACGTTTAATCCTTTGTTTTCAGCAAATCAATGAGATTGAAAAGCTCATTGTACGTTGGGGAAAGTCTTGAGTTTGTGTTGTGCAAGTTTCCAAGTTGCTAGCAACACCTTTGAGTCGTTTCCTTCCTCCTAATGGTTCGATAACCTTGGTTTCTTACTGAGGGAAGAACTTATTGTTGTACTCATCACACCTTCCTCTTGGGGTCTCCCAACGAAGCTCTACAGTGATCTGGACCGCAACACACCCCTGGCATGGGTCACCCCTGGCCTCGCCTAGCCATGGTGTGGGCCCCTCGAGCCTCCACCGACCTTGCCCCTTCGCCTATATAAACCCGCCGGGACAAAAACCCTAAACATCATATCAGAATTCCACAAAAAGTTCCGCAGCGCCGCCGCCACCGAAGACGAGATTCGGGGGGACAGAAGTCTATATTCCGGCACCCTGCCGAGACGGGGAATTGCCCCCGGAGCCATCTCCATCGACTCACCGCCATCTCCATCGCCGTTGCTGACTCCCATGATGAGGAGGGAGTAGTTCTCCCTCGAGGCTAAGGGCTCTATCAGTAGCTATGTGTTCATCTCTCTCCCATGGTGTAATATTTATAACCAGTAAGAGAATATGTGATGATTTTCATCAAAAACAAACAAAGTGTTGTTGTATTTCTCGTTGACATCAAAAGTTTGCCTTCAAGATTTGTCTTAATAATTGTTATTTTGTTCAGGTATTATGAGAACAAAAGGTTGTTAAAATAATTATTGTATTCCATAAAAGATGGATGGTTTACAAATCTAGTTGGAGAAATCATGTCCATAAAACTAAATGCTAAAAATGTCGTAAGACAAATGATTGAAAGATCACTTACAAAATGATATCGTCGTTTAAATTATATTGGAAAGAAAACATGTAGAAACTCCATCTTGATGGAATTTTGGAGTCTTTTGATTTTGATCAAATGACACTTGTGAGACTTTCCTGAAGATAATTGAAACTTTGTCCAAAGGCCAAAGAAGAACGAACGACTAATGTTGGGGATGTGCTATATGGGTATCCTCATAGCATGTCTCTTATCCGACTAACCCGGGTGGCCCATAGTCGGCATGGCCTATTTCTTTGGCGGCCCGATTAGGTGGATCGAAGAGGCCCATCTTTGGATAAAGGAAGGCTACGGTGGAGTCACCAGCGTACCCGGAGCCTTGGAGTGCAAGATACACAAGACTAGTAATAGACGATGTAGAACTCTGTAACCTGTCCGGCTAGGACTTTTCCCTGTAACCCTAGGATCCACGACTATATAAGTCGGGCCTATGGGAGCCTTTAGGGCATCGTTTACACACACGCACAGTGAACCTATCTCTGTAACTTTCGTGTGCCACTATAGTGATTTATAGCGGAGTAGGATTCCGCCACCGTTGTGGGATCTGAACTCAGGTAAGGCTGTTACCTCATACCCGTCAACCTTCCGCCTTACCCCACGTCTCTAAACACGCTTTGTGAGGACCCCTCCATGGCGTGCGTCGGCAATACCACGGCGGTTGGCGCCATGGGGCAAGAGGCGCCAGGCTCTTCGGGCGAGGACCAAGATCTTCGCGGAATCGACGAAACCGTAGCCATCGATCGCGTTCTCTTCTCCGCAGCGTTCGATCGTCTCCCCGACGAGTTCGGATCCGGCGAAGACGAACCCCTCTGGTGTTCGATCGTTCTATCGGAGACATCCACCTCTTCATCGGCGAAACCGACTCGGGCACTAGTTCACAGGAGTCGGAGGAGGCCAAGACCGCGGACCGCCTACGGGCAGGATACGTTCGCGGAAGGATCGATGTCGGATCTCTTCGGAGTTTGCGGCAAAGATCGAAAAATTCAAGACCCACCAAACCGCCCTGTGCGGAGATATAAGGTGGAAGATCATGCAAAATCCGCCGCCATGTCTTTGCCGTGCGTTCCAAGTTCGTCGGCGTGGTTACCATCTTCGATCGGCATGCTGCGTTTAGAGGCGAAAACCGGGACGGTACCTCGCTCGGTGGCTCCGTTACGCTGGCGCCAATTATAATGATGATGCCATCTATCACTTTGTGGAAGGACCGGACCATGGCATTCGACACTCTCTAAGACGGCATCAGCATCGGGGCGCCTCACCTGAAGGCATGGTGAACACCGTCAACTACGGAGGCAGGCGGCAGCAGCGCTTGCGCTCGGGCCTGCTTGAGCTCCGGCACAGCCACCACCACCGCCACCGCCGCCATCATCGTCGAGGCCGTTGCACCTCCACCGCCCGTCATCGAGGAAGTCCTGGCACCCTCCGACTCTGTCATTGACGCGCGTTATGCTGATTTCAGTGCAGATTCAGAGGAAATAGACTTCAGTCCAGAAGAGCTAGACTCCGCTATGCAGGAGATGGAGGAGGAGTACTCGCGCGACGAACAAGCTAATAACACTGTCATGTCCCGAGGGGTGTTCGTCACCATTGGGACAGCGATGGATGAAGACCAGCCCGAGCAAGCCCCGCCTACGGCACTGGATAAGGGGAAGGGGACACTTATTGCTGTCGACAATGATCACGCAAGAGTCATGCCTCCTCCGCCTAATCTAGTGCAGCAGTCGCAGGAACTCGGCACCGGTACGAGCAACAACAACACCGCAAACTTGCCGCCTCCAGCATCCACGTCGGCAGCAGCCCATGTTACTCCAGCTGATAGAGTGATGTACGGCAATCTGCTCGTTGAGCCACTAACTGTCGATCATATCCGGAACGGGACTCAGCTTGACGAGAAGCGCCAGCAACTACTGGAGGAAGCACAATCCATCGCGGAGCAAGGCGCTAAACTAGATCGAGATCTGGTCAACGCGCAGAAGTCCATAGAAAAAGCTAGAGCAATGGAGGCCGAGTACAAGACTCTACTCCAGCAGCAGAAGGCTAAGAAGGCTCCAACTCGCGTCATCAACAATCCTGGTGTACGGCGCAACCTAGGATGGGCTCCCTTGAAGCCGGCACAAGCCAAGCCATACATTGACAATGAAGGCAAGCAGGTGATGCCCACCCCACTCCTTAACCTCGCCGTCACCAAGACCCTTCTGGAGCAGGATAGATCGCCTGAGGCAGTGGAACAGGTCTATGACCTAGTGGACAAGGTGGTAAAGCAGCAGGAAAAGGCCACCTCTCAGAGGCTTGAGTCTGACCCAGCGCTCTATCGATCTAGCCAGTACAAACCACCAAGGGACAGATCTCTTCAGGATGTCGGATCGCAGACGGATTCATCAGAACAAAGTCGGAGGGATGCGCGCAACAGGAAGGATGCTATCCCCATATCCTCCGACCATGGAGAAAGAGCCCAACCTCGCCGCCCATCACCACCGCCCTGATCCCCCCGACGTCAGGAAGACTACAAGGCTCACCATCGCACGGATATGCCCCCACCAAAGCAATGTGGCATTGTCATCCGCGACAACGCGGAGCAGACCCGTCATGACGGAAAGCACAACGAAGGACATAAGAGCAGGTCGCGCCATGACCATCCGCGTCCGACAAGCAACCGTGACAGGCGTGAAGCGTCGCAGGAGGGTAACAGCAAGAAGGCTAACCCACCGCCACCTCCGCCTCTGTCGCCGCCAAGCAGTCACCATGGCGGAGGAGGCCCGCATCGTTCACGCAGCCCATCCCCTGTTGACAAAAAGAAGAAGAACCCAGAGCCGTACGATGCACGTTCGCGGATCGATAAGATTCACGAGGCCCGGGAAGGATCATACCTGGGACCACGTTGCTTTGGACCTGCAATACGGTCTGCAACTTACCCCAAAGGTTTCCGGATTGACAAGACCATCAAGCCTGCCACATGGTTGCAGGACTACGACAACGCAGTGGAGATCGCCGGAGGCAACCCTAACATCGCCGTCAAGTACCTCCCGTTAATGTTGGCGGGCACGGACCGTCAATGGATCGACGACTTGCCGGAGAAATCTATCTACAACTGGCTGGACATGCAAGAAGCATTCACCAAGAACTTTGAGGGTACATACAAGCGTCCCTGCACGGTGGCCGATCTATAGCGGTGCGTGCAAGAGAAAGACGAGACATCTCGCGCCTACCTCTCCCGCTGGCTAGATATGAAGAATTCCTGCGCAGGAGTGCACGCCCAGACTGCCATGGCCGCCTTCATCGATGGGTTGGAAAGGGGCACGTTGCTTCGACATAAGCTAAAGCGCTTGCAGGACTATCATCAGCTTGACTTGAATCAGACGATTCAGTTAGCTAGTGAGTTCGTAGCTACCGACGACGACGCTCGTGGCTCTTTGCCGGCAACGGCCGTTCCAACTCAAGCTCGGAGGAATAGCAGTACAAAGCGAAAAACCGCTCTAGAAGAAAAGCAATCTACCGACATGGTCGCCATGAATTTTGCAGGATGAGGCGAAGGCGGACAACGTGGCCGAGGAAGGGGAGCAGGCCGTGGACAGCGGCGAGGAAGTGAAACCAACTCGTCGCCGCTCCGCGTTCCCCAAACCTACGAAGAGTACCGCGATATGCCGTGCCTCGTACACCTCGACGCCAACGACAAAGCCACCCATACCAATCGACACTGCAAGTTCATCAACGACCTCAAGGAAGACCCGGAGTCCGGCTATAAGCGAAGTCGGAAGAACAGACCGCGAGGCAAGGGCAAGGGGAAGAAGAAGGAAGAGGAGTCCAAGGATTCAATTGACATGGACGAGGACGTTGACCCCAAGCACGCCGCCAAGAGCGACAACAAGGGCAAGAACCCCTTCGCAAAGAAGGCCCAGTCCACCACACTTTCCTTGGCACCCCCACCGTCCGACAACAGAAGACCTCTTTAAGGATCCTGATGGCTACTCTCCCCCCAGTTCCCCAATACCTGCGCTGGTCAGAGGTTCCAATCACTTGGGACAGGACGGACCACCCAGACCTTGTGCCCACGGAGAACCAGTACGCCATGGTCATCAACCCATTGATTGACGGCGTGGAGTTCACCAAGTGCATGGTGGATAGTGGAAGCAGCATCAACATCATGTACCTGGATACACTGCAGAAGATGAACTTGACGGAGGCAAACCTAGGGCGGAGCAACACCATGTTCCATGGCGTAGTTCCTGGTCGGGAGGCTCGGCCCCTTGGGTGCATCACGCTTCAGGTAGCCTTTGGCGGCATTAATAATTACCGCCAAGAGCGCATGACCTTTGAGGTGGTCCCCTTCAAGAGCGTGTACCACGTCATATTCGGCTGCGACATATTCCACACGTTCATGGCCAAGCCATGCTTCGTCTACAACAAGCTCAAGATACCCGGACCAAACGGTGTCATCACCGTATCCGGAAGCTTTACCAAGGCAAGGGACTGCAAGATCAATGAAGCGGCCGTGCGAAGTTATCCTCTACGAAGAATTCAAGGAGATCGAGCAAGGTCAATGACTCGAGATGCCCGTCGAAGAAGCAGATCTCCGACTCCGCTCCTGCGTTCAAGGCCGCCATCGAGACCAAGCCGGTGGAACTTGTGGTAGGCGATGCCTCCAAGACCGTCGCCATTGGGACGAACCTGGATCCCAAATAGGAAAGCGCGCTTGTTGAGCTCCTCCGTGAGAATAGGGACATCTTTGCCTGGAAACCTGTCGACATTTAAGGTGTACCTAGGGAAATTGCCGAGCACAGCTTAAACATAGGTCCAAAATGTAAACCAGTGAAACAACCTCTACGACGCTTCAGAGATGAGAAGAGACGCGCCATTGGCAAAGAGATAGCTAGGTTACTTAAGGATGGTTTTATCCGAGATGTCCTTCACACCCGCTGGGTGGCCAATCCTGTACTTGTCCCCAAAAAGGGAACTACTGAATTAAGAATGTGCGTTGATTACACCGGCTTGAACAAAGCATGTCACAAAGATCCGTTTGCTTTGCCTCGCATTGACCAAGTCATTGATTCGACGGCTGGCTCGGAGCTTTTGTGTTTTCTTGATGCATACCCAGGATACCACCAGATCAAGATGAGGAAGTCGGACCAATTGGCCACTTTGTTCACTACCCCGTACGACACATTTTGCTATGTCACAATGCCCTTTGGGCTGAAAAACGCAGGTGCTACCTACCAGCGGACAATGCAACGTTGCCCTCACGACCAAATTGGTCAGAACGTTCACGCCTATGTGGATGATATCACGGTGATGTCTAAAAAGTCAAATGACTTAATCTCCGACTTAAAAGAAACCCTTGATAATCTCCGGAAATACAACATGATGCTCAACCCTAAGAAGTGCGTCTTCGGGGTTCCAGCCGGCAAATTGTTGGGCTTCATCGTTTCCCAGCGCGGAATCGAGGTCAACCTGGAGAAAATCAAGGCCATCTTAAACATAAACCGTCCGACATGCCCAAAGGACATCCAACGACTAACAGGATGTGTTGCAGCAGTTAGTCGGTTCGTCAGCCGACTTGGAGAGAAGGCTCTGCCGCTGTACAAGTTGCTGAAGAAGGCAGACAAATTCACAAGGACGGACGAGGCAGATGCAGCATTGAAGCAGCTCAAGGAGATTCTTTCCTCAGCGCCCATCCTTGCAGCACCCTAGCCTGGAGAGCTCCTGTTAATTTACATGGCGGCAACCAACCGGGTTATCAGCATCGTCGTCGTGGTAGAGCGGAAGGAACCAGGCTATGAGCACAGAGTTCAATGACCAGTTTACTACGTAAGCGAGGTCTTGACGGAGTCCAAGCAGCGTTACCCGCGCTACCAAAAGATAGCTTATGGAGTATTCCTAGCTTCTTAGAAGTTAAGGCATTACTTTCAGGAGCACCCAATCACAGTAGTGAGCAAGACTCCACTGTCCGACATTATCAACAACAGCGACGCTACAGGAAGGGTCGCGAAGTGGGGCATTGAACTTGCCGCCTTCGAGATCACCTACAAGAGACGCGACGCTATCAAGTCACAAGCCTTGGCGGATTTTATTGCAGATTGGACGGAGATGCCAGATGCCACTCCGTTGCCAGAACCAGAGTACTGGGTGATGCACTTTGACGGATCAAAGTTGCTCAACGGCTCGGGGGCTGGTGTATTGCTACAGTCACCAAAAGGATACAAGCTACACTACGTTCTGTAGATCCACTTCGAGGCTACAAACAACATGGCAGAGTATGAAGCACTCATTCACGGACTGCATGTAGCCAAGGATATTGGCATCAAACGCATAGTTTGCTGTGGAGATTCCGAATTGGTTGCCCAGCAGGTGGCTGGCACCTGGAATGCGCGAAACTCTATGATGGCGGCATATCGATACGAAGTGGACGAGATAGACAAGAGATTCTTGGGTTACGAAGTCAAGTATGTGCCTAGGGAGCAAAACGAGGCGGCTGATCTACTGTCTAAACTTGGATCAGGGCGCAAGCAAATTCCGCCAGGAGTTTTCCTAGAGCATCTACGCACACCATCCGTGAAGGGTGCTGACATCGACAACCCGGATAGAGCTGACTCTTTCGTCAACATGGTGACAAAGATCCCTCCGTCTTGGACAAAACCGTTCATGGAATATCTCGAACACGGAACTTTGCCCGACAACGAGGTCGAAAGACGACAAATAGTACGGCGAGCAAAGGGTTATGCCATAATCAATGGACAACTCTACAAGAGGAGCACTACTGGTGTATACCTAAAGTGTGTTTCCCAGCTAGAAGGTATGGAAATCCTACGCAAAATCCATCTCGGAGATTGCGGGCATCACGCCGCTCCTCAATCGTTGGCCGCGAAAGCCTTCCGGCAAGGATTCTACTGGCTGACCGCGAAGGCGGACGCCGACAAGCTGGTTGAGACATGCACATGATGCCAGTATTATGCCCGACAACCACATGTTCCTGCTGAAGAATTGCGAACAATACCAATAACTTGGCCATTTGCAGTCTGGGGGATAGACATGGTGGGTCCGTTATAAACGACACCGTGTGGGTTTACGCATCTGCTTGTAGCAGTTGACAAATTCACCAAATGGATAGAAGCTAAACCCATTAGAAAGCTTGATGGGGCAACTGCCCTCAGGTTTGTCCAGGATCTAGTGGTGAGATTCGGTCTCCCACATAGCATCATCACCGACAACGGAAGCAACTTGTCACTCGGAGAAGTGGAGGCCTATTGCTGGGACAAAGGCATATGACTTGACCTTGCATCTGTGGCACACCCACAATCCAATGGTCAAGTTGAACGAGCCAATGGATTAATTCTACAGGGAATCAAGCCACGTCTTGAGGCACCGCTACATAGAGCAGCTGGAGCCTGGGCGGAAGAATTGCCATCTGTGCTGTGGAGTTTACGAACTACACCCAACAGATCCACCGGCTACACCCCCTATTTCATGGTATATGGAGCAGAATCCATCCTACCTTCCGACATCCTCCACGATGCACCAAGAGTTGCTGCCTATGACGAAGATGACGCTGAAGAATCCAGACGCCTAGATGTGGACCTTCTCGAGGAGGAGCGCGTTTTGGCATGCCAAAGATCCGCCATCTACCAGCAGAATCTACGCGGCTACCATAGTCGCCGCGTTCGGCATCGCTCGTTTAAAGAAGGGGATTTGGTGCTCCGACTTAAGCAGAAGAAGTCACACAAATTATCCCCACCATGGGAAGGACCGTTCATCATAAGCAAGGCGCTGCTCAATGGGTCTTACTACCTTATCGACAATCGTGAACTCAAGGATAGGCCCAATGAGGATCATAAGCGTAAGCGACGTGACCCGGATGATGACTACCCGGAGCTTGATCGGACATGGAACATAGCACAACTACGTCCTTTCTACACTTAGCATTTTTTATCTAATCGTGTACCTCTTATATGATCAATGAAATAAAGCTCTTTGGTTCACTCATTTTGCTGAGTCTTCTACCTCCTTTAGTGTTAATTTTTGGATCATATAAAACTTTTATGCACAAGCCTTGCGATTGCACTTGTGAAAAATCCGCCTACGGGCGTTAGCTTAAGTTTTCTGGTCTACACGTTCTTTGTTGTTTTTATGTGGATTCTGGAGTAGTGACTTTCGGCACTTGTTGTCGGCAATTTTGTGCTCAGGTTATTGACGGTTCCATTGGGCATCATCACCTAAGTGCATGGTTCCGACAACGAGTCTTCCGACTCACGAAAATTCAAGCATAAGAACCAAAGTGATGGATAAGCCAGCACTTGCTTAAAAAATATATACATGCTGAAACTTAATTCTTAAGTAGCAGGATACGATAACCATTGTTTTCCGCCTTAAGATTACATCAACAAAGTTTTTCCCGCGCACACTCCAGAGGTGAAACAGAAATTACAAAGTGTTTTTTCACTCTTTGGGCGCAGGAGACTTGGAGGCCGCATCATCACCAGCCGGAGAATCACCCTCAGCATCGGTACTATGGTGAGACTCGGAGGATTCCGGGTTGGCGTTGTCGAGAAAGTTCCTGGGCACGAAGACGTCAACGTCTACCAACTTGGAAACCCTGGTGTCATACCCCGCGAGTGATGACAGGATGGCTTCGTGATCGATCTCCTTGCCGTCATCATCCACGTCGGGATGCCAGATGTCACCGTGTCGATGTCGGCATCTTCATAGTGTGCCTTCACCATAGGCAGCGCCATCCTTGCGCTAGCCCGTGCACATGAAGCTTTCCAGCTTGCAACACGCTCGGGGGCTCGACGCAGAATCTCCGAGTACTTCACCACGGAGTCCGAGGCCTTGATATAAATCTGGAGGGGCTTGGCAATCTCCTTGGCCTGGGTGATGGCGGTGTTGATGAAGTTGCCGGCAAGAATCATGCATTCCTTGTCCGAAGGAGGCGAGCGGGTTAAACCCATGGGCGCTGAAAATTCCGACAATGATTGCATGAGTTCAAAAATTCTAAGTATCCAGACTACAGAACTACAAGGCAGAGGACACTTACTGAAGATGCTGGCCTTAGCCTGCCAGACGACGTCCGGCAAGGATTCCTTCTCTTTTTGGAGGAGCTTAAACGCCTCGCTATGGCGAAGGTTTTGCTCATCAGCAGCTTGCTTCTGATCCTTTAGGATCGCAAGCTCCTCCTTCAAGCGATTGATCTTAGCGGAGGCGGAGTCCTGCAGAGCTTTCATGGAATCCTCGTGCATCTTCAACATTTCTTCCCTCTCCTTCTTAAGGATCTTGTTCTCGCTGTCCAGCTGCTGGATGTGCTTGGACTGCTCGACAATATCCTTGGCCTTGGCGACATGCTCTGCAAGTCGGAGAAACCAAAGTACACATTGAGTACTCGGAGATTATAGGCACAAAAGTAAGACGGAAATGCGCAAAAAGAAAACAGACTCTTGTTTTTGATGATCTGTTCCTTCAAGATGGCGGTTTTACCCTTTTCGGCTTCAAGGTCCGCGTGCATCTTCTGGTACTTATCATTGGCCATGCCCCTCCGAGCACTCTCGTTCTATGGAAACAAATACAAAGTCAAGTCGTTGTTTAGTCTACTTGGAGCCCCTAGTCGGAGATTTTCCATCTAGGCGCTCGGGGGCTACAACGAAAGATTTTAACTTAGCAATATGCTTAGCTTTTCTTTAAGCATCTAGTCGGAGTTAGTTCAGTTCTCAACTAGAAGCTTGGGGGCTATAGTATAAAGTTTTAACTCGGGAAATGCTTAGCTTTTCTTTAAGTATCTAGTCGGAACTAATTCAGTTACAACTAGAGGCTTGGGGGCTACGGCGCCTAAATTTATGAACACTGTGTATGCTACTCTTAAAGCATCTAGTCGGAATAATTCACTCCTTCTAAATGCTTGGGGGCTACAGTGAGAGTTTTTCTAACTTAGTCACTCTTAGAGCATATAGATGCAAAACCTATGGTTTTCCGTCTACATCCTCGGGGGCTACAGTGGGATGCTCATACGAAATGCAAAAGGTAAAGTAAAACTTACAAGTGCGATGATCTTGAGGTTTGTAGCGCTTTCGGCCAGTAGCTTGCCAAAGGCAACACTGTTTCCGCGTAAGATGTCTGCTTGCCGGAGTAGCTCCTCAAGACCGCACGTCGGAGATGACGGCACTCCTCCAGGAACCATAGTGGTGTTACTCGGCATGAGCGTCGGGTAAACAATCTCCGGGAACTCGAAGGGTTTCTGGGGAGTAGAGGCGCCGCCTTCGGCAGAAGTACCAGCTCCCATCACCACCTTGCCGCTACCGATGGCATCCTTAGCCGGAGCTTCAGCAATTTGAAGAGCAGCACTCTCCTGCGTCGCTTTCATGACAACAAAGCTCGGTTGAGCGCGAGTCCACTTCCATGGCGGAAGGGCCTGTGCCTCGGATCATGGAGCTTGTTGGAGCAGAGGAGGGCTTGACGACAGGAGTGGCAGGGGCGATGGCGGGAGAGGAGTCGCGATGCAGCATATCTTTGATATTTCTAGAAGCCCCAAGAGTCTTGGAGGACTTCTTGAGGCTGGTTGTGGCTTTCTTCCTGAAACGTGCAAAATGCATAAGTACAGGAATAAGACAGATAAATGAGACAATGTCGGAGAATGATAAGCTTACACTAGGGGGGGGGGGGCGCTTTAGCAAACATCCCAGTGGCTTTCTTCTTTTCCGCCTCCAGGGCGGCAATACTCTTTTTGGAGGCTCCACCCTCCTTCTTCTTTTTCTTGCCTCCGTCGGCAACGTCAGAGGTGGAGCTCTTCCGCTTTCGTGCCAACGGGACATCGTCGTCGGGCACGACCGTGACTTCCTTCATCTTGGGATCGTAGATTTGGGCAGCCAGGTTGCCCTCCTCTAGATTGTTAAGTGAAGAAATCACCATGTTAGACAAGATGATATTGGCAAGACGGAAAAAATGGAGCAATGTCATACACGGAAAATAAATGTCTACCTTTGGGCACTTTTCGTCTACGAACATGTCGTAGGTGAGGGTGAAGCCACGCTTCTTATCCTTCACCTTGACGATGTCTTTGAGGCGAAACTTGACGGAGTCGCTCGAGAAGTTGTCCCTGGAGATCCGGAGGGTATCCCTTCGGTCGCCGGTGTACTCGTGCATATACCCGTGCGGTGCTGCGGAGGTTGGATCCGCCTGATGAACCAGCACATGGCTAGGTCCAAGCCGGTCAGACCCTTCTCTATGAACCACTCGATCCGCCTTATTGCGCGAGAAGCGTCGAGGTCGGAGGGAAGGGAGGCATGGGACTGCCATGTGGAGACTTCGGCGGCGGCTCCATCCACGAAGTCTGGGTACGTTACTTCTCGGCCCTCCAAAGGAATGTCGGGGCCATAGAAGTACGTCCGTTGCCAGTTCTTGCACGACTCGTGGCCGACGATGTCGGGGAACCTCTGGCCAGGACGGATCTTGAAGCTTATGGTGCCGCAGTTTCTAAGCTACTCCTTACTGTGTTCGGCTTCACGTTTGACAGTGAAAAGTACACAAACAAATCTAACCTAGGCCTAATCCCCATGTAACCCTCACAAAGTGCACGAAGTTGCTAAGCACTAAGATACTATTGGGAGAGAGGTTGTGGGGTTGGACCTTGAAGTGATTCAAGACGGACAGGAAGAAGTGGGAGATGGGCAGAGAAACGCCGCGTACCAATTGCGCCTTGAAGTATACTTTCTCTCCGGCTTGGGGAGAGGGGGTCACCTCGCCGGCCGGCGCCGCCCGCCAGGCGAGCCCCTCCGTCGCAGGGAGGTAACCCTTAGCGACCATCTCTTGGATGTCGCGGCCGGTGATGTCCGAGCCGCGCCAGTCACCTTTGTGCGAGTCTGGCTCCTCTTCCAGGGGCTTCAACGCCGCCAGATTATGGTCGCCGCCGGTGGTTTCCGCCGATGCGGGGATGACCAGGCCCTCTGGGGGCACGACAATGGAGCTTGCTGGCTTCGCCGCGGCTTCGCTCGACGCCGCCATTGATGGGGATGAGCTGCTGCTAGCCATGGAGGTGGAAGAGGACGCGACTGGTGCAGAGAGAGGCTAGGGTTTCTCGAGGTTTTCGCGGAGAGCTCGAGGAGGCGCGCGGCTGGAGGAAGAAGACAATGACGCGAGAGAATAGGGTGAAAAAGTGTCAAGTGTCCCGTGGTCGCTATTTATCTTACTTTGCGTCAAGATTAGTGCAGCTAATCGGACGGTTGCCGCGTAGACGACGTGTTCGTGAACGTGCGCGGTAATTTCGCCACGTCTCCAACCGCCGCCGCCAACAGTTCGTATCGCTCGCGTGGGGAAATCGGATATGATTACGTTCTCTGCATGTGTGAGTTACGAGGCGTCGCTGACCTATAGCCTATGTCGCCTTAACTGGCATGGTAGATGAGCCGTCCCATCGAAGATTCCAGCATGGACAGATTTAATCCGACAACGGGAGTGTATGATGGAAGATTCAGCATTTCTCCGACTTACTCATGGAAGACGGAGAAACCTTTGCAGGGTTATTTGGGAGGACTACAAGATATTGCTTGACGATTTGCCGACGTCCATCTAGACGGAGCATTCCACGAGAAGAGGCAAGACGGCGCAAGATCTCGGATTTCTTCGGGGCTACTGTTGGGGATGTGCTATATGGGTATCCTCATAGCATGTCTCTTATCCGACTAACCCGGGTGGCCCATAGTCGGTAGCATGGCCTATGGCTTTGGTGCCCGATTAGGTGGATCCAGAAGGGAGGCCCATGCCGGATAAAGGAAGGCTATGGTGGAGTCACCAGCGTACCCGGAGCCTTGGAGTGCAAGATACAAAAGACTAGTAATAGACGGTGTAGAACTCTGTAACCTGTCCGGCTAGGACTTTTCCCTGTAACCCTAGGATCTGACGACTATATAAGTCGGGCCTATGGGAGCCTTTAGGGCATCGTTTTACACACACCTCGCACAACGAACCTACCTCTGTAACTCGGCGTATTGCCATTATAGTGATTTATAGCAGGAGTAGGATTCTGCCACCGTTGTGGGATCTGAACCTGGGTAAGCTGTGTTACCTCGTACCCGTCAACCGTCCGCCTTACCCCACGTCTCTAAACACGCACTGTGAGGACCCCTCCATGGCGTACTCGTCGGAAATACCACGGCAACTAACTTATTGGAATTTGTACATATTGATGTATGTAGTCCATTAAGTGTAGTCGTGAGCGATGGATTTCAGCTTCATATGCTTTTTCTGATATTTTAAGTGAATATATGTATATATTTACTTAATGAGGAAGAAGTGTGAAATATTTGAAAATGTTCAAAGACTTTCAAGATGAAGTGGGAAATCATTGTAACAAGAAAATAATGAATTTATGATTTGATCATAAAGGAAGATATTTGAGTTACAAGTTTAGCAAAACACCTAAGATTTGAGGAATCGTTCCATAGATTTTCATTTCTTGAATCACCATAGGAATATGGAGTGTTCGTGATATGTAATGAAACCTTGTTTGACATGGTGAGATCAAAGGTGTCAGTTATAAAATTGTCATTGTATTTTAAAGATTAACGCTTTAGTGACTACCGCTTTTACACTGAAAGGAGCTCCATCGTGATCCGTTGAAATGACACCATATAAGTTATAGTTTGGGATAAAACCCAAGTTGTCCTTTCTTAAATTTTGGTATGCTATGCATAACTAAAATGTTTACCACCAATAGGATGAGCATGTCTTTGTAGGTTATTTAGAATAACCGTTGGGTATTCCTCCATAACACCAAAGACAAAAATTTTTGTCACTTAGAACGTCAAGTTTCTTGAGAAAAGATTTTTTCGTGAAAAGTTAAGTGGGAGGACAATAGAACTTTCATAAGGTTATTGAACCTTATCTATATGTGCTGAGTTGTGCAGCGCCAAAAAATATCACGGAGGCAGCCACAATGCTCATGGATCACATACCTCAAAGGTTGTGGTCATGGAGGTCTAAGTTCCTAATTAACCGAGTAGGTTGGGTAAACAATCAAATACCAAGATTTGATAGAAAATCATTATTGTTTGGCAATGATTGACCGAATACATGCAAAGAAGCTATGATGGGCCCTGACTCTGTCAAATAGCTTGAATCCATAAAATCCGTGATAGTTCCATACACGAGAAATTAAGTTTTTAAACTTGGAAGACCCTCCGGAAAGGTGTAAAACCTATCGCTCGTATTTGGATCTATAAAGGAATAGACATGGATGTTTCACATCTATGAAATAGTCGACATGTCGGTAAAGTTTTTACGACAATTTACAAGGTTTTATCTCGTCAATGCCCATTGTTATGGACTTGGGTTTTGGAGAAGATGGGGATGCTGGAGATCGCGGAACGGTTAGCAAACAAGCAACACGGGGACACGAGGTTTACCCAGGTTCAAGCCCCCGGAGGGAAAACCCTACTCCTGCTTGTCTGCTCTTGATTACGGCAGAACCGGTGATTATAGGGGTGCGCAGATGCAATCTGGTGTGGAGGTGTGTATGCGGAAGTATGAGAGTGAGAGATCTAGGTCGTGCCCTCCTGGCCTTTATATAGACTTAGGCAGGTCCCAGGCACAGATCTAGTCGGTTACAGGTTCTAGGGTTTACCCCTTTGAATTTCCTATCTACTCTAGTCTTGCTCTCCAAGGATCCGAAGGCGTCATGGTCCTGGGCCACCCGAAAATCTTCATGGGCCGGCGTATATTCGCTGTGGGCCTTCCTTGGGCAGGACCGTATCTTTGAGATCGTGTACCATGAGGTATAACCATGTCAGTAGCCCCCGAGTGTTCAGTCGAATCGTATATTCGGCTGAGGACTCTTCAATCCTTCGGGTGCAACTCTGTCTTTCAAGAGAATGTGTTGGGATTTATGATGCGTGTGCCTGACTCTCCCAACAGATCAGGGTAGTTAACTGTCTTAGGACAAAACAACACGATCTTCTTCAGGTTCGAGTCCCTTGACTCGAACCCGGAACATATGCTGGCGTAATTTGACTCAGGCCGCGGAGGACTTACATGAGTGGAATTCCAGTGAATTTAATTGATGTACCCAACGCGTCCGTCGGGATTTTTCATCGCGCCTGCTGGCACGGGTTTATACTAGCAGAGCGCAGTCATGTGCGTTACCAGGTCATCAGATGATATATGTAGGTCTTATCTTTGCGTCGTAGACACAGCATCCGAATTTTATCACCGCGGAGGTGTTTCGGGTGGCCAAGGAGAATGCTACTCACTTAGCGTTTAATTGAGGCAGAGTTGCCGAAAAGTTTTTGCGTACTAATCCGAAGGATCGCAGTCAAAATTTTATGGGGTGCGCGACCAGCGCTCCCTATGGGAGTAGCCCCCGAGTGTCTGTTCGAGTCGTAGACTCGAGCGGAGACTTTAATTCAGCCGTTGTTCGGTGTCAGATCCGTAGGACACAAATTTTTTCGGATGCTTAAATCCATCCTCCCTATGGGAGTAGCCCCCAAGTCCGTAGTGGAGTCGTAGACTCAACGTAGGACTCGAAGAAATAGTTCAGTGCTGTATCGTGTTGTTCATCTTTCGGGTGCGCGGCCAGCGCTCCTGATAGGAGTAGCCCCTGAGTAATTAGTCGAATCGTAGATTCGAGTGAGTACTCTTAGCTTTGAAGCTGAAGAAATTGTGACTGTTGCTAGTGTGGCTTTTGATGACATCAGTGCTGACGATCGATGACCTCAAGCGTATGCTGCGCCAGAGATGACTTGACTGGACGAACATGGGTCCCACTTTCTGACCTTGAATTGACCGGTCACGCACGGCGTGGAGATAATTACGGCGTCGCCTCGATTTCCGCGCATAGTGGACGACGTGTTAGCGACGGTTTGTTGCGATGCTGACATGTGTATGGCCAGATCCTGCCGTTGGCGTTAGGTCTTCTCGATAGACGGTTGTCGTGCATCGTCTTTGTCTTTATAATCATTGGGGAAAATTTTAGTTTGTTTTCACCGCAGCTATTCTCGTTTCACTGCTTCCTTGTTCTCTGAGAGTTCTTGCTGCGCGCTGGAATATCCTTTCACATTTCCTTCTTCCATATTGTGCTCTCGCCGCCGGCGCCGTCGTACCGCGATGGGGAAGTCGAAGAAGTCTTCTTCTGCGGTTGGTACCAGCGCTGCTGGAGGGAAGAAGAGTGCCGCCGCTACCCGTGTCACCGACGGTGGCTGGCAGCGATCGGATACACGGGAGAGTGATCTCCGCAAGCTTCGTGAGCGGGGCTTAATCCCGCAGGATAGGGAGGCCGTCAAACTCCCAGGCAACAAGGTAATCCCCCGTCCCCCCGCTGGGTTTTGGGTTATGTTCCTCGCGTTCGTCATTCGCGGATTTTCCTTCCCAGTCCACGATTTCCTTCGTGGACTGCTTTTCCTGTACGGTGTCCAATTGCACCATCTTTCCCCCCAATTCTCTTCTTCACATTGCTTGTTTTATCACTTTCTGCGAGTGCTGGCTCGGTATCGAGCCGCACTTTGGCCTCTTCCGGAAACTCTATTCCGTGAAGAGGCAATCTGGTTCGGATGGTGTTTATCCCATTGGGGGTTGCATCATCTCCCTCAAACCCAATCTCCTTTTCTTTTCTTTTTCCATGTCCGAATCTGTCCAGTACTGGCGGAGGCGATGGTTTTATATCCACGACTCCATAGTGCTTGGGCAGGATTTTGGTCATGCTCCTTTCGACCCCTCCCAAAATATCGAGCCGAAAAGGTCCTGGAAAAATCAGATCTTGGATGGCGAGGTGGCGGAGATAGAGGCTCTCTATCGTCGAGTGGAGGATCTCCAGTTGATTCCGGAGAAGGAAGTGAACGGTGTGGATATCATCCGCACTTTTCTTGAGCGTCGGGTGCAGCCACTCCAGGCTAGGGTGCACCCGATGTTCCTTTATGCTAGCCTCCGTGATCCGACAAGGGTTTTGTTGGAGATATGCCCAAGAGGCAATAATAAAGTGGTTATTATCACATCTTCATACTTATGATAAATGTTTACATACCATGCTATAATTGTATTAACAGGAAACATTAATACTTGTGTGATTTGTAAACATAAAAAAGAGTCCCTAGTAAAGCCTCTTGTTAAACTAGCTTGTTGGTTAATATATGATCATGGTTTCCTGATCATGAACATAGAGATGTTATTAACAACAGGGTCATATCATTAGGATAATGATGTGATGGACATACTCCTATAGTTAAGTGTAGCATAAAGATCAAGTCATTTAATATAGTTCATTTGCTATAAGCTTTCTGATACATAGTAACCTAATTCCTTCGACCATGAGATCATGTTAATCACCATCACCGGAAGGATGCTTTGATGACATCAAACACCACACCGTAACAGGGTGGCTATAAAGGTGGCATTGAGTATTCGGAAAGTATGGGTTGAGGCACATGGATCAAGAGTGAGATTTGTCCATCCATATGACAGATTGATATACTCTGGGCCCTCTCGGTGGAATGTCATCCAATTAGCTTGCAAGCATGTGACTGGCTCACAAGGGATCACATATCACGGGAACGAGAAAAGAGTACTTATCTGTAACGAGGTTGAACTAGGTATGCAGAGATACCGACGATCAAAACCTCGGATAAGTAAACTATCGTGAGACAAAGGGAAATTGGAATCGCATGTAAGTGTTTCATTCGATCGCAAAGTAATCGTAGAAATATGTGGGAGCCATATGAATTTCCAGATTCCTCTATTGGTTATTGATCGGAGAAGTGTCTCGGTCATGTCCGCATAATTCACGAACCGTAGGGAGACACACTTAAGGATTCGATGTTGTTGAGTAGTTATGGAATGATGAGTAAGAGACTGAATGTTGTTCGGAGTCTCGGATGGGATCCGGGATATCACGAGGAGATCCGGAATGGTCCGGAGAATAAGATTCATATAAGGAAAGTCCTGTTTCGGAGTTGGGGAATGATTCCGGTGTTTTCACCGGGAATGTTCTAGAAGGGTCCGGAAGGTCCGACACTCCGGAGGGGAAGGGTACATGAATGTGTCATAACAATGTGTAATGGTTGCATCATGTACTAGGTATCATGGCTGGGCAAAATAAAGGGATAAATCAAATCCTAGTTTGAAAAGTCAAACACCAATTTGAAAAGTCAAACGACAGTTTTGCTTGGTGGAGGGAGAGTAGGAAACCTACTTGGGGAGGAGTTCCTCTCCCTCCACCCGCCGGCCAAGGAGGACGACTTGGGGGAGGACTCTCCTCCCCTGGCCGGCGCCCTCCCACCTATAAAAGGAGGGGCAGGGGTGCCCCTCTAGACCTACACCTCTCTCCTCTAAACCCTAGCCCTAGCCGCCGGCTTCCACCAAGTCGCCGCTGCCCCTAGGGTTTGCCTAGCCGCCTAGTTGGGGCTCTCCCCTTGCCCTAACCGCCGGCCTAGCCCTCTCTCCTTGGTGCCTCTAAACCCTAGATCTCCAAGGGCTCTCTCATAGTCCACCATACTCGCTCCGGCTTAAGGCGAAGCTCTGCGAGATCTCCCCTCTACTTCTGGTACGGCACCGTCGTGCTGCCGGAATCACGAGGAGAGTACTATAACCTCCGCTGCCTGCTGGAACAAGGGAGAGGAAGGTCTTCATCAAGTACCGAACGTGTGACCGACTGCGGGGCTGCCGTAACGCAGCCTTGGGAAGGATCGCTTCTACGATCTTGAGATCGGAAAAGAGTACGACTCTGACACCAAGAGAGTCTGCTCTCGTTAACCGCTTTGGATCTTCGAGGGTTAGTATTCTATCGACTCATTGCTACAATCTAGTAGATAGATCTTGGCTTGATCATAGATTAGATCTTGATTGTGTGTTCATACGGTAGAATTTTTTTGTTTTCCATGCTACGAACCCCTACAGTGGTATCAGAGCCGTGTCTATATGTAGATCTGTTGCATGAGTAGACCACAATGGTCATTGTGGGCGGTGGTGCTTTTATTATCAATTGCTTCTTATGTACTTTGCATCTTGCGGTATGATGGGATGAAGTGGCCCGGGCTAACCTTACATGACATCGTTCATGAGACTTGCTCCACGCTCAACATGCAACTTGTATTGCATAAGTGGCTTTGCGGGTGCCTATCTCTCCCATCATAGTATAGATCCAATTTACAACGGGCACTTCATAGTTCAAGCATCAACGTTGTGGTTCTTATTCGTAAGTTAGAGCGACACTTATTAAAAGCCCCAAACCACGTAAAATATGCAAAGAAAATTAGAGGCTTCTAACTTTGTTTTGCAGGGGTGTGCTGTGATGTGATATGGCCATGATTGTGATTATATTTGATGTATGCAATGTTCCTTATTGTAAGATGGCAACCGGCAGGGGCCATATGGTTGTCTTTAAATTCTGTTAAGACCCGCATGTCTATTCAAAGTAGTTGTAATAGTTGAAGCTGGTGGACGACAACCATGGAACGGCGTCATTGACCTTGATGCAATGCCGGTGATGATGGAGATCATGTTGGTGCTTGAAGATGGAGATCGGAAGCACAAAGAAGAAAGGCCATATCATATCACATATTATGAATTGCATGTGATGTTAATCCTTTATGCATCTTGTATTGCTTAGTTAACGACGGTAGCATTATAAGATGATCCCTCGAGCACACAATTTCAAGTTTTAAAGTGTTCATCCTTAGTAAGCACCGTTGCTAAAGCTCGTTGTTTCGAAGCACCACGTGATGATCGGGTGTGTTAGATTCTGCGAGTGTATACAACGTGAGCAAGCTAGATTTGCTCATGCGGAAGCTAAGGTTTGATCTTGACGAGCCTAGCATGTACAAACATGGTCTCTGAACACGGATCACCGAAAGGTAAAGCATGAGTCATATAGTAGATATGATGAACATGTTGATTGTTCGCCATTGAAGCTACATCAACTCTCGTGATGATCGGTTTTGATGTGGTGGATTTGGTTCATGTGATCACTAAAACAATGTGAGGGATATTGTTTTGAGTGGGAGTTCAACGGCAATATGATTAAAAGTTGAACACTATTTATCATAAATTAAATCAAAGTGAATTTGCATAGTTTTTGTAGTCATTGGCATCCGTTTACCACATTGGGCTTAGTTATAATTGAGATGATATAACTATAGAATTCTGGTTAGTTACTTTACAAACTGGTATCGTATTGTGTAACACCCTCAGAATCGGACCTATGCAAGTTTTAGCGATACCCGCCAAACCCGCATAGAAACGATTCAAAGGTGACCACCAGGCACTTTCGTGCGGGTGGAAAACGAAGTAATAACATTACACAACAGTCCTCGATGGGACCCACAGAACAGATATATATAACAGCGGCTCAAGGAGTCAAGAATACAGATATAATATACAAAGATCCAAATCACCTTGAAAACGATAGAGCGTCCAGCTATGGACAAGATGCAAATGGGGCTAAGAGCCCTGAAGAATAACCAATGGCGTCCATAACCCTTGTGCCAAGCCGGAAGGGTAACCCTGCTAACGACGCCGATCTCAAAACCTGCTTAAACAAAAGGGGTGCCGACAAAGGGCAAAGGAAAAGAAGGAGCGTCGATCGAGGCGATTGCAGCGAGGCTAGAATTCGGCGGTCCTCGCCTACATAGGTATGGTGGACTGAAGCGGTAGAGGCAGCAGACACTAAACAACCTATAGAGACTCGATACCACTGGCGGTTATCAGAGTGGGGTAAGAATGACCTATCCGGATCCAACCTGAGGCTAACACCAAACAAACCCATCCTGGTGTTTCCCCCTCGAGACCAAACGAGGAAGTCAACCGAGGAACTCACACAGTTGGCAGTTTTACTTATTCAGTTATCGTTGCAGCAATTACTAGTCAGGTTTAGATATTCATCCTGATAAAGTAAGCAGTAGGCACTTTTAATTAATCATTCCGTTATAGTGGCAACACTTACTAGTCAGATACAATTAGCATGAGATAACCCAAAACCCAGCAGTTGTTGGTACTTTTATTCAGCCATTTTGTTGTAGTTGCAATACTTACTAGTCAGGTACAATGGTCGCAAGCGACACTTCAAACAAGCAATGGTGGGCAGTATTATTAGCGATTCCATTATAGTGAAGCTGAATTACTAGTCATTATAAAGTCAAATTTATAGCAATAAACTTTAGTTATGCTTGTCTATGGTCGAATCTATCAGGCTCCAAGTCGTCCATATCAGTGGACACGGCTTTGAGAAAGTTTTACCGGCGGTGCACCAATAGAAACACACGCCGATCAACCTCGGAAAACCAACTCAAAACCCAACGAGGCTTTCACGGGAACAATCACAGATTCAGAAATATTTGGGGCCACCCTTGGAGTCTACCATAGCAGTAAGCAAGCTTGAGACGGACTCAAGGTTTTGCGTCAATGGTCAGAGCGATCGGGAACCGAAAACTGGGTGTCGATACAGCGTAATCACTCCGCTTACCTAACAATGCAGTGTGCTCCTCGCACAATTTAAATACAAAAGTAGCATGGCATAAGTACAGATCGTAAATAAAACCTCAAACTAGTTTGTGGCCCCAAGAAATAAGATGAATCAAGCTCGCTCGGGGTCCCATATACCTCCCGGATGTGGATAGCGCGATAAATCAAGGAACAGGTATCAAGTACTCGGGGTCTTACGGGACACAAGTGGGCGTTCGGAAACCAAATGTTATCTATCACCCACCGATGCCTCTGCTTATTTCAATTTTAGTTGTTAAACAGAAATTAAAGTGAACGGTAAGTAAAACTAGAATCATCTCCAACATCAACATGCGGCAATACATCAGCAACTGTGGCATATGACGACACACATCAGCACTTGAGCAAGAAACTACGACGCGCAAGTCCAACTATCTACCAAACAACAAGTAATAGGAGGTGTCCAAGGCAATATATGGCTGCAAGGGATATCACGGGTACGAAAACTAGAGCATCGCAACACAGATAGCAATAGATCAACAGGAGGGAATAAAGACTATAAAAGTAAGATAGGTAGAAAGAGGGAGATGCTCGCCTGAAAACATTGTCGAAGGTTCAACCGAAGATCGGGTCGACACTCGCATCAACTAAACGGCCTTATCCGCGAAGAACCAAAACACTAGAGGAGACACCGGATGCACTATTTAATACAACGGCAGAAAATCGGCATGATGCATGAATGATGTATGGCAAGGCAAGGTGCGATGCACTTAGGTCATATTAAGCGGAACCGGGGTCCCGACAATTAATTAGGTGGTTCATGTTGTTTAGAAGCCCCGCAAATTAAATGTTGTTTTAGCATGGCAAGAGATAGCACCGGGTTCGCTACATAAATTTAAATGAGGCCAATATGAGACTAGATTTGCCCGCATATGGGCCCCATATTTAATTATTAGGTGAATCGGCATAAGGCCCCCAAACCACATGACAAGATGCATGCAAGAATGACAAGTTAATAAGCAACAGGTTTTATGTTTAGCATTTATAAAATAGGGGTTCGGATAAGGGTCACACATTGAGGGGCTCGACGATCTTGGGGTTTTTCCGGGGTTCGGGGTTGGTCTCGGGGTCCAGGGTTCGACGGATCGGTCTCGACGGAAACGCTATCGGACCACGGAGGTAGGTCTTGGCGCATCCGGGTCTTCGGGTCATGTCGACGGTCATGGCGTTCGGGATGAAGCACTTGTCGCGTCGGGGTCTCGGTGTCGGGTGAAGATCTTGGTGTTCTCGGCGATCTTGGCATTCTGCAGGTTTAGGTCCTGGCACTTCAGATCGACCTTCGGCTCGGGGACTCAGGGTTCAGGGGTCTCGGCGTCCGTGTGGCGGTCTTGTCGTCTCGTGTAGGCGTCCTCGAGGTCGATGGCGAACTTGTCCGGTACCGGGGTTCGGTCTGCGGGGTTCGACGGTGTCTTGTCGTCCCCTGACGAAGATCATGGCGAGCCCTCGGGTTTGGCCTTCGGGGGTTTTTGGTAGATGGTCCCATGTAGTCGGTCATGGCGAGCTTGGCGCGACACCGGGTTCGGGTCTACCTTCGGCTCCGGGAACGGCTTGCGGTCCGCGCAGATCTTGGGGTTCCGCCTCCAAACGCCGGGGTCGGCTTCGGGGTTTCGGAGTTGGGGACTTCGGATCCTCGAGGCTATCTTGACCAGGGATGCAAAATCACCACATCAAGGCGCATCGCCAGGGACAAATCCACCAAACACAAAAGAGTGGGGCCATGTTCCTGGGGCTCGTTGGCGGCAGGACGAGCAGTGGCCACGGCGATTCGGCGACGAAGCTCGGGGCGGACGGGCAGCTCGGCGGTGGCGGGGTGGCGGGTCGAGGAAGGTGGCGGCCACGTGGCGGGCGCGACTTCGCCGAGGCGACGCTGGGTGACAGCAGGGCGGCGAAATCTTGCGGCGAGTTGGTGGGGGCGGCTTGCGCTCATGGGGCGCTCGGGGGCGAGGCTGGGCGCGGGCTCCGGCGAGCTCGGGGGGAGGGGGAGGCGCGGTCCGGCGAGGCTGGTCGAGGGAGGAGCTTGCAGAGGTGAGGCGGGGCGCGTCCGGCGAAGGCACGGAGCGGATCTTGATGGCGGGAGAGGTGGGCCAGCAGTCGGAAGCGAGGTGAGGGTAGGAAGCGGCGCCGCGAGGATGCGGGTCAAGTGGCCAGCTGGCGGAGGCGGTGAGCGGGGAGGCCTTGAGGGCGGTGGTGGCTCGGCCATGCGAGAGGGCGGCGACGAGGGCAGTGGGTTCGAGGCAGAGGGCCGACGGGAAGGGGAACCGTGGCGAGGGGCTCGGGTCGCGTGGCAGCGGCGGGCGGGGGCGCGGAGGAGGCGCAGAGGCGGCTCGAAGCGGGCGACGGAGGTGGCCGAGGATGGCGGGCGAGCGGAGCTCGAGGCGGCTCGAGAGAGTCGGAGGCGGAGGAGAGGTGGGGCGGAGGCGCTGCCGGTGAGGGGCTCTCGCGGGGAGGACGCGGGCGGGGCGGGGGATGCGGGCAGGTGAGGAACGGGACAGGGGAGGAAGGTGACAGGCGGAGTGGGCCTGGGGTGGGGCCAGAGGAGCGTGGGGTGTGGGAGGTGGGCCACCGCGTGGGTGCGTGTGTGGCAGGGTGGGTGGACCATGGGGAGAGGGGGTGGACCGGTTCCAAGGGCTGAGTGGAGAGAGGAGGGAGTTGGGGGTGCCATGTGGCGGTTTGGGGTTGGGTGGGGGAAGAGAAAAAGTGAGGTGGCATGTTCTGATTGGCCAGAGTGATGTGGAGGCAAGGGTGGGTAGGAAGTTGGGTAGCTGTAGGATTTTTGGGTGGACTGATTGGTTGGTCCGATTTAAAACCTGGGGGTGGTTGTTCGGGTCGGGTCGGCCCGTTCGACTGCCCCCACTAAAATAATATAACATTTTATTTACTTTGCGATGAACTTATGCAAGTGGTTTTTAGACAAATAAAATATCCGGCAGCACCCGGGGTTTGGCGTTTGAATAAAAGACGGGGCGTTCTAGAAAACAAAACGGGCGTTGCGAAAATAGTTTTAGCAAACAATGCATGATGATGACGATGCAATGCACAAATTCAACGCGATTTTCTAGTAGTGGTTTTGTGGGATGCCACATATTGTTTTGAAGTGTTAATCTAAAGTTTAAAAGTCCTATTGCAAACTTTCAGTAAGTTCCGGTTACTCCGTGAAGTTTAATAATTGGTATTAAATCAAGAGTGACAATTCCAAGTGAGTGTATGAGTATCATGTTTGTCTCCATGATTCTTGATATTCAAAGGATTGTCTTAATATCAAGGTTATCTAGGATCTGAAAGAGTTGTTTCAGAAACCATGATGTGTGGAAGATATTGTGATATCTGAAACGAAGTTTTGGTTGCAACATGATAGAGTATAATATGGCAAAAGTCATGTTCTCATATTTGATGAGAATTTGCAAAAGGTTGGAGACACTAGTTGTCCTAATCCTCCAAAAAGGTTTTGGAGAGCAACATTATACTCGCAATTCACCGTTATAAGCTAAAGTAGCTTGATCATGAATAATCCCATGAAAAGGGTGAATATTTGATGTAGGTAAAATATTTACTACACCAAGAGATTACTAAAGAATGGAATTTGAAAGCACACCAAACATTTGATGATGGTGATCTACTTCAAAGTGCAAGTCCAAAGACATTGGTATTTAATTATACACGCTTTGGACTATGTGTCATATGTATGACTCCACTATTGATGTTGATAGATTCTTTCAAACAGAAAAGGAAATACTGAAAGAGAATCTCATAAATATATGGCAGAAAAGAAAAGACTAGAATTGTTCAGCTTAAGTATATAGATGATATACATGTTATGGCTATATTCTTTGCTTGTTAAAAAATGTGGTTCTTAAGTATTTGATACTGAATTTGTTGGTGTGAATCGTCATACGAAACAACACAATTCATGAACTACAATGCCCTAAGTAACTAGCAAAATAATATGTGATGATGTTCATCGAGAACAAATAAAGGGTTATTGTGCTGCTTGTTAAACATCAAAGCTTGCCTTCAAGATTTGTTTTATCAGGCATTATGAGAACAAAAGGGTTGTTCAAATAATTGTCGTAATCCATAAAAGATGGATGACTCACAAATCTCGCTGGAGAAATCACATCCATAAAACTAGTGCTAAAAATGTCGAAAGATAAATTCATTGAAAGATCATTTAGGAAGTGACATCGCCGTTTAAATTATATTGGAAAGAAAACATGAAGAAACTCCATGTGGATGGAATTTTGGAGTCCTTTTGATTTTTGATCAAATGACGCTTGTGAAACTTTCCTAGAGATAATTAAAACTTCGTTCATAGGCCAAAAGGGAACGAATGACTAGCTTATTGGAACTTGTACATATTGTTGTATGAAGTCCATTATGTGTAGTTAAGAGCGATGGATTTCAACTTCATATGTTTTCTCCGAATTTGAGTGAATATATGAATATTTACTTAATAAGGATGAAGTATCAAACATTTGAAAAGTTCAAAGATTTTCAAGATGAAGTGCAAAATCATTGTAACAAGAATATAAATAGTTTATGATAATATCATAAAGGAAGATATTTTGAGTTACAAGTTTAGCATAATACCTAAGATTTAAGGAATCGTTCCATGGATTTGCATTTTCCGAAACACCATAAGAGTATGGAGCGTTCGAGATATGTAATTAAACCTTGTTTGACATGGTAAGATCAAAGGTGTAATTTATAAAACTGTCATTATATTTTAAAGATTAAAAGCTCTAGAGACTACCGTTTTTCCACTGAAAAGAGCTCCATCGTAATCCGTTGAATTGACACCATATAAAGTTATGGTTTGGGATAAAACCCAAGTTGTCTTTTCTTAAACATTGGTATGCTATGCATAAGAAAGATATTTGCAACCAAAGTCGGATGAACCTATCTTTGTATGTTATTTCGAATAACTGTTCCTCCATAACATTGGAGACAAAAAAATTTGTCGCTTAGAACGTCAAGTTTCTTAAAGAAGGAATTTTTCATGAAAAGTTAAGTGGGAGGACAATAGAACTTTGATAAGGTTAAAAGAACCTTAGCTATATGTGCAAAGTTGCGCAGCGCCGAAAAATGTTCCGGAGGTAGCAACAATGCTCATGGCTCACGTGCCTCAAAGGTTGTGGTCACGGAGATCTAAGTTCCTATTGAAACAAGTAGGTTGGATAAACAATAAAATACCAAGATTTGAGAGTTAAATCATTATTTGACAATAATGATCCGACTACATGCAAAGAAGCGATGATGGGCCCTGACTCCGTCAAATGGCTTGAAGCCATAGAATCTATGATAGTTTCATATACGAGAGATCAAGCTTTGAACTTGAAAGACCCTCTGAAAAGGTACAAGACCTTACAGTCGCATTTGGATATATAAAGAAATAGACATGGATGTTTCACATCTATGAAATAGTCGACATGTTGGGAAATAGTTCACAGCAATGTTCAAAGGTTGACTATGAAAATATCTAATCTTTCATAGCGATATTTAGTCTAGACGGATTAATGTAGCAACCACGACATATAATTTTGTTATGTGTTGAATAAACAAAACAAGTTCTTCTAATATAATGGTTACCAAGGACGTGTGCATGACACGGTCCGAAGGGTTTTGTTAATTCAAAGGATGCTAAAAGCATATGCAAATTTCAATGGTTGAAGTAAGCATCGCGGAGTTGGAATCTTCACTATGATGAAACTGTTAAAATAGTTCAATTTCATCAGAGACGATGAAGATGCTTGCATTTGCAAGAAATTAAATGGGAGCGCTAAGACATGTTTCTAATACATTATGTGTAAGACATATTGCTGATTGGAAATGATGTATATTTTATTAACACATATTAAGAATTTCATCCTGATGAAAGACTTAGGCAAAACCCAAATATTTGGCATCAATAGACGCTAATACGGTTGTGCCGAAAGTACATAGATGATATATTGAATGAGTTCAATATAGAAACTACAAGAAAGGCTCTTGTCACACATAAAGGATTGAATGAGTTCAATATTGATGATATATTCAAGTGTAATGACACTTGGTAAGTGAAACAAATATTCAAGTATAGATTGATACTTGATGTATGAAATCACAAAGAGTATTTATATCAATCATGTTGTGATATGTACAAATCCAGATATGTCCTATGCTCTAAATGTTATGAGCATATACCAGAATGATTCATAAGATGATTATTGGACGATAGTAAAGATATTCTTATGATCTTGTAAAAGAACTAAGAATATATTATTTTGTAGAAGTGACAAATAGATGGTTAGTTCATTATAAATGAATTACATTGATACTAGTTTTGTCACAAAGTACAAATTAAGTTTATCTCAATCTAAACTAAGGGTGGCACAATATGATGGAATGAGAGTTCCATAATGACTTTGGATGAGTTCCAAAGTTAAGACATTGTGACAGATACTACAACAAAAGGCTAAGTATATAACTGCTATTATAGCAGCAAAAGAGGGCATTTGTGTCAAGTAGTTTGTTGTTAAACTAGGTGTAGTTCACAGCAGGGATAATACTATGAAGATATATTGTACGACAATATTATCAACATGTTTTAACCCCAAAGAACTAAAGGTCACACCAAAGTACCAAATTTGTACAAAGCCATCTCATTAGATAATGAGTGATGCGTAGAGACACAAAGATATGCAATTACACACGGACCTGGAAGTGTTAGATCTAGAGATCAGTTGACCACTAGCAATCGTGTACATACGACACCAGAAATCCATAGGTGTTGAATACACAAAGGTTTGAAACTAGATTATTGACTCTAGTGCAAGTGGGAGACTGTTGGAGATATGCCCAAGAGGCAATAATAAAGTGGTTATTATCATATCTTCATACTTATGATAAATGTTTACATACCATGCTATAATTGTATTAACAGGAAACATTAATACTTGTGTGATTTGTAAACATAAACAAGAGTCCCTAGTAAAGACTCTTGTTAAACTAGCTTGTTGGTTAATATATGATCATGGTTTCCTGATCATGAACATAGAGATGTTATTAACAACAGGGTCATATCATTAGGAGAATGATGTGATGGACATACTCCTATAGTTAAGCGTAGTATAAAGATCAAGTCATTTAATATAGTTCATTTGCTATAAGCTTTCTGATACATAGTAACCTAACTCCTTCGACCATGAGATCATGTTAATCACCATCACCGGAAGGATGATTTGATGACATCAAACACCACACCGTAACAGGGAGGCTATAAAGGTGGCATTGAGTATTCGGAAAGTATGGGTTGAGGCACATGGATCAAGAGTGGGATTTGTCCATCCATATGACGGATAGATATAATCTGGGCCTTCTCGGTGGAATGTCATCCAATTAGCTTGCAAGCATGTGGATGGTTCACAAGGGATCACATATCACGGGAACGAGAAAAGAGTACTTATATGTAACGAGGTTGAACTAGGTATGCAGAGATACCAACGATCAAAACCTCGGATAAGTAAACTATCGTGAGACAAAGGGAAATTGGTATCGTATGTAAGTGGTTCATTCGATCGCAAAGTAATCGTAGAAATATGTGGGAGCCATATGAATTTCCAGATTCCTCTATTGGTTATTGATCGGAGAAGTTTCTCGGTCATGTCCGCATAATTCACGAACCGTAGGGAGACACACTTAAGGATTCAATGTTGTTGAGTAGTTATGGAATGATGAGTAAGAGACAAAATGTTGTTCGGAGTCTCGGATGGGATCCGGGATATCACGAGGAGATCCGAAATGGTCTGGAGAATAATATTCATATAAGGAAAGTCCTGTTTCGGAGTTGGGGAATGATTCCGGTGTTTTCACCGGGAATGTTCTAGAAGGGTCCGGAAGGTCCGGCACTCCGGAGGGGAAGGGTACATGAATGTGTCATAACAATTTGTAATGGTTGCATCATGTACTAGGTATCATGGCTGGGCAAAATAAAGGGATAAATCAAATCCTAGTTTGAAAAGTCAAACACCAATTTGAAAAGTCAAACGGCAGTTTTGCTTGGTGGAGGGAGAGTAGGAAACCTACTTGGGGAGGAGTTCCTCTCCCTCCACCCGCCGGCCAAGGAGGCCGACTTGGGGGAGGACTCTCCTCCCCTGGCCGGCGCCCTCCCACCTATGAAAGGAGGGGCAGGGGTGCCCCTCTAGACCTACACCTCTCTCCTCTAAACCCTAGCCCTAGCCGCCGGCTTCCACCAAGTCGCCGCCGCCCCTAGGGTTTGCCTAGCCGCCGAATTGGTGCTCTCCCCTTGCCCTAGCCGCTGGCCTAGCCCTCTCTCCTTGGTGCCTCTAAACCCTAGATCTCCAAGGGCTCTCTCATAGTCCACCATACTCGCTCCGGCTTAAGGCGAAGCCCTGCGAGATCTCCCCTCTACTTCCGGTACCACTCCGTCGTGCTGCCGGAATCGCGAGGAGAGTGCTACAACCTCCATTGCCTGCTGGAACAATAGAGAGGAAGGTCTTCATCAAGTCAACGCGGTGACCGATTACGGAGCGCTGGGAACGCAATGGGAAGGATCGTCTACGCGATCTTGAGATCGGAAAGAGTACGACTACATCACCCAAGAGAATCTGCTCTCGTTAACCGCTTTGGATCTTCGAGGGTTAGTATTCTATCGACTCATTGCTACAATCTAGTAGATAGATCTTGGCTTGATCATAGATTAGATCTTGATTGTGTGTTCATACGGTAGAATTTTTTTGTTTTCCATGCTACGAACCCCTACAGGTTTCGGCTAAGAAATTGTCCCAGGGAGATCTCGACAGGGCCCTTCGTTCACTGCTAAAGTTTAAGGCTAGAGAGGATATCCCGGGAAAGTCGCTGACTTCTCCATTTTCTTCTTCGCTTCCTGTTCCGCAGGTGTAGATCCGTGCGCGTAGCGCTATTTTCGACTGCATTGTATTTGCATTTGTTTGCTAACAAATTTTCTTCTCTTGTGCAGAGCTTCAAAGTGCCAGGCATGTCGCCTCCTGTAACACCCTCAGAATCGGACCTATGCAAGTTTGAGCAAAATTCGCCAAACCCGCATAGAAACGATTCAAAGGTGCCCACCAGGCACTTTCGTGCGGGTGGAAAACGAAGTAATAACATTACACAACAGTCCTCGATGGGACCCACGTAAGATATATATATAACATGACTCAAAGAGTCAAGAATACGATATTATTTACAAAGATCCAAATCACCTTGAAAACGAGAGTGCCCAGCTACGGACAAGATGCAAATGAGGCTAAGAGCCCCAAGAATAACCAATGGCGCCCATAACCCTGCCAAGCCGGAAGGGTAACCCGCTAACGACGCCGATCTCAAAACCTTAAACAAAAGGGTGCCGAGAGGGCAAAGGAAAAGAAAGGAGCGCCAAGATCGAGGCCAAGACAGCGAGGATAGAATTCGGGTCCTCGCCACACAGTATGGTGGATCAAGCGGCAGGCAAAGATGCACTAAACAACCTATAGAGACTCGATACAACCGCGGCAATCGAGAGGGATACGAAGACCTATTCGGAGATAACTCGATACTACCATCAAACAAACCCATCTCGTGTTTCCTCGATACCAAACGAGGAAGTCAACCGAGGAACTCACAGTTGGCGCTTTACTTAATCGCTATCGCTGCGTAATTACTAGTCGATATAGATATTCATCCCGATAAAATAAGCAAGGCAATTTTAGTTAACCATTCCGCTATAGTGGCACACTTACTAGTCGATACAATTAGCATGAGATAATCCTTAAACCTAGCGCTTGTTGGTACTTTTATTCAGCCATTCCGCTAGAAGTTGCAATACTTACTAGTCAGTACAATGGTCGCAAGCGACAATCCAAACAAGCAATTGTGGTATTATTAGCCATTCCGTTATAGTGAAGCTGATTACTAGTCATTATAAGTCAAATTTATAGCAATAAACTTTAGTTATGCTTGTCTATGATCGAGATATCGTGCTCCAAGTCGCCCATATCCGCGGACACGGCTTTCGTAAAGTTTACGCCGAGGTGCACCAATAGCAACACACGCCGATCAACCTCGAAAAACCAAATCAAAACCCAACGAGGCTTTCACGACCGAACAATCACAGGATTCAGAAATATTTCAGGGGCCACCCTTAAGAACCATCCAACGGACGGCCCGAGACGGGCTTAAGGTTGTGGGGACGGTGTGAACGATCGGGAACCCGAAGTGTGGCTGGGCTTGTCGACACCGCGGAATCGTGCTACGATCCTAAATAAGACAAGGTGCTCCTCAATTTAAATACGTAAAGTAGCATGGCATAAGCACAGATCGTAAATAAAACCTCAAACTAGTTTGTGGCCCCAAGAAATAAGAATGAATCAAGCTCGCCTGGGGGTCCCATATACCTCCCGGATGTGGATAGCGATAAATGAAGGAACAGTATCAAGTACTCGGGTCTTACGGGACACAAGTGGGCGTTCGGAAACCAAATATTATCTATCACCCACCGATGCCTCTGCTTATTCAATTTTTAGTTGTTAAACAGGAATTAAAATGAACGATAAGTAAAACTATGATTGTCTCCAACAGCAACATGCGGCAATACATCGGCAACTGTGGCATATGACGACAAACATCAGCACTTGAGCAAGCAACTACGACGCGCAAGTCCAACTATCTACCAAACAACAGGTAATAGGGTGTGTCCAAGGCAATATAAGAACGCAAGGGATATCACGGGTACGAAAACTAGAGCAACGCAACACAGATAGCAATAGATCAACCGGAGGGAATAAAGACTATAAAAGTAAGATAGGTAGAAAGAGGGAGATGCTCGCCTGAAAACATTGCCGAGGGTTCAACCGAAGATCGGGGCGAAGCTCACATCAACTCAACGGCCTTATCCGCGAAGAAGCAAAACACTAGAAGGAACACCGGATGCAATATTTAATACAACGGCAGAAGATCGGCATGATGCATGTATGATGTATGACATGGCAAGGGTGCGATGCGATTAGGTCATATTAAGTGGAACCGGGGTCCCGACAATTAATTAGGTGGTTCAAGTTATGTAGCTACCCCGCATAGTAAATGTTGTTTTAGCATGTCAAAAGATAGCACCGGTTCGCTACACAAGTTTAAATGAGGCCAATATAAGGCTATATTTGCCCGCATATGGGCCCCATATTTAATTATTAGGTGAATCGGCATAAGGCCCCCAAACCACAGACAAGGATGCATGCGAGATGAATGATTAATATGCAACAGTTGTTATTATGTTATGAAATAGGGTTTCGGAAAGGTTCACACATTAGGGGTCTCGACGATCTTGAGGTTCCGGGGTTCGGGGTCGGTCTCAGGGTTCAGGGTTCGGCGGAAGCGTTCTCGGACTCCGGGATCGTTCTCGGATATCGGGGGAGGTTCTCGGTGTCCGTGAGGTAGACCTTGTCGTGCCTTAGCGTAGATCTTGGGGAGGTTCGGGGTTCCACGGGTTCGGCTCGACAATCGGACTCCGGGAACGGTTCTTGGTGAACTTGGAGTGTCGAGGTGTGGTCTTCGGGTTTGCTTCAATCGGGTCCATGTCGGAGTACTTGTCGTCCCATGTGGCCTTCGGGTCCGGGGTCCCAGTCATGGCGTCCCAGGGAAGTACATGTCGCGTCCGGGACGGAGATCTTGAGGGTTCCTCCTTATTTACCGGTGGCGAACTTCCAAACGGCGTCAGGGTCCTCGGGGTTCGCCCGGCCTATTCTTCAAAACGTCGTGGTCGAGACGATCCTGGCGTTCAAGAAGAAGATCATGCGGGTTCCAGGCAGAAGATCTTGGCGTCCGTCTCGTCTCCAGTGTCGAACTTGCGTCAGCGATCTTGGGGGGTTCGACGGGGAACGGTTGGTCTCGCCGGGACGGGTCATCGAGCGATGTTCACGCACAGCAACCGAGGCACGATCGCTTCCTGGCTCGCTAGCGCATAACGCGAGGACAAGGTGGTCGGCAGGTCCGACGGATTCCGACGGGGAGCTCGCTGGCGCAGGCGACGGAGACGGCGGTCGGAGCACGGGGCCGGGCGGCAGGGGTGCCGGCGACCGCGGCTCGGGGCGACGAGGGGCCAAGGCGGACGGCAAGGATGCGGGTCAGACGCGGGACGGGCGAGGAGGCGGGCCGACTGGCGGCGAACTTGCGGCGCGAGACGGAGGAGGACGCCGAGCTCGGGAGCTCCGCGGTGGGGACTGGGGCGGCGAGCGCCGAGGGTGGCGGGCAGGGCCCACGCGACGGCGGGCGGCGCGCGCAAGGCGCGGAGGGCGGTTGCCGCGAGGGCGCGCGGAGGGACGCGCGGGCGGAGCGCGCCACGCGGCGGTGGAGCTGGGGCGGCGGGCAGGCGAGGGCGGCGGAGCAGAGCGGCGAGGTTGGAGGTGGGCGCGCTGGGCGCGTGGAGGGATGAGGGGCGGCCGGGCGGGCGAGGCTGGTGAGGGCGGAGGGAGGAGGAGGGCTGCGGGTACTGCCGAGGCGGGCGGGGAGCACGCCATGAGGCGGGAGGCGCGAGCTCGGCTGGGACGCTTGGGACCGATGCTGGGCGGCGGGCTCGGCGCTGGCGGCCAGTGAGGCGGTGGCAAAGGGCGAGGTGGCGCCATGAGGCGGTGCAGGATGCAGGGGCACGGCGAGGGCGAACGGCGAGGCGGCGGAGGATCTGCAGGCGGCGGCGGCTAGCTGGAGGAGGAGGAGGACGGCCATGCTGGGCCGGTTGGAGGTCGGGGGGTGGAGAGAAGAGAAGGGAGGGAGGGGCACGCGTGAGGAGAGGTGGGGTCAGCGTGGGGTGGGTGGAACGGGCCCGCGGGTGGATGAGTGGAGGCGGTGGCCGCTGGGTGCGTGCGTGTGTTTGGTGTGCGTGGCCCTGGGTGGGGACAGCTGGGGTTGGTGGGTGAGGAGAGGGAGAGGGCTGGGACAAGTGGTGTGGGGATTGGGTAGGGAGAGGGAAGCCGAGGTGGCGAGAGGCTATTGGAGGAGTGAGGTGGCTGTGGGTGTGGGTAGGATAGTGGGTAGCTTTAGGAATTTAGGAGGTGGACCGCTTGTAATTCCGGGTGGTCGTTCGGGTCGACGGTTTGGCTGCCCCACTAAAATAATTTAATATTTTATTTACTTTAATTGGACCATTTGCAAACCGATAGCAACAAAACAAAATACTCCGAGCCCCGGGTTTGGCGTTTGAATAAGAGACGGGCGTTTAGAAAACAAACCGGCTTTATGAAAATAGTTTTAAGCAAACAATGCATGATGATGACGATGCAATGCACAAATTCAACGCGATTTTCTAGTAGTGGTTTTGCGGGATGCCACACCGACACCACTAACAATGGATCTCGCCGAGATCCGCCTCATGGTACAGGAGGGAGGTCGGCGATCAAGCTTCTCGCTTCGTGTAGATCCTCGCGACACCACTAACGAGGGTTCCTTCTTCATCTGGAAAACGGCGACACCACCAACAAAGGGTCGTTGTTCCCGATCGTCGAGGGAACACTCCGGAGAAACAAAGGACGAAGATAGAGGTATCAAACGATAAGGCCACCTCTAACTTCCATTAGAAGAGGGAAAAGTTACATCGATCCACCAGTTCGATGTACAGAGCGAACAGTAAGAGTCGGGTAGGGTGATCAGTCCATCCCGTACCCACACTATCAACTCTATACATGAGTAGGAGAATCAGGCAACTCAACCCTCAAGATTTAGACTAAAGATCTTCATAGGTGGTATCCGGAACAAAGGAATGCTGCCAGCAGAATCGTATGAAAGACACAATGATTAGGTTCCGCGATGGTTTGATTGGCATGAACAACACATGCTCAAGGTTAACCCCAACTTCACCAATGCTCGTCCTTCTCATATGTTTTTCAACGACACAGATATCCAGCAAGGAGCACATATGGATAAAGAGCTCCAGAACAAAAGATCAGATGTAGGGCACAACAGACAAGTTGCCGATTGATGATCGTAGCACCTCCGTTACAAAAAGGGAGAAAGCGAAGCCCTGATAGTACGACGGAAACCCAACCACGAGAATTCCTGGACTCGAAGAAAGAGAAGAGAGCAGATTCAAAACACGTCGAGATAAGAGGAGAATAGCAGAGGGGTAAGGAGTAAAATCAGACCTAACCAGAACTATCCAACCGATTTTGCAAAATAATTTTGACACTCTACTTCGGCCGTTAGCTAGGTTATCCTACAGGCTGGACTTGTGGGGTATCGCAACCGCCGAGCTCGATACCACTCAGAACACCCTCAGATCGGACCTATGCAAGTTTGAGCAAAATTCGCCAAACCCGCAGAAACGATTCAAAGGTGCCACCAGCACTTTCGTAGGGTGGAAAACGGCAATAACATTACACAACAGTCCTCGATGGGACCCACGAGCAGATATATAACAAATGACTCAAAGAGTCAAGAATACGATATTATTTACAAAGATCCAAATCACCTTGAAAAGCGAGAGTGCGTCCAGCTACGGACAAGATGCAAATGAGGCTAAGAGCCTCAAGAATAACCAATGGCGCCCATAACCCTACCCAAAGCCGGAAGGGTAACCTCGCTAACGACGCCGATCTCACAACCTGATTAAACAAAAAGAGGTGCCGACAGAGGCAAAGGAAAAAGAAAGGAGCGTCAGTACTGAGGCCAGTACACGGCGAGGCTAGAATTCGGCGGTCCTCGCCTACAGTATGGTGGATCAAGAGGCAGGCAAAGATGCACTAAACAACCTATAGAGACTCGATACAACTGGCGGCAATCAGAGAGGGATACGAAAGACCTATTCGGAGATAACCTGATACTACCATCAAACAAACCCATCCTGGTGTTTCCCCCTCGATACCAAACGAGGAAGTCAACCGAGGAACTCACACAGTTGGCAGTTTTACTTAATTAGTTATCGTTGCAGTAATTACTAGTCAGATATAGATATTCATCCTGATAAAATAAGCAGTGGGCAATTTTAGTTAACCATTCCGTTATAGTGGCACACTTACTAGTCAGATACAATTAGCATGAGATAATCCTTAAACCTAGCAGTTGTTGGTACTTTTATTCAGCCATTCCGTTGTAGTTGCAATACTTACTAGTCAGGTACAATGGTCGCAAGCGACAATCCAAACAAGCAATTGTGGGCAGTATTATTAGCCATTCCGTTATAGTGAAGCTGATTACTAGTCATTATAAGTCAAATTTATAGCAATAAACTTTAGTTATGCTTGTCTATGATCGAGACATCGTGCTCCAAGTCGTCCATATCCGCGGACACGGCTTTCGTAAAGTTTTACCCGCCGGGTGCACCAATAGCAACACACGCCGATCAACCTCGAAAACCAAATCAAAACCCAACGAGGCTTTCACGATCAACAATCACAGGATTCAGAATATTTCAGGGGCCACCCTTAAGTAGAACCATAGAACGGCGGACTCCGAGACGGCTTAAGGTTGTGGGGACGGTCAGTGAACGATCGGGAACCCGAAAGTGTGGCTGGGCTTGTCGACACCGCTGAATCGCCACGATCCTAACAAAGACAGGTGCTCCTCGCACAATTTAAATACAGAAAGTAGCATGGCATAAGTACAGGATCGTAAATAAAACCTCAAACTAGTTTGTGGCCCCAAGAAATAAGAATGAATCAAGCTCTGGCTCAGGGGGGTCCCATATACCTCCCGGATGTGGATAGCGCGATAAATGAAGGAACAGGTATCAAGTACTCGGGGTCTTACGGGACACAAGTGGGCGTTCGGAAACCAAATATTATCTATCACCCACCGATGCCTCTGCTTATTCAATTTTTAGTTGTTAAACAGGAATTAAAATGAACGATAAGTAAAACTATGATTGTCTCCAACAGCAACATGCGGCAATACATCGGCAACTGTGGCATATGACGACAAACATCAGCACTTGAGCAAGCAACTACGACGCGCAAGTCCAACTATCTACCAAACAACAGGTAATAGGGTGTGTCCAAGGCAATATAAGAACGCAAGGGATATCACGGGTACGAAAACTAGAGCAACGCAACACAGATAGCAATAGATCAACCGGAGGGAATAAAGACTATAAAAGTAAGATAGGTAGAAAGAGGGAGATGCTCGCCTGAAAACATTGCCGAGGGTTCAACCGAAGATCGGGGCGAAGCTCACATCAACTCAACGGCCTTATCCGCGAAGAAGCAAAACACTAGAAGGAACACCGGATGCAATATTTAATACAACGGCAGAAGATCGGCATGATGCATGTATGATGTATGACATGGCAAGGGTGCGATGCGATTAGGTCATATTAAGTGGAACCGGGGTCCCGACAATTAATTAGGTGGTTCAAGTTATGTAGCTACCCCGCATAGTAAATGTTGTTTTAGCATGTCAAAAGATAGCACCGGTTCGCTACACAAGTTTAAATGAGGCCAATATAAGGCTAGATTTGCCCGCATATGGGCCCCATATTTAATTATTAGGTGAATCGGCATAAGGCCCCCAAACCACAGACAAGGATGCATGCGAGATGAATGATTAATATGCAACAGTTGTTATTATGTTATGAAATAGGGTTTCGGAAAGGTTCACACATTAGGGGTCTCGACGATCTTGAGGTTCCGGGGTTCGGGGTCGGTCTCAGGTTCGTGGTTCATGAAGCGTTCGGACTCGGATCGTTCTCGGATATCGGGGGAGGTTCTCGGTGTCCGTGAGGTAGACCTTGTCGTGCCTTAGCGTAGATCTTGGGGAGGTTCGGGGTTCCACGGGTTCGGCTCGACAATCGGACTCCGGGAACGGTTCTTGGTGAACTTGGAGTGTCGAGGTGTGGTCTTCGGGTTTGCTTCAATCGGGTCCATGTCGGAGTACTTGTCGTCCCATGTGGCCTTCGGGTCCGGGGTCCCAGTCATGGCGTCCCAGGGAAGTACATGTCGCGTCCGGGACGGAGATCTTGAGGGTTCCTCCTTATTTACCGGTGGCGAACTTCCAAACGGCGTCAGGGTCCTCGGGGTTCGCCCGGCCTATTCTTCAAAACGTCGTGGTCGAGACGATCCTGGCGTTCAAGAAGAAGATCATGCGGGTTCCAGGCAGAAGATCTTGGCGTCCGTCTCGTCTCCAGTGTCGAACTTGCGTCAGCGATCTTGGGGGGTTCGACGGGGAACGGTTGGTCTCGCCGGGACGGGTCATCGAGCGATGTTCACGCACAGCAACCGAGGCACGCATCGGCTTCCTGGGCTCGTTGTGCGCACAACGCGAGGACAGCAGGGTCGAGGCAGGTCCGACGGATTCCGACGGGAGCTTCGGCGCAGCGACGGAGACGGCGGTCGGAGCACGGGGCCGGGCGGCAGGGGTGCCGGCGACCGCGGCTCGGGGCGACGAGGGGCCAAGGCGACGAGGATGCGGCCGACGCTGGACGGGCGAGGAGGCGGGCCGACTGGGCGAACTTGCGGGCGCAGACGGAGACGCCGAGCTCGGGAGCTCCGGCGAGGTGGGACTGGGGCAGCGAGCAAGGGTGGCGGGGCAGGCCCGACGGACGGCGGCGGGCGTGCGCGCCTTGTGAGGGCGGTGTTTTGCGGGCGCAGCGGAGGACGCGGACGGGCGAGGCGCGGCCACGCGAGGCGGTGGAGCTCGGGCGGCGGCGGGAGCAGGGCGGGCGGAAGGAGCGAGCGGTTGGTGAGGAGGTGGCGGCTGGGCGCGCGGAGGGGATGAGGGCTGGGCGTGGCCGGCGGGCGAGCTGGCCGAGGCGGAGGGAGGCGGACGGGAGGGCTGCTGGTACTGCCGAGGCGGCGGGGAGCACGCCATGGAGGGAGGCGCGAAGCCAAGGACGCTGGCTCGGGCGAGGGGCTCGTGGCTCAAAGGGAGGCGGGGCAGGTGCGGCTGGTGAGGCTGCAGATGCAGGGCTGGCGAGGGCGAACGGCGAGGGAGGATCTGAAGGGCTCCCGGGCGTTGACGGGTCACGGGGTGGGAGAGAAGAGAAGGAGAGAGGGGCACGCGTGAGGAGAGGTGGGGTCGCGTGGGGCTGGGGTGGGCAGGGAACGGGCCATGGTGGATGAGTGGAGGCGGTCACTGGGTGCGTCGTGTGTTTGGTGTCGTGGCCTGGTGGGGACAAATTGGGTGAGGAGAGGGAGAGGGCTGGGACAAGTGGCAGGTGGGGATTGGGTAGAGGGGAGAGGGAAGCTGAGGTGGCGAGAGGCTATTGGAGGGAGTGAGGTGGCCAGGGGTGTGGGTAGGATAGTGGGTAGCTTTAGGAATTTAGGAGGTGGACCGTTTGTAATTCCTGGGGGTGGTCGTTCGGGTCGATTTGGCCCGTTCGGCTGCCCCCACTAAAATAATTTAATACTTTATTTACTTTAATTGGACCATTTGCAAACCGATAGCAACAAAACAAAATACTCCGGAGCCCCGGGGTTTGGCGTTTGAATAAGAGACGGGGCGTTTAGAAAACAAACCGGGCTTTGCGAAAATAGTTTTAAGCAAACAATGCATGATGATGACGATGCAATGCACAAATTCAACGCGATTTTCTAGTAGTGGTTTTGTGGGATGCCACACCTCCATTACCCGAAGTATTTCCGGATGCTCCAGATAATGATGTGGTGGATTACATGTCCGAGCTGCCATCGACGCGGTCTCCGGCTGAAGAGGCCAACGAGTCGAGCGAGGACCACACTCGCAAATGATCACAGAGCTCCAGCGAGTCTTCGAATGCCTCGACTCCTCCGACTCCTAGGAACCTGCTGAGTCTTGAACGCCACAGTGATGGGCTTGGAGGCTCTTCCTCTCCGATTCCTGCCGTTCCCGTGCGGGCTGTAGCACCGCACCCGCCGGCGAAGCGGAAGAAGGAGGAAAAGAAGGAAGAGAAGAAGGAAGAGAAGAAGGAAGAGAATAAAGAGGAGAAGAAAGTCCGGAGGACCCCTCCTGTCTTCAACCTGAGTGAGCTTGACTCGTAAGTTTCCTTTGTCCTGTATTGCTTTTTCTTGCCTGTTTACTTTGTACTTGTGTTAATTTGTCCTTGTGCAGGCACTCTTCCAACGATGGTGCTCGGGAGATGATGGGGGAGTCGAAAGTCGCGTCTCCTCCTCAGACGGTGGCTACCTCTGAGGGCGCTGCTCTGAACCCTTCTCTGCATGAGGTTCAGGTGGTTGCGCCTCAGAATTTTGCTGGCGGACCTTCGGAGTCGCCATCGGATGATGTGAGTAGCTCTGCCTCCTGCCATGGGTGAAGCCTCCGAGCGTCTGTAAAGGAGTTTTTGTTGCGTGTTCTTCTTTCGAGTCTCGGGGGAGCCTCCGAGCGCTTTCGTGTGTGTAATTTGTTTCTGCTCTTTCTTTTGGGCGTGGCCCCCGAGTCCTTCTCTTGACTAGTAGGTCTTTTTCCTGCAGCTTTTTGTGCAGGATGCCAAACGACTGGTGCAGCAGCACCTGGAGCTGGAGGCCAGCCTCAAACAGCTTCAAGGTACTTTTATGCCTTGACATTTGCTTCTTCTTGTATTCTTGTCCTGTTATCTGACGCTTGTATTATGTGAATGCAGAGGAGCACAACATCTCTCTTCGTGAGATTGATGCTCTCAAAAAGAGCCTCGGTCAAGCGGAGAAGAAGGCCGAGGTCGCCATTGGTGCAAAAGAGCGCCTCAAGCTGGAGCTGGGTACGGCGGCCGAGGCTAAGGAGCGCCTGCAGCGGGAGGCCACTGACCGCGAGGAGCAGCTTGCCACTGCTGCGACTGCGCGTGAAAGAGAGGTGGCTGGCAAGCTTATGGCGGCTGCCAAGGCTATTTCGGGTGAGTATCTTCACCTTCGTATTTTTTGGTTTTCTTGTCTTTCTTCTACGGTGCTTTTGTTCATTCCTCATCTTTATTTTCTCAGATGCCGCGGGCATCGAGTTTGACCGCGGTGCTCTGGAGCACGAGAGTGCTCTGGATGATGCTACTGCAGCGGTCGAAGATTGCTGCAGCACCGTCGTCAACTCGCTCGCCAAGGCCAAGGAGGTCCTTGGGCGCTTCTACAAGGAGCTTGTCCCCAAGGGCGCGACCCTTGATGATCTTGACGCTCTGGTGGAGGCACTGTCAGCCGAAGCACCTGCGACGTACAAGCGCAAGCAGAAGGGCATCAACGCATCCGTCGAGCTGGCGATGGCTTTGGCGGCTGGAGCGGAGCTGGACCTTCCCCAGATCACCTCCCGGATTCCGACAACTGCTGATGGATCCGAGGTAGCCTTTGCTACCTATTCTGCTCGCTGTAAGCGTTATGGGCCAAAGCTGATTGATCTGCTGGCCGAGTACGCACTACGGCAGCAGGGGGAAGCCAAGCAGGCAATCCGCCCGAGGCTACCTGTGGTGCCGCATCTTAGGCGCTGTAGCTGTAGGATAGTTGTAGTCTCTTTTGTTGTAATTATTTTGATGAACAAATCCTTGTGCCACGTAGTGGCTTTTGATGCACTTGATGAATTTGTTGAGTTATGTGCTCCTTCGTCTGTGTGTTCATGTCTTTGCCTTTCTGCTGATCTAGGGTCCTTCGGGTGCTGATCCCGTTGACACCTCGCCTGCAGCGCGGCTGCGGCCATCCTTGGATGATTCGTCGCAGCTTGCTTTTCTTCGAGACCGTGTTCGTAGTCTCGAGAAAGAGTTGCTCGGGGTGCGTGGCCATGCCGACGTTTGGAAGTCCAAGGTGGATCGTGGCGCTGCCAGAGAGGAGTACTTGATGGCGGAATTGCTTCCATTATCCAAGCAGCTTCAATGTAAGTTTTTCGAGCTGTTTCCCATTTCTTCGGATGCGCCTGCTGGCATTGCATCTTACTTTGTGCAAGTATTGCAGGTGCTAACCTTGCTCCAAGGGAGGAGAAGGAGCGTGTTGCTGTTTGGGTCAATTGTTTGACTCAACAGGACATGGAAGCCGGTGGGTTCTTCTGGATGGATTGTGACCGTGCTATGGTCCTTGCGACGGTGCAAGATCGCGTTCACCAAGTATCGCGGGTGCTTCGTCAGGTGCAGACTTCGCTTGCGTCGGTTCTGCATGTGATGTTTCCGCTGGATGCTACGCCAACAACCCTTTCTGGTCTTCTGTCGAAGTTTCGGAATGTGAATCGTGTCAAGGAATTGGTGTGGCACCAGCTCATCGCAGGGGTGAAGGCTGCGTTGTCCCTTGTGAGGCTGCATCGCCCTGATGTAGATCTGTCCGTTGTAGCGGCTGGGCTACCCCCTTGACCAGATGATGGTGTGTGGGATATGCGTCCGCATTACCCGGCTGTAAGGCAGTATGCCGAAGACATTGTAGATCTATTTGAGCAGCGTGCTCAGGTTGTTCTTCAGAATAGGTAGTACCTGTAAAAGAGATAGATGTAAAATTTGTATATATTCGACTGGGCGTGTTTTGCCGTTTGTTATAAAGGTTTGGTTGTTGTTTGAGCACGTAGTGCTTTGTTTGCATACATGTCCTTTTCGTTAGCCTGACGTGGTCAGCTACTTAGGTGTACACGTGTTATCCTTAATCGATGAAATGGTGAGGTGGGGGAGCCCCCGAGTGCGTTTGTAGCATGAAGTAAAGGTGCGAATAGCAAAACAAATTTTTTGGGGCGAGACACTTAGATTTATTTATATCGTAATGGAGGAGGTACATTGTTTGGCTGAGTAGCCTTGGCTGAATAGCCTTATTGAAAGTAAAGGGGTAGGTAGCTAGGGGTAGAATCGTCGCAAGTGTGCGATGTTCCATGGGTTGGAGTATGCGACTCCAGACTCCACGTGCTTGAGGCGATAGGAGCCACCTGGGATGACTTCGGTGACGATGTAGGGTCCTTCCCATGGTGACTCGATTTTCTTCGGTCGCTCTTGCTTGAGTTGCAAGACGAGGTCTCCTTCGACGAAGGACCTTGGGCGCAGCCGTCGGCTGTGATAGTTGCGGAGACTCTGCTGGTGCACCGCTGATCGAGCTGATGCTATGTCTCGTGCTTCGTCGAGTGTGTCGACGGTGTCTTCGAGTGCAGCCGTGGATTCGGCTTCGCTATAAGCGACGACCCGGGGGGCCTGGTGGCGATTGCCGGTAGCACGGATTCGCCCGTGCACCATGAAGAACGGCGTGTAGCCGGTGGAGCTTGGCATGGTACGCAGCTCCACAGACGGAGGGTAGCTCTTCGTCCGTGCTCCGTGAAGTCGCTCGAGCGGGCTCATGAGGCGCTTCTTGATGCCAGCGCCGATTAGGCCGTTGGCCTTTTCCACCTGCCCGTTCGTTTGCGGGTGCGCCACAGAGGCGTATGTGATGTTGATTCCGAGGCCTTCGCAGAAGTCTTGGAATTCTTTGGAGATGAAGTTCGATCCATTGTCGGTGATGATGCTATGCGGTACGCTGAACCTGTAGACAATGGATTCAAAGAACTTGATGGTAGTTTTTCCCTTTTGGTTAGTGACCGGCATTACTTCGACCCACTTGGTGAATTTGTCGACTGCGACCAGGAGGTAGATGTGCCCCCCTTTCGAGGACCTTGGCAGTTTGCCGATCATGTCGAGGCCCCATTGGGCGAAAGGCCAGGCCAAAGGTATGGGACTGAGCTATGACCCGGGTGCATGTGGTTTGTCAGTGAACCTTTGGCACCCTTTGCATCTTAGGACGATGTCCTTTGCATCGTTCATGGCCGTTGGCCAATAGAATCCAGCTCGTAGAGCCTTGGCGACAAGGGAGCGGCTGCCTGCGTGATGGCCGCAGATGCCCTCATGGATGTCTTGGAGGATGGTTTTCCCGTCACCGATGGTGACGCACCTTTGTAGTACACCCGAAATGCTGCGCTTGTACAACTCGACATTGATGATGGTGAAGGCTTTTGACCGGCGAGATATGCGCCGGGCATCCGCTGTCGTGCGCCTCCGCCTATTAAAATCGGAGGTACGGTCGTGTCCATGTTTCTTCGACTGCCATGACCTGCATCAGATTGACCGTGGCGACTTCTGTGTCCAGTTTTTCGGGTCCTTCATGACCTTCGGGTAGCGTAGCCCCCGAGTGTTCTGCTTCTTCGGGTGATCCCTTGGGGAATTTCCTCTTGATGGATGGTACGCAGATCTGTTCGAGGAACACACCTGGTGGCACCCTTGCGCAGGTGGAGCCGATGTTGGCGAGTCTGTCGGCCTCCTCGTTGCTTTCTATTCCAACATGCCAAATCTCGCAGCCGTCGAATTCTCCTTCGAGTGCGTTGTAGAGTGCGCGGTACGCGATCATGTTTTTGGTGTGTGCGTCGCACTCATTCATCGTCTGTTGGACGACGAGGTTGGAGTCACCGTAGATAACCAGGCGCATTGCGCCGCGGATCTTTGCCATCCTCATGCCGTGGATGAGGGCTTCGTATTCGACCTCGTTGTTGGAATCTCGGAATTTCATCCGAAGGACGTACTTCATCTTGTCGCCATGGAGGTCAAGATGACCCGACTCGCTCAGCTTCACGCTTGAGCCGTCGGGCGCATCGTCCATGAATGCGACATGTCCGGGTGTCTGGCAGCTGCAGCTCCATCCAAAGGTACAAGGAAGTCCGGAGGACTGAGACTTGATTATGAAGTCGTCAGAGACGATGTCTAGGGGTGACAGCTCGATGCCCCATAGGGCCACACGTCATGTGGCCTCTGGGTTATTCAGGATGCTGTTCAGGGGTGCCTCATTGACGACCATCACCTGGTGCTCTTGGAAGTAATGGCTCAACCGACGAGACGTCATGAACACGCCGTAGGCGAGATTTTGGTAGTGAGGGTACCTCTGTTTTGTTGGCGTCAATACCTCGCTGAGGTAGTAAATTGGACGTTGGACCCCATGGGTCTTGCCTTCTTCGGGTCGCTTGACCACCCTCACGGTGCTTACCACCTGGTGTGTGGCTGCTATGTACAACAATAGGGGCTCGCGCTCCTTTGGCGTAACCAAGACAGGCGAGGTGGAGAGCAATCGCTTTAGATCTTCGAATGCGTCATCCGCTTCAGGCGTCCACTCGAATTTATCTTCCTTGCGTAGCAGTTGGTAGAATGGAAGGGCTTTCTCGCCCATGCAGCTGATGAACCTGCTCAATGACGCCATTCGTCCTGCGAGCTGCTGGACACCCTTGAGGTTCTTCGGCTTCCCCATGGCCATGATGGCCCGGATTTTCTTCGGATTTGCCTCAATTCCTCGCTGGGAGATGAAGTAACCAAGCAGCTGACCCGATGGGATGCCGAAGGCGCACTTTTCAGGGTTGATCTTGACCCGATGGGACGTTGCGACCGATCTGGCCCTTCAGGCATGCCTGCATGCATCGCTGGTACGTGGCACCTGTGTTCTTTAGCCCGAAGGGCATTGTGTTGTAGCATAACACTCCGAACGGTGTGATAAACGCCATTTTCTCTTGATCTTCGACCTTGAGTCGAATCTGGTTGTAGCCTGAGTAGGCGTCGAGGAAGGAGAGTTTCTCGCATCCTGCAGTCGAATCGATGATCTGGTCGATTCGAGGGAGAGGGAAGTGGTCCTTTGGGAAGTGCTTGTTCAACGACGTGAAGTCCACGCACATCCGCAGGATGTCCGTGTCCTTCTTGGGGACCATCACTGTATTTGCGAGCCACTCGCTTTCTTTGATTTCCCTGATGAAGTCTATAGCGAGTAGTCTGTTGATTTCCATCCCGATGGCTTCGGCTCGTGGCTCGGACAGTCTCCAGATGGACTGCTTGACGGGCTTGGTGTCTGGAAAGACATTGAGTGCATGATCGGCGAATTCCCTGGGAACTCCTGGCATGTCCGCAGGACACCAGGCAAAGATTTCCCAGCGCTCACGGAGGAATTCGACGAGTGCGCTTTCCTATGCGGGGCTGAGGTCGTTGGCGATCAGCGCCGTCTTGGAGGCATCCGTCGGGTGGACCTGCACCTTCTTTGTGTTGACGGTGGAGTCGAAAGACATGTCATGTGCGTTTTGTCGTGCGACTGGGGGTGCCCCATTGTCCGTCACCTCGTGGAGCCTTACGAGCTCATCCTGCATGCCGAATGACCGAGATTGTTGAAGTCCTCTGCGGTGGTCCGATCGGGTGAAGCTCCGTGACCGTGATGACGCCGGGTCCCGCATCTTGAGTAGCGTGTAATGTGGGACAACCAAGAACCTTGCGAATGCTACACGCCCGAGGATGGCGTGGTATTGTGATGGCCAGTCCACCACTTCAAATTCGAGCCGCTCGCATCGGAAGTTGTCCGGCTTGCCGAAGATGACGTCGAGCCATATTTTGCCCAGGGGGAATATGCCCTTTCCTGGGACAATGCCGTGGAACGTTGTGTCTGACTGTTCCAGCTGCATCCGATCCATTGCTGCTAGAGTACTTGCGAACATCAGGTTGATGCCGCTGCCGCCGTCCATGAAGACGCGGCTCATCTCGAAACCTCCGATTTGCGCCTCCAGCACCAGGGCAACATGTCCTGGGCGAGGGATCTGGCAAGGATGATCCGAACGACTAAACGTGATGCAGGACTCCGATCCACTGAGGTACTCAGGGATGGCGGGTGGAGTTGTCACAGCCAGGTTGATCTGATGGGTGATTTTCTTCTGCACCCTATTCGTGGGCTGCCCCTTCTGGATCATCAGTGCTCCTTTCAGCGGGGGATACCCGTGCCCAGCGTTGTTCTGTGCTGGTGCGACTGGTTGGTTCGGGCTTCCTACAGGTGGCGGTGGAGGAGCTACATGCGCTATTTCACCTGGTGCGGGTGCGTTTCCGAATCCAGGGGTGGAGCTTGCTTCCTCATATGAGCCATGCTTTCGCTGAGCTTCTAGAACTCGCGGCAGTCCTTGAGCATGTGGCTTGCCTTCTTCTTGCCATCCTGCTTGTCGATGTAGAAGTGGATGGTGCATGGACCCGGAAGCTTTTCGTATGCTGAGGGTTCGTTATCGCGATCGCGACGCTGCCACGACTGTGCTGGGCGTCCTCCATCGCAGAAGTTGCCTCCGCGGTATCCACCACTGTTGCGGTTGGCATCGTTGCGACGATCGGCGTAGCCGGCCGCGACCATGTCGGGTCCATCGCGATCGTCGTAGACGCGTGGTCTCCTCTTGTTACGACTTTCCCATCATCGGCCGTAATCGTCCTCTTCCTACGATTGTGCCCGGTGGACGGAATCTTCGCCATCGGCCCACCTATTGGTGATGTCCATGAGGTGGTCAAGTGTCTTGGGCTTGACGCGCCCGAGTTCCTCCTTGAAGTCCTGGCGCTTGACGCCATCCTTGAAGGCGTCGATGGCCCTTTCTTCGGAGATGTGCGCCATGGAGTTTTTGGTGTTGGACCAGCGCAGTATGTACGAGCGAATGGATTCGCCCGTTCGTTGAGTGCAGGCTCGCAACTCCTCGATCGAGGCGGGCCTCTTACTGGTGCCTTTGAAGTTTCGGATGAAACTGTAAGCCAGCTCCTCCCAGCTTCGGATGGATCCTGAGGATAGGCTGCTAAGCCAGATCCGAGCTGCGCCTGTCAGCTGCAGCTGAAGGCATTGCATGGCGGTTTCCTTGTTTCCACCGTGCAGCTTGACGGATGACAGGTGGTCGCTGAGCCATGCCTTGGGGTCTTGTGTGCTGTCGAACTTCGGAGTATCCGAAGGAAGCTTGAAATTTCGCGGCATCCGTGTCCATCGGACAGATCTGTTGAAGCACCGGGCTCCGTAGAGTTCTCCTTCGTCTTCGTCCATCTCGGATTCAGACGAGCATGCGCGCTTGTCTCGCGCTTTGTTGATTTTGCGCTGTGTTAGCGCGTCTCTGGCGTCGTAATCGCGGCTGCGATGATGCGAGCTCTTGTGCCTTCGAGGAAGGTCATGATCCTATTCTTCGGATGAAGGAGTGGGGCTGCGGTCGAACCTGACCGTAGCTTTCTTTTTCGGCTCCGTAGGAGTTTCTTGATGGAGCGCAGCTCCGACGAGTCCGAGTCCGGTGAGTGCGGACTTGTGCATGGGTCTCTTCGGATCCCCCTCCGGAGGTGGGTGGGCCGCGAGGTATGCAGTGGCTGCTATGATCGCAGCTTGCGGTGTCTTCGGGATGATGTTGCCGTCGGCATCCATCTCCATGAAGGATGCGTTGAGGGTTCGGGTCACCTCACGGTGCTCCTTGGGGTCCATGTTCTCCGTTCGGGAGCGATGCTTGTTGCCGTGGTTACCGTTCGAGCTGGAGCCGATGCCCATGGCGGAGAGCGCAGCTCGTCGCGCGCTGGACTCTGAGGCTGCTTGCTTGCATTTGTCGAGAACCTCTTGCATCTTGACCTGCTTCTTGTGCTCCTCGATCAGGAGCAGATGGTAGGACATCAGCAGGTCCCGTGAGGAGTCTGCAGGCAGGACTATGCTGCCCGCCACGGTGGTGCGTGCCTGGGCCCATCCTTCTTTGTTAAGGTGGATGACATGGCCGGTGTTGTTCCCTTCGGGTGGGGTGGACTGGCTTCTTCTGTTCCCGCCGTTTCGGTCTTGCGGGTTAGGTGTCGGGTTCGGCGCTAGGTTGGGTGTTTGCTGCTCCACGTCGCCCTGGATGACTACAGCGCATTGATAGTGCTCGTAGATTGGTTCGCTGCTGCCGCAGCTTTCGGATCCGGAACCGTAGGTCCCTTCATCCGATGGTGGGTCGCATAGATCGGAGTTGCAGCTGCTGCTGTCGTATGACTCATCTGTTGATGATGATGTGCGTAGCACAGGGTGTGGGGTCCATGAAGCAGGCCAGATTGAGGGTAAGGGCACCCGCTCTGGGAGGCGGAGGGTGCCGGTTTGCCCCACCTGGAAGCAGAAGCTCCCGAACAGGATCTCGAGTCCGTCGCCTACGGGCTCGAAGTCCTTCATGGTGGCCGGTGAGTGGGCAGTGAAGTCGAAAGCGCCGAAGAGGAGGTGACTCTCCGTCGCCGCAGAGTTGTAGATCGCTCGGGTTGGGACCATCACGATCGCACAATCAGCGTCCCCAGTTCCCACAGATGGCGCCAATTGACGAGGTTTTATCTCGTCAATGCCCATTGTTATGGACTTGGGTTTTGGAGAAGATGGGGATGCTGGAGATCGCGGAACGGTTAGCAAACAAGCAACATGGGGACATGAGGTTTACCCAGGTTCAAGCCCCCAGAGGGAAAACCCTACTCCTGCTTGTCTGCTCTTGATTACGGCAGAACCGGTGATTACAGGGGTGCGCATATGCAATCTGGCGTGGAGGTGTGTATGCGGAAGTATGAGAGAGAGAGAGATCTAGGTCGTGCCCTCCTAGCCTTTATATAGACTTAGGCAGGTCCTGCAGATCTAGTCGATTCTGAGTTCTAGGGTTTACCCCTTTGAATTTCCTATCTACTCTAGTCTTGCTCTCCAAGGATCCGAAGGCGTCATGGGCCTGGGCCACCCGAAAATCTTCATGGGCCGACGTTTATTCGCCGTGGTCCTTCCTTGAGCAGGACCAGGTATGTTGAGATCGTGTACCCGCGGGGTATAACCATGTCAACAATGTTCAAGGAGTTGACTATGACAAGATTTGATCTTTCATAGCGATATTTAGTTTGGACGGATTAATGTAGCAACCACTACATATAATTTTGGTATATGGTAGTAGAACAAACAAAACAAAGTTCTTCTAATAGAATGGTTACCTAGGACATGTAAATGACACGATCCAAAGGGTTTTGTTAATTCAAAGGATGCTAAAAAGGGCATGCAAACTTCAATGGTTGAAGTAAGCATCATGGAGTTGGAATCTTCACCGTGATGAAAATGTTAAAAGGCCCAATTTCATCGGAGACGATGAAGATGCTTGCATTTGCAAGAAATTAAGTAGGAGCGCTGAGACATATTTATAATACATTATGTGGAGGATATCTTGTTGATTAGAAATGATGTATATTTTATTGACACAGGTTAAGGATTTCATTTCGATGAAAGACTTAGGCAAAACCCGAATATTAGGCATCAATGTCTATTTGGATAGATTGAGATGCTAATATGGTTGTGCCAAATGTACATAGATGAGATATTGATGAGTTCAATATGGAACTCACAAGAAAGGTTCTTGTCACATGGAAATGGATTGAATCAAGATTCAAGTGTATTGACACTTGGTAAGTGAAACAAGATTCAAGTGCTTTGACACTTGGTGAGTGAAATCAGAAGAATATTTTGATCAATCATACCATGATATGTACACATCCAGATATGTTCTATGCTTTAAATGTTATGAGCATATACCAGAATGGCTCATAATATGATCATTGGACAATAGTAAGGATATTCTTATGATTTTTTGGAAGAACTAAGAATATATTTATGTGGAGGTGACAAACAATTACAAATAATTCATTGTAAAGTGTTACATTGATAATAGTTTTGTCACAAGATACAAATTAAGTTTATCTCAATTTAAACTATGGGTGGCACAATGTAATAAAAAGGATATTCCATGATGGATTTGGATGAATTCTAAAGTTAAGACATTGTGACGGACACTACAACAAAAGACTAAGTATGTGACTGCTATTGTAGCAGCAAAGGAGGGCATTTGTGTTAAGTAGTTTGTTATCAAACTAAGGTGTGGTTCACAACAGTCTAACATGCTAACACTATAAATATATATTGTACGACAATAGTATCAACATGGTTTAACCCCAAGGAACTAAAGGTCTTACCAAAATACCAAATTTATACAGTATCATCTCATTAGAGAATGAGTGATGCATGGAGACGCAAAGACATGCAAATACACACAGACCTAAAAGTGTCAAATCTAGAGATTATGTTTACAACTAACAAACGCGTATATACAACACCAGAAAGCCATAAGTGTTGAATGCGCAAGTTTTTCAAACTAGATTATTATTGACTCTAGTGCAAGTGGGAGACTGAAGGGAATATGCCCGAGAGGAAATAATAAGGTGGCTATTATTGTATTCGTTGTTTATGATAAATGTTTATTTTGCATGCTATAATTGTATTAATCGGAAACATTAATACATGTGTGTTTAATAAACAAATAAGGGATTTCTATTTTCGTGCCCCTGGTTCGTTAGTTGTACTCACTTTTCTCCAACCGCTTAACTTTTCCTTACTTTTTCCCTCGCCATGTTAAGAAACCCTCGCGGGCGCTCGCATGCGCTTGGACGGAGGGATGCTTTCATGTCAAACGCTTGACCATTGCATGCTGACAGGTGGGATCGCGTTGGGACGGGTCAGGCGTTGAGTGTTACGTTACGAGGCCTCGACCGTTACATGCATGACCGGCGAGGTCACGTTGGGACGGGTCCTGCATACGTGGTGAAGGGTGGGGCCACGTTGGGACAGGTCTTCCATACGTGGTGAAGAGTGGGGCCGCATGGAGACACGTCGGACTGGCCATTCTCGTTCACCCAAAGCATTTGCTTCCCCCGAGCCTAGAACAGCTCCCACACCACCGCTCTGCTGCCCCGCCGTTGTTCCCTCCTACCTTATGTCCTCCTCGGCCCCAGAGTCGCCCCTCCCCCTAGCTGTGGAGCCCACTCCACCTCCGGATCTGCTCCTGCCCTTGCTAGATCTACCCTTTTCGTGGAACAATATGCAACACCAGCTAGTGCACCGTCCATCCCCGTCGAGCACGGAGAAGATTGGGTGGAATTGCAGGGATCTAACTCATGGATTCCATCTAGGTAAGCATTGTTTCCCTTTTATGGGTTGATTATTGGCAATATTTGAACATGAATCATTGGTGATCAACTAACTTCCTTGATTTTCTAATAGGATTGATCCAGTACTGGCGTAATTCATGGTTGTGAACAATATCTCTTTGGATTTTACTTCCCAGCGGTGGTTTCAACCTCCATACTCTTAGAGATAGATAAAATCTCCCTAAAATCTATTGTAAATTCGCCTGGATCAGTGGCGTTTCAGTTGGTTTGCAAGAGTGTTTATAATTATGAAACTCTCGCGCGGTCTGAAACTATAATTGACACAACTCTCACCCGGCTGGCGATTCACTTTCAAATTAAAAAGAATTATACAACTCTTAATGTACAGGAGTGTTTATAATTGACACATCTCTTGAACACTTTCAAATTAAAAAAAATACAACTCTTAATGTAAAAGAGTGTTTATAATTGACACAACTCTTACACACTTTCAAATTTAAAAAAATTATACAACTCTTAATGTAAAAGAGTGTTTATAATTGACACAACTCTTGAACACTTTAAATTTGAAAAAATTATACAACTCTTAATGTAAAAGAGTGTTTATAATTGACACTACTCTTGAACACTTTCAAATTTAAAAAAATTATACAATTATTAATGTACAAGAGTGTTTATAATTGACACAACTCTTGAACACTTTCAAATTAAAAAAATATACAACTCTTAATGTAAAAGAGTGTTTATAATTGACATAACTCTTGAACACTTTCATATTTAAAAAATTATACAACTCTTAATGTAAAAGAGTGCTTATAATTGACACTATTCTTGAACACTTTCAAATTGAAAATTATACAACTCTTAATGTAAAAGAGTATTTATAATTGACATTACTCTTGAAAACTTTCAAATGAAAAATTATACAACTCTTAATGTAAAGGAAAAGGGTGTTTACCTTTGAACACTGTGAAATCGCACTTAATACGTGATAATGATGTGCTAAGAAAATCTTGAGAGATTATCATTTTCATAGAATGTAGGGATGTAATGCATAAACTTGCATATGGCAAAAATTATACACCTTTGAACTCTTTGAAATCGCATTAGGACATGGAGTGAAATATAATGCAAAAATTATACACCTTTCAACACTTTCCCTTCAAATTATATTCAAAATCATTCGTTTATGGAGTTAAACTATCGCTGGCAAACTCGTTATTTTGCATGGATAGAGGGTGCCCCCCGACAGATACAGGGGTTATCCTGTCCGCTAGATCACAAAGGATCAATCAGAGGATCAACGGTTGGTGGTACAATCCGCGTGACAACTGTCTCGACCAATCAGAGCATAGCAGTCAAGATGAGCACATGTGTGAGAGTTTGTCACTAAGAGGGAGGGGAAAACTGAGTGGAACTTAAAAACCAAAGGCAAAACTGACAAGGGGGTTCAAATATAAAACGAAAAGAGATTTAAAAAATGGAAAATGCTTCTTTTATACAGTAAAATACATATTGGCATACATCAAACTATTTGAAATTCAAATATACATCGGTTTGACAATTATTGCCTCATTCAGACAAATTATGTTTTGGGGAGGGATGTTTTGGTGAGAGGCTTGAGTAGAAAGCCATGAACCTTAATAGATAGTAGGTGATTTGAGAAGTGGTGATTTAGGTTAAAAATTGATTTATATACATTTCTTATGGTGGCAGGTCACATAATAAGACTCCCTGGGTAGATGCCACTATGTTTTGATTTTTTTTGAACTTGTTGTGCATAAAATAACTCAATTAGCTAGCTAAAACCCATTCATTGACTCTCTGTTGACCAGCCACCAGAGGGTAAAAGTGATTATATTGCACACGGCAGTGTTAGTACTGGAGGGCAAAACTGAGTACAACCAAACTGTCAGTGCTACACTCGAGGGTATAACTGGGCACAACTAAGTGGTCAAGGTTAGACACGAGGAGGAAAACGTGACGCGCGGTACGCGTGTCGTGCACGGGGCGACAGCGGACGCGTGTGGCCGTGCACGGTGCAGTAGTGCACGGGTTATGCAGTACACGGTGGTGCAACGAAATGTCTCCTCCCTTCACCTTTATAGAGGCCTCCTCACTCTCACTCATCACTCCCTCACTCACTCGCTCACTCACGCAAGCATCTCCACTGTCCCATCACCTTCTGCAAACCCCCAAGAAAACCCCAACCACGCCGGCGATGGAGAAGAACCGCGTGGTGTCCATCGTCGCCTCCAAGGCGGCCGACGAGGAGGCCCCCCGTCGAGGCATTGAAGGCAGACGCCATCCCCATCCAAACCCCCTTCCCCGCTTCCGCCGTAGCTGCCGGCGAGGAGGCCCCCGTCCCTGTACAGGTGTAGCACCCCGGGAATTCCACTACTAGAAAATTGCGTGTTGTTTTGCATCATCATGCATGGTACAGCCTCTAAGAGTATTTTAGTAAACCCAATTTTTGTTTGCAAAGTCTTCCCTCTTATATTAAATTTAAAAACATATTATTTTCTTCTATTTTGAATGGTGTAAAACTATTTAAAAATGTTTCTGAAAATAATAAAAATAATAATAAGGTTTTAAATAAATAAAAAGGAATCCTAAACCTAAACTGGCAAGGCCCAACAGGCCGAGCCGGCTGGACCATCTAAACCCTAGATCCCACTCCTCCATCACCCCAGCCGCCAGGAACCCTGCCGCCAGTCCCACCACGTCTCCATGCCTCCATGCCAGCCCCACCTGGTCAATCCGACCATCCCACACGCACCCCACCCCCTAGGATCGATTGATCCCATTGCCACCAACCACCCATTCCTCGCACCATGCTGCCACTAGGACCCACCCCGCAGCGCCATCCCCGACCCCGCACTCTGCCCACGATCCCACCTCCCTCTCCTCGCAACCCCCGCTCGCCCGCCTTCCTCGCGCAGCGCCGCCTCCTCCCAGGACTAACCCTGTTGTTGGCTGCACCTCCCTCTCCTCCGGCGTCGCTCGCCACCCCGCGCCGGCCTCGCCTGACCCACCTCTCCCCTGCTACCCCGCGACCCCCTCCCTATATCTAACCTCCACCGCCGCCGCCTTCTTCCTCGGCCGCCCTCCGCCGGCTTCCCGCGCCTCCGCAAGATCCTCTCGCCCGCGCCATGCTCGGCCCGCTCGAGCCGCCTCCATCTCTCTCTCCTGCAGTCGCCAGGCCGGCCGCTTCTCGCGCTGGACCCCACCTTCCCCCCGCCGGCTCCGTGCCCTAGCACCATCGCCGACTTGGGCCTCCTCTTCATCGGCCCCAACGAGCCTGCCTCCCTCTCTGGACGCTGATCTCCTCCGGCCGCGGGACCTGTTGTGCGCCCCCGCATCCCCACAGCACCGCCCGCAGGAACTCCGGCGCCGCCTCTTCGGTTCCCGATGTCGCCCGTGCTCCTTCAAGCCCGCCCCTCTGCAGACCGCCGTCCCTCGTTGACACCCTCCACTGCCAAGGTCGTGTCCTCCCTGCCCCGTGTACTGCCGATGTGCTGTTGTTTGCGCAGTAGCCAAGTAAAACACGACGGTACCTTCTTCAGTTTTGTGATGGACACGTCCTATTACCTATGGTTTGGTAGATAGTCAGCCTTGCGAGTCGTAGTCGCTTGCTTAGGTGCTGCTTTGCGTCGTCAATGTTCCACTGTGGTTGGGTGGTTGGCACATGCTTAATGGTGGAGATGATCATGGATTTAATTAATGTTTAATAACTAAAATTGAAAGTAGGTAAATAATGAAGAGGCACCGGTGGGTAATAGACAATATTTGGTTTTTAATCGCCCACTTGTGTCCCGTAGGACCCCGAGTTCTTGACACATGTTCCAATATCGAGCGCGCTAACCACATGTGGGGTGTGTGGGCACCCCCATCGATTTAGTACCTAATTTCAAAATACTGTACTGGGGGCCACAACCTAGTTTGGGAATTTATTACTATCCTGTACTTATGCCATGCTTTACTGCTTTATTTACGATTGCGCGTGGAGAGGCTGTACTGTTTAGGAACCCCGTACACGTTTACCAGACGACAAGCCCGCCACACTTTCGGGTTCCCAGGTCGTACTGACCGCCACACCACAGGTCCGTATCGGAGACGACCGACTTCATTGTGGGTAGCTTAGTGGGGTGGCCCCATGTACATGCTTTGGATCTAGGAAACGTCGTGTCTGAAACCCCGTCGATATATTGTTGGGTGTATGTTTTGTGATCTTGTACCTACCTGATCTGACAACAAGGGTGTAGGTGCGTGTGGAAACTTTGGTGCACCCTCTGTGGTTAAATCTTTTCGAAAAACGTGTCGTCCATGTTATGGACGACTTGGAGCACAATTCTCGATCATAGACAACTATAACTAAAGTTTATTGTTATAATTTGACTTGTATCTGACATGACTAGTAAGTTGGATAACCACCATGGAATGAATGGATAAAATTGCCAATTGTGTGAGTTTCGTCGGCATGACTTCCTCGTTTGGTCTCGAGGGGGAAATACCAGGATGGGTATGATTGGTGGTAGTATCAGGTTGATTCCGAATAGCTCTTTCTTATCCCTCTCTGATAGCCGATAGTTGTATCGAGACTCTATAGGTTGTTTAGCGCATGCTTCGCTACCGCTTCAGTCCACCATACCTATGTAGGCGAGGACCGCCGAATTCTAGTCTCGCCGTGTACTGGCCTCAGTACTGACCGCTCTCTCCTTTTCATTTTCCCTTTGTCGGCACCCCTTTTGTTTAGCAGGTTGAGATCGACGTCGTTAGCAAGGTTACCCTTCCGACTTGGCCTGGGCAGGTTTATGGACGCCATTGGTTATTCTTCAGGGCTCTTAGCTCAACTTGCATCTTGTCCGTACTTGGACGCCGTATCGTTTTCAAGGTGATTTGGATCTTTGTACTGTATACCTGTATTCTTGACTCATGGAGTCGTGTTGTATATATCTATTTTGTGGGTTCCATCGAGGACTATTGTGTAATGATATTACTTTGTTTTCCACCCGCACGAAAGTACCTGGTGGGCACCTTTGAATCGTTTCTATGCGGGTTTGGCGGGAATCGCTGAAACTTGCATAGGGACGATCCGAGGGTGTTACAGAGTGGTATCCGAGCTCAGCAGTTACGATACCCACTAGTCCAGCCTGTAGGATAACCTAGCTAACAGACGTTGTAGGGTGTCAAAATATTTTGAAAAATCGGTTGAATAGATCTGATTAGGTCTGCTTTTACTTCTTACCCCTGTGTTATTCTCCTCTTATCTCGACGTGTTTTGAATCTGCTCTCTTATCTTTTCTTCGAGTCCAGGATTTATCGTGGTTGGGTTTCCGTTGTACCTTCAGGGTTTCTCTTCCATCCTCTTGTAACGGTGCTTCAACATCCGACGTTCATGCTATTTGATGAATCTTTCATCTGTTGTACCTTTCAGTGGACCGAAAATTCACTAATTTTTTTCTTTCCATCCTCCGGTGTTTTCCGATACGACGAAGTCATCTACATTAGATCTGATGAGAATCTCCATCCCTCCTTAGTTTCCGAACCTCGCTTGTCGAGATCTTCAGTCTAAATTCCGGGAGTTGGTTGCATAATGCCGAGTAATGCTTTGGGTGCGCGATGGACTGATAACCATCCGACTACTCTTATCATTCGCTCTTGTACATCGAATCGGTGGATCAAGCAATTTTACAACTTCCACAGAAGTTAGAGGTGGCCTTATCTTGTGAGAACTCTACCTTCATTTTTGTTTCTCCGGAGTGTTCTCTCGACGAACGTGAGCCACACCCTTTGTTGGTGGTGTCGCCAATTTTAAAACGGAGAAAGAATCTTTCTTAGTGGTGTCGTGAAGATCTATACGAAGAGAGAAGATCCTCATCATCGACCTTATTCCTCGTACCGTGAGGCAGATCTCGAGGGCGAGATCCATTGTTAGTGGTGTCAAATTGTAGCACCCTGGGAATTCCACTACTAGAAAATTGCGTGTTTTTTGCATCATCATGCATGGTACTGCCTCTAAGAGTATTTTAGTAAACCCATTTTTTGTTTGCAAAGTCTTCCCTCTTATATTAAATTTAAAAACATATTCTTTTCTTCTATTTTCAATGGTGAAAACTATTTACAAATGTTTCTGAAAATAATAAAAATAATAATAAGGTTTTCAATAAATAAAAAGGAATCCTAAACCTAAACCGGCAAGGCCTAACAGGCCCAGCCGGATGAACCATCTAAACCTTAGATCCCACTCCTCCATCACCCCAGCCGCCAGGAACCCTGCCACTAGTCCCACCACATCTCCATGCCTCCACGTCTCCACCCTAGCCCCACCTGGTCAATCCGACCATTCCACACGCACCCCACCCCCTAGAATCAATTGATCCCATCGCCACCAACCACCCATTCCTCGCACCACGCCGCCGCTGGGCCCCACCCCGCAGCTCCATCCCCGACCCGGCACTATGCCCACGATCCTACCTCCCTCTCCTCGCAACCCTCCCGATCGCCCGCCTTCCTCGCGCAGCGCCGCCTCCTCCCCGGACTACCCCTGTTGTTGGCCGCACCTCCCTCTCCTCCGACGTCGCTCACCACCCCGCGTCGTCCTTGCCTCACCCACCTCTCCCCTGCTACCCCGCGACCCCCTCCACCTATCTAACCTCCACTGCCGCCTGCTTACTCGTACGCCCTCTGCCGGCGCCACGCGCCTCTGCAGGATCCTCTCGCCCGTGCCACTCTTAGCCCGCTCGAGCCGCCTCCATCTCTCTCTTCCGCAGTCGCCAGGCCGGCCGGTTATCGCGCTGGACCCCACCTTCCGGGCCCCCGCCGCTGTCTTCGTGCCCCAGCACCAGCGCCGCCTTGGGCCTCCTCTTCGTCGGCCTTGACGAGCCCGCCTCCCTCACTGGACGCTGATCTCCTTCGGCCGCGGGACCTGCTATGCGCCCCCGCATCCCCATGGCGCCGCCCGCAGGAACTCCGGCGCTGCCTCTTCGATGCCCGGCGTCGCCCGTGATCCTTCAATACCACCCCTCTACAGGCCACCGTCCCTCGTTGACACCCTCCTCTGCCAAGGACATGTCCTCCCTGCCCTGTGTATTGTCGATGTGCTGTTGTTTGCACAGTATCCAAGGAAAACACGGTGGTACCTTCTTCAGTTTTGCGATGGGCTCCTGATGATGTATTTTGTGGGTGGATGCTGTGGTGTTGTGCTACATCGGTGTGTATTCTGTTGAAGTGATGTTGGATGCATAGTGCTCACACAAACCCCTAACAACATCCACTCCTGCTCACATATACAAAGGACTCCATCGAGGAGCACCAAGAACCCCGACACGAAGACGGAACCTAAACGCGGATGTCAAGTCCTTCTTCCCAGAACATGAAGATGCCGAGACCCTTGGTTGCGGCGACATGGATCCGAAGACCGATATCGGAGTCCGAAGCTTGAGACCGAACCCGAACCCCTTGGAACCTCAAGATCGCCGAAGCCCATGTGTGACCCCAAATCCGAGCCCCTATTTTATTAAATGCTATATACACTTGTTGCATATTAAAATTGTCATGTTTGCATACATATTGTGGTTTTGGGGGCATTATGCCGATTCATCTAATAACTAAATATGGAGACCATATGCGGGAAAATCTAGCCTTATTTAAATTTGTGTAGCGAACCGATGCCATGTTTCGACTTGTTAAGACAATATTTAAATTATGGGGTATTTTAACAAGAAGAACATATTAATTAATTATCGGGACCCCGGTTCTGCTTAATATGACCTAATTGCATCGCACCGTTGCCATGTCATACATCATACATGCATCATGTCCAATCTTTTGCCGTAGTATTAAATAGTGCATTCGGTGTTTCTTCTAGTGCTTTGCTTCTTCGCGGATTAGGCCGATGAGTTGATGCGAGTGTCGACCCAATCTTCGGATGAAACTTCGGCAATGTTTTCAGGCGATCATTCTCCCTCTTTCTACCTATTTTATATTTCTAGTCTTTATTTCCTCCTTTTGATCTATTGCTATCTGTGTTATGATGCTATAGATTTCGTACCCCTTTATACTTCCCTGTAGCCTCTATATTGCCATGTACACCTCCTATTACCTGTTGTTTGGTAGATAGTCAGCCTTGCGAGTCGTAGTCGCTTGCTCAGGTGCTGCTTCGCATCGTCAATGTTCCACTATGGTTGGGTGGTTGGCACATGCTTAATGGTGGAGATGATCATGGATTTAATTACTGTTTAATAAGTAAAATTGAAAGTAGGTAAATAATGCAGAGGCGACGGTGGGTAATAGACAATATTTGGTTTTTAACCGCTCACTTGTGTCCCGTAGGACCCCGAGTTCTTGACACATGTTCCGAGATCGAGCGCGCTAACCACAGGTGGGGTGTGTGGGCACCCCCATCGATTTAGTACCTGATTTCAAAGTACTGTACTGGGGGACACAACCTAGTTTGGGGATTTATTACTATCATGTACTTATGCCATGCTTTACTACTTTATTTACGATTGCGCGTGGAGCGCCTGTACTGTTTAGGAACCCCGTGCCACGTTTTCGCTATATCGACAAGCCCAGTACCACTTTTGGGTTCCCAGTCGTTTACAGCCGTCGCCACACACCCTGAGTCCGTACCGGAGATGCCCGACTTCGTTGCGGGTAGCTTAGTGGGGTGGCCCCCATGTACATGCTTTGGATCTGGGAAACGTCATGTCTGAAACCACATCGACATACCGTTGGGTGTATGTTTTGTGATCTTGTACCTACCTGATCTGACAATAAGGGTGTAGGTGCGTGTGAAACTTTTGTGCACCCCTGCAGGGTTAAATCTTTTCGAAAAGCCATGTCCGCGGTTATGGACGACTTCGAGCACAGTTCTCGATCATAGACAACTATAACTAAAGTTTACTGTTATAATTTGACTTGTATCTGACATGACTATTAAGTTGGATAACCACCATGGAATGAATGGATAAAATTTCCAACTGTGTGAGTTTCCTCGGCATGACTTCCTCGTTTGGTCTCGAGGGGGAAATACCAGGATGGGTATGATTGGTGGTAATATCAGGTTGGTTCCGAATAGCTCTTTCGTATCCCTCTCTGATAGCCGACAGTTGTATCGAGTCTCTATAGGTTGTTTAGAGCATGCTTCACTGTCGCTTCAGTCCACCATACCTATGTAGGCGAGGACCGCCGAATTCTAGTCTCGCCGTGTAATGGCCTCAGTACTGACTGCTCTCTCTTTTTCATTTGCCCTTTGTCGGCACCCCTTTGTTTAGTAGGTTGAGAACGACGTTGTTTGCAGGGTTACCCTTCCGGCTTAGCCTGTGCATGGTTATGGACGCCATTGGTTATTCTTCAGGGCTCTTAGCTCAATTTGCATCTTTTTCGTACTCGGACGCCGTATTGTTTTCAAGGTGATTTGGATCTTTGTACTGTATACCTGTATTCTTGACTCATGGAGTCGTGTTGTATATATCTGTTTTGTGGGTTCCATCGAGGACTATTGTGTAATGCTATTACTTTGTTTTCCACCCACACGAAAGTGACTGGTGGGCACCTTTGAATAGTTTCTATGCGGGTTTGGCAGAAATCTCTAAAACTTGCATAGGGTCGATCTGAGGGTGTTACAACAGGGCCCCGCCGTTCTCTTGCAGATCCCGCACAGTTGGAACCCCTACGGGGACAACGATTACATCAGGCCGGATAACCCCTTCGACACCAGCTTAGCTGACCCATGGTTGGAGGTAACTAGGGTTTTCTCCCCTTCCTTTGTTCTTCCCCCATTCCCATCGTTGGATGCTAGATCATGTGTTATTAGGGCTCGGCTAATCGGTGGATGTTAGGTATTTTTACAGTAGCTAATCCTATTGTGTTAGATCTTGTATTTCGATGAATGCCCCTAGTTGGGATCAGTACTAGCACCGATCTGTAGTTGGGACCAGTACTAGCACCAATCTTGTCAACACCCGGATTTTTAATCCCAGATGCCTGTTATGCCATACATCGCAATCCCAGGATTACCATTTTTGCGAGACATAACAGAATTGGATACCATAGTACATCATCCATTAGAAACGATACATAAGTTCTTACACGAATAGGGATCTCATGATCCAGTTCTTAATACAACCTCAAGTAGCGGAATACGTAATAATAATGGTAGCGTAGGCGAAGCTCCATCTTCGGGGTCACATGCAATGCTGACGACGGGAGATGATCCTAGTTGTCGTAACCTTCCTGGGGTCCATCTTCCAGGTACTCCTCTTCATAGTCTGGCCATGGGAATAGCCAGGGACAAAGCCATGAGTACTCTTTAAGTACTCGCAAACTAATACTAACAGGTAAAGGGGTTTTTGGATAATAGGACACTAGGCTCTAGGGTTGTTTTGCAAAAGCCAGATTTATCTCTAGTAAGTTCCAAAGCTAGTCATAATTTTATAACTCCTAAGTGGGATCTTGTAACTCATGTCACAACTCTGTTGTGGTCAAGTCAAAGGCTCACACAAGTCATTTTTGAAAGTCCGACGGGGAACAAGATGGCCATCTAATCGTCCATAATCATGACGCTGCTATTCGAATAGTTTGACACTGCAGAGATTGTACACTTTCACCACAACATTTGATACATCCGTCAGAACAAATCCTGAATTCACCATACTCGATGCGGATAATCAATCCTAACCTTTCAATTACATGCCCTAGTATAAGAACCTCTCCGTGAGTTTGGCCTCCCAACCATGACCCACCGTCATCTTGGTACCGCATGTGGACAATCTTCACAAGGTAGCCTCAGCTCAGACCTTGGCCGTGAGGGAGCTAATACTAAGGTACATAAGTTTCCAGTCAAGCCCTACCCAATCTTCGGGTATTGTGGTTGTACGATAAAATTGGAATGGTATCACATCCATACAACCATCAGTTTTATAAAAGGGCTAAGGCTCATGCCTCAACATTTTCATCACCAAAATCATCAGGTGTTTGGAAACACATGTCCAAAACATTTCAATAGAATGATCCATCATTCTAAGGTTTTCATAACCATTTTCTCACCAAGTATTCCCATCTAAAGTTGATCAAGTTTTATGCTTAGCACTAGCATCTACAAGTGAGGGTAAGCAATAATGAGGGGTGGTAGACTAGGGGAGTTCTAACTAAGTTCAATCTCATGCCTTGGGATGACATCAAGATTATCTAGCTTAGGACAAATTTTATGCTCTTTATGCAACCTTCAGATAACTTTCTAGTATCTACCAAACTCGTAAGTAAACTCTAAGTAAGCTTTGATAAAGAAATAAGGTAAGAAGCTTGCAAATAAAACTAGGATGGGTTTATCAAGTGGGTAATGATCATATATGCTTAAAGCATATAGTAGGCATAGTAACAAGTATTGGCTTGCATAGGTAAGGTATCTTGCAAGTGTTAGCTTGCATCAATGTCAATATAAGCTTGCCTTGTACAGAGCAGTGGTTGAAGTTCTCCTCGGCTTCTTCTTCGTAGTATCCTCCTTCCTCCTCGTATCCTTGGTCGGTACTAGCGTCTATGAATAAATACGAGGTACACAATCACCAAACAATACTTAACTACTTGCATTCATCACACACAAGGGTCCTATAGATGATCTATCATCATCTCTAACATTACAAGGTTAAGGCTTAGTTTAATTTCTTTCATTTTTAGAAAAGTAATTTCTACTCATTGAAAAACTACTTAAGATTTAATATTCTCCAAACTAAACATGGGATCATGTTGACACATGTCATCACCACATATTGTAGTCCAAGGGAATGTGATTTAAAGTGGTGTCACAATTTAATAAGGTTTTACCCTTTTATTTTATTTAAATAAAGTGACTAGAAATGCATATGTAGCATTCTTTTATTACTTGAACATTATTTCTGCAAGTAAACCTATATATTTTTATATATTCTGAAAGGTATGGTTAAATATGATTTTTGAGAGTTGGAATCAACTCAAAGGCTAGTATGGTTTAGATTTGAAATTTTTTTGAATGCAGAAAAGCTTCTGCCTTGTTATTTTTACTAAGGATGATCTACAGATCCAAATGACTTGAATCCAACGGGCTTGGATTCAGCATTCATAGACCTTTCCAAAAAAATTGGTTTCATTCAAATTGGTGCACTGAATCGATCTGGATTGATTTTTGAAAATGGGTACAGAAGTTTGTTTGAATTAAAAAGAAAAAGATTTAATTCAAATCACTGGGCTGAGGAAAATTATCGGGCGGCTAAGCGCTTGATGCTCCAGCTGCTTAAGTGGGTGTCCCCACTCTTCGATGACACGGGAGGCGGCGATGCAGGGCAACGTGGGTCGCTCGATCTGATTCTAATCCAACGGTAGGAGTCATCGTCGACGCGAGACAACGCCGCAGAAAGAAACCTAGCGGCCGGTGAGGGTTCTTGGGGCTCACTGGGGTCTTTGGCGAGTCGGCGAGGCGACAGCAAGTCGACGACGGAGAACTCAGGGGTGGTCGCGGCAGCTCCTGGGGTGGACGAAATCGATGGCTCCCTTCTTCTCCAGAGGCGGCGGGCTCCGGTGAAATTTCGGCGAGGTGGTGCTCGCCTTGCTCTGAGAACGGTGTGGCACGATCAGTGAGGAGAGGGAGTGAGATGGTGTGAAGAAATAGAGCGGGGGTGGACTCTATTTATAGTCGAGCGAGGGGACCGTCGGGGCGCACGGTGAGCTCGTCGGGGGCGATGTTACGGGCGGCTATTGGAATGGGCGAAGGTAGGGGGCGGTGCGGTGTTCCCTGGCGATGCTCAACGACATGGTTTTGAGGCGTGGGGCGGTGCGGCTTGGTCTGGAACATGCGACGCTCTGCACGGCAGAGGCGGCGTCTTCGACGGCTAGCGATGTCAGGCGTCACGGGCGTGACGGGATGTCTGGCGGTCTCCTGGGTCGGTGGGGATTGTTTATGCACGCGGCGAGGGCGGCGCACGGTCTGTGGGCTTCGATCGAGGGTGGTGCTCTGGCGCACGCTCGGCATGGTCGCTGGCGGTCTGGGCGTGGTCTGTGCGTGTGGTCCAGGGGTTGGCAAGGTTCAAGCGGTGGATAGGGAGTGGTGGTGGACGGTGGGCTGCCTCCCAGGCATGCTGGCTAGGCTTGTGTCTCCTCCTAGCTTGCTGTCGACTATGGGGTGGCATGGGTGTGCTTGGCTGTTCACCATTGATGGCAATGGCAAGCTCACAATGGTGCTAGTGCTTGGTTAATCTTGCTAGATGATCTACTGAGCTGGTTGTGAGCTAACTAGGGAACAAGTTAGGCCAATTTTACTGCACACTATAGTGTTTGATGTTTGTTTGATTTGTATCTGCAACCTGTTTGATGAAATGGCCGCATGAATTCAAGTTTTGAATTTTGAAAAGATTTTTGGTGGGTTTTCTAGGTTGGTGCTGGTGAGTCTGCAGATGCTTGGGTTTTGAAAGTTGAGCTTGTTTGAGTGGTTTTTGAAAAAGTGGGATCTTCCCATATGATAAAGATTCAATTTTGAATTGCCATTTAAACTATGCATTTGAAAGTTTCTGGATGATCACAACGTGGGCCTTGATACTTTGTTATGAGTACATTCAAGGGGTGCAAAGATCCAGAAAAGTTTCTGTTAGGTTCTGAAAGTTTGAGACAGCCAAAGTAGGCATGTGAGTTAAATTGGTCAAAATGACCATTCCTTTAATATATTTGTTTTGATTTACTTGTCTTTAGGAAAAGTGTGGGAAATGTTTTACATGATGTTTATTTCACCTAAGAAACATTTTACAAGCAATGAAACAATCAAACAAGGTGGTTCCAAAGAATTTCAAAAACCATGCATACACATATGCATGCATTCATAATTTTATTTAGAAATGTTTTTGTTAACCCTAAATGTTGATGACTAGTGCTTGATGATCCAAGCTTAGTATTTTTGGGATGTTACAAATTTGTAGTTGGGATCGGTACTAGCACCAATCTATAGTTGGGATCAGTACTAGCACCGATCTGTAGTTGGGATCAGTACTAGCTGTGATATGTAGTTGGGATCAGTATTCGATTTGGTTTGAGATTTAGGGATTGGGGAATAATCAGGGGATCTCAATCGGTTAATTTATGCAAGTAATCAATCCCGATAATCACGGTATCACAATCATGTCCTTATTTTTTTAAAATGTTTTTGTAATAGGTGGATAGCATGACGTGTCTCCGACACAACGAGACCATGGACACCAAGAATCCCAAGAGATGAAGAAGAAAGAAGCGTCCGCGCTTATTCACTTCAATTCATTCACTTGCCCCCTTCAAAGCTCCCTCGCCACCCACTTCCCTTCACTTCAACTCATGCTGATGCAATCCTCACAATCACGGTATCACAATCATGTCCTTATGTGCACTAGGTTTTGTAATAGGTGGATATATAGCATAGCGAGTCCCAGAAGTAACGAACACCAAGAATGCGTCATGTGAGAGTGGAAGAGAAGAAGTATGGCCGATTCTTGGCTTATGATGATGTATGTACAGTGCCCTCTTTCAAACCCCCTTCCTGATGCCGAGGACGTGAAGACCTGCGGTAAATAAGTTTTATTGATTGTTTGACTATGTTGAAAATTCTCAAAGAGAAGAAAATTTTTGAATAGAAAATCCTCTCAACCTTGAATTCAAAATCTTATATTCTTTTGTTATGACCTAAGTAGCCATATAGGCAAAAGGGCATGGATTGATTATGGATTGTAGAATTGGTGTGCAAGATTTCAAAATGAAAATCATGAAGCATTCGTAAGCATTTCATTACATCCATGCAAGGTTCTCACAAACTGAATCCAAATCCTGGTATCTAAATCCTATAGTTGATTTGCCCAAATGTTCTTAAAGGAAATTAAATTGACTTTATAAAACCCATTGTTGCTAAGGCATAAATTATTGAGAATTATAGCCTAAAAAGATCCAATTAATATTACAAAATTTTAGAAACAAAATTGAGCTCATTTGGAGCTATTATGAAAAAGTTATGAAATAAATACAAACAAATAAAGATATAATTAAAATGGAATATACAAGGATTTATAAACCCACTACTTGCAAACTAGTAAAAAGATTACAAATATGATCCTACAATGATCTATTCGATTTTAGAAAAATTTAGAAACAAGAATCGTGTCATTTGGAGTTCGTATGCAAAAGATATGAGAGAAACAATTAAATAGAAAAAGAAAAAAAGAAAAAAAACCTAAACGGGCCAGCCCACCCGGACCGACCGGACCAGGCAGCCAGGCACGTACGTGACCGATCGTGCCTAGGTTTGCTTTAGGGTGTCAAGTGGGATCCCACCAAAGTCCCACCTTGAGTTCATTTGCCAAAATCTAGTTCAAATTTTGAGAAAAAAAATTATACTAGATTTTGACAAATGAACTAGAAGTGGGATTTTAGTGGGATCCCACTTGACACCCTAGTTTGCTTTAAAAAGCGTGCAAAACGAGTTTTGTCAAACCTATCTCTATTCAAACTCTCATAACTTTTTATCTACAACTCCGAATCGACTTCCGTTTGTTTCTACTTGTTTCCTACTTTAAGGCCTATCTCTAAACCATCCTAAGTTTCCATATAAACTCATGGAGCCATAGCTGTACGAGTTTCTCTTCTCGAAATCCCGAATCTACATATGCCCGAATCTTATTTCGCCCTTTAACCCATCTAGACTTCGTCGTTTGCCTTCGGTCAAAAAACAAAAGTTGTAGAACTCGTCAAAATATTTCAATCCCGACAAACCTCACCTCTTTTCATCCACCACAGCCGGAGAATTTCGCATCGCAATATTTCAATTCTGACGGTGTAAATCCAAGATGTACTCGCGCTCGTTCCTTCAAATCCAAATTCCTTTGGTGAGAAGGTAGGAATAATGATTCCCCACAACTTTCATGTTCTAAGTTTTTCAATTTGACCTACGGATTTGTCTCTCTAACACAGATCTATTTCTGGTCTATTCTGAGCCAAAATCGGTGCAATCTCTTCTTCTAGCCACCGGATCCTATCCAGACGATCGAGATCCAATCAAACCGGTGCGTGCCATGTCGTTATCCCGTTCAGCTTTCTCATCATCGCCACGTCATCGTCCGGTCAACATTTAGTCCCAGTCAGCATGCAAAGTCAACCTGTCCAGTCAGCGGATATTCTCTGGAATATTCCGTTCGAATTTAAAATTGCACATTATAGATCTAACTTGTAAAATTCATTAGAAATTCATACCACGTCCAAAAATTGCGTATAATATATCAAATTGAAGATAATTTTACGTAGAATCATCTTATCAGAATAGATCCAACTTTTATTGTACGTGGTTACTGCAGTAATTTAATTAGTTTTAATGGTCTTTTAGGTTAATAAATTCATAGAAAATTATCTGTAACTCCGAAAAATATGAACAATATATCAAATTGTAGCTACTGTAATGTAAATTAATAATATCTGGTTGGATACAACCTTTGAGGTAAATTAATGGCTTTGTAAATCATTAAATTCATAGTAAATTATTTGCATATCACAAAAATATAAATAATATACCGATGGAAAGATGGTTCCATGTAGATCATCAATATGTAAATGGTTCAGGCAAATACTTTAATTTTTTGCAGTAATTAAATAAATGGTTTAGTGGCTTATTTAGAGTAATAAATTCATAATAAAATAAATACTATTCAGAAAATTGCAAATAATATGTCCTAGGAATCACAATTCCGTGGAGATTACAGATATAATTTTAGTTTGATTTGTAGGCAACAGAAACTATATGAATTATTTAGAACCCATTAAACACTATTTAAATCATACAAAAAGATCTATAACTCCGATTAGGGTGAATCCAATGCCTACTGGTTCGTATTAACGTCCTCTATCCAGTGAATCCAAGAAACAAATTTAATTCGACAGTTAGAATAAGCGTTACAACAGAACTATTAAAAACCCTATATTGAAAGTAATTATTAATAACAAGTACCCCATTGCATTAATTGGCCTCTTGCATGCATCATATACTCCAGTATTTTGTAGAGAACTAAAGTAACAACCATTGTGACTTATTAATTGTCATGCATGCATTTGTTGTATTTGTTTGATCTCTGTGTGCTATTGTTTATGTTGTATGCAATTGTTTGATCGATAGATTGCGAGGAGTGCAACGTGTGTGATTGCAACTACTATGATTGCAAGTATTATGGTTATGACGAGAGCAACCATTATATCTATGAGAATTGTGAGGATTATCTAATCGACTACATCTACAACAAAGGCAAGTGGTGCTATCTTGGTCATAAATGTCCTACTGTTTTTCTATGCATTGTAGATGTTTTTGTAGAATTGCATATGTAGGAATTGATGTGTATATGCTATGCTATGTCCCATATTATTCCCTAGCATTCCTTGTTTATGAGCCACCGTTGGTAGATGTGCTTAGCCATGCTATGATGAACGAGGGCTGGGTTACATCACTGATGTTGATTCTAAATGTGTTGGTTTGCGAAAACTAAAACAACTTAATCAATGAATCTCCTGGGTGTGATGAGATTGATAATTTTTTGTGGTATCATTGCAGAAAGGCACCCAGGACACTGAGAAAGGATTGGCTTCTTTGTTTGGTAGATTTCATGTGCAACCATGTGCCAATAATGGAATGGGCGGTTGGTTGGACTCAGTAGGTTGTGGTAACTTGAACCCACGTATCCAGAGATGTAGATAGTGTAGGTTGGACCGGTGCGTGTCGGGTTTGTGGAGCTACTTCTCGAACGGTTCCTTCTTGGACTTCTCCCTATCATCACCTAATATGAGAGTGGTGGTACGAGCTGGGCTGGCCAAGTCACATGGGTAAAGTGTACTAACCCCTGCAGGGTGTATAAACTAATCTATTAGCTGTGTCCCCGGTTATGGACAATTTAAGCGACCTGATACTGATGCTATGATACTTCTCACTCATCCTCATTTCTCAATTACTTAAATCTTGTTGGGTGAACATAATTGGGTAGGAGCACCTGGGAGTGAACCAGAGTGTCCTATTTATCGTATTGGAAAACTACTTTGTTACAAATGTTAGGATAAAACTATTGCTTTATGCAAATGAGCCTGAACTCCACTTGGCCAAATAAGCATGTAGTTGATAGATCTGTTGTTAACCACTTTAGCCTACTTGCCATACATTCAATGTATTGACCATTCGTGGCTGCAACGTTTCATGTTGCAGGTTATATCGTATCTAAGTGATCGTTCATAGGTCGCGAGACTCCACTCAACAATTGTTCGCCTGTGGCACATTTGGAGGATGGAGATCTACCTTGTGTTCGTTTTCCGCTGTGTACTTGAATAAATAATGTAAATTTTGGATCATATTCATTGTATTTATGATGCATAGTTATATTTGGTATCATTTTGTACTGTGTGTGCCAGTGAACCGATCCAAGGATTGGCACTATACACATGAACTCAGCCTTATCAGGCGAGGGTGTTACACCCGATCAAGCCCAAGGCGCCCAAGGTCAAGGGACTGGGCAGCGGGAAGTGGAGGAGGCGGAGGCCCACCTAGAGCAGGCTATGAGGGACCACTGATCTTGTGCTGATGCTACTGCTGCTGCTGCTGTAAAGCAGCTTCTTTTGTTTTGTTGTCTGGGTTGAACTTGTAAGCTACTGCTGCTGAGCAGCCTAATTGTCGAACCTAGTTTAAGTATCGTACTATATAATCCTTTATTAGCTGTTTTATCTACATCTGCTCTGTTCATCTACATATTTAGATTTGCTGCCAGATTGGGGAAATACGAGGGCCAAAAGGAACCATGAATAAAGAGAGAAGCTGCTCTAGATTCGCTGCCTTTTTGGGGAAAAATAACAACTGTTAGCGACAAAGGGGAAAAGGCGTTCTAAAAAAGGCCAATCATACAAATAACAAAAAATAAATCTTCCAATTTAGGCGACAGGACACACGTAACTACCATACGTGCCCCACATGGTCCCACACCACATCCCCCAAAACACGTTCCCAACAAGACGGCCCCACACCATGGGGGTTCCAACTACGGGACCAGACTGAACGTGGACCTACCTGTCATCATGCAACGGGGTGGGTCCTACTTGTCAGCACGTAACGACGAGGGTCCACTACAGGACCCACCTGAATGTGGCCCCACTTGTCAGCACGTAACGGCTAGGGTCCACTAACGGGACCCAACAGAGAGCGAGTTTCAGACCGATGTGAGAGTTCCATAATAGGATCTGGACAAAAGTGAGGAAAAACTAAGCGTCTAGGGAAAAGTGAGTACAGCTAACGAACCAGGGGCACGAAAATAGAAATCCCAACAAATAAAGAGTTCCTAGTTATGCCTCTGATATAAACTAGCTCGTTGATTAACATATGATCAAGGTTCCTGATCATAGACATTGGATGTTGTTAATAACAAGGTCACAACATTAGTGGAATGATGTGATGAACATTCATCCAAAGTATAGTAATACTATCAAAGTCATTATGTTTAAATTGCTATAACATCATTACAAGTAACTTTAGTCCTTAGACCATGAGATCATGTCAATCACTAACATAGGAAGAGTAACTTGATAACATAAAATGTCACACCGTAACAGGGTGACTATAAAGGTGGGTTGAGATACTCCGATAGTGTTATGTAGAGGCTCATGGATCAAGAGTGGGATTTGTCCATCCAAATGACGGAGAGATATACTCTAGTCCCTCTCGGTGATATCACATTGATATAGCTTGCAAGAAAGTGATGGAGATCACTAGAATGTTATATCACGGGAACAAGAAAAGAGTACATGTCGGTAACAAGATCAAACTAGGTATGGGGATACCTATTATCGA